>OV884029.1:7682500-8882500 GCA_930367265.1 Catocala fraxini
CAATAAAAACGTAACATTTCTTTGACGTTCATAATTATGTATTACTTTGAGACCTACATGAATAAACATATTTTGGATTTTGATTTGATTTTTGGTAATACTAATGAACAGAGCATTAAATTTGGTCATTTCTGTTGTAAAGAGTTTATCGTGTTATAATACGATGTATTTTTAATAATTGAATACGAAAGGGTGATTGTCCGTTTTTTTTTTTAACCTGAGGTTTGCAATGGCGCATACCCCTCCGCGAGGGCGGGCGGAGGGGTTATGTCGGCCTCACCCGGGAAAAGATGGAGATATCCCGGTAATACCGACTAAACCTACCACGGTGTTACTTCTCACAATCTATGGCCGAGGCGCAAGGATCACTCGCGCATTCATCCAGCAGCCGCCGCCGTCACGGGCTTGCTACTGCACGAGCGATAGACTGCCCTAGTCTGTCGCCCCAGGCCCTCGGCGCCCGGTGCGTCGACTGCGGGCCGGGAGGCTGATGTTCGCCTCGCGTTTCCTTTCCGCCACCTCCTTAGCGAACATTACTACCTCGCAAAAGGAAGCGGTGGCTACCCATGCGCTCTCGCTCGTGACCATAGACTCTACCATGGCCGGTAGCGCTCCACCCCTACTGCCGCGACGAGATCACGACGCTCTTCAGCCCAGGCTGGGCACTTTTCAAGAGTATGCTACGCCGTGTCCTGACACTGTTTCTTGAATTATTTAATAAAGTTTGCTAAGCGTACAGTATCATTAATAAACATATAGGGATCATGGTTGTATTTAAATAATTAAAATAAAAGTATTTCAAAACGTTGGTACAATTTCTGAAAATCGAACCACTCTTATATAGGTGACATCACAATACATGACAATACGTCACAATACATTGTCGTTCACAAGAATGACTTGCACTAAAACAGTATTTTTGTTTATGATTTCACTTAAAGATAATAATGGTGCAATATGTTTTTAATAATATTGTACACTTTTAAAGCATTAGTTTACCTACTTAATGTAGAAAAGTAGAAAGGGTGCAGTTCAGACTTTTCAAAGTATGAGTAATGGTATATATGTATTATGTAGGTAAGTGTCATGGTCAGTTCATAGAATTGATCACTTTATAATGTAGCCGATTTCATGAAATTGTTGTATTTTATCAAATAGTCCAACACCTGCTGCCCACGTTTTGACAGTCTGACCAGATCAATGACTAATCAACGTTTGATCATATTAATGATCACTAATGTTGACGATATGAACCGCTACTTCATGATACATATTATGGTCAAATAATAGTGACCATATCACAAAATAGTTCTATTATTCACCATTAGAGACGCTGTTTTGGTTTTGTGACGCATCATGGCGGCGGAAGAGCATTGTGATAAAAAAGCTAATAATAATGCGCCGATTGAAGATAAATGTGAAGTGAAATGTTGTTACGACAGAAAACTACTTGAAATATAGGTTTCTTCTTTATTTGGAATTTAATTATTACATTTACTTACATTAAGTATTGAAAATGTTCCTTTATTCTGCATTTGTGAAGAATTTAAACAATACATGATACTTTCTTATTACGGTTTTTACCCGACTGCACCCATGGCTAGTTCGCATTGCAACATCATTACAAAATTACAAGCCTTTATGTGACACATTTAAAAAAATTACTAATCGTATGACTAAGGTTTTACTTAATTAGGTAGTTTAGTTTTAGAACATTTGCACTTAATATATTTTAGAAGCAGAAACTAGACCTATATATTTTTTATTTTGTATAAACCTTACTTATATTATGTAATATAAAACTCTTTCATAATCTGTTTAGGTTGTCTGGCAGACAATGGTTAGACACCTCATTGAGCGATAAGACTGCCATTTGTGACGTCTGTGTTATTTATATATGTGCTACTAATACTAGATGGTATTGGCTAGCAATATTCTTACCTATAGAAGCCGAATAATTTCTCACTCGAATAAATTGATATTCGATTTGATTTATTAGTGATCGCATAAAGTGTCAAAAGTCAAAACATTACAAGATGGTTTACATTTTTGTAATTATGTATATCATTATATTTTTGCTACCATTTTACAACTACACCAATTAGTGTCTTTGAATATAGGATGAATAAAAAATTTCGTTAAAAATAAGTTCAATAATATATATTTAACTGTTTTGAAAATATGTCCAACCTGCTTCAATATTCTTGAATTTTCTCTTTTATAACCATTGATTTATATGTTACACTATTTGTTTATCTCAATGTTTATAACGTAATTTACCAACTGCCTTAATGAGCTGCATTTAATACTCTTTACCTTCTCAATTATGTACCTACATATACGTACCGACGCGACGTACCTTTATGGATAATTTCCTTAAAACGACAAATATAACTACTGATTCCCTAGAATTTAGTCATTGGAACGAATTCCATAATTCCATCAATAATTAAATTATTTCACACATTTTTCTTAAAAACACACAATCAACTTAAAATAAAATATGTTTAATGTCTTAATCAAAAATATTTTACTTTCGTACACTATGCTTACGGGTATTTCTTTAAAAAACGTATTGCAATACAACAAGTTTGTGTCGTCATTTGTTTATTTGACACTTGACATTTTATTCAAGCTGATCCAATAAAACTTTAACTTTCACTTTCCTTTCCCACCATTGAGTATAACTTTTTAATAATGTACAAATGTCAGAGAAAGGTAAATATAATCACGCCTGTATTTACCGATAGATGTAAAAAGAAGTTTTATTCTCCTAAAATGGATGGTTAATATTGCTAGTAAGCTAAAAGAAAGATATATTTCATAGAAAATACTCTACAATATTGCCTAACCTAAATATCAAATCAGAATCCTTATGACCGTTAAGAGTTGGCGTTAACAAATGCCAATGCGTCAGTCAAACAAAAGAAAACAGTATTTGTAATTAAATTGTATTAAAGGTTTTTTATACTACTAAGGTGGCAAACAAGTATACCTGATGGTAAATGGTCACCGTCGCCTATGGACGCCTGCAACACCAGAGGCATCACTTGCGCATTGCTAACCTTTAGGAAAGGAAGTGGGAAGGAGAAGGAGCGGGAAGGGGGAGAGAGGGTAATTGGGCCTCCGGTACTCTCACTTACCGGACGAAACATAACAGTAGGAATACTGCTATTTTACGTCGATATTCTGTGAGAGGGTAAGTACCCTCTCACAGAATATCGATGAATGAGTCGGCTCGATTGCGGAAGGACTAAGTAGTCCTTCCGCAATCGAGCCGACTCATTCATGCAAAAATTAGCGAGGCTCTCTACTACTCTATACAACTAAGCAAACTTCTCTGTAAAATATGCATAGTAGTATCTCTACTCTAAGAATCTATTCTGTGGCAATGTGACAAAAGTAACAAGCATTTTCTCGGTTTCTGTAAATCAAATCAATCAACACAATAATTAGTAATCAGACAGTAAAACGCATGTTAACTGCTGTGATTGGCTGACTGAATTAGCAACTGCCAATCAAATCACCCGACGTGTTTGATTCAGAAACCGGGTGCGAGTCGTTCGACTGCCTCGCTAGTCTTGTGACGTAAGTTTGCGCTTATATTTGCGATTATCGAGTTTATCCAAGCTCGGTTAAATGCCCGGGTCGGACAAACTCTTATCAGGTTTTGTTTTAGGAAATTCTCAGCTTCCTGTTCATGAGGCTTCATGTTTGCGACGATCGTAAGGTCGCAGACACAATTTCCAGCTAGGTCATAATATTACTGACTTATTCCGATAATAGCATCACAATGTCTGAATTGGTAGAGCAATACACTCGCCGTCAATTACGCCTAAACATTATAACTTGTGAAATGTATGTGTAATACACATCTGCCTACACTGTCGAGGATATTCAGGCGTTAGTCTTTGCATTTACTTACTCATATTCAAATACACAGACTAGCTTAGGTCATACAACAAGGATATGAGCCTGTTACTTCGTAATTTCGGTAAAGTGGTCAACCTCAATAAAACCTTCGTGCGTGTTCTAAGAACCATTGCACATTTTGTTTTAGTTTGACTAACTGTCAGGAAAAGTCAACTGTTATGACTTTGAATGAGACATTTAAAATATAGTTTATATTGTTTTTTGTAGCGATTGAGGCGTTGGACTGCCACGCAGAGGTTTTAACCTAACATAACACAGCTCCAAATTTTTGTTTTCTGCGTTACCTTATTAAATTATTCATAGTAAATCGTTCTGTGTCACTTTTAATTAGCGTTAGAGTTTGTATAATCGGTTCAGAGATTACATCCTTCATATAAAAATATATATGAATAGCTGTCCCCCTTGGTTTCATTTACGTTAAAGATTACTGTTTAGCTCTTTTAGCTTGTAGCGTGTTGTTATAATTATAGCCTACGTTTCTTCGCAATAAAGGAGCTTTCTATTGGAAAAAGATTAATGAAATGAATTTAGTAGTTTTAGAGTTTATCGGTTAAAAAGAAAAATAAATCTTTTATCTTTATGATATTAATATAGATATCTATTAGGTAGGTAACAAAGAAGGGAAAAAAAAAATTTTTGTTTAGATTCACGACATGCGTAAAAACTTTCGATGGTCTAGTTTGTTTGTTTAATTAACATCAGGGATACCGCCCAAATGGCTATGTCACCTCTGCGAGTTCAAATCAAAAGTATTGTGATCTACAAATAAATGCATATTGTATCTACCTGTTTATTGTTGATTGTGAGGACTCTCTGTGAAGTGCGCAGTTTACCTACGCGTTATTTAAAACGTTTGTTTCTGGAGCGTTATCGAATACAAAAACAAAACAGAAAAATGTTTGGAACTAAAACTTTGTGTTTATAGTCTATATGAACCATCATTAGACGTCTTTTAAATACCCAATTACCTTGAATTTATTAGTCATAACCTAACAAAACAACAACAGTATACTGTGTACCGACTCACTACTGAAAAATATTACGCGGTATTATGATTTCAAAGTTCGCTTTTTAAACTAAAACCTTGTCTTTGGTCTAAGATTTCGTTCAAAACTTCCTTAATTCTGTTTTTGAATATTAACAGCCAATCATAACAATCATTATCATACAATAGACGTAGCCACGTTTTAGAAACGCTCTGAAGGATAATGGAGTATTTTAAACGTCTAATTTCTGTTCATCGAGTTTTTTATTTACCTTGAAGATGTTACCATCTGAAATAATAATCTTTTAAGTTTGCATTTAACGTAGACGTAGGCGTAATGGCTGTAGCTGTTTACGGCCGCTTGGGAGTTGCTATGTTCGATACTCAAGACTGGCAAAGTCTTATTGTGGATTATTAGGAATTTTTCAGTAGCAGTATTCGTGGTGTTTTCTAATGACAAATAATGTCTGTATCTACAGTAACTGATCGGGAAAATTTCGCCTTTGGTTAGATTAGACTCCGGTATGAAAAAGTCTCCGGTGGGGACAATAGACCCATTCCCCATTAATTATTTAGTGTTACATAAAAATATTGTAATAAACAAAAGGCAAACGCCGCTTCGCTATTAAAAAAATACTTAGATCAAATTTTTGTATGAAATGTATATGTAGGTATTGCTTATTTTATGTACCCAAAATAGCAATTTCATAGACAAAGAAGCGCCTAAAAGACCTAGCTGTAAGCGCTTTTATTATTTTCGTATCCTTCTTATTTATCAAAAGACAAAAATACCTTGAGGCATGATTTATTTGTATTTTTATCTAATGTGTATAAAAATATTGAAATATTTTATAGAAATACATAATTAAAGCAATGACTAACACTTTGCCAACTTTGAAAATGAAACAAGAAACAATACGAACAAAATTTCACAAGCGCGCTGGCTTACTGAACCCTCCCAAAAATACGTCAGCCACACATTTTATTTTATTAGATAACCAGCCCGTGTTAATACGTGAGCAAACATGCTCTGCTTCTTAGAGAAAATACCAGTTTGACCCCGGAAATGACAGTGTGCCACTAATGGCCAAAGACCATAAGACCCTCCTTAAATCATCATCCCGTGTTTCATTGATTGGGAATGTGTAGGAGCCCTGACTAACTTGGACGGACAAAGGATCACTCGAATTGTTCGGTGTTGAATCATCAAACTGGAAGTGTGCAAACATGACGAATTGACGACATAATATCAAGATTGTAAACCATCCATTACGCGTTTTGTATGTTGTTAAAGAATGACAATACGAAAGAATCGGTCATTGGAATACGTGCGTGCGAAACTATTGTAAGTACTATTTTGTTATAAAATTGGCACTTCAATTTCAAAGAATTGTATCGGTAGGGTTCATATTTGTTTATATACGTTTATGATGTCTTAAATTTATTGTGCGTCTATAATTAGAAATTTAAACGTAGGTAGCAGTTGCTATCAGGATGCTGATATAGGTACCTACCATACTTAGGTAGATATAGAAGAAGCAAGTTCTAGTGTGTTTGATAAAACTATGTATACTTACCTACAAACTTCCTTGGATGGATATATACAGGCGAAACTGACTTCGAGATTGACGTCACTTTCTGGCTGATGTATAAACGCACAGCTCAAACCTGATAGAAAGGAGTGACTAGTGGTTCTCAGTTTATATTAGGAAGGAAAATAGAGAACCGTCTAACTATCTCAATCAGACGCATATGTTACCGTTTTCAAGAAACCGTCTCTAAAGCCCACCATAGACAGACAGCGGATGAGACAGACAGTGGACTCTATAGGAAATTAAATAGGTCGCTTATTTAATTAGCCGTTTATAACAGTAACAATAATAAAATAGTTTATATATTATATTAGTTTTGATTTCAATTAAATATTCCTTGCAAATATTTCAACCACTTTATGAAATTACTGTGAAATAACTATTGCTATTGCTCTGTTATTAATCTTAGTTACCTTATATTAGAATATAAATGCCAATAAATAGTATAAAAATACGTTAAGAATTAAACGGACTATTTTGAATCCGATACCGATAGCTATCGGTGTGCACCACATTCCTATCCGATAATGTAACTAGGTTACTTATAAAACGCATTGACCTATCCGCAAATAAAATTGCTCTAGAAACAGCGCCGAGGTTGAAAAAAATAAATAAATAATCACACATCGCGCGCCTAGCCATAATGGTTGCTAAGCAACCGCACGCCGCGATTACGAACTCAGTCAGTAAACCTACGTCATCAAAACGTCATGAATGACCGCTCAAGAAGGATGGAGTGTACTCAGCGTGGTCTTTACTTTACCTACTCCATTCTTGACAATAAGGAAAAAACATTGCGCAATTCAAAGATAGAAAAATGAATGAAGCCAGAGAAGTGTGTCAGGATCGTAGCAAATGGAAATTCGTAGTCTCTGCCTATCCCTCTGGGCAACAGGCGTGAATCTATGTATGTATGTAAAAATATCAGTACTTACATATTTTGTTGTGTAAATTTTAAGACATTTTTACTTCTGGTTATTATTTCATTACCGAATGCACACTCAGGCCTTCTAATGTTTTTCTCGCTAATGTGCATATCACAGATAAGTTGTTAAGCAAAGAGAAGAGATTCATTATTACCTAAAACAAAGTTCTCCATTTCATACAGTGATCTGAGTAATAATAACAAGAAATGACTTACAAAGCCTAGGTAGGTATAATAGTGTTCGATAAACCAAAGAGGTGTGCAGTGATTCCATTGCGCCCGTAAGTAAGTGCAATTTTATATATTGATTAGTACCTAAGTATAAAGTACCTAACTGCGTACGATCTGAGTTATATAATGCGTAAAATTTTAAAATAGCCGATTCGTTGAGCACGGTACCCTTTAACGTTTATTCCCTTTGATTTTAATTATAAACCTATTTTAGATTATCCAAAGACCGCTACGTAATATTTTAAATTAGTTTTCATATAACGTAGTATATAGTAGTATTGTAACCTTGAGAATAGATTATGTAAAACTGCGGTCTCCTTTACATTAACATTAAATAGTGATAAACCAGGGCATGAGCAATCTTACGGCTTATTGAATCACAAGCAAACAAATACAAAATCGATAATTTATTAATATCCGGGTATTTATCAAGTTAACAAACAATAATTATTTATGACATAGGTAGCTAATTAGTAACGTTTAGTAACGACACTAACAAATTTAACCTGGTAAAATTTTGATTTAATAGATATCCCTAACTTATTTTAAAAACTTCCCAGTCGAGTCTTAACATCTTGGCTTGACACATTACAAGTTGACTAGATATTTGCCTAATCCAAAAGAGGTTAGATTACATTGAAATAGCTATTGTTATTTGATACAAAAGGACGTGCAATCTAGTCAGAGGACAGAGTTTGGTTACACTTTGGTGCTTAAGTTCTAACCAGACCGCGAGAACTTGAGCGATATCGAGTGTCGATCGATATTGGCTCATGACACTTCATTATCTACCCGCATATAACATAGTTAGGCACCTACGTATCTAAAACGTGACCACTGTCATGGCATTGGCTGAAAATGATGAAATTGTTTGCGGATTCTACCAGTTAGCAAACAAAAATAAGAGGAATCCAATTATACCTACATATAGGTATGTGAATTGTGAAACGTGTGTTTTTATTGTTTAGATAATAATTAGGAAGTAACGTGAATATATTATATTCACGTTACTTCCTAAATAAAGAAAACATATACATTACATAAAATTAATACATTAACAGATAACGACGTACCTATTTAGCGGTTATAGATACAATAATAATTATATTCCACGAAACTCAATATAAATAAAGTTTTATTAAGCCTCACTACTTAATCCGTGTACAAATGTTTTCTTTATATGTACGTATTTATATACATAATATGTCCGTACATGAAAATTATTAATTTATTTAAAAGTTGGAAGGTAAATGTGTAATAGTATTACCTAGTCTTGTGAAAAATATTGAAACAATCGTTTGCTATTGCATTGCCAAACGTAAATGAATGGTTGTAGTCCTTCCTTTTCTTTTGACCAAACGTGCGGTTATATAGAAAGAGACGGATATACTGTAATCGCTCCGTCCCCAAAACGCATGGCGTATTCTAGCGTACTACGCAAGCTGACGGTGTGTCGACATTGGACGTTGGATCGGTTGCCGGTCCGAGGCTTCGCGGCGAGCGTCGTCGTCAGTCTCGCAATGGCGTTAGTGAGAATAGGACGTGTGTTCGTTTAGTTTCACGACATCCCGAGCGGACACCGGCCCAAAATATTGGCCGTCTATCAAGTGCATGAATTACTTGAAGATACTTCCTGTAATTCCTCACACAATAAAGCGACTGGTTCGTGATCACGGACAGTCAAATTTTGGTACGATATCCACTCAGGGCGAATCATTTCAAGGTTCGTACTTTATTCGTAATTTCCCCTTACTAAATAACGTTACTAAATCGTGTCGATTGTCTCGTTTTGTTTCAAATTTTGTAATATCGTCGGTGCAGTGAGTTCGCAAGTGTCACTCGAACGGGAAATTACTAATTGGTGGCTTTCGATTTGTTGCAGATCATGTTCATCTCATCGTAGTTCCTTCATCATAAATAAGTGTTTGTGCGTGTGTTTGTGAACATAAGTGTAACGTGACAGTGTTAAGTGTAAGTGATGGAACCAGGATCGCCATCGTTGCTGTGGCCGCTGCGCCTGAGCAAGCCAGCCGTAACAGTGCCCGTGCCGGACAGCGGGGATAGCAGTAAAGCTGATGACCGAGCACAGTCACCGGTGCTTGCTGACCGGTTGGCGGCGGCTCCCTCGCCGTCAAGTCCACCGGCCCCCAGCAGTCCGGCACCCCCTCACCACCAATTCCAAGCGGCACTTGTCGCTGAAAAATACCTCCTGTTGGAACAAGTCGAGGGCTCATCCCTGTGTCGGTGTGTGGACGTGCGAACACAAGAGGAGTATGTCTGCAAAGTAAGTACTTTTCTAATCTGTCCACTGTAATAAAGTTAGAACATTATAATTTATAACTCTAAGAGTTACTGGATAGTAACTCTAGGTAGTAGGATTACTAGGTACTTAAATTAGTTATTAGATATACTAAAGTAAGTGCAACGACTCCCGGAACCGCGACGAGTTTATAACAGACCTACCTATACTTGCCCAGAGATGCTATAGCGCAGATGGAGCTTGTTTGCCTCAGTATACTCGCGCTATTCTATCTATACTAACTGGTAACTACCTAACTATCTGCCCCGTCTTGAGCACATACCAACAACTTTATCGAATGAAACGATCTCAAAAGTTTATGCAAATGTATCGAGTATTGATATTCGCTTTAGGTCTATTTATAAGCTGTAATACCACATACGATACCTATTTGAAGAGGATGAACGCCTAAATTTATATCTGGAAATGTTGCCAAACTATCCTTACTCATGCAACTGATTCATGTAACTTCTTTTTTATTTTCGAAATTGGATTAGTCTGACACGAGACCAAATAGATTGTTCTCTATGAACAATCTGTTTGGTCTCGCGACACGGCTAGGATGCGTAACGTGCGTCATGTCGTAATTGTGCCGGGTTTCAACAGCAGTTGCGCAGCTTTGTTTGATTGATATAGTGCGTAATCTCTTGTTTTAGTTCGACCTCCTAGTCTACAAAACTAATTAGTCAATCACCTAATTAAGAACCATGCGATTAGCAGTGATATTGAACAATAACATCCCAGTGCCTTTTACGGGACGGGTCTTAAACAAATATTTCAATTAGAAAGATTTCAAACATACTGCAATAAACAGCAGCTCATTTAATTACACATAAGGGCCAAAATATCTAACAAATTGTAAAGGGTTCTGACTATCCCACGGGATTGGACCCCATGTAGAGATAAGCCGAGTACTCAATAATGTGCCCACATGTCGTCTCCCTTCCATCCAATTATTCAGAGTTACCTAAAAATTAACCATTAATTCTTGCAACAAGTTACATTTAGAAACTATATTTCATCATTATTATCTAAACATTACACGTATTCGAAAAATAAAATATCATCTCAAGGAGGACTGTTTAAATCTTAAATATTTACATTGCATAACCACAATTTAAAGTCATTTACAGTCAACGCGCGGCTCACGGTAAATAATTCGTTAATTAAAGTTTAATAGTAGTTTTTCATGAATCTCGCGTGCATTGTTTATAGCATCTTGTTCAAAAGCGATGTCATACTTTATATGTCATGGCCCCGCGCGCTGCTCGATCGCACTTGTAGGCCACAACCATCGCTGTTTTTACAATGTCATGTGTCGACTTTCGCAATCGATAACCCAACAATAACGGCAATTATAACGTTAACAACGCGATAATTGTTACGCTGCACTAGTCGTGTTATCACGCACTTTATAAAATGCTACTGCAAGGCACTAAACTTTTGAAAATCTAAGATATTTTGGCAATCATAAAACTCATATCCATATTACTTTGTGAATCAGCGAACACAGAAACTAGTTTCAAAACTCGTTATTCCAACCGTTTTGCTCCATAGTTAGGCCTTTGGTATCTAATTTTAGGCAATACAGGATACATAGGTTAGTAACAAAGGCCTATACGGGTATTGTCAAGGCACAGAATAGGCACTTCCCTCGTGAGAACTTGGCAAGGTTAAAGTGTGGCAACGTTATCGTTGCTAAACGCCGAGCGTATTTACAACACAGAGTGTTGCCGACACGACTGCCACGTTTATGTTTCACATTCATCATATGTGATACCGACTAACCGTATTTATATTAGAAAATATTAAAGTAGGTATGATCCATATAAAGCGTTGTAGTTTACTTTACTCATAACGTCACATGTGATCGCATCGGGTCGACCCGAAAATAGGCTTGACCTTCTCATTGACATTGTGAAATAGACGATTTGATAACGCGCCGATCGCCGAATGTCATAGCGAGGCTAGAGGCCCCCCTCCTTTCGCCCCCCCACCAAATAACAGTACGAACAGCTCTAGCTATGTAGCGTTTATTCATTGCTGCCTTAACAGGTTTATTAATATGAGCGAAACAAACGCAGCCAGCCATATGTAGTAACATTGAGAATGTTGTATTTAGAACGAGCAGTATCGTTGTTCAGTGCAATCAATCTGCAAACAATCGAGACAGCGGCCGCCGCCGTGTATACGATAATCTACGATTGTAATTTAGTACACTGTACAGCGGATGAAGGCTTGCGAATTTGTTATGCTCCTTACACATAAACAACCTGATTAATACAATAGAAACAGGAAAACGTTATGTACTGCGCCATTGTAACTGAATTGATTAAGACCTAGGTTATCATTACTGGGAGAGTCAGTGCCGAATCGTACAAACACGTATCGAGGACATTCTACAAATATTTTGCAGTAGATACAAACATATACATACCGTGTGATTATACAAATATTGATAACAGCTAAGTAGGTTAGCTCCCGTAAAATACGTTCGATTTCAAATATTATCAAGTGTTCTGTCAACATTGCGAATTCTTATCGATATCTCGCGTTTTCGCAAACACGTTGACAAATGGGTCATGCTTTATTTTCGTACAACGCCCAGCGATAATAGAAATCCAAAAAGCGACGCCGTGTCTAGGGTGAGTGTGCTGAAATAACCACTAACTATTAATAAGGTACAGTACGACTCAAAAAAGAAATTGTTTGACGCACGCGACGTGATTCATCATCCGTGTATAGTCGGGAAATCAGATTTGGAATTTGCGTTCACGATGTCATTGACATTTCGTGACGACCGCTATGTGTGCACTATACGTATAAGTATTAATTTAAAAATATGTACAGAGCCACGCAGACAGACCCGCACCGGTACTAGAAAGCTTACTGCGGCTGCGGTCTATTCACTATTGAAAAATATATTGCAACAATTATCTTGTCTCGTTTGATTTCTACTTTACCGTCACCTAAACATTCCGTTTGAAGTCAACCAGGCTAGATTTGCAACGAGGGTTAGCTGCCTCTATTTACTAAATGTTCAACCTCGTTATTCACATTAGACTAAGCCCTTTTAAATCATGGCCGCTTTGAAATAGGATTCCTTTGAATCTATTTAACAGAGGGACGCGATGTTGCCATATAATTGTATGTGTTACCCGTCAGTAACGTATTTCCATTTTAATAATTGAGATATAGAAAACATTGGAATGTAATGGAATAATAAGTTCTTCGTGACACGCGACGAAATAACTAGGTCAGCGTTAATAGGAAAATAATGACGACTCCAATAGATCGGCGTCTTATTGAATAATGCAAGGAGTAACCGGATTTAGAGGAAATATGTTAATTTTCCCGGAAAGCACCTTCGAATCAATACTGACGGCTATTGACTAGCAGCATTAATAACAATTAGCATTAAGAGAAACACGATATCGTTTCGTGTAAATCTAAATGAAGCGTTTTCCTGCAGGTGGTTTCAAGAGACTGCAGCAGTTTACTCCAGGCCCACTATCGTCTAGATGGCCACCCGCACGTCAATCCCATACACGAAGTCCTAGTCGGCGATAAGAGGGTGTACTTAATATTTCCTCGATCGCACTCAGACCTTCACTCATACGTGAGGGCGAGAAAACGGCTAAGGGAACACGAAGCTCGCAGACTGTTCAGACAAATGGCGGAAACTGTAGCGGCGTGCCATAAACAAGGCATCGTATTACGGGATCTCAAGCTCAGGAAGTTTGTCTTCGCTGATCCTCAAAGGTGAGTGTTTACTTCAGTGTGTAATTTAAGCCTAGCTATAGAAGAGAAACTTAATTTGATTTGACAACATTTCGCATTGCGGTGTTGCCGCGCTAAAGTTTCAGTTAAACGTTGTACCTATTGCGGAGCTCTAAATATTGCCATTGCCAAAATATCTGATGCAACAATTCCGTAGCAACAGTTATCGATCAGTTCTGAATTGATCGATCGATTACTTCCTCGGAGTTTTTTTACTGCCGCCCACTGGAGAGATCGATCGTGAGAAAACCGATGAATTAATAAAAAGCTCGGAAGGGAAACGGAAATGCTCTTTGTATTTTAAGTAGCGAGTCGTTTCCTCTCTGAGTCAAGCGCCTTGTGCTACTGCGATAAACGGTTATCAAGTCATTCATTATGACTATTCACATGCGCTATGTGTCGCCCTAGTAATGTTAGTTGTCGTTCTCGATAACTTCAAGTATTGCAGGCACGTTGCACCACGGTGCGGCGCCGAAGACGTTCCTACATTAAGATAGCGCACTGTTCTAATGAATGCTTATTCATTCTAGTGACTAACAACTTCAGGTTTGTTCCAATGACTTGTAACAAATTCGTTGTAATAAAGGACAATCTAGCGGTACAATAGGATTACTCAACGGCTGTATGTATTAATTACGAGTGGTTGGCGTCGGCCGGTAGGAACCAGCGGATTTTCAAACTTTTGAAATGTTATCTGGCCTCCATTGTTGCGAATATCTCCGACAATGCTAGCGGCTCAAGGCGAACGGTGTCATTGCTGCGTACAATACTGCGCGCGCCGCAATCGGGTCAAGGGTCCGCGGTAATGCGCTTGCGCACCGCCGCCGCGTGGCGAGTACGTGGCGAACACCACGCCACCCCTGACCCCCGTGTTGTTGTTCCCATACGGGTACCTGCGCCACCCTTATCCGATCAGGTGATCCTGAGAAATCCCCTAGCTCAACAATATCATTTTTATGCACCCCTTAACACGTAATTTTAACGACCACATTCCTTAAAGATTTCTCAAATGAATTCTATTCACCTGCCCGTATCACAACCCTTTTTATTGTCAATTTAATAAGATTCGTTTATTGGTTTCTTTATTTTGATTAGATAACATCTTAAAAAATACACGTATTGTGTGTATTTCTTATAATTCTTATAATACAATTTGTGAGCCACTGTAAGTCAAACGTTGCCTATTGTAGTTATAATTCAGTCGGAGTCCTCCTCCCACGACGAGGGCAACAGCCAACCTTTTGTGTATTGGATTATCTTTCTCGTCCCCGCTGAGACAATATTCGGTACGCCCCCACGAACTCACTGTGATGGTTTCTTTGACCTTTGGTCCTCGTCCCTAGTGACATTGACGTTGCGAATGCGAACATGCCTTTGATATGACCGCTTAGCCGCAGACATATTCGAAACGCAATATGTACGACACAAACGCAGACAAAACGAAAGCCCATCTGTGTATTTGCGCAACGGTATTAATTCAGTCCGCCGTCGAGTGGACAGACAGTGGAAAAGGTAAAATTTAATACTCTTTTCAGAGTCGCATCATCAAAGCGAGTGTTGTCAAAAGCGTCGGTTCGCTATGCGGAACGGGAAGCACCGCGACCGTGCCTCTAATGTAAAAACTTTTGCTTCACCCTTTACGTAATAGCAGAGCATGCCGCGACTTGAGAAGCCTTTTCCGAACTTGCCTCTCAAAGCCGGAATGTTTTACTTTTGGTTATTACACAGAACCTAAACAGTAAAGATAAACTTTTACCGCATCGACCTTCTCATAACAGTTTTCGTTTCACTCAGGCACAAGTATACGAATTTGCGTGCTGTTGTAAACAGTAACATTGCAATCGCTCGCTCGCTAGGTATATTGTGTCCGCTGGATGCAGCGAGTACTACAAAGACTCTACTTCTATGTAATGTTGGGTAAACGGGACGCGCTCGTTCGCTGACGTCTGTTTTGTCTGGCCGTTAATTAAATTAGCAGGATATTGCAGATGTGTATCCAGTTTTGCCATGTGCCGGTGTCGGAGCGGAAATATCGCTTTTTGTTCCACTTAATGATAACGGACCTTCACGTGTAGGTCAAGCAGGTAGACAGCTGTTTTAGGCAATCCTAATCCTAACCCGAGGCACTTAATGACCATATGCTCAACTTTTACCAGAGGACATCCGTTTCGTAAATGTATCCGATGATTATTCAGATGGTCAAACAAACCCTTATTTACATAAACGGGCAGCTGACCTTGTTGAGCCCTAATAAATTCTAATGATTGCACATGTCGCCGGTCAGAGTATACAGCTGTTGTTTGCAATCGTGAGAATGGTGACCGGTGAAGGTGCAATATGAGCAAGTGTCCCGCCCTTTGACCTCGGTTCTCACGTCTGTTCGATCTAAAGGCACCCCTGATTATAAATTCGAGTCATCCGGCGGGACGCCGCGATCAACGTCCCACGATACTGCGCGTTCCGTCCCAAAGGTAAACAAGAACATTAATATTGATTCCGCACTCTCTTTGACGCTTTGAAGTGAATTTTCTTAACACTCGCCTGTAGTTTTACTTGTCCTTTGAGATGAAAACAGGTTTTTCCTGCTCCTCTTCTTTGATATTACAATTAAGAAGTAAAAACAAAGTTATAGCAGAGTAATTACATTTGCGTCTGCACCATCCTCTGAATTCATAATGAATATATTTCTTTGTATAAAGTATCGTTTGTAACGGCTGGGAACAAATTGTTTGTAAAGTGCCCTCTCAGTAAAATGTGGGTTAAATTTGTACAGTGAGATTAAAAGAGATTGTATCCTTAATAACAGTTTAAGGGCGGAACCTACTTTCTCTGTTATCGCGTGTTACAATAGATAACAAATGAGAGGTTCGTGTGTAACTAGAAACTATCAAGAGAAATCTCGGGCGGTGTATCCGGGCACAGGCCTTGGGGGAGGAGAACGAGGCCGGTGGAGCGATAACGCAGGTAGCGTGATCCTTGGCACACCCCGCGATATCCCCACGCGTCACTAGCAAATTAATAAGATGACAAACATCGTAATTAACGCCGAACCATTTCCTGGAAGGATGTCTCGTTTG
Organism: Catocala fraxini; assembly: GCA_930367265.1. NCBI lineage: Eukaryota > Metazoa > Arthropoda > Insecta > Lepidoptera > Erebidae > Catocala > Catocala fraxini. The sequence continues at coordinate 7,699,323 of OV884029.1, forward strand.
CAAACACAATAATAATGCAACTACAACTTTTTGCAAAAGTAAATCACCATCGTGACATCAGACCTGACGGAAAGCCGGATGTTTGAATGTAAACTACCTTTATACGAATAATGCATTCTTAATTTTGGCAGTACCGACAGGATACGATAAGGCGGAAATACATTCACGTGACAAAAACAGCTTTTGTTCGCGTGCTGTCTTTAAAATCTGATTTGGCTCGGCTTCGTTACAATTGAACATTAGCTAAATCTTATAACGCACCAGACAGTGCGGAGCCTATTTTCTATCGCCGACGCAGTCCTCGTCCTTTGTAAATAGGCTCAGGTATAAAAACTGTTCTCGGCACATTGCCTGAGCGCATCGCCCCTCCTCCACTAGCCAATATAATAACTTCGACAATTAATTCCAGGTAACATAACAAAACCCGGGTTTTTTTGTGTAACATGGTGTTCAGAAGCCGGATCGGATGATCGAATGTATAGCAAACAATGACGACTATACAGCGGCATTTGATTACGCAATTCTATATTTGCTCCCTGTGTTATGTTTCTGCATGTCAACACAGGAGCAAGCTTTTTAGGAATGGCGAGCGTGATATCATCGAAATAATGATTGTTTATTTTCTAAAACCGGTCTGAGAATGCAGTAGAAAAATGAACAGTACATAATGTTGTTTCGCGACGAATATATCTGGATGGTATTTGCACGTCTGTCGTGTTTAACGGGACGGGATATTTACGGTGCTGGCTGAGCGCGCTCGCCAGCGGATGTGCCAAATTGGTCCGCGATAGACGCCGCCTCGCCACCCGGCAGACGCCGCCGCGTCGCATGCCGGCCCGGCCACCGGCTCACACTCACGTTTCCTACCAAATCTGAACTTAATTTGCGACCGAATTATATTATTACTGGGCCGACACGCAACCGATCTATAATTTCAAAAAGATGTGCAACACGCTAACCCAAATAACGCCTCGAGGTGTTTGCCGTCTACCGATATCTCAGCAGCGCCGATCGCGCGGCGTGTACCTGCGCGCCTACGCTGACTATTTTGAAAACGTTTTGAAACAGAGTTGCTAAAGCCTCGTGGTGCAAGAGACCTCCACATTACAGCGATGTATTTGCATAATACTGGGCGCTCGGTAATATAACCGTACGTCAGTTTCGCTAGTTGTATAACTTTGGTGCATTCGTACTTTGCCATTATTGTCAAATTTGCGTAATGAAACTTTGTGTTAGCGTAGTGATCCGCACTGCGTAGTTGGCATATGTCAGTGGTATTTTTCGCGCGGGTGTGGTCGCTGGCCAGTCGGCTCGTGTAGATAAACGAGCGCGCATGGAGTGCTAATTTGTACGTCGTGATTCAGGCGTGCCGGAATTCAAGCGCAGTGTTGGTTCGTTGTTTTGGGGCGTTTATTCGCGGCCTCGATCGCGACTAGCGCGGCGTGGTGAGGTCGCGCGCAACTGTGCCAATGTCGCGCGGCCGCCGCTACCGCCGACGCCACGCTGCGCCGCGCCGCCTCCTCGCTCGTGCGGAACCGATGCCACCAATCCTGCCCACCTCACATTTTATAAATACCTCGGTGATTCATTGCTCACCTTCAATGATAAAACCCTCCCATTTGGCCATCTCCTCATTGCTGCGCTGTTCGTATCTCAACTGTGAAATAACCCGGAATGATTTTGAATTTATTACACCTACGCTTCTCCCTCATTCTGAAAATAAATTAATGTTCGAGGATAACGCAAGCATTCGTCATGGCTATAAATAACGCGTGTTCGCACCTTTTTTGGTGGTACGAAAACACCGGATGTGACTACCGGACGCTGGCGATAGTGCAATGCTCCCAAACGAAAGTCGCCTTTACTTGCTCGTACGACAGAACATAATGGGTACGCGAACTTATCTATAATGAATTGCCGGACATAGGTGTCATCCATACAAAAGTAAATCCGATTGTCAGTGGAATTCAAAGCGACGATGGATCGGTGTTGACGTGCACCTTGTAAAACCGGAGGCGCATCACAACAGGTTATTGTTATTGCGTCCGTAGCACCGGAAACCTGATCTCCTTTCCTATTTTTTGACACCATTTCTTACTAGCCCATACAGGTCTGTTCCCGTCGCCGACATTAGAATAATTTTGTACAGTTTCCCAATTCGGCGTCGTTAATTTTGCTATCGGGTACACAGCTGAGAAAACGCACGACTAGCTATTAAATCGATCCGGTTGCGTAAAACAAAGGTCTGCGAAACCTTGTGCAAGCGGCGCGCCCGCGCTGCGCCGACATATCTGCGGATTTGCGTAACCGCGCACTTATCCGCCGATACGACGCCCGTGTGTTGTGACACGCTCCGTTTGCCTACATCTGCACAACCTACATTTGAAAATGTATCGGCCATCAATTAAATTGTTTGAATTGAGTCATGCCCTAAAAAGATGTTGCTTGATTGGCGGTTTTATTGCTTGGAATTGACTTCGGCAAATTAAATACGATCGCCTCTTACTTAATTCATAAAATTATCATTCAATGTCAAGGTCGGCGCAAATTATATTAGCCTTGGCCAGCTCGACAAACAACCTATAACAGGAACTCGGTCTGTTCAGGCGCCTTGTCTTTAATATATTATTCACAAAAATGGTATTGCACTACTTGTAAATTGTAATCAAGCTCGCCTTCCACGCGTCTCATGGAAAACAACGGTGGTGTCATGTCATGATATCACCGGGTGACTCACGGCGTAAAGCGTCGTGACTCCAGAGCCGTGAACGACGGATAAAGGCGACTTGAACTGACTTAACCTTCTCGAGCGGGAGCATAAGGCACGGCCATTAAAAAGTTCTGCAAAAAGTTTCACGGTGGACGAGCGCACGCGAACGCTCCCTGCAAGAGATAGGTGCATTCACACTGAAGCCGCGACAAAAAATATGCACGTGCCAGCAATTAAATAAGGACGAGACAGTATAATTGCGCCCTCTCCAAGTGAGCAACGTCTCACTTGACCGCTCACGGAGAACCGACTTATGTCGAAGGAGGAATCAGTGGCCGTCGCCACACGCCAGCCTGCATTTCCATTTTTCCCTCGTTCCGTCCCGTTCCATTCGAGTTGAGATTAGTTTTTAACGAGGTAGCAACAAAAGCTCCGTAAGTCAGTAGAGCTGTTCTAAAGCGGGGGATTTTATTCACCGCTGCATTTATTTTTATTGCGATGCATTTTAAAGCTGGCCGGAGTGTCGGGGCGTGCGTTACGACGTTTCGAAGGCGTCTGGGTGCTCCGCGCACCGCGCGTCGCCATCCGCGGACGCATCCGTGTCGCAAAGGTTACTGACCGCCGAATTCATCCAGCGTAATCACAACAGACACTACATTATCTTATACTTACAATTTGTATGAGTTCTCAATAATTTAATCAAAACTGTTCCTAAAATTGTCTATTAATAACTGGGATACAAATTATATAGCGTTTACTTTGAGCCTCAATTAATACCTTTCTAATTAATAGTGTCACCCTATAATGTTATCGGCACGAAACGACAATGAGTTCGTTGAACCTGTTCAGTAGAAGTATGCGGTCTATTCAGCACGCAACTAATAGATTTCCTATTTTCATAGATGGAATGTGTCATATTAAAACATTTATAGAAAGTATAAAAATAAATGTCTCTCTTGTCGTAACAATGAATCATCCGACACGACAGGCCGATGATGAATTCCACACAAAACATGTCGCTGCACTCAGATGACGTCATCCAAAAGGGAAGTTAAAAGTGTAAGGGTAACAATGGAGGGTGCAGGGATGAATCATAGGAAATTTCTATCGGGTCAGTAGCCTCGAACCCTCTATAGCTAAATATACGAACCCTAAAATGGCTCCAAATATAGACACAGCGGATAATAGGTGGGCATACCTTACCAACCATGGTAACTTGGTGATAATTTTAGACGTGTTTATACAGATTTATGAAGTTACAAACTTAGTAAAGCTGTTAAAACAGTCTATAAATAACTTGTTGCTGTGGCCGCTGCAGAGTAGTCTATAATATGAATATATTAAGTGAGCTATTCTTCTGGCCGGGGTCTATATAACTTGAACGTTGCAAAAAAACGTACAAAACCTGAAGGTGCATTAATTGCCGGAGTCCTTTTACACTCGCCAGCGCTCGAGCGAAAATAAAAACAACACCGAGACACGGGTCGAGCATCGTGCCTACTTGTGCATGCAAAGGAAACGAGTCCGCAATAATAAAAATATTATAGTGATCGAGAAAAAGCGAACATAAGTTACATGGAAGCGGAAAAAACATAGGCGAGCGTCGCGGGTTCCTGGTGAAGTGCGGTGCAGAGGACTGACCTGCGCTACCGACCCAATATCGTAAATCTTGTGAGATGTTCTCTCGCTCCTTACTGTCAGCTTTTTCCTGTCGTTCCGAAGTTCAACAACTTTCTATATTCTGCAGACGACAGACTATTTAGCGAGCCATCAGACGAGTAGAGCGCTTGTTGGCAGTTTTTGTGTTTTTGTTTTATTTTTTTGCCATGTAGTCTCTGATTCCAGAGCGGTGTGGGAGATTTGCGTGATACATACACGTTTTACGACTGTTCTATACTAAAATAAAACATCGCTTCGTTCGCTTTATCTGACACAAACAGAGGCGGCAGCAATTTGGACGCTCCTTATTTTCAATCCAGTAAATAGATCATTTGTTTGTTGCCTCCTACATGAGCTTCAGAGCAAAATATTCAAAAGCGGGGGCGGCCAGTCACACATGCACAGGGAAATATGTGCTTACTGCTTACAAATATGCGACCTTCACGTAAAACGACGCCTACCCTTTTCAAAAATAATACTCGGTTACATTATTCGTAAGATTGTAACATTTGCATTGTCACGTTTTCTAAGTGAGTTGACAATGAGTGATTTATCCGTTTGCTAATTTCCCTGTTTGCCGCGCGAGAAGCTCGCGTTCGCGAGCGAATGAAAAAAAAAGTATGTCCAAACCGGTCGAGCGGTGGTCAGAATTACGATTAACCCTCAATCTGCAGTTGTGATGCGTCTCCCACTAAAAATACTTGAGTCGGCGTCGGACGCGATGCGCTTTTTTGTCTACACTTTTATCCGGTTCACGTTTAATTATTTCGTGCAGTCATCTAACGAGTATGCAAGTGAGTTCACCGCTGACTGTAGTGCGATGTAAGCGAGTCATGCGTTTAAAAACAATGGTCATTATTCGTATTAACAAGCGAGTCACGGGCGTTTGTCCTACGGCTTCCTGTGTTGCAGTGCCACGATTTTTGATACATTAACCTCGACATTATAATGTCAGATTACCGTTTTAATCGCCTTTCAACAAGTTTATTTATTCTGCTTTAAATTATTCTCATACGCATCGTACGATGTTGCGTATATGTATTTAATATTTTGCGCGTGTATTCTGATAATACCGTTGTGTTATCAGCTTACATTTCTACGTCAGTAAGATTTGTTTATCAATTTCCTTTTCACGCATCGGCAGTCTCGTTTTCCTTGTTTTCATCCTGTTATTGTTAAATATTCCACTTTAACTCACATGCCTGCGCTAGATAAACTTATATAGTAATTAGACACGCATGATGTCATCCAAGAATTCCCCTAATTTCTTATTTATCTTGTATGTACACAAAAAAGTGTTAGTCAGTAAGCTAATGACTCTGTTTACTTTTAAACTGGTTAAATTGCGACCGAAAAATTGTGTGTTCTCATATGAGAATAGCTTCAATTATAAGCGTGTAGTGGGAGTGACCGGGCGATCGTCGATCGTCCGCCAGATACAAAGTGTAGGAGCATCCTAATCTCATTCCGAAACTCAGTCGCTGACGTAACTCGGTTCACGGTCAACAAGAGGAAATGACGCAAGCGCAAGCGTAGCGTTGCACACATAGACAGCCAACATTACAACACCACCTCGAACACAAACTTGCCAAAACGCTTCACGTGATCAATTTACGTGAACATTTATTCAAACTTCGAATCTTTAAGGATTCCTCGTAACCCGCCAGATCACCGTCAATGAGATATAATTAAATTGAACTTATTTTGTCTCCACGACGAGGGTAACCTCGTGTAATTTTGAGTTGTTAGCGAAACGCTAATGAGAGCTCATAGTTCGGTCTGCAGTTGCGCCACTCTTGACATTGAGAGCTTATTTATAATTTTTTATATACTAACATTGTATTCAGTGTTCAGCTCACATTTCACATACAACAACTGCTAATGCACTAGAATTATGTATGCTTTAATTTGCTTTAATTAAACAATTGATGTGATTATGATAAAATCTAGATTGGGTGAATAAGGTTTTGATAATAGAATATAAAAATTGGCGCAATTAGACTAACAAAGCATAGAGGTCTCAGTAGCTAACAGTCATAAACTAAACGGTCATATACAAGTTAATATTATATCGTGTGTGTATTCAAATTTTCAAACATAGAATTGCACGATCAGTTCAGGAACGCTCTCAGTGACATTGAAATGAGTTGTTTCGTTGCGAAACGGTACTCTTTTCGTGTTCCTGGCCTCGCGGCGCGCGCGTTCGAGATTGAAGAATCGTATAATAAATATGAGAACGTATCCGACCTCAGTTCGCGGTCACCGCTTGTGTAACCGAACGCGACAAACAATACCTGTCATTTTATACTTACGTCATTTTGGAATTTGCATTTGATTGTTGTTTGACAAATGGCGCTTGATTTTAATTATCACATAGAATTATCTATCTGAATACAATTTACAAATTATACCGTGAAGGTTCTTTAGATTTGTTTTGTGTCAGTATTAGGCAGCCTTTTATTATCTATAAATATTTAATTTTAATTTATTATGAATGACTCCCAAGCAAAAGTTGTCGTTACGAGAAATTATAGAACTAAAAACTGTAAGTAATGCTACTGTAATTAAAACAGATTGTTATTAGCTACTTTGTTTAAAAATGTCACTAAAACACGTGCCGCTACCACGCGATACCGAATCTTAATGCTATCGATATTAAGCATAATTTCCACCGGCCGGCCTCGATCAGGTCGTGACATTCTCAGTGTGATGATCCCCTATCAACATGAAGTCATCGTCGTATATAACACACGATACGACAATAACACTGGCGTCATTAGCGAAGCTATTGTACATTCCACTCTTGTTTTTCTCCACACAATCGATATGTTTGTACAGATTTCACGACGATTTGCGCAGTTAGTTAGTCTCTGCATACGCACGCACACACACTCGTGATATCATGTAATCATACGAATAAAACACATAGTTCACGTGTACTGGTTAACCCCTTCATGCAGTACATCGATAATCTAACTTAACTAAGCAACGCTCCGTTTTCTGCAAGTCTTACGAAAGACAGTGTGCCAATCACACTGATCTTTTATACAATTTTATCTATAGAACAAATTGATTTTGTAACTGACATTCAGTCCAATGCGTTGCTAATTTAATTTCACTCTAGATCCACGCACATTGAGAATACATTTACGTAATCAGCTATTTTGAAGGTTAATAAACCATTTATATACAAACGAAGCTGTACAATTTCATCCAATTTTATGAAGAAAATTGTTTCGAAGTTCACAAAACGTGAGCTCCTACTCCTAGTTATTCGGCTCTTACATTTTTGACGCACCAGCCTTCCCACGCGGGGGTTGCGGGGGCTTCAAACGCCGTAGCACGTGACCCGTAGCAACGGCTACGACGCTGCGTAGCGTTGACGTCATAGCAGCAAAATTACCCGCGGGTGGGATACGATGTTGTGACGCAGCAAATAATTTCTCGGCGCGCGGTATCGATTAGATGCGTAATTGTATGAATTCCGATACTGTTTGTTGTCTGTGACGTAAGCGTACGCGGAAGCGGTTGCGCACGGTCGCGGGCAGCAAGCCGGCGGCCGGCCGCGGTGCTGGAGCCGCCTCGCCGTGGCCAAGGACGGGTGGACCCCGGACACGGCCAGCGCGCGCTTGCGACACCGATAGCGATGCGGCTCCGATGCACCACGCCGATACACGCCACGCACCGCTCCACATTCGCTACCTACATTCCACTCTTTGCACACGTACCTCATCCGATATTTGTTTACTTATTCCTGTTATCGATTCAAAGTACGTTTCCATTGCTTAAATGACCACGTAACATCTATCAGGTGGCAAAGCTTTAGTTTATTATGCTGTTGACTTTATTCACCTTCTTGCTGGTGAATGATACAAAGGTGACATTGGCGACTGTCGAAATTAGCACCCACACCGGCAAACTTACTTTGCGAATGACGTCGAAACATACGTTTATTGCAGCATTCATTGAAAAAATATTGAGTTGTTTACAAGTGAGCGTGCCGACAGTTTAACATCGAGCTCGGTTAATATTATCGGTAGGTACGTTATCTCGGTACCTCAGTAAACAAGGGCGGTGACGACACGGCTATAATTACGAACAGGATGGCGGAAAACACACATCAAAACAAACGAAACGTATCGCTCTCACAATGATGTACTCTCGTGTAGACTTCCGCGTGCGACCCAACATTGTTGTTACACATCACATCCTGCTACCGAGAAATCTCTTTCGTATAATGGAAATGTTTATAAGTAAGTATTTGCGGTTTTCCTCTTACGCATCCCTTAGCGTTTCGCGATAAAATGAATAAACGAGGAAAATTTTAGTCAGCGTACAAAGATAAAACAGTCATTATATTATCGTTAAACTACATATACGAATGCCGGCTGGCCTCCAATCGAAGACCGCTTCGATTCAATGTCAGTTGCGCAAGCGCCACTCTTCCGCCTTCCATTCGGCCGCATCGCCCAACCAGGAACGAGACAACAGACGTTCTCAATTCAAATCGTAACCGTTTTATTATTCGACAAAGACGTACTTAATTGTATTATTTGAGTATTTTAAACAAGATTATTATGTGTATATGTTAATTTACACATACGTGCGGCTGGCGGGGTACACGTGACGAGCTCCTACTATTTGTCATGTTCGTAACGTGACGATGAAAAATGCGAAAAGAAAAAAAGAAGATGAAGCATTTTCTGCGCGTGTGATCATCACGTTCTTATGTAATAATAATTCATATCGTTCACGGGAATTTTCTTACTTCTGGTCTTACGTAAAACCATTCGCAGTTATTTACTAAGAATTATTATTCGATATGTAGTTAATAATGCATATTGCGTAAACGAACAAATCTGTAACTGCTCATCAAAACCACACGACATTTCAATTTTTGATTTATAAAATATGAATATGGAATAACTTTTAACGACGCGAAGCAGACAATTAACTTATTGCCATTATACTACGAACATTGAAATTGCGAATATTTTATTAGCAGTATTTGCTAACCATTGCTTTATTATACAACAAAAGTTTTTAATTTTTAATGTCAAAACATGCATCTTCGTAATTGCTGAACATCCATTTCGAGTATAACTAGACACCATCCAATTTAAAATTCCCGGAGCATCGCTAGCTGTAATTAACTTAATATACCTTTGCCATGTGGCCGGACGGTGTGCATTTATTTTTAATACATTTTCTGTTTTTTTTCTTTTGTCTCTTGATACAATGTCGGCCATCTGTCGTGTAAATTGTGCAGTTCTATTTTATTTAAAGTCCGTTTCCGGTCCCGTTACATCCGGTAGTCGAGAGTGCTTGAGAATCAAACTCATGAGCAAACGGCTCCCCTAATGACCGGAAAAAGAAATAGTCAAGTGGCCTGGGAATCGGTACGGTAAAAGAAGCTGGTCTTTAAAATATTAATATTCATGAGAGTGACACGGTCATTGTACTTCAACGCTATCTTTTTACAAGACACCTAATCATTTTTAGAGGTCACTACAATCTGTTATCACCTCTGATAAGGACGTGTAAGGTCGCGGTGTGCCGCAACATGCTCCGGGTTCGGCATAACAACATACGAAGATCAGTGCATCGACTTTCGTTCAGCAGTTTTAAGTTGTTTAAGTTCAGTAGAAAAAAAGTCAAGGTGTTCTAAATTGTATTGTTGTATCTCGTATCGGGTTAATCTTACAACAATTGGACGAGCGACGTTACTATGCCGACCTTTTTGTGAACTTCGCCAATTCTATACCCTCGTCACGATACACGAACAGATGTTCCAGTAAACAAATACACTATTTATCCTCTCTCCTACGCATGATTTATACGATCCATATCTTTGTTGAATCGATGGTGGGATGACAGAAATCTACCGGCTATTGTGCAAGGATTCATTCTATTCAAAGCTAAGAAAATACCTTTTTGGACCAGACAATAAGTTGCACATGCGATTTCTTTACCTGCAACGCACGTGTTCGATATTCGCATTCCGCACAGACAATAATGAATTACTTTTACTCCCTAACCTGTCATTTTAAAAAGCACTCCATTGAATCGGTGACAAGGTTGCTATTGCTTTGGTGGCCGCTAAAAAACTATACAGCATCGCAAATCTGGCGTCTCGTAAAGTCTTTAATAGCAAACAATTTCTCGAGTTTATAGTCGTCTCTCTATATATGGTATATGTTACTCAGCCATTAAGGTCTCGAGATCTTTGTGGTGTTGTTACTTTTTACTAACTAATGCAATTACAAGTTCAACATGCCTTTGTTATCACGCGCCGCACAAGTCGTAAAATCTATCAAACTTGATGTTTGGACACCTGATGACAACTCTATCTGTAGAAATGCATACATGCTGTCCGATATTCGACACAACGGAAGGTCAACAGAGTTTAGTTACTATCGAGCGGCGATGTTTATTCAAATGCACTTACAGGCAACACCAAGTTTGGATTTCAACATCTGCCACGAGGTCAATATTTGCCGTTTTTCGAACGTTCCTTTCTTTAAAGCATTCAGAGTCCCCTCGGTTGGTCTTTTCATAGCTAGCTTTTGTCTTAGTGCTTCGTACGAATCGGCGGCAGATGCTAGCACGACTCAATGGTTGCCAACATTTGCGCGGAAAACAATTTCAATGAAAACTCTGCGGAGCTCAATAAATGCGTCGGACAGGATATTACGCGATCAGAGTAAATTGGTTTTGCCGTTATTAATTTTGATAACTGGGATTCGATTCGTTTCTCTCTTTTGTAACAAAGGGAAACCATCGTAATTAATTTAATATAGTTACGCAGCAAAACAAAGCGATCGCTACTGGCATCGAAATTAAATTTTGAGTAGTTCCGTGTCAAACTGGCAATACGAAGCCGTGTATTACTCATGATTAATTTTGTTGTGTTGTAGGCATGTTGTGCTTTTAATCACACATTCCATTTTTTTGTGTCGACATGTGCTCGGCCATCTGTTCGGTCAGATTAAGAAGGTTTTTTTCGATTTTTACGTAAAACACGTATATCAATATAAAAAAGTGACACGCAGAACATGGCACGATATCGTCCCGGTTTCTACCTGCCTTTGTTCCCGGGACAATGCGCGTGCACATCTGCCACAGCCGCCTGCGCACCGATCTACACTCCGCCACCATTATACACCTAAGGCTTTAGAAATTCTATCATTGATCATAGTTTTCATTCACGCACGGTGACTTCGCCAAATTTACATAATACATTACTTAAATCATTTAAAGATGTCCATATTAATGTAGCGCCGAGGTCTGCGCTTATGTAAACACATTGCTTAAGGATATGTCTTGACATTTTTTATTTAAAATTTCTGAGGTGTATTTAGTCTTTATAAAGCCGCATTAGTGAAACAAATTAATCGGTGGACTTGCCTTTTAATTGCCTTTTATAGGCCTGCGAATTTCGAGGTCTAGCGTTTGCTCAACGATTGGTAACCGAAGTAGCTGTAATAGCAACTACTAAGATGCTATAAATCCAAGTTAGTTTGCTTAGCGCGAGGTCGACTTCTCACACAACTAAGGGTACATTTAATTACACAAATACCAAAACTGTCCATTCACCAACATAATAAACGTTTTCGAACATAGAAAGGGTCACTAAAACCGTACTTTACAATATGTCCAAGCGATTCAAAAGTGTTTTACAATGATTGTCCATCCATTGTCTAGTACCCATAGTACAAGCTCTGCTTAGTTTGGGCTAGATGGTGTTGTGTGTATGTGGTAGAATATTATATTATTATTATTATTATATTTGTTGGTTTAAGGGCCCTCAAGTTAAATACAATGGTCGTATATTTATGAAACAAAAGCGGCGAATGCTCGATGTTGTAGGATAGGAACAATTAATCGAGTGGTCCGGACGCTGCGATGCGAGTTGCGAAAGAATCGGCCATGCAGTTGCTAAACAGTTGTATGCTACCGCTTTTGAAATTTTGTAATGCATCTGGATCGTTTTGAAACTTATTAACCTGTTTGTTTTGCGCTCAATTGTACTACACTCGGAGTTTCAAAAGCCTCTCAAAGGACGTTTTCATTATTCCTACAGTTACGCTCTCTAAGTGCTGGCACAAAGGGACGCCCCTAACGATCAAGTTACTTTTGTTTGTCCGACACTAATTAAACAAAAGATGTCCAGGCTCTCTTTGTGTCTGGCCGTTCTAACTGTCGCTGACAGGTGAATGAAATAGAATACAATTCCGAAGGTATTTGGTATAATACGTTTTGTAAAAAATTGCGCTTGTTCGTCATCCAGACATTGACAGACCGCGCGGCGACGTTAATTGAGAACGAACATTAAAAACATTGTTATAACAAAAGGTTGTAATGGACAAATGCAGCGGAACCGGCGTGCAGTTAGCTCATAGTAACGAACGCTCAGCGTTTTGGAGCGGAGACTTGCCGCAATAAATCCTTGATGGAACCTTAACCCACTTGGATGATTACGAGCGCACAGCGCGCGCCGGACGCCGCCGCAAGCGCTGTAAACGCTTTTCGGTACATTTTGTCATTTGCCAGCGCGCGAATGTAGATTGCGCTAACGCTACATGCTAACTAGCTTTTGTCATTAATCTTGTTGAGGTGGAAAAGGTCGATCGGCAGCTGTGTGATGAGTCCGAATTCCTGAATTTACCCTTTAGAGTTTCTGGAGTTAATTAATAATTCATGAAGTGTATGTGGTAGGAGCTGCAACGGTCGTTGCAGTGACCGGCGCGGCGGCGCGCACGCAGGTGCGCTGGCGACCTTGCGCAATGGCACATATACACGGCTACATATCTAGCCGCTAACAAATGTATATCGGAAACCGCTTGCGAGATACTTTGTATGCGTTTCGACATCGCCTTTATGTTTACGTTCAGCGCCCTAAACGTGTCGAGATAGAATTCTTAATAATATCGTTAGTGGAATGATTCAATTGTTGAACTAATATGCACGTTCCGAAGCGGTGACATCACCGCATCGATCGGAGCTCGGCTCAGGGTACCGCTAATGACTGCGGCTAGATGGAAATATTCTTTGATTGACGTAAAGAAATCTGACGGCCGGTGCCAAGTGGGTCAGTGCGCCAATGTCGGAGTTATCATAAAACCATCGCTGTGCTACATACTGGTTAATTATAGTTTTAATGTGAGAAATGTAGTCGTTTGTTGTGGTGTGCTCGTGTCTCACGTATGTCATCAATCGAACGTCAGCGCTGCACCGGCCGGGCGTGACGGCCAGAATACTGGGTCAAGTACAACGGTGCTTTGCCATTCATTGTCACCGCCAGCGCGCCCCCCTCCGCACCACGACCCGCACGACACCCCCTCCACCGTGCAGCACCGGTGCTGCGCTCGCGCATCGGCCTCGTGCCCGCTGAACTTGACATATCACTTTTTAACATATTTTTTGCTAATTATTCATGTCAGTGCTAACTTAAAGTAGGTTACTTGCAAGTCCGCTAATGTTTTGTTTTCATGCACTTATCTCGCATATCATTGAGATCGTTAAAACTTGAAGACCTTGCCGAGATTGATTTGTTAACATTTGTCTGATTTCATTGTCGTGCTAATGTATATTTATGTATAAAAATGTTGAATCTAATTCACAAACGTTTCATCCACTGGCTCGCATTACATCAGCTCTGTAAGTGCAAGAAACAAGTGTGACAACACTAGTTACTTAACTCATTGCAGTCTCCAATACGGCAAGAGTTTGATGTAACGCTGTGTGTAACTCCTCGGCGCGGCTTGGCATGATTTCGCATCGTAATTTTCCATCCCGAAGGCATTATACACTATGTTACAAGTGGCCGAACGCGAGTAACACATCGGCTCCTCTGACATCACCCGAGGTCGTCGGCCGCGAGCGTCAGCCGCACAGCCTGCGGACGCGAATGATAAAATGCTAATGGCCGGAGTACATTCACCGCGTTAGAAAACCTACTTCAGTTCCGCACTTTCTTTATTGCATCACCGACGTGTGCCGTTTCGCCGCACTCTCTTCCGTTGCGGCCGACACCGACACTCTACTATTGTGCAACGCGCGACACTCACTCCACTTCTATGTGAATTCGGAATGCCTCTGCCTCCAATTACGGAATCGAACAGTTTCATCTGTGTAAGTGCACCGCCGCGACTAATTGTCTGCGAGCACGATTCATTAATAGACATATTTCCGCACCTTCTTCGGTTACATCACGCGGCTTTGTTTTGTTTTCCCCTCGGATGTGACAGGTGAAGTTTCGCAAGTTCACTGACCTGCCCCTCTCCCCCCTCGTTGCACCGGAGCACTGCGGGATGCCCGGAATAGTGATATAATAAGTCGTCGTGTAATTCTGTTGATATTTAGAAATTACCATTTCCGCACTTTCCATGTTACATCATTGCGTCTAGAAAAATGTAATCGCGGGGTGAACGCCCGAATAGACCGGCCATCTTAATTTATGTTGTTGATCATTGCTTCGGTATTCGAGGGAGCGTTGATCCTTTTATGATCTCATCGTTCGCTGTGCCTACGTTCCAACAGTAAAATAGATAAATAATCTACCTATACCTCATATTTTTTGCCTACTTAACATAAAGTAAGCGATATAAATAAACACTACTCAATTTCTTTTTGTTTAGGCTTCGTGATATCAACTTTAAAAATACTAGTATAATAATAATATAATATTCTATCACATACACACAACACCATCTAGCCCAAACTAAGCAGAACTTGTGCTATGGGTACTAGACAATGGATAAACATACATATATACTTTTCTTTTGTAAACACGTACATATTATACACAGAAACACCCAGACCAAGACAAACATCCATGTTCTTGCACACAAATGTTTGACTTGTGCGGGAATCGAACTCGCGACCTCAGGCGTGGCGTTACACTACGCCATCGAGGCCGACAAGTATATATATAGTTGATAACATTTGGACAGAGTTATTGACACTAGCGTCAGTATTGTGTGTTATCTATCTCGGCATCGATGCGTTGGCATCAATACTTTCATCGGCCCAGTACCATTTCGGTCAACCGAGCGGAGTACCAATCAGAAAGTACCGCTGTTTGGCGTGCTACATTCGTGTCTGTAAACTTGAGATATTACCGAGCGCGATGCCCACCTCACCATAAAGCGAACCATCTTCCAATAAGCATGAAAGCACAAAGGGCATTGTCCGCGAATCCTAGAAGCCTGTTTATTTATCAACCACGACCATTCGGTACGTATTCGATCCACGTTCTCGATTCACACAATCTTACGGTATTTGAAATTCTTCAACGTACTATCTTACGTACTTTTACGCTTTCGATTAACGACATGTTTGTTGTTGTCCGATGCTATCCAATAAGTTATGAATCGTATCGAAAAATCGCACAGTTTTACCCGGTAATCAATAAATCCGAACAAGTTGTGGACTGGTTCTCATTAACGATGTTTACTCGTCGTTTTCAGCGAGGCTTAACGGTAGAAACGAGTTCTCCACTCGCGATTTTTATCCACCGCAGATAAGTATTTATTTACAAACTTTTGACCAAAACAATTTTCATCAAGCTTGTGTGGTGCAGTCGCTATACAATTTCCTCGTACTTATTGTTTACGTCAAGCACGTTTTACCGCTCTTTTGTTGTAGTATCAAAAGCATTTATAAGCTGAAAGCACGATCACAACCTTTGTTCTAGATTACTAACGAGTAAACTAATCAATAAGCTGTACATTTCCGTGTGTGTTAAAGCAAGCACGTGTTTACTCTGGTTCATGCGGTGATGTATGTCGTGTACAACGATACGTCGTATTCCTAATCGTACGGGAATGTAGTAAATGGTTTTGCGTGTCTTATCGCCGCGAGCCGACAAAGCCTACGACGTCATTGGGGTCGTACGGACTCTGGTGCTAGTAAAAGCATTGTTCCTGTTCGATGGAGTTCAGATAATGATCGCGGTACATTTGAGTACTCACGCTGAGAGGCCTAGCGGTACTAAAGCAGTAATTGTGTTTGCAAACACGTTTTTGTTCGTGGTTCATAAGGAGAATTATTGTAATATTTACCTTGTCGAATTCAAACCGCATCGCGAAGGAATACGTTCCCAGTATCCCTCCCACACGAGCCTGCTTTAAGTATTAAACGGCGCGAGCGTTCGTACAAC
The DNA here is from genome assembly GCA_930367265.1 of Catocala fraxini. Taxonomy (NCBI): domain Eukaryota; kingdom Metazoa; phylum Arthropoda; class Insecta; order Lepidoptera; family Erebidae; genus Catocala; species Catocala fraxini. The sequence goes on from OV884029.1 coordinate 7,715,855, forward strand.
GACTTGCGTTGTCATGCGTCGCAACTAATTTCCATACCAATGGCATCACAATAAGTGCATGTTATATGTAACACATTTTCGCAACGACCGACCAATAAATAAGGTAAACTGAATTGTGTAACACTACAAACAGTTTCAGTCATTAGATTACAAAATATTTGCTTATCACTCACGTTGCCAACTAACCAAATAAACATGTGGTGAAAAGTTTTAAGTTTTTTTCTAGCGGATAAGATACGAGTGAAATGTTGATAAAAAATTGCGATAACCGGTTTTGTGATCGCCGTGGCTCGATATTACGCTTTAAATTCGAACGCGAAGATTTTTTATACGCTGTCGAGCTTCTAATGTCCCAAATGCGAGTATTGCTTGTGCTTTTTATAGCTTCATATAGCTTCATAGCTTCTCTTAAAATGAATCAGTACCGCATTATTAAGCAAATAGTGTTATTTTTACATCGTAATAGTTAGGAATCGACGGAGATTAATCCTATTTGTCGTCCCACTCGTTTCTGCAATCACGAAGTAAATGTATTTCACAAGGCGAAATCGCAACATCGCTTATTTCGCGTTTTCGAAACCATCCTGCGTCATTCATTCCTGCCTTTGTACTTACATACGATTACATTGTGTTTATTGTCTTTATATGAAATGTTAAAACGGTTTATTGGTGTCAAAATGTCGCCACACTGGTGCCGCTCCGTGGCGATATGCATGTCCGTAGCTTCATTAACTCATTCATTTTGTTAATCGACCACATAAAACTATTATATGATAATATTCATTGGGTTTTAATGAATGTGTACTTTGTTTGCAACTAGTTAGTCGAAACAAGTAAGTTACGGCGTGTTGCAGCCAGAGACAAACGCGCTTGTTTCGACTGTTGTGCAAACCACATTATGAAATGGAGCGTAAGGACTAGGCTGTTTAATACATTGCGATGACTAAAACGTTGTGCCTAAGCGATACTGTTACAAAACATCACATTACTAAAGGTTTTACTACGATCGTACATGGCATATAAATCAAGCAGCAAATCAACAGACCTTTGTCTCATTTTAATTTTTCCATACATTTGCGCTACTCGCCAGATCCGATAGTTAACCAACTGTTTCTGTAATGCGGCTGGCATTGCCTCGCAGTTCGCAATCGTCCACTCCATTCGCTACATATCGCAAGCTCTTGCGTCGACCAGCGAGCATAGCTTTCATGATTAATCATCGTTCTAATTTCCACTGCCTGTATTGCAACCCTTACAATGTGCCAACTGCTCTTAGCGTAAATTAGAGACAAAGCGAATGTGCGGTGAGCATTCATCTCGCACCTTTAGCGTTTCCAACTTACAATAATAAGGAGGAAGCGATTGCCGGGTGAAACAATCGGCGATTCCGGCTGCGTGCGCGACGGCGGAAACTGCGCGGCCGCATACGGATGCGGATTTACTCTTTTATTTATCGGGCGATCTAGAACGCATCTGTCAGCCGACATAATATATCGTACAGCTGCCCTTTATGGTTATCGTCGTTATACAGCCTCCGCGGTGAGGCGCACACGCACCTGTCGCCAGGTGTCGCACACATGATTGCTTGCTCGGTTTGATTGTAAAACGACACTAGATAATAAGTTTTTGTACGATTACGTGCGTCGTTAGCGTGAAAGCTATCGTCGTAACTAATCACAGTCTGTCGCACGATAATCTTATTTTTTCTTTGTACACGTAATAGTGCTGTAATGACGATGATTACTCGTCCGCGATGTGGGAGCACCAGCTTTTTACTCGCATGTTTCCCAACACTTGGAAAAGTCGGTTTAAAACGTAACAACGAGTTATGAAAGTGAATACGCAAACGTTCTACTGAGCCGCTTACCCGACGATTCTTCGTGTAATATCCTGCACGACAGATTTCTTAGTTTCGTATTAGATATGAGTAAGCGTTACGCGAGTTATTGCGACATTTGGGTTGCATACGATGCGGCTGGGACCTCTGGCGCCGACTACTCGACGATCCGTCTCGTGCGTGTTTAACAAATGGCCCTTAAAGATTAAGAGTACTGATGCCAGTTGTTTTTTTTCCGTGGCCTAGTGTCCTCGCACGTGTGATACGTCGACCGGCGAAAGTATTTCGAAACGGACAACGCAGTTATATCGGGAAGGAGTCAATGAACGGAAGTGTTTCACGAGTGTGACATGCGGCGCGCTTTATCACAACTTGCGTAACGGCGGGCCCACTTGCCCAATCGAGTCACACGCGGAACACTGCTGTTGTCTGCTGCGCTATGCGGCTTGTGGCTCTGCGGTCACAGGAACCTGCAGGAATCTTGTTAACGCATCTGTCGCAAGTGCGGTTTAGCTGGTGGCTGGCTGACTGCTAGATTGTCGGGTCGATGTACGCTTTCTACGTTGCAGCAGCGTCTTTCTCCGCCATCAGCGGCGGCGCGCTGCGGCGTGCGATTGCAAAACGCCGCTGAGGTCGCGCTTTCTTCGTTCGCGACGCCCGCTCGGAGAAATTGTTGCGACACGCCGCGCGTACACCGACCCCGCGTTAGAAAGTCGACCGCTCACCGGATTTAACACGACGCCGCGTAACGGTGTAATTGCAACGATTCGAGACGGAATTCGACGAGATTTTGGATACTTTTTGCGCACGCATTTCATCCGCTTTCTTTCGTTACACAATCGTCACGTAATAGAGGTGCTCGGGTCATCGAACGGTATCTTACATTTCGTAAACGTCACCGCGCGTCGAGAACTCTGAGATGGTGCGCAATTGGCCAATTGCGTGCGGCAGTGCGTTTGCGCAACGGGCTCTGGAGTGGCGCCCGTTCCGCAGTCCGCGCGTTGCAACACGGGATTATTTCGGCGGAGGCGCTTGGACCGCCGCCCGGACTTGCAACATGCCATATCGCAACGCGGCTCATAATCCACGCCATTGTGACACGCGGCCCGTGCGCGGACGCCGCCCGCCTGCCAAATACGGCCGCAACGCAACCGCGCCACTCGATCTCCTTACTTCATCGAGCAGCCGCCCGCGCCGATGAAATGTCACCGGTGTGACATCTCGCCATCGACGCTCTGGGCCCGGCCGAGTGCCGACCATCAACTCAGCTAGGCTGTTCGAAACCATTGTCACTGCATTCGATTTTAAAACTAAAACAATTTTGCAACCGATGTTCACGTTAGTGTTTTCGCAAGCGGCCCAGCGCTCGGTTTCAAAACTGAGTTCGACTTGCGTTATCGGCACTCCGATAAAGCGAATGGTGCCGCTGCCAGCGATTTTGAGACCTAAATTCTGGAATGTATGTACATAGTTGGCGTGCGATAATAGATTGTCAAGTTAATAAGCCTGTAAAAAATCCATGTGAAACGTGTGAATCACGTATACGCTAAACGAGATAACGTTACCAGTCCGAGTATCATTCGATTCCGAAGCTGTTATCAATCAGGTTCCACGAAACATCCGCAGTGGCGCAACCACAGCCGACATATAATTGGGCATGGTCGGGATGGTTTCCCAACCTATCCCGGCGGCATCTCCGCGGTGTGGCAACTGGCATCGCTTACGACATCACATGTCCCTACAATGCGGGTTACGAAAACCTGTGACTAACCGCTGCGCCGGCGCACTGTAGGGCTCGGAAACGACTAATATCGAGCGCCAGCGGCGAATTATGTATTGTTGACACGGCTATAAACATAAAGTTTCGCAACGCGCAAGTGACATATCTGCTCCGTTTTGTGTAGAGTGGCGTGTGAAGCGTTTCCTCGGTTGCGCAAGTATTCGTCATACAGCGGCCGGCGATACAAACTCGAGCAGGAAGTGCATGCATGTGTGGTGCATCTGCGCCTCGATCACTGCCATTGTTTGTTACGAAACTGTCAGGGTTGAGTTGAGCAATGGCGGCGGTTGCGAAACGCGCGCCGCGCATCCCGCTAATTGTGGGCGATCTCCCACACCGCACCGCGCCGCTCCACATGCTCGCTCGATATTGATGTCCACATCGCGATCAATCTTAATAAACGCTGCGCGACATTGTGCATCCACATTAAACGTACACTTTATTACTCGCCACGCGAGTTCATTATTGACGAAGAGCCACCTCTACTCAAACTTGACCAAGAAATCTTAAGGAGAACGTTACCCACTTACAAACGCGTAATTTCAACGAAATATTTCGTTAACACAGTTGCGAAGTTGTAAACGTGAGTCAATTTAGTAATAGAGACTGAACAGTTTTGGATAGGTACGTCACGAGTTCACGAGTGTTAGACGTGGGGGCGAGTGCAGCGTGTGCAGTGTTGGAGGCGGCGCGGCGAGGGCAACCCTGTGCGTAAAGAAACGTTGCGTAAATCCGACGGTTGTCCTTTCGCCCGCAGCGGGCCTGCTCGCGGCTCGCGGCCCGCGTCCGAGACACCGCGAGAATCCTTGGAGGCCACCGCTCGGAACACGCTCGGAAATCCGGCCAACCTTCCGACCGCGTTACGACACCGTATAACTTATTTACACGTTGCGAAATTCGAATCGATTGCAACTGCAGACATCGCACTTTAGCCTTGCCGTTGTAGGGATTTAATTAGGATCAGTTGCGCAGTCGCGAGGCCTAAACGGATACGAGGACGCCCTCCAGACTCGGCTCCGCTCACTGATGGATTACAAAAAAGGTCCGGAGAGTGCAGTTAAAGGGTGACGTCACGCGTTTCGTCAGCTAGTTCCCACAGCGGATCTGTTGCTACACAGCGGCTAAGTGGCGAGCGGCGCACGTGCTCCGCCACGCACGGCGCGAGCGCATCGGCGCATCCTCGCTGCACCGATACCATACACGAGCACAATTGCCTACACTTCAATTAACGAGTCTAAAGTGATTCCCGAGGTGCCGGCGTAACATTTCATTTGATAACGCAGTTGCGACAGACAGTCTTAACGAGAGTAACCTTTAGCGGGAGCCAGCCGCTCCATATTGTCACGACAAAATCACTTCGTAAAATGTATTCATAATAAATAACAATCGTTTATCTGACATCTAAGAGTATCGCAACGCGTTATTAATACCGCGCTACGGTCTAATATACTCGGCGCTAGTTGCGAGTGAGATCTCCTCGAGCCGTCACTTTCAACGAGTCTTGCGTACGTCCGCAGACTATTTGTCAAACAGCTGAGACCGCAACTTGCAGGTTTTGTAACAGCGCTCTGAGCAAACTTGATATTTATTGCCTTCAGCTTTCGGAATACGCACGACCAATCGAAACTTACACGTTTCCTCACGATCACTCCGTGTCGAAATATTCGAACCCACTACAATTATTAGGTATAAATAGAACAGGAGCTCGTCTTCAAATCGGTTGGACTCAACGATCCCCCGTTTATTATTACTAAACCGGCTAAAAATACCATGTGTATGTGTGCATTTAAACATGTTGATTTTGCTGCCATCGAACCGCCCACTGTGCACCTGTCCTGCCCGTCTTACCTTAACTTCGTAATACGCATTTTTAAATAAAAAATATAAACGCATACAGTTAGGATGAGTTTGTACAAACCGTGGCAGTAGTCGGTACATATTTGCCGTGCTGGCACAAAGCTCCGGCGGCGCGCGGCGCACTAGGCTCGACATTCGATGCGTTCCCATGAAACCGAAGATCGAAAAGTCCCGTTTGTCGCCCGATCCGGGTTAGTTTACATTCAATCATACACGACGCAGCCGGTGTAATGTTTCCAACTGTGCATTTAATAATGCATTTCGAAACGATGCGGCCGCTCTGTGAAATACGAGGTCGCGCACGGTGCGCCTAAAGCCCGTGATGTGATGAAACAAAACCTATTGCATCACCGAACAGCTTTATGGTTCGCTATGTAATTATTTACATGACATTATTGTTGCATATGCACCGATACGGGGGCTGCCTCGTATCCCGAACATTTTGCAACGCTCACACAATTTAATGTGTGACGCTATAATAAAATAATTAGCAGAGCACGCGAATCGTTAATAGTGCACCGACAAAGCTTTGTACACAAAGGGATCCATTTCGGACGAGTGCGTATCTCGCCTATGTATTATAGTCAAACGATCGCGATTTATATGGGTCACTGGACATGCACGTCAAACGCACACGACCTGACAATGTGGCCGGCTCAATGGGCCCTCAATTGCAATGCTACATATTATGTTACACTAACATTATACACACGTTTTCTGCAACATGATTCTAAAAGTATGTTTCTTTTGTTACAGAACGACGTTAAAACTCGAGTCTTTGGAAGACGCGGTTGTACTAGACGACCCGGAGGAAGATTTACTTCAGGACAAGAGAGGATGTCCTGCGTACGTGTCCCCTGAGATCTTGAGGGCGCATCGGACGTACTCCGGCCGAGCAGCGGATATGTGGTCACTCGGAGTCATATTGTACACCATGCTAGTTGGAAGGTGCGTATCTTTACTGTTTATGCCGACTTGTCAACCCATTCGGTGCGAACAAAATGTAGGTTAGCATCAATTAGGTGCGCATAATTAACACAAAGGGTCGGGGTGGGCGTCTTCACCTGCGTATCGTGGGACTTACCGTTTTTCAAGATCACAAGGCGAGGGTCGCGGCGACCGTTGGCGACGTGGACGCGGGGAAGATCACCTGTCGGCCGTTACGCGCCAACGGCTAACAATTATATCACCCACATATAAATGAGGCTCGTGAAATCTTCGCCGCACCTGCCGCGGTCATGTGGCGAAGACGTTGCTACCCCCACCTCCGACGCACCTGCCGTTCGCGAGGACCTTTGTTTTCTACTTTTTTCCGACTCTCGCACCCGTAATTTATAATACGAAATTCGGGATTTGGCCGCAATCGCCGGCATCACCTGTCGCCGGAAGGGTTCCAGCGTACCTGAGTTTTTGTTTTGGCGCGCAGCTGCCCTTTCTAAATGACAATCGGATCGCTATTAATTGGGACCGTGCTTTGTAAAAACATAACAATTTGGGACTCGACTCTCGGTCGATTTTAATGACCCTCTTATCTTTTTAAAACGCGATAAGCGCTCTTTGTTGACATTTTTACATCTTTAGTAGGATCGTATTTAATGTGAATTTGATATTAGGCATAGCTCTTAATTGGCTACTGATTCATGACAGATTTTAAAAGTATGTTTTTTATTGTTCTAGGTATCCATTCAACGACTCAGAGCATGCGTCGCTGTTCGCGAAAATATCCCGCGGGTACTTCGTGGTGCCGGAATGCTTGTCGTCGCGGGGCAAGTGCCTGATACGGTCGCTGCTGCGGCGGGAGGCGTGCGAGCGCCTGAGCGCGCGGGACGTGCTGAGGCACCCGTGGCTGGCGCGCGACCCGCGCAATGAGCTGCCGCCTCGCGCCGCCGCGTCGCACGACCGGCTGGTGCCCGACGTGGACCTGGACGACGACTGCGTGTAGCTCGCGGCGCCGCCCCCGGCGCTGGCGCCGGGCCTGCTCCTCCGTCGTCGCCTCGCCCCCGCAATAGTCGCCGAGCGCGCCCCACTACGCCCGTTGTTTCAAATTTATTTATGAACTTATTTTAAGTTATTCCGGCCTTTAGGCTTGCGGTTGCGCTCACTGAAATAGTCCTAGCTGTTCATCGTTCGAATGTCCAATTTTCAGTAAGAAGTACCCCAAGCCAAATATATGTCTCTGTCGAGATTTTAATTTAGTGATTAGGATCCAAAGCGGGATCAAGCGGCCGAGGGCGGCTGGCCCGTCCCGGCCTCGCGAACTAATTTATAAAAGTAGAGGCTCGAGCCGAACGGCAGTAAGAATCGCACAGGTGCACGCGCGCACTGCGGCTGCTGGCTTGTGCGACTTGTATTGCACTTGGCTCTTGCTTTTGCGAGCTGTGGTATAGTCGTAACGTTCATAATGACAGAATAAGTGAGACTGATATCGCGTTCTTGTGATCTAACTATGCAATGATAAGCGCTCCATCTAGTTGTGAGTGGACCGCTCCGGACTGTGAACGTCGGGCCCGACCGGTCCCGTCCAACAACGTCTGGAATGAGTTTATTTATATGAAGCATTCTGTTAACTATTACGTTAAATCCTCGTAAGCCTAATGTAATCATATCAATTTCACATCAATATAGATGGTATATTGCATTGAAGTTGTTGCATTGTAGTGTTAGGTAAATGACGTATGTATATTTTGTATTTATATAAAGTTATATCGTGTAATTGTGATCTCCACCGATGTTATTTAGCGATTACTTGATTGCCATTGTGTTGTTACGCAGAAGTGATATTTCTTTTGTCGCACGACATTCAGTTGCTTCCATCATAGAGTTATTTTGATTATTATATTTTGGTTATATTAAATCGTGATTATTCGGCTAATCAATATACGAAATTATTTTGTTATTATATTCAACCGAAATTATGTTTGAAAAAAAAATATATATACGCACCACCTCGTACCGAAAATGGTCGTAGAATTTGGTCTGTGCCATTTATTTAATTTAAACGTTATTTATTGTTGTTGTAATTGACGGTGTGATGGCGGCACTCTCTTCCTATTACTAAATTATTTTCCATTTGGTACTTGGTGTTGAGTTTTTATTTTGATCGAAATATTTGACATCCATTTTAAGTTTTTATTGTAATTATTTTTGTTTCGAATCAATCAGTAGTGATACCATGTCTAAATTTGTTGAGTTTTACCGATCAGGTTTTATTTTCATAATCAATCATTATTTTTTTATTTTTCGTTCGGGATTTATTCTGTGAGTCGTACAGTTGAAGTAGTCAAGTCTTTCATGATCAATGAAAGCGTGTTGTACAATAGTAGCCTACTATGTAAAATAAACTATTACTACTTTAATTTATACAAACTGTAAATAGAGCTAAGGTATAATAAGGATTATCAAAAAAAGAAAGAGAAGAGGGAATAAAATAATTTAGAAAAATACCATACTTTGATTTTGCAACCCTTACAATATATCTTACACATAGAAACTTGTATGATAATATACACGTATAAAACACCTCATAAGATAAGGTCCTGCAGACCGAATTTCGATAACAGCGGCCAATCTTACCTGAGACTGGCCTTCTACGCAGAGATATTGAAGTGCACAAGTGTGCGCGGAAACACAAGTGTAAGTACATTGTACAAAAACTGCCTTGGTGACACAGCTATATTAAAAGCGATTGCTATATATTATATCTCGGGTTTGATTCCCGGATCGGGTAAAATGTAATCAGGTTTTTCTGTCAAGAAATTCTTAGTAGTGTACGGGTAATCAGATGTGTTCTTATGGATGTTCAAATGAAATAACTTTATTAGAGTATACCAATTTTATTAGAGTAATACGTCAATGTTACTCTATCTGAGTATTTAGAAGATAATGGCTGTACTATTAGGTAGTTAAATAAATCATTTGCCTCGTTGGTTCCGTGGTACAAGTTTGTGGTTCAATGCTCGGGTCAGGCAAGATGTATGATATCTGGAAATATGCTCGATAAACGCCTACATGGCAATAGGCCCGTCATCCATTAATGAGAACAAATAATTCTTTAACAATTGCGTGAAATACTACTCTGAGTTTCTTTGACTGGATATAAGGTCAAATATGTTATCAAGAGCGTTAATAATCAAAATGTCTTACTATATTACTATATTAATTATATTATAGACTAGCTGACCCGCTCAACTTCGTCTGCTTCATATATAAGAGATGTTTTTCCGTTTTAGCAACAATTTTCATTAATGCTGCACTCCTATTGGTCGCAGTGTGATGTTATGTAGCCTATAGCCTTCCTCGATAATCGGGCTATCCAACATTAAAATAATTTTTCTATTCAAGCCTGTAGTTCCTGAGATTAGCGTGTTTAACCAAACAAACAAACTCTTTAGCTTTATAATATTAGTATACATAGATTACAGATAAAAGTGTAGTATCGATTAAATATAATTATATTTGTAGTTATTTTTTTATATTATATGGAAAACTAGCTGACCCGCGCAACTTCATCTGCTTCACATAAGAGAATTTTCCCCGATTTTGCAACATTTTTTATCGATGCGCCGCTCCTATTGGTCGTAGCGTGATGTAATATAGCCTATAGCCTTCCTCGATAAACGGGCTATCCCACACTAATTTTAATTTTTCAATACGGTTCAATAGTTCCTGAGATTAGCGCGTTCAACCAAACGAAGAAACAAACTCTTCAGCTTTATAATACATATTAGTAGGTATAGATATAGATATGGCACAAATAAATTGGATTGTTTTGTGCAGAAATGATCTAGTGGTTCTTTTTTCATTTATCTATAAGTATGAAAGTCTTTTAAATAAACATCAAGTAATGCAAAAATCTATATTCAATTCTTTATAAAACTACTAGATGTCCACCGCGATTTCACCTGTGTTTATCGTTACTGCGCCGCGCTCGTGGGTTGTAGCGTGATTTTATATAGCTTTCGTCGATAAATAGGCTATCCAACACTAAAAGAATTTTTCAATTCGAACCTTTAGTTTCTGAGATTAGAGAGTTCAACCAAACAAACAAACTCTTCAGCTAATATTAGTATAGATATGCAGTAGGTAGGAATGTTGTAGTAGGATAACAGGCACAAGAAAAAAGAACTTATGTTTCAAACCAGCATAACTTTTATTTATGTTTTTGTGGATTGGATCATTTCTGCACAACACGGTCCAATTAATCACATTTGTCGGCCTCGATGGCGTAGTGGTTAGCGTAACCGACTGCCACGCCCGAGGTCGCGGATTCGATTCCCGCACAAGTCAAACATTTGTGTGCATGAACATCGATGTTTGTCTTGGTCTAGGTGTTTCTATGTATAATATGTATGTATTTACAAAAAAAAAGTATATATGTATGTTTATCCATTGTCTAGAACCCATAGTACAAGCTCTGCTTAGTTTGGGCTAGATGGTGTTGTGTGTATGTGGTTGAATATATTATTATTATATATATATATATTTAAAATTTTCAAAATATGACAGTTAAATGCGATGTTGCCATTCGTAATAAGACCACAAGGCATAAACACTTTTTATTCGCTTAGAAAACTACGAGAAAACAGACGAAAGAGGAAGTTTCGAGAAATTAAATATATTTTTTATCTATTTTCGTCGGGAAAATACATAATTTAACACGGTGGCTTAGATTAGATAAAAGTACCTACAAATCATAATATTACGTCACGGCGTCTGGTAGTCTGAGCGAAAGATTAGGTACAGGTGCCATGCAGTCCATCGTATTAGTTATCGAGTTAGTTTATTTTACTTATCTGCCATATGCTGTGGCTATCTATAAACTGGCTTTCTAGGACCATGGTAAAGAAAAATCGAACCATAACGTTTGAAAAAGCAATATTTCATGCACAAGAATGAGACTGCCTTGGTAGCGCACCGGTAGTATAGACGACTGCAGTACATGGAAAAAAGGTTTCGGATTCGATTCCTAGGTCAGGTAAGGTGTTATTGCATTTACTTGTGAAGAGATATACAATATCAGTACGTATTCTGTCTGTCTGTCTGTGCTTGATGGATAAGAACAGGCTCGCCTATTACGTGAGACCTAATGTTATAGTTGGTGAAATGTGGGTGTTATACACTCCTTATACCTTCTGGGATATAGAGAATGAGAATGAGAAAAAGATATATATAACAAAGATATAATAATATTCTATCACATACACACAACACCATCTAGCCTAAACTAAGCAGAGCTTGTACTATGGGTACTAGACAATGTATAAACATACATATATACTTTTTTATTTTTTGTAATTTATACATACATATTATACATAGAAACACCCAGACCAAGACAAACACCCATGTCCATGCACACAAATGTTTGACTTGTGTGTGAATCAAACCCGCGGCCTAAGGCGTGGCAGTCGGTTACACTAACCACTACGCCATCATGCAATAAAAATACCTTATTATGATATGATAGTAAAATCTGGTCACGCCTTTTTACTAGTATTTTGCAAGTAATAAACTTATAAATGCGTACGTCTATCTCTCTATCTACGGCAATTCCCACCTCACCACTTTTAACTCTCAAAATAAAATGTCAATTTGAAATCGGGGACCATCAGTTCTGACTGACTGACGTGTCCTAAGAGGTTGAGCGCTGTCGCCGCGCGCCGTTACCAAATGTAGAACCTAAGAATTCAAATAACTTATATAAAACTTATAAGCAACAAGATACGTGTATATAGAAGATTAGATCGCCATAATTATACTCAATTATCCTACAATGATAGTGATAAGATTAAGATAATCTTCTTAAGTTTTTCTTTACCGATTTACGCATTCACTAAAGATAGATAGGACTAGTCTACCTTACTTGCTAGTATCCATGTTGGCAAAGAATACACGCTTTAGAAAACCAGAATTCTCAGTCATGTAGGATATAATTCATATTTTCCTTCAGTACATGTCGCCATATTTGAATAAAATACGTACCTACATGTAATAACATGAAGTCAAACGTTAGGATTGCATGCAAGTCTATACCGAGAGAGAGTACAGTTAACTTAGATATGACGTTAACTAATTAATTGTAGGGGTAGACCAAAGACTTAATTACTAATTAAATAAGTACTTAATTCTTTTTTAATTTCATTAAGAAATTTTTGGGAGAGCGTGTACCGATTAATATGAGTTACCTATTATTGAAGTTAAAAAGAAAATATAGTCTAGTTCTACCGTTACAAAGTCAATATAATAAATACTACCATAGTACAAATACAGTTTCGTAAAGACGTTTGTTTTTTCCCTAAGGGGGGTAGATGGGTACGCGTAGAAATTGATGGGCGATTGACGACAACCCCATGACTCGTGGGTGTCGATTTTACGATAGTGTACTATTATTTTATATACTTCACCTACTTTTATCGCCCACCCTCGCCGACATCACGTGTTTGTAATTGAATCTAGATAGTTTAGAAAGCCCTTTCACTAACACAGAGGCGTATAGTGTACTGTGGTAAAGTAATGATCAGCTGATTACATACGCGCGAAGCTGCAATGACGTAAGCGATGTCCACAGAATAACAAACATTTCTGTTATTCTAAAAACATTATTATGTTAACAACTTGTTGTTTACAAAGGACGTTACACAAATCTAAATTTAACTCCTCATTATTGTCCCAAAAGATAAAATCCAATTAAATTAGATGTTTGACATTTCCTGGAAATTATTCGATATTAAAAATTGTGACTGGGTGTTATATTATTAGGTTACCTAATAATTACTCTATTCAATGTACTGTAACAGTAATAAGTTATAAAGTTTTGAATGGTAGCAGACCAATTTAATATGTTTTGTATGTAGGTATACCTACTAAATCGAATTAGTAGTGACTTGGTAGAAGCTAAAATCTATTATGCAATAATTAGGACGAGAACCTTTAGGACAATTTGGCAACGAATGAGACAAACTGTCTCGAGGATGACTCGCGTAAAGGCGAAGCACGTATTGAAACCATATTTTGTATTCGCGACATAATAGGCATCTACTTAAAGTTTGAATGCATATACCCGGATCTCATAATACTCTTGTCCACTTTCAGAACAATTCGATATTATGAATCTCTTTTTATTGCAATAAGTAGTTGGAGTAGACAACAAAAAAATTCCGCACTTATCAGATCCTACCTATCTACAGTTTAACAATTTTACAACTAGCAAAATCTCCACGCGTGTGTTTAAGTACCTACCTACTTTATGTATACCTATATCAGTACCTAGTTAAACATACAGTTTCGATAACAACAACAAACTAAGTACGTTATTCTAAACGTAGTGTTATTATTTCTTTACGTAATGGGTTTGTAGTTTTATAGGTAATGTCTTTTGTAAATAACGAATATTCTGGTTAGCAGTTACGTTCGCTAGAATTAATATGGTTTGTTAACAATAGCGAACTCGTAATACCTGATCACTGAGTTCCAATATAATCCGAGTACACCGTATTATGATGTAACGCGTTACATCACAATATAGGCGATGCAACGCTGGAAATATTGGAAATGAATACTTGATTTGTTTCAATTTCATTGTACGCTCGTAATCATGTTTTGGATTAGTACCGGCTAAATAATGCGCATATGATATCGGCTACGCAATAAGGCTAGCTTCAAATATTTCTTAGTTGATTTTTACGATTTAACAAATTACGGCTATTCGTTCTCTTTTATGAAAAATACAAGCACACAAATCCATTATCGGTTTTTAAACTAAGAACCTAGTTTTTAATCTGTCGTTCTTAAAAAATAAGGTAAATAATTTTTTTACCTGTGGCTTTCGAACCCACTACACTCAGTGCAGTGATAGTGGCGATCAGCCACAGGCCCTATTGTAGTGCAGTCTGTGTAGCCTCTGTACTCTCTGTAGGCATGAATACCTTGCCTCACTCCCCGCAATTGTATCGAGCGCATTATATATTTTATAAATTAATTTTTATTCCTTTCATTACCCATTTTTAATAAAATTTCAACAACGTTGTTTGACACACGATTTTATGAACATATCAATATTTACTGGTTCAGCTATTATATTGCAACTTTATAATTTTATAAAAGGAGGTACTGTGCGGGGTAGTTTTCCGAAACAAACAACATACGTCCAAACTTGATGACGCCTCGGCGGACACTAGTCCGTATATACTATACTGCAGTCTTTGGGCACTAGCACAGAACACTTCTACTCTGATAGGGCACGAGCACTTATACTCAGGGAGCGCACTAGCCACCAGCGGGCGTGAGCACTGGAACAGCCCGATTTTTGATATTTGATTACTGTGAGCAGAAATATAATTATTTTGTAAATTGTGTTCTTAACAAGATCTAAAAAATAACAAACCTTAACCTTGTGATACTAGTTTTACATGGTTTCATGATGGAATTCCTAGCATTAGTGATTTTTTGATTTGGTGTTCTTGTAAAATCACAAGAACATTATGATATTTTTATCGAGTCAATTATTATGCTTCATGTTTCTGTCTGCTGAGAATGTTCAATTTTGATAAAATGATTTTTATGTTGCCCAATATTTACCTGTCAATAGATTTACAGAGGTTCACAGAAGTTAAAAACCTCTGCATTATTATCCGCGCAGTCTATTATTTTGACTCTCTGATAACCATAATATCTGTTATATCTAAGAAAAGACAAGAGGTCCAGCAATGGCAAAAGCTTTACAAACGTTGTTTATTAATAACCTTGTCAAATATGTACCTACGATTAAGAAGATTTACAAAATAATTAGCTGGAATATGTGAAATTGTTGATATATTAAAGTTTACCAGATAACTAATTCTCTTAAAAAGTATTTTAAAGAATATGCGCTGAAATGGAAATTATGTTCATCTGTACCTACTCTATTTGTTATTACGAGAATTGCCCCTCAGGTTTGGTTTAGCAATTTAGACGTATTAATGTATCAAACAGTAGATACTATACTTTTACTACTAGTATAGTATGACATTATCTGCGCTTTTACTTTTATCGCCAGACCTATAGGCCGCTTCGCTCATGGGAAAATATAATTTAAAGCTATCTCCAACCTCTAGATATAAAAGTACGCTCGACGCATACAAACTGTGTATAAAATCAATAAATATTGAAACGTAGTTAGTACCTAGCTGCATTTTGTTTACGAACTGGCATTTTACTAAAAAGCGCTTTGTTTTAAAAGCTTTTATAAATAGCGTTAGGTTTATATTCAATTATAGCGACCAATGTATTTAAAATGATATCAATAACAATGCAGCACTATTTAAATAGGTCAAATGGGTTTAATTTCTGATGTATTGAAATCAGTTGACATTTTCTGTACATTCGTTCACAAAAGGTTCTATAAGCATGGCACTGGATTCCCTTTTTCTCGATACCTATGAACGTATTTTTTACCTAGAGATATCAATCAAGACATTATAATAAATCTTCTTAGCATAGAATCTTTCTATCTTATTAATCAAAATAAGTGTGGCAGAGGCCGTCGTTATCAATTAATTGAAAAGGTTCGTGATTCTGCTCGTTATGGTTAGTATGACTCTCTTAGAATATTTCGGCTTAAAAGTAGTACCACTAATTATTTATTCAGTATCACCAGGTAAGTAAAATCACGGCAGGCTGACATACTAACATATTCTCTTAACATCTTTCATTCTTTTTTGTATGATCAAGTATATATGACTTATGGAGAACGTCAGTCACACGTCTAGTAGGTATTGTAAGCGACCATAGGCAAGGATAATTGCTTACCTTCAGACAGATCTATAATTGTTTGCCACAATTGTTGTACCTATTGAAAAACTGCAACGTTAGATTAATCTCATCCAAAAGCGAACTAACGTAGGTACCTAACATTAGTTCTTTTTTGGATGAGATTAAAAGTGCATTGAAGACGCGGTGCGTCCTAGTCATACGTCGCTTCTGTGGAGCCTGAAAATTTTCTAGAAGCCTACCTCCAGCTGTAATTTTCTTCAGAGTGGATTGACTTCCTCAGGTTGTACTACAGATTCTGCTCTCATTTTGTTTCTACTTTGAGAAACTAACATAGTTCGCTATAAATATAATAATATTTCGCGATGTACACTAATCGGTCTCTATTTGAGCTAATTTAATATAAACTAGATTTAATAAGTAGCTGCTGCAAGTATTATACTAAGCTATAGAGAAAAACCAGACTATTACGACCCGAAGACGCGCATCGTGGGTTCCATACCAACACACGAAAAGATTGCATGAGTTACCATTTTAATGTAGTAAGTAAAAACAAAATTGTTAGAAAACATGTTTGTTGTTTCCACATTAGGTACCGCGCTCTTTTTTTAGAATATTAGTATAGCAGGTTGCTAGCTATAGCTCACCTGATAGTTCCACTCACATTGCCAAACCTCCACGCCTTATTGTAGAAACATTAACCTCTTGTATGCCGGAATACCAGACATAATAGAAAAAGCATTGTGTCTCGCGTAGATCCACGTTCCGGCATACCACAGGTTAATGCGTGTGGACGTCCATCGGGCGGCTGGACAAGAGGTTAAAATCACAGGTCTCCTGATCGTCTCCTCGTGTAATTTAAAAGTTCCTCATACAGCAGGAACATAACAGAAGATTGTTTGGGAATGCTCTTCTTTATTTATTCTATAGGGCGAAGGAACTTTCACAGTCAAACTGCCCCAGTTTGAGCTGGTGTTGCGCATAATTGCGTTTGACTATTATACGAGATTTCAGTTGTGCTCAACGCCATAGCTACTTTGTATGGTCAAGGAAGCAGAACACACTTAAGTATGGTGCTGTTATCATATTCAATAAGGTTCGAATGCATTTATGTAGATCGCAACTACAAAGTCGAAATAGATAGGCACGCACGATGCATGCAAAGTCCTACTGCTACAAAGTCTAAATAGATAGGTACGATGCATGCAATGTATAAAATCAATAATATATTAATCACTTCTATCGCACTCTTTTATTTGGTGCAGCCTTTTGTATAGGTATGAACAGACTTTTCAAACAAAATGCGCTTTACACTCAACGCTGATTAAAGAAAATCAAGTATTAATAGATGCAGTTGTTTCCAATCTTTCTCATAAAGTTAGGTAATACAGGCAGATTACCGACGCGGACGTAAGCTTAGTAATAGGATGCCGTTGGCGCGCTTTGGTTACGGAACGCTAATAAATAATAAGATACAGGTAGGTAATAAGCTATAGATACTCAGGTACAGCTAGGTTACTCTGGCCAGTAATCTATCTTGGATGCTATTAGATTATTTATGAGGTAGTTGGCTTAGGGATTAAGTTGATTGACTCCGCGGACCACGCTGTGGTTTAAGTGGTCTTCTAGTCGTTATCAAGACTCTTCGTCAAGTGTTATGAGTTAGATAATTTGCTGAGGATAAAAATATATGTGATCCACGGAAAGCTGCTGCGATTCTGGATGTTTTCATGTCTCTATTGTTTTATGACTGCGAGATAGAAATTAATTTAGTACTAAGGCCATATCATCATCTCTTACTTACATAAGACAGACAAGGAGACCCAAGACAGCCGCCATTGTCTCACGACATCTATAAAAATAAATGTTAATACCGATGCACTTACTGCCTAGTCTAGCGTACATTCGGACAATATTGTATCAGTCATAAAGGACTTTGCTAGGTATAATCTCGTCAAACAAATGCATCTTTTCATCAATTTACATATTGATATGATAAAAATTACGCACGCTTGTTGCAAACGTGACTTTTATCACATAGTTACGCTAATTTCCAATACATGTAGGTACCTACCTATAACATACATTTACGCACCTTATGTTTATTATGTCAGCGTATGATAACAAATGCTATTCATACAATATGTTCGTTTAGTCAATAAAGAGATTGAGCGATTACATTCAAAGGCGAGGCGCAATAGATTCCTAGCTTAAATCTAGTATTATTTTTAACTAGAGAAGTTTGATTTGGAAGTAACTAGCTCCATTCCACAAACATTATTAGGTAGTTACTCTAGGTATACCTAATTACTGTTTCGCGTGTATACAAGCATTCAAACAACGGATACAAAAATCACCCAGACTCGTAACGACTATTTGTAGACCAAACAAATTTTTTAACAGTGTGGGGGTCGAACCCATGTCACTAGGCGCAGGAACAACCTAGAATTGAGAGAGTAGAACAAATACACATTTATTATCACTACAAGAAATGCAAAATAGTACAAAATTACATCACATCTAAAATAGATATACATCTACATCATACGATGTTAATCTACATGAGCGATTTAATCACACACTAAGCTATCTAGTATCACAAAGCACTAAATCAAATCTCTTCTCAGCTTCATTCCTAGCGTCCAGCTAAACCAGAGGTTCCCAGACTTTTTTCTCATAGACCACTTTCAAAATTTTGCTGGTTCCAGTGGACAGCAGCAGCTACATTTCTACCATATACAAAAGGCTAAAATTTGTTTTTTATTATATATCTACGGGCCGACCTATATTTTTAGTAGTCGGGGTCTTTATCGGGTGGTGGTCCTCTAAATATCCATCCGATCGACGTTTTTAGGTGAAGCCAAGCCAAAATTTTAGTTCTTCACTATCGAATATCGCAAATAAATTTTCGTGAACCTTACTTGTGGCTTACTTAAATAAAAAGAAATAAATAAAAGGCGCATAACAAAAAAATACCCTTTTATTGTTTAACATAATTGGCACGTGATTAAGCTAGGCAACCTATTTGTAATGTATTAATGTACATATACTTAATATCATTAAATAACAGATAAGGGTATATATTTCATATACCGGATCTCGCACGAACTATACATTTTTAATTTCTTGTGGTCGATTCGCAAAGCATGGAATGTGCAAGTCGCGAGTCTCTATACAGGGAAGTATGTAGATGATTTCGTTCCATAATGTGTGGGACGATATTTTTGATTGCTATCATAGTGAAATTGCTACAACAGCTAATTAAGTTGCTAATAGGACATCTAATGAAACAACATCATAAATCTCAGAACATTTATTTCTAGTTACAATATTTTACAAAATTAACTTTAAATTACGTGATCACCCGTATGCGAATGTTCAGAGAAGGGTTCGTGGGAGACAAAATGATTTCACAAAAACATGTTATTTATATATTTATTTGTACAATTAATAATCCATTTTGAGGAAATAATTTTAAGTTAACTTTTGTATTCTTGTCGTTTCGAAGAGGCGGTCGTAGAATACGTTATGAGTTGCAATACACGTCACGAAAATGAGTAGAAAAATAATTAATGAAACATAATTACATCAGGTGGTGACATGTCGGTAGACATTTGTCACAATCACTACTTTGTTGAATACAGTTGCGCTGTGTTGTGAAATAGGAAACTGGTCTTGCTTATTGATAATACTCTTTGAGGGCGTTCGATAAAAAGTCAGGGTATGTGATTTCTAAAAACCTTTTAACTTATCTGTGTGATAACAAATTATTTTATTAACCTATCACGTCAATTATATCATTGTTGTTTACCTCCTTTTCTTGATTTTGTCTCACGTTATATTTGTTGTTTAGTCTGAAAGGTCAGAATACTTTGTACTTGTTAGATCGTCGTAGATACATTCAGAAAGTATTTTTATCATACTATAGCGATAGTTTTCATTTATCGACCGCCCGATGAAAATTAGACAAGCTTGCACTACTCAGATTTATGCGCAATATTAGAATTAATTTTTAATTTTCTTTAATTATAACCCCTTTAAATTGATATATTCCCCACAATAGCATGTCAAGTTTTCATCAGCCTTTCCAACCTGTTATTCGCTGCCTACATAAAGTAGGCCTGGAAATAGTGACCCTAGTGGCCTAGTCCGTAACACAGCGCCACTGGTGGCCTAGGGAGTGAACGTTAGTTCCTAGTAGAGTCTCTCAGCCCGGCTGGGCCCGTGCATGATGGCGTACTGCTGCATGCGACGCTCGAGCTCGGGGCGGAAGTGACGGATGAGGCCCTGGACTGGCCACGCCGCGCCGTCGCCCAAAGCGCAGATCGTGTGACCTAAAGCGGACATTATAGTTAGTAGATATACATAATACTTTTATTTATTTATTTGGACATCCAGTAGTTATTACATTATTTCTACGTAACTAAATAAAACTATTAAAAAATGGCTAAATGCACAACATTTTAAGGCGTCACAACATGCATTACTTATTATGATGTAGCATCAGTATCAGTACATAATATATATTCATAATATAAAAAACTATATTGTCTTACGTTTAAGACTTTATGACTATTGAACTGTACTACAATTTAAGATATTTATTAAATAGAAGTAGTGTCATAGTTCTAAATTATTTAATAACAGTGTTATAAATAAACAACGTGACAAAAGCCGTATAAAATAGTTTACATGTCAATAAAAAAGTAAGTTCGAGAAAGATTAATATGTAATGCTAATGACTCATCAAAATTGACAAAAGTATTATGTAGATAATCGAATAATAAGTGAGTGTAAGAGAGTGAATCGTACCGACGTCGTTACTAAATCGAATTAAATGGAATAATGTGAATTCTCCCTCCCTTCTATCTTTCTCGTCAAATACGAGTTAAAATAATAAATAAATTATTTTTCTGACCGCCACCATCTCGGATTCTGTATATTCTCTACGACATGGTTGTTTTGAATTGTGGTCATATATGTCTTCGATGATGATACATTTTTCTTTATCGCCAGTACTAATATTACGGCTGGCGTACCTACTATTTTAAATAATTACAAAGTCATAATATAAAAAAACATTATAGTTCTCCTTGATCTCGCTCTTATTTGTTAAGTCACTCCTTTTTTCCTTTAAATAAGACAACTCCCGCACTAGGAATAATTTCTGTCTCGCGGGAGACTTTACAAACATTTAAATAACGGACACAAAGAACACCCAGATTCGGAACAACTGTTTGTGGATCACACAAATTTTTGTCCCGTGTAGGGATCGAACCTACAATACTCAGCACGTCGGCAGTGCCATGGCGACCACTTAAACCACTACGCCATACCTACACATGTTTGTGTGACTCATAGAATAATGACAAATACCCACCTTCAATCTGTTTGGAGATCTCCCACAACATGTCAATTTCTTTAGGTGACGCATTGCCTTCTACGAATCTGAAAAGAAAAGTTGACAAATAAAATTAACATAAACACGTGGTATTTATTTTTACCATTTTCTTTTTAGTACATACGACTTATAGGCTGAATACGAAAAAGATTACTTGTTTACATAGACAGATTAAAAAACTATTAATCTATTTTACTGTTTCTTAAATCCGAATGAATATTTTAAAACATTTGGATTAAGGTACAAACAGGTACATTAAACACATACATTAAAAATATTTTGTAAGCATAACCTGTTATTATTTCTATTTTCGCCTAGATTGTTAAGATGCCTTGCAAAAGCATTTTTATTGTATATACATAAAGATTTTAAGGTGTTGTACTGCCGTGCCGCGATCGTACGGCATATGTTAAGCGCTTTTATTTTCGCATTGTTGTGTACAATACTCGGATTGAGTAAAGTATTACTACGCTTTACTCTAAAAACATCTCAGTAATAACACGGTTCTGAAAATGGAAAGACGGCTACTTTTTTTCTTTCTTAAAATTACTTGGCGACTGAGCGTAATACACCACTGCCTATCCTTTCGGGGGGATCCTTAGGATAACATTAATAAAAATGATATTACAATTTCGGAGTGTTGTAGGTGCACTACGTATAGATGGTACACGTTTACGCGGCTTATTCCCAACGGCCACTACCAAAACTGTCACCACTGGTGGTTGTTGGGACAATATTTTATATTTGTTCCCAACCGCACTCAGTGGGGGTCGATGAGGCTTAACTGGTAATATTATTCCCATCGACCACCACCAAACTGCCACCAGCGGTGGCAGTTAGAACAAAATATTAAATATTGTCCCAATGGCGCCTGTAGTTGTTGTAAATAAAACAATAAGCATATAAAATCAGTATTTGTATATTACAAAAATCATCACAGCTTTCAGCATCATCCACATCAGCAGCATCCACCAAAAATACTAATAGCACAGCAAAATATGCTTACTAAAATATTTTAAAGAGATCAAACTAAGTCGACGAAGCCCCTCTTCGCAGGGCTACTATTTTTGGGTGGGTTTAAGAAGGAACCTAACATAACCTAACCCTTCCGAGACGAAATGCAGTGATTTGAGGCGTATATATAGGTGCTCTTTATGATATATTTTAGTAAGCATATTTTGTTGCGCAATAATTATTTTTGGTAGTCATCATATTTAATCCCATAAAGTATGTCTGTTATCATGTTTTAAATAAAGGAGTTACATTCCAAATAAAAAGTAACAAATATATAAATTCACTGAATATTTTCTTACATATACATATATTTATAATATATCTAAGAAAATATTCAATGAATTTATATATTTGTTTTAGACCGCAAGACAAAATTCTTAGTTACGTTCTATTTATTACATCTGTTCCCAACCGCCTCCAGTCGTGGCGCTTGGGAACAAATATAAAATTTTGTCCCAATAACTACCAGTAGTGGCAGTTTCAGTGGTGGCCGTTGGAAATAAGCTGTTTACGCATATAAATTCGTGTATACACCTGGTTAACTACAATCACTATAACAGTTTTGTATGGACAAGATACCACAGCGGAATCGAAGCTATTGTACTACTTCCAAGAATACTTAACAGAGCAACCCCACACCACTTAACCCGACCTAGGCATCAAATCGACAATTACGCATATGTTACGCCACTGAACACCGAGGTCAGCCTCAATACCGTGGTTAAACAGTTTAGCCACAATACATTTAACTTACGTAAATAAAAAACGACATTTGTATTGGTAACTGATGTTAGGTTTAATGTTCGAAGATTAGTATCATTGTCCGTTACGGCTGGCATATGTAATAAATGACCTTGAATTACTTTGTAGGACACTCTATTCATAGACAAACTGTGCATAGACACGTGTGAAATATAATTCTAGGTCAAGGTTTTATTTTTATTACACAGGATGCAATAAGATCAACTGTTTCGACGTAACGTACCTTTAACGAAGGTCATGTTTAAAGAAGCATCTTCGTCGATGGTTGACTAATCTTGTGACAGAGATTTTTAGGCCGCTTGATAAATGTGACTGCTTAAGCGCCGATAGACGTTGTTAGGATGTTTTAAAGGTACTGAATATTAATTGTTAAGCGTGTTCGTTAAAGCCAGGACGAAATAGCAGGTTTACCAATCCTAATCGAATATAAAAATACCGACTGACTGAAGCAAGAAAATATATTTTTTGCAGGTAACTCATAGGCCGTTTGCTTAACTTAGCGACTAACATAAATGTACCTATAGTAAATTGAGTAAATGAGTTTACTAACATCATAGTACATTTATGATGATGTAAAGGCATAAACAAATGAAATTAATGTATAACATTTGCGTATATATAAGACAACATTATGCATAAATAATGAAATTTGAATGTACGGCAACAGTGTATATTACACATTATTTTACTCCAACATTCCCAAACACCTTATCGACACATTGCTAAACGTCGAAAAGATAGAATCTGCTCCATTCCTCCTCCACATACATCTTTTGTAAAGAGATTCTCCACCTATCTTGCTCCATTTCTTTATAATAAAATTAACTCAAAATGCCCAGTTTTCGGACTCTCATCCTACAACTGTAAAAAGTCCGTTCGAACATTCCTCTCACAACTTACTTATGATGAAACCGAACTATACCTTACACAGTAAACTCACTCACAGCAACATAACTTTACACACATATACACACCTCACTCTCACAGGCACCAACTTTTTTATCTATGTATAAATAACTAATAATAACTATTACATAAATTTATTCATGTCAAATGTGGCTTCAATTCAATGTAAATGTGTACTCTTTTGATTGTATTATTTGCTAACAATCAGGGGGTTGGCACTGTTACTCCTTAACACAGGCTAACTTGTAGCCTATCTAGGAGAATCAGTACTTCACCCATATTTATTGTACCTACTTAAATTAACAAACCATGTAAGCAACATTTGTTCACTGTACAATCTCATTATTGGAATAAACGTTATTATTATTATTATATTATTATTATTATTATTATTATTATATAAATAATTGTTAAATGTAAATAGGGAAAACAAAAAACGATTTAACTAACAGTTGTTTTTATGCTTATCCCTGTATGATGTTCTGCGTAAGAACAATGCGCCTACATACAAATCATAACTTCTCATTGTCTGCCTAAGCGACAAACGCATATATACTGCGAGACGAGACGTACATATATACCTATACGTTTTTGGTGTCCGAACTTACGAGGAGATGTGATGCGACGCGGCACTTCGTAGAACTATAATTCTGAGGAATAATATGCTTTCAGATTGTTTTCGGAGAAAAGGATGAATTGTACTCCAAATATTATGTTTCATTCTCAAAGTCAAAAATGATTCATATGTCACAAATTTAATTACTCTTACAAGTTATGAACATCAAAGTTTACTGGTTAGTGGGTGCAACAAAGTTACATTTTGCTTAGTTGACAGGTTTAAGCAATTCCTATACCTGCCAGAAACGGTCGCATATCGCCATTGAATTGGTATTCAAATACGTGTAGGTACTAATACCTATTATATTAATTGTATTCGTTCCTATTGTAATGCTTTTAAAGGTACTTAATAGTAGATAGATAAGAATGCACTGTGCATCCCTATGATTCGAAACGTTATTATAAAATCACGCATAAAGGTTTTTTAGGTCTATTTATTTATTGTCATTTGTGAAGGCAATTTAGAGTGCGAAGGACTTAATTTGTCACAAAAGGTTTTACATAACTTAATCGTGTCTAATTTTTCCTTAAATTACAAAGTGGTTAGTATTATTTTAGGTGCGTAATAAATGAATAGCCCGTTGCGTGTCGTATCGCGTCGTGTTGTATCGCATCGCATCGTGTCGCGTCGTTTCCCTTATTAATAAAGAACACACATGCTATTGTACCCTCTAACTTCGAGCAAAGTTTTAGAAACAACCTGTAGATTTTGAGTTATATTAAACCATATTTTCAGTTATCTCATATCTTTTGCACATGACATCGCTATTATGAGAGATACCCAGTTTCACACGGTCATCTTGTGCAATTCGACCGTGTGATGATATCTATTCCATTATTTGTATATAATTATATGTATACAAAGTTATAACCACAAGTGATTTAGTCACATGTCATATCAATTATTTTTAATGTCAATTTGCCATGTGACTATCTGTAGGGAATGGTGCAGTAGTGATGTGTAAAACTCCGAGTGATATTCGAATAAAAATGTCTACTTACACTAATTAGGGATTCAGCGCATGCACTTGTATATGTAGTCAATACATTCGAATATAAGTTTAATGCTGGTATGCATATCGTTATGGTGCAGTAAGTAAATTAGTCACATTTTTGCGGTTAAGCGAGTACAACTACTGTTTTGCAATTGTCATTATCACACGTGTCAAAATGTACGCATTAACTTATTATTATGTAAGCGAATAATAATTATAAACAGGTATTTTAGTCATTATTGTAATCAACTCTTATAAATTTTCAACAAAATGTTCGCAAGTTTTTCAACTAAAAGACCTTGCCCGTTTGTATATTGCCTGCTGTTCGAATAAGTCTGTTTTGTAACCTTCCTTTACCGAAAACATACGATTGGCCCATAACACAAAATAAAAAAGTCTTCTTAATTACGCCTATTAATACGTTTAATTTAAAACCTTAACATATGTAGCTAGTCAGATTGCGCTTAACCACCTATTATCGAACCGTACTTCCCATTAACGTCTTGTGATACAGAATTCAGAAAATCCAAACGTTCTGTAATGAGTTATTTTGCTACTCGATACATATGTATATAATATCATAATACCTATTACGATATTATGAACATTATCTTGCGAAAGTGATAGAATGATTAACCTGTCAATTGATAGGTACATCATTAAAAACCTATTGTGCCTAGGTGCCAGTGTGCCGCTGCGACTCAATAGGTTAATTTAATTAAGCAAAAGTCGTAAAGAAGTCGCTTAGATTGTGCATTGGTGAAAGTCACTAGTGCGCCTCTGCTTGGCCTGTATCTACCTATCATTCGGCGAACACCAATTTTTGTATTTATTGCACTGCTAATAAGTCTTGCTTAGTCACCACCATTAAATATTTTAAATATCTAAATAGGTATCTTGACTTTTGTATATAATATATAATGTTAATCAGTTATGCGATATAGCATAAATTAAAATTCATATAACTCGAATACTGATTTAACGGCATGCAATACCGGTTGCCCAGGTTTCTTTTTTATCCGAATTGCTCGTATTAAGCGATGAAAAAATCAACTCGGTAATTTACCGACATTTGAGTAGTAGTGTGAGAGCTCGTTTCAGCATGAACGTACGGGGAAATATTACTCTTATTCACAGAATACCGATGTAAGTTGCAGTAGGTATATCTGTGGTGTCAAGGTAAAAGAGGATTACTCCCAAATATCGTAAGACGAGTTATTCACATCATTTGATACTAAACATTAATATGCAATAGGCTAAAAAGGATATGAGTCAATATAATGTATAATAAATTCTTTCGGCTGGTATGAGAGTCTCTTCCTTCTGTTCGTTCTTCTACCAGGGACACACAGAAAGAAGGTACCTAGGAGGTAACTGGGACGGCCTCGGTCCCATTGGCTATAGTAACTGGTTTGCCTGCCATCAGCAGCAAAAAATATGTTGTACCTACTAGTATTTTCGTTTATTTTTTAAGATATTGGTAACATATTTTCTAATATTTATGTTATTATTTAATACACCAGAGTTGTATGTTTCCTTAGGAATCATTTCAGAAAAAAGTAAGACCTAATGGAGACCCCAATAGATCTTTAACACATTTATTATTATTATATTATACTATTTAAAAATAATACAGTTCGATCTCAATTTATTTGAAATAAATTCTCCGGTAATCTATCTAGTGAGTTACTAAACTCAGTCTGAATCAATCTGAATCAATGAACGTCTCCATGCTTCGGAGGGCACGTAAAAGGTCGGTCCCGGTTGTTGCCAAATTGACAGCAGCCGTTAAGCCATGTCAGAGGCCTAAACTTGAACACAGGCAGAATAAAGGCTTGAACAACTCTTGACATTTGACAACAGATTGGCACGTAAGCAAACGAAAAAAAAAATTCAATATTGCCTACTAAGCGAGATCTGATAGCTTTGCTTACTGCAACTATAACATTAGATCCACTCACCTGTAGATGATCTTGTTCATCCAGGAGACGCCCTCGCGACACGGCGTGCACTGTCCGCACGACTCGTGCTTGTAAAACATGATGAGGCGCGCTATGGCCTTCACGATGTCGGTGGACTTGTCCATCACGATGATGGCGGCTGTACCGAACGATGTCTGCGCTGCTACCAACGCGTCGAAGTCCATCAGCACTGTCTCGCATACGCTGGAATTTGAGTTTCGTTAATACTTATGGGGCTAGCCTTCCACATCTCTAACCTGATTCAGTCACTTTAATAGGGATACGCAAATGTTTTTATCATGGGTTACTATGTTTAAATTTGGTCACTATTGACGATGTTAGTAGTCGTCATTCGAAACACAATACGAACATTAAATTTGATTGTAACGAAGTACTTCTTTTTTATTATTTGCTAATAACACTGCATAACAAAATTGCAACTTTTGTCTGATGAATGACACATCAAACAATCACATGATGATGTTTACTAATTCGACGTCGCTGATTCTACATATACACTCATTTTTTACGAGTTGTAGCTTCCACTAAATTTGCTGATAACTAGAACAATATTAAGTTTTTTTATTATAATTTGATATGGCATCATCAAGATGTGTTTGTGTAAATAACCCGAATCATTTTTGTTTCATTTGCAGAAAGTATATAAATAATAATAATAAGCTCAGCTCTCTACCTTCAGCTTCAGCAAGGAAGTCAAACAAAAGAAAGATTTTTTTTAACTTAAGAACTAAATAATGTAAGATAATCTTAAATATACTGTATTTTATTATAAAAAGACCCATGTGTCATATTTTGTTAACTAGACCTGATAGAGAAATTTCAGTCACAGATTTGAGATTGTCATTAAAACTTGGACTAAAATCATGTAACATAACCCAATCATCAGACATGCTGTTATGCAGTGTAATCAAAAGGTTAACAACCTTTGTGAGATAATCAGAACAATAAAATGCGATTTAAATTAATACATATGGTAATAATCTTAATGGATTTTTACTATAAAACAATTAACAAAAAACAATTCAGGGACTTCTTGTAGTTATTCTAAACATACTATGTTTTACTAGCATGCACATAAATATCTCATCAAAATTTATGTAATATAAATTTTATAGGATATTTATATATTTACAAAATTTAAAGTTTTATATGAATGTCATGACATGCCTAATAACATAAGTGGCTGATCTTAATAATTTAAATGAGCATTTAGTAAAATCGAACCAGTAAACTCATCACCCGAACCTGTCTATGAATGAAGCAAGCTAAATTCCAAGGTAGCTTCCTCAAACCCGTAATGCAAAAACGTTAGTAAAACGATGGTAAACTTTGTAAACTTAATTGAAATATTATGAAATATAAAATGTTAATTAATTAATTGTAGTATTATATAAGTTTTAATATCAATTTTAATATTTAGTATCTGTATATATTAATGGCAAAATATAGCAGACTATTTATTTATTTAAGACCTTCAATAATTGTATTTACCTATGTTTAACAGCAGCGATAGCCTAGTGGGATACCGTTGGACTGCTACGCAGAGGTCTCGAGTCCGATCCCAGGGCGCGCACCTCTGACTTTTCGAAGTTATGTGCGTATTAAATAGTTAATTATCGCTCGCGTTAACGGTGAAGGAAAACATCGTGAGGAACACTGCATGTCTAATAGTTTTACATAATGTTCTCTCAGATATGTGAAGTCAACCCCAATTGGGCCAGCGTGATGGACTATGGCCTAACCCTACACACATTAAGAAGAGGCCCGTGGCCAGCAGTATTAGTTTAAAAGAGGGCTTATATTATTACCATGTATATGTTTAACAAATAAATGATTCTGATTCTTTGTATACATACTCTTTAGGTATAAGCGGCGTGGAGGATCCGCCCGGTATGATGGCCAGCAGGTTGTCCCAGCCGCCGCACACGCCGCCGGCGTGCCGCTCGATGAGCTCCTTGAGCGGGATGCTCATCTCCTCCTCCACCGTGCACGGCGTGTTCACGTGACCCGAGATGTTGAACAGCTTCGTGCCCGAGTTACGGGTACGGCCAAACGACGCGAACCAAGAACCACCACGGCGACAGATCGTCTGGAATAAAGCAATTATTAATTATATGACCCAAGTACGTAATAATAAAGCTCACGGAGAAATTTCAGGTGTAAGTATATGTATATATAAATGGTTATACAGTCTTGCAATACAGATAAAACCTAAATTTTTAAGAGCTTTCTATACATTAAAATTCATTATATAGGAAGCCACTACAGCGAGATGCAGTAACACCTACACTAAGCAGAAGTATTCTTTAAACACACTATTGCAAAAATACATAATTATGGTTAACTTGTGGTAGACCACTGCTGGACATAGGTTTTTACCACAACACACCACTCAACCTGTTCTTTGAGTTTCTTTCCAACTTTATGTATTTCGTCACTTCATCTAACAAAATGCTATGCTACATGTAAAATACATAATATATAGCAGATCAAACCTATCAATAAATAGTGCTTTGACGCAACTTTCTCATCACTAGTATCATTACTAATATTAATACATACATAACATCATAAAAAAAACTAAAGAAATATAACTCACAGGCGCAACAGCAATTGATTCAACATTGTTGACAGTGGTAGGACATCCAAAGAGTCCAATGTCGGCAGGGAATGGCGGCTTGAGCCTGGGCTTGCCCTGCTTGCCCTCGATGGACTCAATGAGTGCGGTCTCCTCTCCGCAGATATACGCGCCGGCGCCGCGGTGCACATACACGTCGAAGTCGTAGCCGGAGCCGCAAGCGTCCTTGCCGATCAGACCGGCTTGGTACGCCTAAAATGTTATATTATTTTTTATTAATGTTACTTAAATCTTCTCCCTAGCGTTTATTATTCCCAAGTCACTTGTGGTCGGCTTTTCTAGTCTAACCGGATTTGACTGGATATCAGTTTTTACACGGAGCGGCTTCCACCTGACCTCCGCAACCCGAAGGTTAACGATACCCTAAGGCTAGACCAGTGTCAGGATATTATAGGGCACTGACTTCCCAATAACGACTGCAATAGATGTTAATGGCAGCCGGGACCGACGGCTTAACGTGCTCTCCGAGGCACAGAGCAGGCGATAATTGTCAATCAATACGCACATAATTTCTCATCACAAAACTTTTAAAAGTCAGAGGTGTGCGACGTGGGTTCGAACCCGAGACCATCTGCATTGCAGTCTCTTGGTCTCTCCACTGAGCTATCGCTGCTCTTGTTAATATGTCACTGTTACTTAAATAAATGTAAATTTATTTTATTGTTTAGTTAGTGAGACTTTGATATAAGTGGTGAGATCATAAGTGTTATTTTGTGACTTAAATGAATAAAACTATTTTGATTTGATTGACTTTTAAGGATAAAACCATTGACTGTGTTAGATGACATGACTACAACACATTAATCTCCTGGCCAAGTTGTCTTGTCTTCAACACAATAATTTTTCAATGTATCTGGATTATAATCCATACTGTTATTATATAAACATAGTTTATTTTTATTTATATAAGCCTTTCTTATTGGTTATAGCTATAGCTATTATAAATAAAAGGAAAGTATGTTTACACAAAGTAACACTTGAATGTCAAAGTTACACCTATTAATGTGAATTTACATGAACATACATCTGTTGCTATGTTCAACAATACAAGGGCAAGGGTATTGAAGAATTTATTAGCCTGTTATCAATTGGCTCACAAACAATTTTTTATGTAGGAAAGAAACAAAATCAAATCCTTGTTAAGTTATTTGATTGACTGTTTCCTAATTTTGGTATTGATCAATCTTTCAGGAACTGGGAGTTTACCTCCTTATATCTTCACATACTATTGAATGTAAGACACACTTTAACAACAAAGTAAATGTTTCTCACCTCAGCAATTGCTACTTGTAAGTTGCTAGCTTCGTTATAAAACTCTCCTCTTATATAAATATACGCAGCAATAGCGCCTATCGCACGACCAGCGATTAAGCATCCTTCAACCAGCTTATGAGGATCGTGCCTCATGATCTCTCGGTCCTTACAGGTGCCTGGCTCTCCTTCGTCAGCGTTTACGACCAGGTATTTAGGACGGCCATCAGAGGGTTTGTTCATGAAAGACCACTTCATTCCAGTAGGGAAACCGGCGCCACCGCGACCGCGGAGACCTGAGCTCTTCACCTCATCTGTAAAATGTGTTATTGTTAGTTTTCAATATTATTGTTACTGATTATTTGAAGTAGATTATTTGAATACTATCTATATCTTAGTTATTTTTTATGTTGTAGTTATCATTTAATGACATTTTAACAACTATTTTGGGCTTTCCAATTGCATGGGATCTAAGGACAAAATATGGCAATATCCCCATATATTTGTTTATTAAATAATATAAAGAAATATATTAATTTTAACAAAATATTTACAAGTTCAAATGCAAGACATTTAAATTCCAAATCTACACTTGGCAGACATAATTATTGCTGATTATCTAAGAATTTATCCTTCCCATGATATATACGGATACCTGGAGGATGGCTGGGACCAATTGATTCCAGCAAGAATATGCAAAATTATTAAGAATATAACACACACAACATGCACCTAATTATTAGATATTTTCCAAAAATCCTTTATCAATTGTGTTATGATAACCAGCATGAAGCATAGTGTATACCCTAGCGACAAATTAAATATGATGTTTATATTGTTGATCTGACGGTGTTGGCTGCAGTCAGTGCCATGTATTATTATAACATTTGCCTCTCAAAGAGCAGCAGGCAATAGTTCATAATTTAGACCCTATATTTTATACCACACATAAAAATGTGTTGTATGTTTATAGCCAATAATTCTGTGCACTGAGGGATCCAGCTTAGTATATGCTGTGCACAATGGCAAAGCTCAGCTCATATTTTCAAGTGGTCCTTGCTTATAGAACAACAAATATTTTGATACACACAAGATATGAATAGATAAATAAAAAATGGAAAATGTGAACAATCAAATTAACTCCTGCTTTTAAATTAGCAAACTATTTTTGTAATTTACTATTGTTATAACTATATTCTACCTATATGTCTAAACAATATTTCATGTATATAGCTATGAGATTTTAATGAATATTGCATTTGTAGGTCAGGTCACAAAAATGCAGAATTGTTTTTTTTGCCAGTTATGTCATTTGTATTCCCAGCATATGCAACTTCTCTTATCCAATAATTTTGTAATAGGTTTACTAAAGACTTTTACATGAAACTCTGTTATCCACAACCTTTTACTTTATTGTCTATAGGTTTACCAATCTTAAAGCTAACTGCATAGTATAATTTATAATTGCTAATAACATAGTATTTTGTTCTGTAGTATTTATTTAGCATGGCACCTTTATGTCTGCTAAACTACCATACTTATAGCTTACAAATTTTCCATATTAATATTATTGATTAGTAGGATATAACAAAATTATCAAATGAATTTTGATGTATAAAATATCTATATGTACCTACATAATTTAAATTATTGAGATAGAAGTTCAATATAATTAGAAAGCAAGGACTTCAACAAGCAACTATTATATTGCATAGCAAGTTACACAGATTTACATGACCTCAATTTCTTTTTTTTTACTATGTCTTCAAAATCTTGTTTTGTTGCAACCCAAATTATTGCACACATAACTTTTCACTGAGAGCTTTTGAAATATTTTATAATCGACACTGATCTCACAATTTTTTTTTTTTAGGCAATATACTTAATTATTATTGTGCAACCAGTAGCAATTGCTACATAGTTTTTTTGTTTAGTTTGAAATTTCTGTAAGGTGTAAAATTGTACCTGGTATAGATTATACTCACTGACAATCCAGTCAGAGCCCTTTAACAGGATCTCTTTGGTTTTATACCAGTCACCTCTCGCCTGAGCTCCACACAACCTCCAGTCATGACGACCGTACAAGTTCGTGAAGATCCTGTCACTGTCTGCCAGTGGCCCAAACTTTGTCTTTGTTGGGGCGTCAGTTTGTTGGAACCGCACCGGCACATTGTTGATGTTCACCAGTGGGCCAACAATGCCTAAAACGAGATGTCAAAATTATGTAAGTCGTACTGCGCAACCATATAATAACATAAGCTTCTTTCGTCGTAGTCCATGGTCTGGGTTTGAAACGTTGTCACCACATAGCACAGATGATTATGAACTAGATAAACTGCTAAATATATACCCATATGTGATTTTGCTCCATGAATTACCCTCGCCAGCGCACCAGCCATTTTTCTGGATACGTCAAATTGTCTAATGACTTATGACAAACTATCGAATCTGTCAGTGTCTGTGGCAAAGATATTGTATC
The DNA here is from genome assembly GCA_930367265.1 of Catocala fraxini. Classification (NCBI taxonomy): domain Eukaryota; kingdom Metazoa; phylum Arthropoda; class Insecta; order Lepidoptera; family Erebidae; genus Catocala; species Catocala fraxini. Next base: position 7,750,121 of record OV884029.1, read on the forward strand.
TGTGGCACAATCACGATTGTCAGTGTTGCAACGTTTGTGAGTTTTTGGAAATATCCGTTTCATTTTGTGTTTTAATTTTGATTTCTAATCCAAAGTTATAGCTTATTTCTTTATTGCAATATAATAATTATTATCATGCAAATAATTAATGAATCTCTTTATTTCTAAACGAACAAAAATATATCTGTTAATTTATTAATTCTTGTCTTGTGGCTTGTGGCTGTCCTTCAAAAGTCAAAATAATCAAAGTCCGCTGCCGCCGAGTTCAAGAATTTGCGTTGCAAAACAAAAAAATGTATGTATAGAATTTCATGGATATATTATTGTTTCAATGAATAGCTCTCATATTATGCATATATTCTAATTTGTCTTTTGACTCTTTCAAATAATGTTTAACGTATTTTACAAACTAGTAGTTTGATTATTCTACTCTTTTTTTTTAGTATATACCGATTATCTTATCGGATTATAGTTAGAAGTTATATTACACTTATTAAAATTTTGGGAGACCATGGCAGCCGTTATTCCAGCTGTTACTAAGCTCACAAGTCGAATTATAAGAATTCTAGGATGTAATCCAGGATATATGACTCTACAAGGAACTAACACTTATTTAATTGGCACTGGAAAAAAGTAAGTGCTTTAGATTAACGTGCAATCGTAGTTTTTCATGCTAGTCAAACAAACTTATGTAGTTAAAAGGAAATTTATTTGATTAAAAGAATCCATTAATGCCACACATTTGAGTGCAAGGATAGTTTAATTTAATAGTTTAAGTGATCGCCTTGCAATTTCCCCTTAATGCACCATGTTGTGGGTTCTATAAAAATCAGTGCAAGCATTTGGTCAGAGTGTAGCAAAGGGTGTGCAAGTTGTTTTTTCTAAGTCTTTTTGTATGTAGTACATAGGATTCATACTAAAACTATGATTTACCAGTAAGCTGCTTGTTGTAGTCAAAAAGTGACCAGATGATATTTGTCTTATTATTAGTCCTGTGTGCCACTGAGACTCAATGGGTGCATATGTCTGGTTTCTGCAATTGGTCCTTTGTGAATAAAAGATAACAATACATTATCAGCAGTAAAACTTGATTGCTAAGATTAAGGCTAAATTAGACAAGGTATATGAAAATACAATATGTGTTTACTTCTTTTTATCTTAGATCCAATATTTAAATTGAAAGAAAACAGATAATAATTATCTTAAGTAAACAACCTAGATCATGATAAAATTAGATAAAAATAAAAACAGCTGTTATTATGCACTTTATTTTATATATAGTTCTTGCAACTCACAAAGGCGAGCGGGCTTTATTTGTGGTAAACTCGTAGTTGAACATGTACATGCACAGTGCGGTAGTATGCGTGTTTGACAGAGCGGTCAGTTGCTAGCGACACTTACACGCACACATACATATACGCGTTTACCACAAATAAAGCCCGCTCGCCTTCATGAGTTGCAAGAACTGTAGAAATAATGTTGTTCGTTATCATGGTTTTAAATCTCACTAATATAAGGCTATAGCAGAACTTTGGTCTTAGTTACAGACAACCAGCTGCTACTGAGAATTACTGGATATAAATCCCAGTAACATTTTGCCTGAACTGAAGATCACAACTAAACCCTCATGAATAGCAGTCACATTCATTATTGCTGCACAACCAAAGCAGTCAGAATAAGGGTGTACTAATACTGTCTCATTATTATTCTTTATAAGTTGTGGTAAATTATTATTAACTAAAATGGGGCAAGAATTAAACCCTGAGGGACCTCAATTCTGACAAAAAATATTGTTTTCTTAATGAATTTAGAGTTAAATTGATTTGGAATCCTAATGAATTTAAATTATATTTCTCAAATGTGTAATTAGAACATCAGAGCTGTGCTTTCACACCATAGTGTTATTATTTCCATATAACTGCTTTATGAAAAACAATCAAAAGCCTTAGATAAATCACAGAACTTACCAAAAGCATTTTTTATTGTACAGATGGCATACTGGTTTATATAGTGGCCTTGCCACTTGATACGCGCCAAATGTTGTGGATTCGATCCTCATACAGGACAAAAAAAAAGTTGCATTCCAGAAACAACTATTTGTGCACCATTTGTGATTGCTGTTTCGAGTCTGTTTGTTACCATTTAAATGTTTGTAAAGTCTACTGTAACACAGGATTGACACCTAGTGCGGGATTTGTCGTAAAATAAAAGTTATTTATGTAATCCCCCAGGGGATCGAAGCAGATGGAGGCATCGATATAGATCCATCAGGGGATCACACTCGATAAATGGATCTATATGGACAAAAAATCCACATAAACCTCCCAGGAGATTCTACTGGACGGAGGCAATATTGTATTCTTTGTCACCCTATGTACCATGTAGTAGTATTAAAAACTATATATTTTCCAGTCGTATCCTTATAGACACCGGTGACAGAGATGTAAAAGAATACCAGAGGCATCTCGCAGAGGTGGTACAGTCGGAGAAAGTGAACATAGAACATATAGTTGTCACACATTGGCACCATGACCATATTGGAGGTGTTGAGAACCTGTATGGGACTATTGCTAGTAAGATATGTTAGAATATTATTTTTGTAACTCATACATATTCAGTTTAGGCTTTTCAGTTATTTATATTGTTGTAACAATATTTTAAAATAGTTGTATGGTCGAACATTTCATTATACAGTCCATGAACTCTTTTGTCAGTGACCATTATTAACTTTATTTGTAGAACAACCAAAAGTATGGAAACACAAAAGAAGCCTTGACGATGACCTAGAGATTAAATTGCCAGAACAAATATCATTGCAGTGGTTATCAGATGGACAAGAGATTAAAGTAGAAGGAGCTACTGTAAAAGTCCATCATACGCCTGGCCATACAACTGATCATGTGATACTTACTCTCTTGGAAGACAATATTCTATTTAGTGGTGACTGCATACTTGGTGAAGGGACAGCCGTGTTTGAGGATTTATATACGTATATGAAGAGCTTGCAGAAAATATTGGACTTGAGTCCTGGGGTTATTTATCCTGGTCATGGGAATATTGTGGAAGTAAGTTCTCATATCCTTTATTTTCAATTCAATGCATCCTCAGAGCGTTCGTTTGTTAGTAGCGTTATGTATCTATTGTATCTATTCACGGGTTAACGGCAACGTTTATGTTCAAAATGTTTTAAATATACTCTATAGAGTGAGTTAAAAATCCCATAGTTGGTAATTTGTAGTTCTTTTACTACATAAGTATTGGGTCGGTCACTTGCTAAGATGCTACCGACTATATTGAGGTTCTGCCGACGACATTAAGCTTGCTTCCTATTATGTGGATAATAGGAAACAAGCTTAATGTCATCTATCGATCACAGTTCCTGACCACGTATAAAATGTGACGTCCTGTGAATTTTATAAGAAAACCTTTCCTAATTATTTATGCTACTGGATCAACAAGGCGGTCTCTTTTTTATGTACTAATCTAATTTTTCCTTTTGTTTCTAGGATCCAATACAAAAAATACAATATTACATAACACACAGAAATCAAAGAGAAGAACAGATATTTGAGGCCTTAAAGAAGAATTCAGATAAACAACTAAATGAAATGGATTTGGTGAAAATAATCTACACTGAAACGCCAGAACACTTATGGCCGGCTGCAGCTTACAATGTAAACCACCATCTGACGAAATTAACCAAAGAGAATAAAATAAAATGTATTCAAATGGAAGGCGAAAATAAATGGCAATACGCAACTAATTGCAATCTATGAAATGTAATTCTTAAATGTTTTATTTATATTAAAGTTATGTAGTTTTAGTGTTTCACAAGGTTAAATATATATTTGATGGTATTACATATCTTTATTATTTTTTGGACGTAACAATTTAATCCTACTCGAGACCTCGTATTACACATGCAATGAACTGAAACGGGAGAAGACGCTTTAAGCGAGCACGATCCTCTTATAATAAATAAATGGTTTATAATCCTTGTAGCTGCCAGCCTCAATCTTGCTGTGGATGATGCAGTGAGGACTTTAGACAAAATATCATCTTTCTTCAGCGCCTGTTAAATTTTAGAGTTCGTAAAAACTCTCATACAACATTTTTGTCCGTCCGTCCGTCTGTCTGTTATACAACTTTCAACTCAAGAACCATAAGAGCTAGAGATTAGCGGTCAACGCCATTCGACTCAGCATAGTCGATATACCCCAAAATGACTATGAGCTTTGACCTCTGATCTCAAGGTCACGTGGTATCACGTGACCTTTGCATATTAATTGAACCATTTTTTCGAACTCTTAAGATTTACGGCAATTCATTGCTGCTTCTCACTTGTTTTAGACAGTTAAACAGATGAGCTACTGAATAGCTGTTAGCGTCAGAATGGCGGTCGCCTATAGCGAACGGCTCTGAAAGTATAATCAAGAATTGCTATCCAATTGCGCATATTTCTCCATGTTCAGCATGAAGGACGCAGAATTTCTTAGTTTGTTTTGTCAATAATTGCTACTTTCACGAATTTAAGTTTGAGCTTCATACGTACATTATGTAAGAAAATACAGCATTTATTAAAATTTGTACGAGAAAGTGCCTAGTAATTCAGAAAGGCAACAGGTTTTTTACTACAGTGTCTTATTCAAATCGTGCAGGCGTTCACTTGGTTGACTTGGACTTATTATAATGATGTTTAGTGAGTAGTTTATAATACGTACCTACCTCAATAACACAATATTTACTAGTATCAGAATGTATACCTAATAGCTGGGTCAGATATACGTTGAAAACTGTCCTTATTTATTTGATAAGTGGGTACATCAAAAGCATAATATTGTAATAAGTAGTGAAATTTAATATACGTCTGTGCTTAGTGATTTACTTTTGGTGATAAGTTTACTGTGCCACTAGATGAGCAAAAAAATGCGTTCCTGCAATACAAAAAGTATTTTTCCAAAGAGTCCGATTTACCATCATCTACCGATTCATTGTTCAGTGAAATAAGTATTCTTTTGTCAAATAAAATTACTAAACAGGCACTGTTCTTTCTGTAAAGAAAAAATACGACTATTTCTTTGGTAGCTCTGATGATCTTGAGGTTTGTCAAAACCAAGAATCAAAACGTATCGTAACATACTGTAATTAAATTTTTTTCAGCTTTGTGTTTATTTTTAAATTGATTGTGTTGAAAGAATTTGTTTTGATTCTTGGTTATGACAAACCTCAAGATCATCAGAAAATTCTTAACGAGTAACAACTGTTACACGTTTGGGTGTTACTGGATGGGAATAAACCGTATTTAGAATGAAAAACCTTTTGCCTAAGCATCAGCATCCCATTGCACACAATTGGATATTCAAACAGTAGGTATTCTATTTATAAGAATAATAACATAACGTGTATTAGATTTTGTAAACAATGTAAGGCTAAAGTAAAAGTTATAATTAGCTGGCCTGATAAAATTGTCCAATGTAAATGCAAGCAAATTACGATGAAAATTTTGTTCATACATTGGCTAGAAAAATAAAACAATCGCCTGCAAAACGAATAGAAATATCTGATGATCTCAAATATGTCTTCGCTATTACATACCGCAACACAATGTCTAATAAAGGTGGGTGACCCATAATTGTAAACGCCTGTACGATTTAAACAAGACGCTGTAGTATTAAAATCAGTTGCCTTTCCAAATTATTAGACACTTCCTTGTACAAATTTTAATAAAAGCTTTTTTTTTTTTACCTAATGTATGTATGGAGCTCAAATTTAAATTCGTGAAAGTAGCAATTAGTAAGCAATTATTGACATAACAAACTTTAAGAAAATCTGCGTCCATGCTGAACACGGAGTCCACCGTCCATCCTGACGTCAGAATGGCTGGTCAAAAAAACGGTTTTGTAAGGTAACTGCCATCAGTAAAAACGGCGGCAGCACCAGATTCGCTATTAAGCGTTATATCTCCTTGAAAATGACACTTCAATCTCGAGCATAGGTATAGCAGCTGACTTTTGAAAATATCACTCGAACTAGTGAATAAATGCAAGCCCAGCTTTGGTTTGAATTTATTGTATATAAGTAACTTGGTTCGCAAAGCAGGCCTGGCCTACAAGGTTGAGATAATCGGGACACAAGTCATTCATTTAATTTTACACGTGCCTTATGATTTCTGTAGTAGAAAAATGTATTTTTGTCTATATCATATGTGATATTTAACAAGTTAAAATGTGCTATTTCTTTCGACATTGCGTTAGTCTAGTTAGGGTAAAGACTGCTGCAAGCACGAGTGTGCGTATTCGTGACGCAAACTGTTACGCACATGCAGAGTTAGTACCTAAAATCTTTAGTCATTGCCTTACTATCACGATGATGACAGTAGACGTTCGTGCACGCCATTGATTTAAGAATGTTATGTAAGAGATAGTTACCGCACAGAGCGGAACGGCAACATCTCGCGCGAATGCTGTCCTGTCGTATGGTATTCGTTATGGTACCTATATAATAATCATATCAGCCCTGTACATATATAAACTGTCCCACTGCAGAGTACGAGCCTCTTGTTAGTGTGAGAACGGTTACGCTATAGTCCACCATGGCGGCCGAGTGTGGGCTGACACAGATTCCACATATCTTTGAGAACATTATGTAGAACTTTCAAACATGCAGGTTTCCTTACTATAATTTTCCTGCACCGTTAAAGCGAGCGATTATTAATAAAGTTCGAAAATCGAATCCACCACTTCAGCTTTTACACTTACGCCACAGACGGTAGAAGATAGATGAGAAGGTAAATAATAATTTTCAAAAAGAAACCAATATTACAATAAATTATATTTATAAGCATTTTATTTTATGTTGTGAAACATTTTAACAACCCACAGTTGGGCAAAACAATCACAACAAATGTGTAAATTTTAATAAAACAAACAATTCTTATTTATTATAAGCTTTAAGATCTCACGATATTAAACTTAAGTAACTTATATTATTGTTGTAATCAACAAAAATGAGTGTTTATATGATCGTTTCATTGTCGACGTTGTTTCATATTACTTTATAATCTCTGTAACAGTTACCCGTGATTTCGTTTGCGATACAAGACTTTTTGTAATACAAACACATTACATATTTATTGACGACAACCAACTTTTAATTTTAATATTGACAGTAGAAGTGCATTGATAAGTTCGACTCTCTCAATTGAAAGGTAGCAGAACTATGCTTGATCCCTCCTTCAGGATTACGCTAGACAACTGCTTTATTACCTGATGCTATATTGCTTTATTACCTGATGAAACACAGCCATGAGCAACAATTACCGCTTATCATCAGATATAGACTGTTGTCTCGTCTGCCACGTAAGCAATATCTTGTCCTTTTTTTTAAAGACCTGCACTATCAATCATTTGTGTTGCGTGTAACTTTACCCCACGCCCTAGGAACTATTACGAACAACAAAGACCAACCCAGACGCGCAACAAATATTTGCGGAACACACAAATTTTTATTCCGTTTGGGGATCGAATCCACAATATTTGGCCTACTAGCAGATGCGAAACGACCACTTATACTACGCCATTTAAACAGTCACAATTGGGCTTTTAAATAATACCATATTTCCATAACACCGCTTCAAGTGTTCGAGCTAGTGAGCCGACTAAATAGTACATTACAAACTATAGCTACCACATAATAGTATACTTATTATTAAATGAATAAAAATGACATTAAACTACTTTATACGTCTTTAACAACGGTATAAAATACGTATAAAGTATTTTAATTTCAATTAATAATATTCGCGTAAACAGAAGACAATATTAGTGGCCAGTCTAGTTCAGTAACTAACAAGTAAAAGTTATCCGAAAGATAAATCGCATGCTGTCTCACTCTTGTTAGGTTAAAGAAGAGAGATGGCAAGACTTTTATCTTATAGATATATGCTATTTGGAGATGGTGGGACAAACCCTAAGTATACTAATCATATAATTTAAATCTTAACATGCAGATATAAACTTCGAAACTCATCAACAATGAAACATCGCGTGACATAATTATTATATAATAAAATTATTATTATACAGTGCTGTGACGTCACGTCGCTATCGGCACATGCGCTTCGGCGGTGGCATCATGTCTGAGTCGTCGTGGAACCGGTGATTGTCGATGTAGTCTAATAGGATCTCTTTAGTTACTGGCTCCTTTATACTCTGGCATACGGCTGGAAAACAAAAAGAACACAAACATATATTTATGACTTCAGTTTCAAGGTTAAATCTAAAAAAGACCCAGGGCCTGGTACTGATTTATTTTTATTTGCATTTTTTTTGTTTATATCATTATTCAAAATTGAACTCTATTCAGTTACAGATAGATATACAAGTTGAATCTATGTATTTCTTCAGGTCGGTCAATTTGGGATCATCTTAGTGTTGTAGCACCCACAAGACAGCCTACAAAAATGGCTGTATTGCATACAATATTACCAAGTCATCATTATGCTTGATTGTTATATTTTGTAGTGCTAGGGGAAAATCATAGACTAAACTTGTAGTGAATGTTCTTAGCTTTGCAATTATATATAATTTACACATATAATTAAACAAAAAATAAAAAATCATTGTGGAAATTGCTTGGCGCTACCAAGATATTGTCTCTTAAAAGGCCGATCACTTCAAGGGTTAACCTATTAAGCGATAAGGGCCCACCGGCGGCCAGACACACTAGGCTTTTAATCATGTCTGGCATTTCAACAATAGACAGGTTAAGAACACAACTCACATTCTGCAGTCTTAAAACCGTTGGGGAACGATTTATCAGTACGCTCCCGCATGAACTGCCATCTACCATCTTGAAACGTGCACTCAATTATTTTGTTGTCGAGGTTTTTCATGTTCTTCGTCACCTTCATTGTAGCGAAGTGTTGCTCGGGCTTACCGACAAATAATTTCCCTACTTTTGTGGGTAATATTCTGGAAAATGAAATGTAATTTCGTCTTGAATGTTACAATATTATATTGTTATAGTATTTTATCAATTTTATGAGTAATAAATTCGAAACGTATATCTGCTATGTGTGTGTTTATATTGTAATTTGTATCCATAACAATCACATAGATATAGATATCGTGGTACAACAGTTTTGGTCTTAAGGCGTAACAATATGGTTTATCTGTAAATAACTTTTTGTAGCACCATGGATTATAGACATGTACTCGAAAAGGATCGTTCCATATAGCGTGTAATTTGAAAACCCAACTAGCAAGCACGTAACTAGATGAAATGCCTTCGGGAATATATTTAGCCGAGACTTTTTCTAAGTTATATTTATGGCCAATTAAACTATAACGCCATTCATGTCGGCCTCGGTGGCGTAGTGGTTAGTGTAACCGACTGCCACGCCCTGAGGTCGCGGGTTCGATTCCCGCACAAGTCAAACATTTGTGTGCATGAACATGGATGTTTGTCTTGGTCTGGGTGTTTCTATGTATAATAAGCATGTATTTACAAAAAAAAAAAGTATATATGTATGTTTATCCATTGTCTAGTACCCATAGTACAAGCTCTGCTTAGTTTGGGCTAGATGGTGTTGTGTGTATGTGATAGAATATTATATTATTATAGAATATAGAATAGAATAGAATATTATATTATTCATTTAGAAATTGCTAAGTAATATAACCATTTGAAAACTTACCCCGGGCCACTGTCAACGACGATTTTTAACCTAAAGTCGACGCTGTTCATGTTGCTTGGTTTCCACTTTAGAACGTCGTCACATTGTCCCGGCACGTAAGGCTGAAAACCAGTAATATATTATGTAAGTATAGTTCACATTATAAGAATATGTTATAAGAATATCTATACTAGTATAATAAAACTGATGTTTTTTTTATCGCTGATCTCTCGCTCGCTCCACCACCCAGGCATTAACCACCAGTCAGATTAGTTTTCTTTTGTGTTTGGTAGCTTAAGGAAAGTATATGTATAATATTACGCATTCTATCAGTGAGGAGAGCAGAATAGTGATTATAAACGGGGGTAAAACCGCGGGTGACAGCTAGTCAATTACGAATACTTAAGACAATAATCGTTCAAATCTAGACCTGTCTGACTGGAAGTTGCACTACCCATGCAAGTGACCGCCTTGTTAGTCCAACAGCATAAGTTTGCGTACGATCGTGAGATCTCGAGTTCGACGCCCGGGCCGTGCAAAATGATATCAGGTTGTTCTGTTACGAATTTTCAGTAGCACGGTGTAAGTTTTAGCAACTTCCGACCGACACGACCGAAAGAAAAGATAACATAGCATTATTTCAGTACAAATTTATTTTAATGAACTAATTCTGTATTCTGTTTATTAAACTGACCTCTTTAGCAGGCTGAAATATAAGTCCATCGGGCTCATGTAACAACTGCTTGGCGAACTTCTCCCCTAAAAGCTGTCGAGCCATTGGGAGCTCCCAGAACTGTTTGAGCCTCACACTGAAAGGCTCGCGGTCTTTTATTATCAAGCCTTCCTCCATAGCTTTTGTCCTGTAAGGCAAAGAAATACAAGAATAAGTATAACTCAGATGGCGTAGCGGTTTAAATGCTTGCCACTGCCACTACGTCGAATGTATGAGTTTGATGCCCACACGGGTAAATAATTTGGTAATAAAATCCACAAATAGATGCTCTGAGTGTGGGTCGTGTCCATTGTTAGAATGTTTGTAGTCCCGCGCCTAAAATCCTCTGCGACATAGAAGTTATTTCTAGTGCGGCAGTTGCCTTTAAAAAACATAGATTTTGTATGTAGGTGTTTATAGATTGGATAACTTGTGATGTTCCATGGCGTCATAATATTTTTATAGTAAAACTTTACGAACATTCAAACAACGGACAGAAAGAACACTCAGGTTCTGAACACATAGGTGTTCAGAACCTGAGTGTTCTTGTTCTTCTTTCTGTTTTTGTGGTCTACAAATAGTGTAGACCACACAAATAAATAAATTATTGTCTCTTGTGGGGATCGAACCCACAACACTCGACTCAGTGGTAGCGACAGGGCGACCCTTTAATCATAAACGTCAACATCTTACCTCGGTTTGACTATTTCCTTTTCAATATAGTGTAGCCTGTTAGGATGGAATGCCATCCTGCTGACGTCATTGCCATCAAAATATATGATGTCGTAGCACAAATACCGCGGTATCTTTTTACCTTTTAGTACATCTATCACCATTTCCTGAAAATAATTAAAACATGAGTAAGCATTTAATTTACTGCTGTATATAAAACCAGCTTTTGCTCGCGGTTTAGCTCGCGTAAGATATAGCCTATGTTACTGAGTGATAATACAGCTTTCAAGGTGATTTTTTTTTAAATCGGTTGAGTTGTTTTTATTTAAACCCTTACAAACAAACAAACAAACAAAAAATCAAATCTTACCTCTTTATAATATTAGTAGAGATTATACTTTATACAAGGGCATGAACTTCATAAAGTTGAGAGTTTTAATTCTTACTAATATTATTAATGCGAATGTTTGTTACGCTTTTATGCCCTAACTACTCATATGTTCATCATTAAATTTTGTACAGGAAAAGATATAGGGTACCTTACATGCAGAAAAAAGGACTGTTCGCAAGCGAAACCGCTGGCAAAAGCTAGTATAAACTATGGCCTAAACATTCTCACTCTGGGAAGAGGCCTGCCCACCAGTGGGATAGTTTATAACAAAGCTGATATTATTATTATTGTTATGTACTCACGCCATCAAGTAAAGTATTAGTCAGATGCCTGTTGAGATTTTCCCCGTGTACAAACTTGAGGTTGTGCACTTTGAACACGCAGTTGTCTCTGTCTAACATGTATACTTCATCTTCACCATCTATCAGCATCATAAACCTGTAAAAATATACATGATTAGTATCACGGTTATATCCTCGAGAGCATAGGCAAAAGTAACATTTTTTTTTATTTCTGCTTTTAGCATCAATTGAGTAGAGTAAACGTAATGCCGCCTCTCAGACATTTCCTGACTCATCGATTTTATGACAACACGGACGCAGTACAGGCTGCTTCTCGATAGACAAATCAAATGACTTAGATACTTATACCTACTAGTACTAGTCATACTAAATTAGCTCAATAATTTTAGCAAAACATAATTTTAGTAGAACATAATTCGTCAGCATTCATCGCCGTCACCTTCGAAAAATTTTCTCGCACATTCCTCAGCAGAAAAGTCAGACATTGATTATCTTTTACCAATATGTCAATAATTATACATAACGAAAATACGTAATGTATAATTATTGCTATAACTCTTTATTCACTCACACATACTGACGCTCCCGCCGTATTCATACGTCAAAACTTTGTTACAAAGGTGACGTCACTAAATTCCTAACTCAATGGTTCTTTGTGTATTTTGTTTGCATGTAAGTAACTATATTATGTAAAAGATCATACCTGACACCATCAGCCTTCCATGATACTCTATAAGGTTTCTCATGGAGTTTCCTTAGATTCGAGCGCTGCATGGACACCGGCTGCGACCCTGGGAACCCAGTACTGTTCCACCTGCAGAACATTTGGGCTTTCTTCTGTATCTCACTGAGCCGTGGTTGTTCGTCAAACGGTTCCACATCCCTGACGTCAGGCATGAATATGTCTTTCTTGTGGGTAGTTTCTTTCCTGCCTTTACCTTTCTTTTGGCGACTGTAATAAAGATATAAGAATAATTACGAAGTGCAAAAGATTAACAAGTAAATAAAAGAAAATTGTATGATCACTATACTTATCCAAATGTTTCTGATTATAATTTGAATTAGAATCAAATCAAAGTAGGGTAGTTTACCCTGTTTAATATTGTAGTTTTTACCATATCAGCAAGTGAGTGATGAGTGCTATACTCAAAGGAAACTTTTTGTGAAATCAACATCAAAATTGATATATAAATTGCCAGAGTAATTATTATTTTTAATTTCGGTATATGTGTGGAATGAGGGTACATCGCTCTATTTCCCCAGTATTGCATTTAAAAAGAAGTTACATCACAAATCGAGCAGCGATAGCTTAGTGGGGAGACCAACAGACTGCAATGCAGAGGGTCTCGAGTTCGAACCCACGTCGCACACCTCTGACTATCGGAAGTTATATGACTTTTCGAAATTATGTGCGTATTGATTGACAATTATCGCCTGCTCCGTGCCTCGGAGAGCACGTTAAGCCGTCGGTTCCGGCTGCTATGAACATCTATGGCAGTCGTTATTGGGAGAGTGTCGACACAAAAGATCCCACTGGGTCGAAGTGTCGCCGGTCTGCACTGACTGGCCCCCAGATAAGATACATACATACATACATACATCACAAATAATATTGTGCACCCTTTTTATCTGTTTCACTTTGCCAATTACCACTTCTACCAGACTTGAAAGGCTTACTTATCTATAAGTTCTATTCCTTCCTTTAAAAAATTATTTGTATTACAGATATTGAGCAAATTAACTTCCTTTTTAAAATATGAATGTCAAAGTTATATCGAGTCTTACTTAGATGTTGAAGAGTTTTGTGAATTGCCAGGTTCATCATCATCTGCATCTTCATCTTCTTCTGTAAAAAAAAACATGTATACATTCATGTCCGTATATCACAGAGAGGATAGACAGACATGTATAGAACCCACATTTTGCAAAACAAATTCCTATAAGCTAAACTTAATAGAAGCTGTTTTCTATGTTAACATTATGGAGATTTCTTGTGTAGCTTGGACAATCGAAAAGAAGTCTTGGAGAGCACGTTAAGCCTTCAGGCCAGGCTACAATTACATCTGTACCATGCCCTTTTTTGCGACTGCGATTGCAAACGCAGTGTGTAATCAAGCATAATGGACTTGATGTGTGAATATATGTAGAAATTAAATTACTAATAATCTATTTCTTAATACTTCGACTGCACGGATGGCGTAGTGGTTTTAAGTGGTCGTAATGCTACTGTCCATGCCCCGATTATTGTGGGTCGATCTCTACACACAAAAGTCAAGGTGTTTCTTGTGTCCATTTTTCGAATGTTGATTAAGTCTCCCACGATACAGGTTTAGTTTAGTTTAACCTAGTGTGGCAGTTGTTTTTTGCAAAGAGAAACTCTTACCAAGACACCAATCCGGCAAGGCTGGGGCTGGTGGTGTGTACTCAATCTCGCTGTAACGTCGGCACAGCTCTTCTAAATAGTCCTGTTTATATATTCCTGGAGGTCTATAACAAATTATATAATAGTAGTAGTCTTTCTTTCGTTTTCGTGTGGTTAGTGGCCAACCTGTTGTCAAGATTTGTTCAAGCCGCCGTTAACGAATGCTGTCAATTTGACAATAACCGGAACCGACTTTTTACGTGCCCTCCGGAGCAAGGAGACGCTCATATGAAATACCACTAAGCGGTCACCCATTTATAGACTGACCGCACCCAACGTTGCTTAACCTCGCTAGTCGTTTACCGATCAGTGAGTGCAACTGGCTATGAGCGCCATTAAAATAGTAGTGTTAAGGTAAACTTTTGGTTATATAGCATTATTCTTTAACATTATTTGTACTTGGTTAGGGTTCCTAGTCATCTTTGTAACACAGGTGCTGAACTAGTATGAATGACAAGCAAGTTGGTTAAATTATTTTATATAATTACAATTAAAACTCACTACCTCCTATGACAAAAAAATTAAATGAATTTTCTAAGAGAACATTTTGTTGAATAGCTTAGTTTAATATAATGAAATAATGGTACGAATGAGCACACTTTTTTGTAACAGTAACATCCTTCTACAGAAATTAAGTGTAAAAGTAGTAGCATTCCTTTATTTTACCCAGTAAGAAAGTTCCCAAGGTTATATATATAAGCATCCTAAGCCCTTACTCATAGGACAAAATACAGAATGTTTTACCAGAGGTTCCCAGACTTTTAATCTCATAGACTCTTTCAAAATTTTGCAGGTTCCGGTGGACCCCCTGCCAGCTACATTTCAACCATATTCCTTGTCATTTGTATTTATATTTGATCAAAACGCTACGGGATGACCTTTTGTTTATAAATTCTCGTTTCTGAACCTAAAACCTAACCTAATCTAACCACAGCAGGCGGACTAACCTTCCTTTTTTTTTTAGACCCCGGTTACTGAATATGTAATATTAGTTCTTCACTATCAAAAGCAAATAATTATTTTTATTAAATTTTCGTGCCCCATCGCTTACGAATTGTAGACCCTATTTTTTTGTCACGCCAACCGCGACCCTCGTCGAGTCTCCCGTGGACCCCTGGGGGTCCACCTGGGCCACTTTGAGAACTAATGTGTTACTCTAAAGATACTGTGATTACATTTTAACTAAATAAACTTACCTCATCCGAGCAAACTCAATGATGGCTGCTTCTACACTACAATCCAATTGTTCCACCATGTATGAGACAAGCAGGAACCCAGTCCTGTTAAAGCCATGAGTACAGTGCACACCAATCATCTCCAGTGGTTTCTGGCTTAAATATCTGCTCACTAGTTGAATGAATTCCCTGAAAAAGTTGCTTAGTGAGTTTTGTACTTACTTCAATATTCATTTGAATTCTTATTGATAAAAATTTTGATACAACGATAATTCTTTCTTTATTTTCTTGCCATGCTTATCTCCCAAGTAAAAATAATTCTTTCATCAGGATAATGAAATATGAACCAGAATACAAACATTGAAACAATAGACAGGATCAATTTCAAAAGTTTTGGTAAGACTGCAGCTGAACTCATTTTCTAATTTTCAAATATGTAATAAATAGGACATAAATAAATTGAGAGAAGATACACACTATCAGTAAATGAAAAATGAGAAGAATGAACTAAATATCATTTTAACCTTGTTTGTTCAGGTGATGGTGTTTCGCCATGACCACGACACTGCATTTTCAAATATCTGATGCCAGCCTCCTCTACTTCTTTCTTGTCATAGAACCTACTTGTGTTTGTCAGATCGACCCACAGCCCGAGCTTTATCTATAAATAAATAAACAAACATTATTTATATCTCATAGTTATACGACTTTGTTAAAATTGGCCTACAAATCAATTAATACAATTGAAATCAATATATCAATTAATAGAATATTATTATTATAGTATTAGATATTATTATCTACAGTGAGCAATGTTTATTTTTCATTATAACCTATACATCTGATAATATTTTAGATATTATAAAATTGATGTAAAACATACAATTAAATAATTGTAGAATTCTCTATAACTTCAAAATAATTTTATATTTGTGTTGGTTCTTACGCAAACAACGTATGGTGCAAAGCAATGTCCTTTGAGATGTCAATGACCATTAAAATATCTTGTATTCATAATTATAATGTACTAGATATCTCAAATCAAAATGTTATAATAAATAGATCTTCAAGCCAGTGTTGTTAACCTCATTTTAATAACAACATTGGCTTAAATTAATGTTTTTTCTGTGTCCAGCAGCATTATTTGATTGTAATATCATGCTTATCACAGTAGTAGCATATCCTCAAAAAATATATAGCAGACAACAATAAAATTACTCACTTTTACATGAGACTGATTAAATGTCTAAGTAATGTACATCCGACTAACCATTTTAGAATATACAGATGTGACACTATGACTGTTATGTTCTATAAAATTGGGTTTAGTATAAGAATGCAAAATATATTAGAATTTAGCACAATGTCTAACACATTTCTTTTATAAATGAGAAAACAATTCATAAACTAAAAATAGAATTTCTTACTTGGAAAATGACAATAACTGCCAAATATTTTCGGGTGGATATTATTATTAGAGCTGAGCGTTCACATAAATGTAATGGAAGTTAAATAACTAGATTTGCATATTATATCATAGACACAAAATGTTGTAAGTAAAACAGCTGATTAAAAAAATATGACTTACTTTCATGCTCTTTGTGTAAGCCATCAACATGGATGGCGTGAAACGGTTTTCTTCTGGTACTTTATCATTGAACTGAGATCCCAAAGGCGTCTTGAACGCCAGAAATTTGTCTGCAACAAGCCCTGTGGCCTTTCGTGGACATCTCAGCCACCTATTAGGTATAGGACCTGGATCTCTTTGCGACATTTTGGTCAGAAGAATTAAAACGCTTACAAATAGATAAAATAATCCAAACTCTGTTTAACACACATTTGTACGTATTGTACAGTATGCAAACAATATTTTCAGCAAAAAGTAAACTAAACAACACAGATTACTATACTAGATATCACCGTTCTTGACAAGTCGACACAGCAATCCTCTGCACTTCAACTTCACCTAGTGTTGTGCAAGTGTGAATCTAAATAATCGATGATATTACTTTGTTAAATTGTAACACAAACAAAATATATTAACCTTTTGATAGACTTTATATCAATTATTGCCAAATGGGTTAAGCTAGCTCAATGGATTGCGTTTGGTAATTTACTGGAAACATTTGGAAAGAAGTATGACCAATTATCAATACTGATGTATGATGGACAGCAGTTTACTAGTCTCACGTACTCCTAATGCGTACATAAAGTGATCCAAAACATCTTGCTGAGATTGAATCATATAATATTATAAAAATTTCAAGTAATTGATCAGATAGACGATCTCACTGATTAGACAGCATACTTATTTAATACCCAATTGTTTTGTGTGTGCATAAATGAAATATTGGTAAACCTCACTTTCATGGTAAAGCGAGTTCGTTGGTGATATTGATACACGCCTCTTTGGCGCTCCCCCCTAATAGGCCAGTGGCTACAGTAGTTTTTTAGAAGCATTTTGTACCGGTCATAAAATCTTGTCAGTTTTTAAAAATTTGTACGATACCTACTTTTAAGTATCAGCTGTTTGCAATGCCTACCAATGACCAAATGGTTACTAACAATTGCCAGTATGAAAGCCAAATGAGCAAAATAGCAGAATAATAAAGATTGAGCATAGGCTCAATCTTTATTATTCTAAAAGTGTGCTTTGAGTATCTGATCTGTCAAGTACGCGCATTATTGTCAGTTCATCACCTGCCAAAGGTGTGATGACTTCTCTTCATAAACTTGTATGGAGCAAAGGTGAAAAAAATATTGTCCTCCGGTATAACAAGCATAGCATTATAATTGCCGCTTCTTGCTACCATATAATTATGTTCATAATATTTTGTTGACAAAGTTTTTATAGCTGAGTCGAAGATTTCTTCAAATAAAAATTGTGGATTGGTATACTTACATTCCGTCATAACCTCGTGACTAATACCATTGAATCTCAATAAAATAAATCAAAAATATTTTTAATCGATAGTCCATTTTAATATCGAATATAATAGCTGTACGACACTAAGGCAGAGACAAAAAGAAAATACAGATGATATAGAATTTGTTTATACCTACTTGGCAGATAAAAGATAAATCTGATTATTGCACTAATTAAATATATTTACAAGGCTAATTTTCATAAATCCATAATTTCAAAAAAAATAACTATTATACATTATACAACTGTATTCTAGTATATCCTGTCATTTAACATTTTTGTCCCACCTCTATTTCACTAAACATAATATACTAATATACAAATAATTGAAAGGATCTATTAATAGATTTATTAGTCTATTACTTCATTTTCGAAAATTGAATTCAGTATCAAACATTTCCAATTAATGCATTTTAATTTTATTTCGAATTTAATTCCGAAATATGTGTCAAATATAATGTTTCGAACGCTACCTAAACTATTTTTGGCTGTTGACAGAAGTAGCAACTTTACGAAATATGAATGTACGGTATTGTTATTTCACTCATCCTTCAGTAAAAATATCAATGTTAGAAAGAGTAGTACGATGGTGTAAGTTTTATGTGTTGGCCACATTTGAAGTTGGTATTTGCCAAGAGCCTGCCATTTTGTAAGATAGAAGGGAGATAAAAAATAGTTTTATGGTGTTAAAATTTTACAAAAACTTCGTTGCCATTTGTCTTAGGGCCAAAAACAAATGTTTAAATGGACGCATCGTCCATTATAACTCAGGTGTCACGGGATGACGAGCAATTAAACAATTATGGATCCGACAGAGGTAAATCCCAACCGAATTACACCTGTTAACTACTAGCATCAAATTAGAGCGTATAGTGTTACCTCCTCACGACTCGTAAATATTTGCCGATCGTGATCGATGTTAGATTAGCGGATTAGTGAACGTTTTGTACTCCTAGGTTCCGTTTCGCGTGCGTGTGCTTTGAATGAGGTAAACAATTGGATCGTGTGGACGCGATAACATTTATGGCAACCTTGAGAACTTCTCTTTTCTTTGGGTCCCACTTGTGATATGCATTAGGGCTGCCGCGTGTGTGCTTATGTGTTGGAGTGTTCTGATGTGCAATGGTTGTTTTAGGGTCATCCCCTGGCGGCCAGCATAATGAGGGGGATGGTACGCCAGTGTCGGGGACTGCCCCATTGGGAACTAAGAAGTCAAGCGGGGGTGGCGGGTTCTTGCGATCTTTGCTGTGCTGCTGGCGCGGTGGACGCGGCAAGGGCCCGCCCGGCAGCAATGGCGCGAACAGCATCGATGGCAGGGCTTCGCCACCACTCCTGGTTATGGCGGAACATGCCCCCCGACCATTGTTGCCGCCAGTGAGACACCAGGATATGCATAAAAAATGTATGGTCATTGATCTTGACGAGACATTAGTTCACAGCTCATTCAAGGTATGTAATGTTTTTAATTACTAATAAGATGTTAACTCACATTACCAATTATCTTGCTGAATTAGCATAATTTAAATGAGTCTGAACAGAATGGGTGTTATGGATATAACATCTTCCAGTTTATATTCCTATGTAAAAGGTCTATCGTACAAGTTATTATAATAGATAAATATATATTAATAATATTACAATGTGTAATTAACATGAACATATCTGATAGAATCATTTAATTATTCTGAAAGAGTACTTATCTCAGTATTATAATGAGTTATCTTAATTGTGTGGGTTGTACATAATATATATCTATAATATAGTTGTTTTACTATAACAACTTATCAATATAAGTTGTAATATGTATCAGTTTAAAAAATGCCTTTTGCTAAAATACTAAATTGTGGTATAGATTGTTATAAATATCTATTGCAGTCACAAGTAAAATATTTAATGTATTAGAACATTGAATTAGGTTCTTAATATTGCTAGAAAAACTTTAGTAATCACTTTTTGTTGTTTATGGGCAGTAGGTTAACAATCACTGTCAATAATTACCCTAAATTCATGACATACATAAATATATGCAGCTCAGATTATGAATCGCTAATTGTACTTAATTTGAAGCAGTACACATTACAGTACTCATTATTAACTACTAATTAAATAAAGACAAGTAGACACAGTTGGGCATAACTTTTTCTAGAGTACTGATACAATGGAAAAAGCATTGTTTCTGGCCTGCGGGAGATTAGCATTTGCTAAGTGATTAAATCAAAGATATTTCAGACTTAAGCATTTATATTTATATGTTTATACAGGGTGTCCGGTAATTAATGGATAACCTTAGAATGTCTTATAGTAGAAATGATGGCAGTTCAGAAAAAATATGAAAAAAATCTATCCTAACTACTACCTGACATGCGAGTCTAAATTTTTTTATCATACTTAACTTTCTTGTACACACTATGACCATAAATGAATGAATTCCATCGGTTTTTTGTTCTTTTATTATTAAACACTGGTTATGCTAATAGATAGACAGTCAAAAGTACGACCAGCTATTGCACTTTCTTATTTTTTTTTTCTGAACAACCATCTGTTCTACTATAAGACATTTCAAGGTTATCCATTAATTACTGGACATCCTGTATAGCTTCTTAGTTGTAATACATAATTTCTGTCGCCGCATTGGATTAGTGGTGTAAGCATGTGCGCTACTGCTGATCATGTAGGTTCGAGTTCTATTATTGCTCAGGGCTATTGTTGGGTTACTCTGTAACAGAACTCTCAAACTCCAATTTATAAAAACAACACTTGGTCTTCCACTTTCCGAATCAACTACAAGCAATTTACTGCAGGATAATATCTTAATGGTTATTGTTTTCAAACTTAAATACAAATGTAACCACCTTACAAAATCATAAGTACATCCTTGTCTCTGTGAATCGTCTCCATGACTCATCTAACTAGTTTAAGCAGTTAGACAATACAGCAATTATGTTTATTATGTGATTAAATTCCGAGCTCAAGTGCCCCACTCTTTTTATATCTCCAATTAAAGCTTGAGTTCTTATGTACTGGTTGTAAAAACTAGACAATTGTAAAAAAAAAATAGTGTGTACCTATTTTTGTTAGGTACCATTTTGTTTCCAGCCAGTATTGTCTTGAGATATCTTAAATTCTTTTTCTTATATTTACTATTGTGTCTTTTGAGCCCTTTCACTTAAACTTTTTTACTTTCTCTTTTGTGCCATAGAACTGACCCTTTTTGTATATCTTTATGAGAAAATTGTTTTGTTTTACTCAGTAAAGGAAAATGGCTTTGACTGAATTTTGTTTTACTTTCTTATTTATTTATAATTGTTCAAAGCTATTTGAAAGCAAATTATTCAGGACAGACATGCAAAAATAAACTGTTATTTATAGATATATTGTTGGTGTTATCTCATAAACAGGAACTTGAAGTTTGTTTTCGATATATTTAATTAAAAGTTAAGTTATTATGAAATAGCATCAGTGTAGTCTATTAGGTATTGATTAAATTGTGAAAACATGTCTTACTGCAAAATAATTTTGGCAATCATTAGTGAATATCAGACCACCAACTGAGTGGTAATAAAATAAATATAATTAAAGCTAAGTGAAAGTTTATACCAAAAACATCGCTGATTATGTTTACTGATGACTAACATTCGGATAAAATCGTAAAACCGGTATTCGCGACCTACATTTTACTATTTTTAAAATATTTTATATTAATGCAGCATAGATCATTTGCTGCGATTCTGTAACTATGCTATTTGAATCGATTTGTACTAATTAATACCTGGATTTAAATAATTTACTATTTCCCGCCAAAACATTAAAGTGAAATATTACCCCAGTTGAACACAAACTGTGTACAGTTGAGGTAATATTTTATTAATTGAACGTAGTTTTAATGTAATAATCTGTTACGCTACGTTTCGTGACAGTTATGATAAAACGTCGACTTAAAGGACCGTAAATTTTACGTATAGAATTTTGCATTTTTATGACTTAATAAAGCGATTGTGTCTGAAAACATAGTTAGTGATGTCAATTCTTGCATCTATTTTGCTCAAAATGTATAATAAAATATTTATATTAAAAAAATAGTTTAATTACATATTTTACGGAGAAATGATTGGGAGAAATGATGAGGATGAATAATCAGTCTAAATTAGCAACTTGTTAACACCAAATGTAGTAATTACATACTTCTACTGGTTACTACAACGAGTTTTTCTTATCGTTCTTCATGTATGATGATTTTTCTAACACCAGGTCTCAGAAGAATGCAGATCTGCTTCTACATTCTTAATTATTTTTAATTTCCTTATAAGCTCTTTTGCCAAATGGAAAAGTGGAATCAACTTTAAACTCTTAGTTCCTCTGTTTCTCAGTTCTATACAGTTTATTGCTTTTTCAACTAACTACTATTAACTACGCGTCGTGCCGTACTTGGCGTCAGGTCGTGAGTGGCGTTGGTACGTGACGACCCACCGCCCACTGGCGGATCATCTCCTCCAGTGCAGCTAGTCAACCGTTAGATGGCGGTCCCAATCCTAAAAATAGGCGGAAGGAAATACAAAGATAGGTGATAGATAAAGCTAGGTGGGCAGCAGCGCCTAGTGTTGAAGACTTCCGCCACTGCGATCGCCAATCCGCCTGCCAAGCGTGGCGATTATGGCAAAACCCCTTAGATGAGCCACACTTATAAGATCAGCCCCTAGTCCCCGGCGGCCCCGCTAGTCCTAGCTCAGGTAGCGCCTATGGTAACGGCGGGGCAGGGGGTGCTAAGAATCTCTGGCAGAGATCGTGCTACCACCACCGACGACAATTGACCCTGCCAACATTTAACACGCGCACACTGCGGACCGACGAGAAGATTGTCGAGCTGGAAGAAGAATTGAGCAAGTTACGATGGGATATTCTAGGCTTATTGGAAGTCCGAAGACAGGGGGAGGACTCGATAATCCTCAAATCCAGTAACTTGCTCTTCTACTGGGAGGGCGACCAACAGTCCCAAGGGCTCTACATGATGAACTCCTTCAAAAAGCGAGAATGCGTCAAGTGGACCTGGATTAGTCCCAACGGTGCGACCAGAAACGAGATAGACTTCATGTCGACGAAGAGGCAAATATTCAAAGACGTCTCCCTAATCAATTCGGTGAAAGCTGGTAGCGATCACCGGATGGTTAGGGACACATTGAATATTAATACACGCCTAAACGGTCTAGATTGATGAAGTCCACGCTCCGACCAGCACCAGTTCATATCCAAAACCCCGAGAGCTTTCAGCTCGAACTCCGAAAACGTTTTGAATGCTTGGACGAGTGCGTAGATGTGGACGACTACAACGACAGATTCGTGGATGCTGTCCATAGACTGCAGTGGTACTTAAGACGTGCGCCCCTGAGTTGACCCCTGTTTTAACGCATCTATACCGTCTTTCCTACAATTCCAACAGGGTTCCATCTTCGTGGAAGGTCGCTCATGTTCACCCGATCCCGAAAAGGGGTGACCGGTCGGATCCTTCAAACTATAGGCCGATAGCGATTACTTCCTTGCTCTCCAAAGTTATGGAGCGGTTAATAAATCGCCTTCTGTTACGGTACCTTGAGGATAATCAGCTGATTAGTGACCGTCAGTATGGCTTCCGCCATGGGCGTTCGGCTGGTGATCTTCTAGCGTACCTAACATACCGCTGGGCGGAGGCTTTGGAGGCAGGGGGAGAGGCTCTGGCCGTTAGCCTCGATATCGCTAAGGCATTTGACAGGGTCTGGCATAGGGCTCTTCTATCGAAGCTACCATCTTATGGAATCCCCGAGGGACTCTGCAAATGGATTGCCAGCTTTTTGGATGGTCGGAGCATTACAGTCGTCGTTGATGGCTGCAGCTCCGAAACCAAAACCATTAACGCTGGTGTTCCTCAAGGCTCGGTGCTCTCCCCTACGCTGTTCATCTTGCATATCAATGACTTGTTGTCAATCGAGAACATACATTGCTATGCGGATGACAGCACGGGTGATGCGCGTTATACCAGCTATCAGAATGTCCCTCGGAGCATGATACAGGAAAGACGAACACAACTTGTGTCTGAAGTCGGGGACTCTCTTGGGCGGGCCTCCGAATGGGGTGAACAGAATTTAGTTCGATTCAACCCTTCGAAGACACAAGTGTGCGCGTTTACTGCTAAGAAGGACCCTTTTATCATGGCGCCACAGTTCCAAGGAGTTACTCTCCGTATCTCCGAAAGTATTGGGATCCTCGGCGTGGAAATCTCGAGTAAAGTCCAGTTTGGGAGTCACTTGGAGGACAAAGCTAAATTAGCGAGCAAAAAGGTGGGTGTACTGAACAGGGCGAGGCGGTACTTCACACCCGGTCAACGTCTTGTGCTTTACAAAGCACAGGTCCGGCCGCACGTGGAGTACTGCTCACATCTCTGGGCAGGGGCCCCCAAATATCAGCTCGACCCACTTGACTCCCTACAAAGACGGGCAGTTCGAATCGTCGATGATCCCAATCTCACGGATAGATTGGAGTCGTTGGAGCAACGGAGAGACTTTGGGTCTCTCTGCGTGTTCTACCGACTCTTTCACGGAGAGTGCTCTGAAGAACTGTTTGATTTGGTACCAGCGGCCCCTTTCTATCATCGTACCACTCGACAACGAAGCAGGGTTCATCCATATCACCTGGAAGCGTTCAAATCCAGGACGGTACGCTTCCAGCGATCATTTCTCCCACGTACGTGCAAGCTCTGGAATGAACTGCCTGCTTCGGTGTTTCCCGAGCGCTATGATATGTCCTTCTTCAAACGAGGTTTAAAGAGAGTTCTTCTTTCACGGTAGGCAGCGGCTTTGCTGTGTCCTGACATTGCTGAAGTCCATGAGCAGCGGTTACCACTTTCCATCAGGTGGACCACTTGCTCTTCTGCCACTGAAGGCAATTAAAAAAAAAAAAAAAAAAAAAAAAAGAGTAGTGTCTAAATTCTTTAAGCCCCAAAAGACCAAAGGATCAAATAAGATCACAGGTCCAACTTGGGAGCTTTTAGAGGAAAGGCGTTGGATGTTTCTGCAATCCTCCAAGGATATGCCAGACTACCGGCGCCTCAATAGACAGATCTCCAAATTATTGACTCGCGACCTTCGCCAATACAACACAAAATGTGTCCGTAAGGCGATCGAGCGGAATAAAGGCACCAAAGTGTTCGCGAAAGCTCTGTCTATTGGGAAAAGCCAGCTGACAAAGCTGAAAACGGAGGATGGTAGAACATCGTCGTATCGTCCAAACCTGAACTCATAAAGGAGATCAAGATCTTCTATGGACAGTTATACGCGACTACAAGACCGCCTGTTACCAATTCAGCAACAGACCCTAGAGCTGGATTAACCCGACACTACACCGTAGATACCCCGGAAGTCAGCCTGCATGAGATTAGTATGGCCCTTAAACAGCTCAAAAACAACAAGGCGCCGGGTGATGACGGACTTACGACTGAGCTTCTGAAAGCCGGCGGCGAAACCGCTATGGCGGTTCTACAGAGGCTTTTTAATTCCGTCATACTCGAGGTTAAACGCCACAGGCATGGCACAGAAGTGTGGTGGTGCTTTTCTTTAAGAAGGGCGATAAAACCCTGTTAAAGAACTATAGACCCATCTCACTTCTGAGTCATGTCTACAAGCTGTTTTCAAGGGTCATCACGAATCGTCTCGAGAGTAGGCTAGACGACTTCCAGCCTTCCGAACAAGCTGGTTTCCGTAAAGGCTACAGTACCATAGACCACATACATACGCTGCTACAGGTTATCCAAAAATCTGAAGAATATAACCAGCCCTTGTGCGTGGCGTTTGTGCACTATGAGAAAGCCTTTGATTCGATTGAAACCTGGGCAGTGCTGCATTCTCTCCAAAGGAGCCAGATTGACTACCGGTATGTCGAAGTGCTGAAGTGTTTGTACGAAAACGCCACCATGATAGTCCGTCTCCAAGACCAGAGCTCGAAACCAATAAAACTTCAGCGAAGGGTGAGACAGGGAGATGTTATATCTCCTAAAGTGTTTACCGCCGCGTTGGAAGATGTTTTCAAGTTTTTGGATTGGAAAGGACTGCGCATCAACATCAACGGCGAGCACATCACTCACCTTCGATTTGCCGACGATATCGTGGTCATGGCTGAGACCATGGAAGATCTCGGCATAATGCTCGATGACCTCTGTAAAGTTTCCCGACAAGTAGGTCTTAAAATGAACATGGACAAGACGAAAATCATGTCCAACGTCCATGTCACACCTACTCCTATTAAGGTTGGGAACTCTACTCTCAAAATTGTCGACAAGTATGTATACCTGGGACAAACGATCCAGTTAGGTAAGTCCAACTTTGAGAAAGAGGTCAATCGTCGAATCCAACTCGGCTGGGCAGCGTTCGGGAAGCTACGACATATCTTTTCGTCTAATATACCACAGTGTCTCAAGACGAAAGTCTTTGACCAGTGTGTGTTGCCAGTTGCCAATGACTTACGGCTCAGAGACGTGGTCGCTCACTATGGGCCTTATCAGAAGGCTCAAGGTCACGCAAAGGGCGATGGAGAGAGCTATGGGTTTCCCTGCGGGATCGAATCATAAATGAGAAGATCCGCAGGAAAACTAAAGATGCCGACATTGCTCTCCGGATAGCCAAGATGAAGTGCCAGTGGGCAGGGCACATAGCACGCAGAACCGATGGCCGTTGGGGCAGAAAGGTTCTACAGTGGCGGCCACGCACCGG
The DNA here is from genome assembly GCA_930367265.1 of Catocala fraxini. NCBI lineage: Eukaryota > Metazoa > Arthropoda > Insecta > Lepidoptera > Erebidae > Catocala > Catocala fraxini. The sequence continues at coordinate 7,777,129 of OV884029.1, forward strand.
AACACGCAGCAGGGGTAGGTCCCCCACAAGGTGGACCGACGACCTGGTAAGGGTCGCGGAAAGCGGTTGGATGCGGGTGGCCCAAGACCGGTCTGTGTGGAAAAGCTTGGGGGAGGCATATGTCCAGCAGTGGATGTCTTTCGGCTGAGATGATGATGATGATGATGGACTATTAACTACTACCTAATCTTTGAATCTTGTCGCAACATACGGATCTCGGATCGCGGACAAAAGATCTTTAATTGTGTCTGTATGATTGACTCATTAAACTAAATAAGCAAAGTTTGTCTTAAAAAAAATACGGCATGTACTTCTTCAGAGTTTCTTTTCTAAACTTTTCTAAATTTCATCATAATCGGTTTAGCAGGTAAGCTTAAACTTTAGCGATGCATACGTAACAAACATACATTTACTTTCACATTCATAATGATTAGTATAAATGGGAAGCCTGCTTAATTTTAAGATATCACGCAACCTTATAAAGTAATAAAGCCCTAATCGTTCTTAAACTATAGAGATAGCACACAACATTTAAGTCTGTGGTTTCGCTTAAACTAAATACATTCTGACCTGAGCAGTATTGTCATTTTATAGGAAATCGTTGCTAAACAATAGTGTATTATTGCTGCTATGGTGAGTGCGGTTTCTAGGCTCCTTGAGGTAAGCTGTCAGCAGGGAGGCCAGTACGATCATTTGTCTTTTACGCTGGGGACACAGCAAGTCCCTTATTTAGGGCTAGCAAGCTAAAGTGATACACTTACTTTTACGCTCATAGGCAGTATACAGTAACCATTATCAGACCGAGCATAAATTCTAAAAAAAGGCAAGATGCAACAAGTACTATTGTTTTTGAAAATTGATTCTGTATTCGTCGAAAGTGGTTTAGATATAGATATCATAAATTCTAAAAAAAATATATTTTAAAAGGTACGATGCAACAAGTTCCATTGTTTTTGAAAAATTGATTCTGTAATCGTCGAAAGTGCTTCAGATACAGATATACAAATAATACACATTGTATAAAAAAATGCAGTAGTATTAGATGACATTGGTTTGTTTTGAGCCACACCGACCGGGCTCCGTATCGGTAACGATATCTTATTGATATAATAATTTTATCGTAACGCTATCACATTTTCGTTATAACTTTGCAGATAATGTAGCTTTTATCGAGACTAATTCATTCATATCATGTTTGATTATAAAGATAACCTTGAGAAATGCATGGGATATTTTTTGTACACGTATGTTTTTGTTGTGATTTTTAAATTAGTTAGTTAGTTAGTTTTATGATGCAGTAAAACTGCAGTTTATACATATGGTATGTCTTTAGGCTTTTAACCTATATTCCTCTAAATATTACACAGCTTTCTTATAGAGCATTATTTTTTTACAATCATTTTAGCCGTTGTTGTGATAATCACCGATATATATTACATTAACAAAAACGCGAGGATTATTATATTAATAACACTAATATGAACGTGCGGTTATATAAAAATATATCGAAAGATTCGAACGTTGATTTATTCGATCATAATCGAATATACAAAGCTCGGTTCGACGATACATTAAGTATTCGTATATATTATTACACATTTTTTAATTGGCATTTTGCCATCACCAGCATTTTGTATCATCTGCTGATAACTTAACGATTTATTAGTACATGATTGGTATCGATATTCGATTGTACAAATGTATAGTAGTTACATATTCCTAATAAGGTATTAATCAACGATCAATGCTTCGAAAATCTACTATTCGAATACGTTCGATTCGCTTGAACATTCGCATGTTTATTCGATTATCGCACATCGTTAGTAGACATACTTAAGTCTCTATCATGTGATAGCATTTGTTTGATTTACCCCGGCGTTAATAAAGTGTTCATACAAGAATAACAAATAGACTTTACTAGACTGGCGTGTATTACGCGTCTAGTAAATAACTTTATGTTTATATGTAATTTATGTATGTTATGTACAATAAAACTTATGTAATATATTATCATTTAATGTTCGTAATAATATGATAAAGAGACGGAAGTCGATCTAACGTAGAATGCCATTTTAACTGGCACACTTTTGTATCCACTATAAATATAGACACAGTTGTATATCTACCAGAGGTAGGCAGAGGGATATTGACGTTCAACAGGTATATTGCCAATCTTCGTGCTGTTACTAAGAGTTTTCTTATAGAAAACTCAATCATAACACTTGCTTGACTCAGTCAGTTAGTCAATTTCACAAATCAGGTTAATAAGTTTGTACTGACCCTAATCAATCATGTATAAAGTGATGCGCTGGTAAAAAGAGGGGTAAGAAGGCCTATGTAGTCAAATGCGGTTTGGCAGATTAAATGATAGTCTTCGGGATCCTTCATTATTAATAAATAATAAGCGTGAGAAATGCAGACTTGCTTCGTCGATAAACAAATGATAATTCATTTATAATGCACAAATAAATAGTCCGGTCGTTGGGTCCGTCACCAAACTCACTGCGGTCGACGTCTATCATTCGAGCAATCCCCCACTAAACTACAACTGCATATGTATTAAATCTATTAAACATACTTTTATAAAAGCAATAAACGTAATCGACACCTATAAAACAAAATTTGGCGCACTAAACTCGAGTCAGGCCAATCACAGATTCGTGACGGGAGTAGCTACCAATAAGGTCGCGTGATAACCCGCCGTTTAAGTACCAGGTGGCAATAAAAACCGAATTTCCATATCGGTGACACCTGACGACTTAGACGTGATGTTTTATGATCTCATATTCTCAGCTGCCGCCAAGGGCGCCACTTCGTAATCGCGCCTACGAAACATTCTCAGTTTGCATAATAGCCTTCGTGAAATAGTTCACACACGCTACTGGCCGTACAACGAATTCAATAATTTGTCATGTAGTAGTATATTTTGACACATTCAGGTCTCATTGATGTGACGCAAACGGTAAAAATCAATCGCCAGTTCGCAATTGCGTTGTGCAGGAAAACGAAATCGGTGTGACGCATATTGGTTTGTTATTTCTAATCCGTCCTGCCCTTGCTGTTTAAGGCGTCTTAAAAACATCTCGCCTTGGTCTGCCATATTCGGAACACATTATGAGTGCTTATCTGGTAACAGGTTGCACAGGAAGTATAAGATAACGTCACAGATCGAACGATTAGCGATTTGTCATTTCCTTTTAGTCAGGATGACCGCGTAAAAAGGGAGGCAATTCACACTTCAGCGTAATTTCGATGTCATCAATACGTCCTTTGAATGGAAAATACATTAACACGTTCGGTTACAGACGGCTTTGTTCGAATGTCAACAAGTTTAGACGTGATGGGCAACAAATTGATGCCGAGTGTGATGTAAATCGTCGAGCCTATGTTGCGCGGTGACAACCGCAAGACATGTTTACTACTAATGAAGCTTCGAGCTGAGTGTGTCGAAGTACTGACTGCCATATACACGAATGTTGATCCACATAGATGACAAAAATTTATAGAAATGTAGTATTTGTATAGTACCTAATCTATTGCGTATTAATAATAATATTGTTTTGAAAGTTATGTTCTTCAGATTATTATGTTCTTCAGATTTATTATTTCCAGCTTTATGTTCATCCGAAAATGCCAGTCGATTGTTTCAAAAGTTGAAGATGAACACACGAAGCGTTTACTAACGTGACGATACAAAATTTGACTTTAACTCGTATCTTAAATACCCGCGACAGAGGTATAAAAAAATATATACAGGGACGCCGAATCAACAATTTTATGAGGGTGATATATGTAAATGTAAAAAAACCTAATTAAACATACTCGAGACTCTAAACTCATCGCTGTGCAGATTTACTTTATATTTCTCGAGTTCGCACTGCAAGTACGTGCCTAAGACGTAGTCGCACTTGATAAAGGCATGACTAATAAGTAAGGTCGTAATAGGATGAACCTTCTGACCCAATTACCGTTTGAAAATTATTACATTGTATGTTTTCAGCAGTCGTTATAACAAATATTAGTTTTTGTTATGTATTGCGTACATGTTTTATCCGCGTTTGTCCGGTTTGTTCCCGTTCCAAAAGACTTGCTCTTTTTAACATTTCAGTTTGGTAAACAGAGCGTGTAGCCGCCCAAGGGCTCGCGACGAAACGGGAAAATTGACAGAATCATATTATAAAACAACAGTGAGATAATGTGAAAGTCTCGCTTCCATTTCACTTTGAACGTGATTAAATTTGAAGCTTTGCCAATCTCAGGTGTATTATAAAAACGGTCATCATCGCTTGACTGTAACATTAAGGCGAAATTACACCAACGCGGTTACGGCAATGTTATTAGATTATTGGGAGCGCGTTTTATCAAAGTCGATTTCCGATATTTTGTAATCTGTTTGGTACAGGCAGACGTAAGATTAGATAGTATGAATATAATAATTATAATCTAGCAAACAGCAAACTATCAATTTATTGGGAATGGGATACATTGTTATTTTCGGAAGTGTTTGGAAAATTTGCCCTTTGCAATTTTCCTAAAACTATAGTTGTGTACCGAGATGGGCGTTTTAAGTGCTCCATCATCGCATTATAGCATGGTAACTATTAGTATTTGAACTTTGGCAACTAATTCATTTTTGGTAGAATCAGTAACGTGCTTGTGATATCCCTGACGTAGAAGCTTTTGTAAGCTACTGTGACCGCCTCCGACCGTTTGTAACCCTGGTATTAAAAACCACTACTTGTAATAGGCATTATGCGATAAACAGAGTCATCTCAAGACGCGATAGGACTTCATTTAGAGCGCTTGCGACTAGAGATTCGAAGGGATCGCTTTGAATACGTGACAAATGTATGTAAAGCTGCAATGTTGAATATGAAGTAGGGGCAGGATTTAGGTAAATAAGGGAATTATACGTTATACGAATAATAAAACGTTATAAATCCTAATTGTGCTCAGTTTAAACAGGCCAGGTCAAGTCAGGCCACTCACCATAATAATAAACTATTTTAGTCGACGTATATTTATGAGTAATATTCTAAGATTACGAAACAAAAATGTCATATCAAGATCAAGGTCATCCATATTTGCTCCTTAAGTATTCAATTATGAGTAAGGGTACAATGTTTAAACGTCCAATAAACTTAATGAAGGGACAGTTTATAGCCAGTGTCCTCGCGGTATTTCTATTCCATTAGCCTAGATTTTATGTGTTCATTCGAATTTACCACAAATTATGTGCACATTACCTATTAATATTAGTCTTTGATTGCCACAAATGACGGTAATTTCGTAGACTTAAATGCGAAACGGAAAATAACTCAATCATGGTTTACGTATTTACTTTCACTGTTTAAATATTCGGACATGTTATGCTAACTGTGGTCATAAGCTAACTAAGCAACAATATTACAAATCCTCATACGAGAAAGATTTAACTTTATAATTTCGAAATATGTCCGGTTAATATGTGTCCTAAAAACCAAAGAAATCTTTACACTATAGTAAAATATACGCGATACTTTTTAAGTTAGAAATATTTGGTGACTGGCTTGTCTGTCCAAGAGTGAATGATTGCGCAAGAGCCGACTGTGGGAACGCGAGTTCGATTTTTGAATTGGGCTATGTGTAGCGTATGTCTGTCGTGTAATTCTTAGTAGCGATGAGGAACTATGTATAATTGATGACAGCGTTACTAGTACGATCTAAATATAGCTAGATAAACGTACGTGTTACATACTAAAGGAATAATTAATACCTTCATCTCAGCCTAACCTTTCGAAGAATATAGGCGTGAAGCTGTTAACATAATGTTTAGTATTCAGCAACGCAAATATTACACTAATAGGTACCCAATCAAGTCATCAATTTGTATAAAAACACCTTTAATCTAAAAACGATAAATACAAACACGTAGAAAATAATATGCAAGTATGCCATTGCCGCATAATATACCGTATTATGTCTTTATAATCTTTAATGAAGGTGTAGGGTCGGACAAAACATAATAGTCGTCGGTTATAATGCGTGTAGTGTTCGTGTATACCGTGTGGGTTCAGTTATAATAGTTCAATAGGTTGGCTTTAACTTCCGATCGTACAGCCCACGCCCAAATCCCATTGTTAGTTCGTATTCATACATCGATCGTTACAAAAATGTAAAGAAGTGTAATTTTTTTTCTGACAGTTATTTAGTACTTTGTTTTGTATTTTTTTGCAGCCTGTTAGTTCAATGGCTTGTATGAATGCTTGAAACTGGTAATTGTGACGTTCTATTACATGTGTCATGAAATTTTCAATTGTAATGAAATCTGGTATTTTAGAGTAAAAGTGCCCGCTGCCAATTTTGTCTGGTAATGGTACGCCACCTCTCTTTTAACGCCAGCGTAATACTAGTATCTCTGCTACTGCCATTCACCCGGTAAATAAGAGTTCCGGAGACACATACCTTCCACTCCCATTACACCACTTCACCTCGTTTATAATTCCTTTGCCATAGAGTCAGCAACGCACGAATGGTATCCTTAGTATTGAAGATTTGCAAAGGATCATACGTTATGGTAACTGCCTTACCATAAGGCGGAACGTATGAAAGCTTGACATTATACTAGAATAAAAAAAAATATGACGGAGGCGACAGGCAACTACCAATTAGTTGGCCGTCGCCTCCATCCAATTTTTTTTGGACATGATTAATTGCGGTGCTACATTAGGATTTGTTTGTCTTCAACAAAAAACAAAAAGGTGCAACAAAAGCAACTTATTAGGAAGTATATCGATTTACAAATACAGTCAACGAACCTAAATCGTCCAGTAAAAAAAGATAAAAGCAATATTGCAATTAAATGTAAACCTAAAAAGTATATCTAATAATTAAAATTGTTTAAATAGTACTAAAGTTTAACAGTAGTTGGTTAATAGTTCCAAGATTATGTAATTTTAGTGTTAATAAAATAAACTACGCGATAAAATCCGTAACAAGTAGTTTAATTTCAATGTCTAACATACAATATTTAATAACGTAAGACAATATTATGTGAAATAAAAGTTTGTCTTCAAAAGTACTGCGGTTGTCGTTGTCCGTACTCGCGAAGCCTTTGAAATGTTTACGCGCCACTAAAAATACTTCCCTACGACCAGCTCTGACACTCGAGCTACACGACACACGCCACGAACAAGTTTGCCGCCATTATTTTAGACATCATTTTAATATTAAACGTTGTATTAATTTCAGCATTAAAGTATGTAAAGTAACGGAAAGGCGTGTTGATATTTAAGTATACTTTACGCGTCCTGCGGCTAATGTATGTATGTAGTCGGAAGAAATCAATATTTTTAGTTAGGTTGTAATAGAGGTAGGGCATACCGATATCCTAAGTTTACACAAGGGTCCTACTTGTGTAAACTTAGGATATCGGTCGAACTGGTACCGGCTGTGGAAGTACCTCTATTAACGCTGTCCACAATTACACAATGCAAGTGGAAGAGCTTCCTCAATTGTATACCAATTATATTCGAATGTATTGACAACGCTATGAATGTATTAATTTATAAGTGCGTACTTCCTTGAGCATGCAAAGTAAATATTGCATTTTGCACAATCGTATTCGAATCTCAATTCGAATGCAATAATGCGCATCTCTAATATTCATTCTATACAATATCATAAGTCAGCAACCTTATGATGGGCCTCCAGGCTTGTTTAAAAGGCTCTCTGCTGGCTAATTTCGAACTGTGTAGCTATAAAACTGTGGGTGTGTTATAATATAACTCTACCTAACCATTTAGAGATGTACAGGCGTCTCTTAATATGATTGATGATATGACCATACTTCTGTGATATGTCGTCTTGTCCTACGAATATGTATCAGCGCATTCCTGCGGCGTCAGATTCGCGTGATTGCCCGCTCCAGTATTAATTAATTTGTTATTATTATTTTGTCATTGTCACTTGTCCTTATATTGGAGGTTATCTTCTCAATAAATTCCAATATATTCGATTGCCCTACTTATTTATATACAGCAATATACATATCAACTTTCAAATCGATCACGCCCTTTTTTCTTATACATGTTGATTTTGTACAGTCTTCTACATTATTTAGCATTTATTACGCGTTATCGTCAGATGTCTAAAGAAGCTAGAATGCAGTTGAATGGCTAATGATACCATCCGAGTAGCATTTTCTTTAGTAAGTATGTTAGTGTTTTGGTAAAATTTTGGCAATGGAAATATGGTCTTAAATTTTCTGGCAACTTTATTATATGACATAAGGTAGGCTAGGCCTCACGATTAGAAAAAGTTAATACAGCCTCTATATAACACAAAACTATTTTATTTTTGAGTAAGTCACGGACACATTTTAGGTTCAACAGTCTTTAAATAGCATTTTTATAAAGCTCGTGTCTAAAACCCCAGCCTTTTATTTTTCAAATAAACAATATCTTATAGTATACGAACTCAATTTAAAAACATTCTTTGTTTATTATCTATCGATGTATACTTGAATACATTTTTTCGCTCGAGTGAAATGATAATTCTATTTTTAAACGTAACCCACGTAGGATGTGTGCACTGAACTTTGACACGTACGTAAATAGATTGATTGGTACGATTCACACGCCGGCCGATACTATGTTTTGTAACATTCACTTGCTAATATCGCCTCTTAGTTAATAGTTTGCTAATAGCCATGATCTGACGTCACTGTGAAGATAAGCAGCATTATAGTCTCTCTCTTCAATCGGTCTCTCGTTATCAGAAATTGGAAGACGTGCTATTTTGCGGTAACCAATCTTGAACATAAAGATTAATACAATACGGTCAAGCTTAAGGAAGGAGGATTATGGAACATGCCTCTTAGAATGGCTGGGCACATCACATTCTATAACTAATATAAACTGTAAAGAGTCTGTCTACGTATATAGGAGATAGTTTTGGATAACTAAATGCGTACGTCTCTGTAGAGGAGTCTGAACACAAGTCAGTTATTGAAAATGTTCTGACAGTACGTTTAAGCCACTGAACGATTTTCACGGTTTGGTAGCGTGGTGGGGCTCACGTAGCATCTTTAGACATTGTGAATAGAGTGATTCACGTAGGTAAATGACCTGACCGGCAATCTGTCAAATTAAACGAAGTCACTGGAACATATGTAAGATCTGTAATCTATACTAATATTATAAAGCTGAAGAGTTTGTTTGTTTGGTTGAACGCGCTAATCTCAGGAACTACTGGTTCGAATTGAAAAATTATTTCAGTGTTGGATAGCCCATTTATCGAGGAAGGCTATAGGCTATATAACATCTCGCTACGACCAATAGAAGCAGAGCATAACTGAAAAATGTTGCAAAACGGGGAAAATTCTCTCCATGTGGGAAGCAGACGAAGTTGCGCGGGTCAGCTAGTATATCATATTAATGTTGTGCTCCTGTGGTTTCCAAATGTGCTGTCAGCAGGTGTATCAATAGTCGTTCATTAAATTCGGTGTGCTACGTCTCATTTTTATTAGTCGGAAGCCTGTCTATCTAACTATGGTATTGGAAGCAATCGTAACAGACGGCAATCGGTTACCTAAAGGTTATAGCCACCTTAGTAGCAAAGAAATAAAACTGTAGAAATTATATCATATTTTTGAAAACCTAATATAAAGGGGCTTTTAACTTACATTGCAAACTTACGCAATAATTTTTATTCAGTATTTTTATCTGCTTTAGCACGAAAAATCTTACTTATATTCCTTTTGCTAGATAACATTCTTTAAAGATTACATCACTCTAGATTCCGTCTCCAAGGTAGCAGACAGTTCAGTGAGACGCCCCCAGATAGTCAATGACGTTAACATTCGGCCGTAAAGCAGGCAATAGTAGTGCACATGTTTACTATGCTGGCGACTTCGTTTCGTAGATAAGTGTGCGAGTGACGGCCGACGACCGACGTATTATAGAAATGAGGTGACCGACACCCTTCACTTCCGATCCCTAATGGAGCGCTCGCTGTTACGTATATCTACTTAGAAAACGCAAAATCACCAACGTTTCTTTACAAATCTACTGTTTATGGTGTTTAACTCCACTTGTTTTGTTTATACTTGTGTTTATCGACTATTTCGTAGAATGTTTCGGTTTCTCTTTGAGTGTGTTGATGCTGAATGGGCTTTTGCAGATAATAATAACTAATTCGTAAAATAATAACATTCGCGTAAATAGAAGACAATATTATGTAAATTCGTATTTGATTAAATGCTCGCATGGGTGCTGATTGCAGTTTCAAATTTAAGCGTGGTCTCATTGGGTTTATAGTACCTACATAATCTTGGACTGCGTCCGACAAGCGCTATTTGATTAATCATTTGGACTAAATGATAAACAGAGATTCAGAAAAAATTACAGAAAATGTTCATACTACTGCCACCCACTTTAGCAAACGAGGCGTGAAGACACAAATCAATAGTTGTTATGCTGCAAATAACCTTAATAAATAATCTAATTACATCAAACGACGTAGCTTAATCTCGTAGGTTTAAAAGAGCAAGATTTGTCGTGAGCTAAGCAAGGTTAAATTCGTGCCAACTGATACAACAGTTTAATAAAACTGCAAACGTCGCGTTGTATTGTTAGCACGGTCTCTATACCATATGTTAGCTGGTATTGTAAGTTCGCATTTGGTTAGCTTGTGTCAAGGCTGAAGCCTTGGAATTGTTCGGACATACAATCGGGAACCAATTCTCGTGTACAATAAGCGATTACAGTGTGGACGCGGTCCTTACTCGTTGACAGAAAGCTCTTGATATATTTATTGAATTACGTCTCGTTGCTTTATGATTGAGTTGAAGTTTATAATATTGGTGACCCTGTAGGGATTTTCATTGATTATTTTTAGAATACGTAGTGACAAGTATTGAGAAAGGTGTTTTTAGGTGGTTTGATATTGTGGAATGAATGGTTGGAGTCGCTAGAGGCTATAGTGAATGGGACAGTCAGAATTGGGCAGTCTGAGCGAAGTATCTTAGCCCACGTCAGACAGTTTCTGGAGTAAGAACAGATTAACAGTGCCCTAAACTTAGGAATGAGGTATGTATAAATGAGCACGATGATTGAATTAAGCAAGAAAGTTAGATATGCCAAGTTAGTGAAAATCTGTAGCCCATTTCCTTCGGCAAAAGTTTGACTCTTTATGTGAATATTGGTATAAAATAAACATACATCAGTCTATTAATAGTTTAAATAAGTTTTATGAATATGAAACGCCATGCAAATTAAATTTGTTGTTCTTTACTGACATGCAATATTTCAGCCTTCATAATAATTACAATGCCATGAAAACTTTATAAACGTTATTTTTTTATTTCTATATTTCTTTTCATGGAAATATAATTAATTTCTGGAACGCTATTTTTGTGACTACAACGATACATGCATTTTGCATGATTTCACGTATGATAGCGCATGTTAGAATGTTATTGATCCTCCATTTCGTTTTTTAATATCAATCGGGCCTTTTATGCTTTCGTCAAACCACTATTTCAAAACGAATTCTCGAGTTTTAGAGATTACCGCGTTTAAACGTATACAAATACATTCAACCTTATGATATTATATATCATACATTACGAATAACAAACGCAACAAATAATAGCAACAATTTGCCATTATACTATTACATATTATATTATTACAATAAAAAAAACATGCAGCACTTTTCATCTCGCTTAATTAATTAGAGTTTCCACGTGAAAGACTACTACTTAATTAATTTTCCTACAAAAAAGTAGGCCAGCCATGCAATCAGATTCGGGCAGCAAAAGCGAGCTATTTATATCTAGTAAATTGAATGAATTAGGTACATTGAAATATATACTATCTACTTTTCTTTTCGTGTAGTTTCTATCATTAATCTTTTTTGGAAGTAAGAACCTTTCTAATACTTGGTTTGATACCGTAATAAGTATACTAATCGCAGTGTTATGAAGGTAATGACATTATTCTTGGCATATAGACTCGTGTCAAAGTATAGGTAATAACCGACCTCATCCTAAAGGTATCTATAAATAGATATTATGTAAATATGTTTTAGGTTTTATGTAACAAGGATTTATTACCATCTATTATAATTATTTTCAGACTTCATGTTGATACTGAACTGCTTTATGTGTCTCCAATTTCTGTTTGTGTGGTATTTAGAAACAGAGTTCTATTTTCTTCTTCTCAATCATAAGTGTGGTAGAGGGAATTCACTTCATATTATAAATCTCTACGATTGCAATATTAGTTAAATAGACGATACTACAAGTCGTAAGTCGTTGTTTAGCAGTGGATATGATATGATACATTACACATCTTCATAATATATCCATTCTTACCATAGCTATAGTTAAGTAACTGTTTAAAATACGCATACTATTCATTCCGAAATACCAGGATCGTGTGTGGTAGATTCGAATTGAGGATCCCTGCGTGGTTGTACAACCGTTTCGTCATCATACTATCGCTGTCATAGCCGTCTAGCTAATCTTAATTTTAATAACGAATTATAGGGGAAAATCCAGTTTTAATTCATATCAGTTGTCGGACTAGCTTCCTGCGTTGATACCTATACCGTTAATATTGCACAGATCTAATATGAATATTGACCTGTCTTGAATCGTCGACTAACGGTTAATAATGGAAAGTTATTAAATTGTGTCAGCTGTTTATGGTACCATTAGATAGCCGCTGATATTGTTACGTATGGTGGCGATTGATAGACAAAACCGTATGCAAATTAATGCTATTGTAAAGTGCTTTAGAAATTGTAGAGCCCGCACAGGTTGTAAGAATGTGACGATTTCTTGTCGTTTGTAATGCGTTATCGTTTTGATTTTGTTCACTAAACAGGTGGTCTTATAGAGGTCACCTCGCTAATAAACGAAATACATTTTTCGTATGATTAATTATCGATAGAAATCGATGATAAAAATGATTAAAAAATGAAATATGACAGGCTAAGAATCTGATAGATATTTAATCTGACAGATTTGTTTATGCCATCTTCAAAAATGAGCGAATGGCTTTAAATTTTTGCACTACATTGCATGGCTAAATATTTTATTCCGATTTTTCCACGGGAACGGCAAATAGAGTACTTGTATTTACTTCCTAATAATTAATATCCAACTGAGTCACAGCGAAGCCTAGCCGGGTTTAGCTAGTCGTTCTTGCAAAGACTTAGAAATACAACACAATATTTACCTTTCCGTACAAAACTGACCTAAAATTCTTATATATTTTCTGAATGGCACGTAAACAATTTTGGTGTATCTAACAATATTATCAAAGAACACTCAAGTTCGGTTCAATAGTTCCGCAAACAACTTATATTTATTTATGCGTTAGTAGACAAATGTCTAGTAATATTACGTGCTTGCAGTAACATAATTTAGATTTATACGACTATGTGAGATCACCGACGCAGCGGGTGAGGTGATTACGCCTCATCTCGGCAATATTGATGGCTTTACCACCTTAGTCGACCATGTTATGGACTTATAACCTATAGGACAAGGCTAATACATCATTTATTTACGTCAACAATGTTTCCCTCTTATACATATATACAAGCAACAACAAACCCGATTTGTATGAAAAGTACAGTCATTCTTCTGAACATAATGACTTCAAACATTAATGTGCGTCGTTACTTACTCCAGTGATGTAAGCTATGCGTAGTAATGATTGTGACGCTAAAGTTTGTTGTCGAAAAGTGTTATTGGGATTTTCTTTCAGGAAATTTTCTGTAGCGTGAACAGTAATATCCACTATATCGAGGAACAATAATTGTAGCTAGCGATCGGTTCGTGTTCTATAAAATTTGTTCAAACCTTTGGGGACTTGCTGACGTATGTATATATCGACCTTGAATAAAGTGAAATATTGTGTCTCTTCTATAGTTAATGGTCTTTGCAGTGACAGTTATAATGTATTAACACTAACGTGTTCATCTGTCTCTATGTAATTTCTGATATTGCCCTGTAGAAACACTTAGATACCACAATTCTCTATCTAGAAATTCGAAAACATCGGTCACATTAAATAGCTTGCCAGAAAAACTAGCAATGAAATGTCTCAATGCAAATGTTTTCAATTTTTCCATCCTTGGAGCTTTCTTGGAGCTATTTATATAAAGTAAAGTTGCCTCGTGTCACGCGAATAAACGTATCTATGCGGTTTACTTACTACGTATTAGGTTTATGCAAATTATCAATTAACACAAGTACGTATATAGTCATTGTAAATACTTGTGGTATTAATTGTATTTTAATAGATACGTTTTATATGACTAACTGCCACTGGGTCATTGATATATGCATGTGCAACTGATAAATATTGAGATCCAGATATTCATTAAGTGTTGTTGAGTTTTCTGGGAAAATCTCGTTAGCAGTGCAGTATCTGGTGCAAACAATATACGTTTTTCATAATCATAGCCCGAAACACAGGTTAGCTCATGCAAGAGCGTTATGCATTTGAAAATTAGACCTAAATAACCACCACTATTGGTTATTTTATTTCGATAAGAGTTTTTGTATAAATTATTTGATTTGATAGCTCACGATAATCGGTATATAACTCTGTGTAAATCGCCTGGACATAAGTCATAATGATACGTTACTTCTAAATATATGTGACAATATTTTATTCTTTAATACGTAGCTATGACTAACGGCGCGTATTTCCCAATACTTGGCGACGCGTCAAATCCACGGTTTTCCCTTGTATATTTGAACCAAACCCCTCGTGGTTTAATTAGTTGACGTTGCTACCCCGATAAGATTTATACCGTTTGTTAGTTTTAATACCAGTGAGCGGTTATAAATTTCAATTATATGAACAGGTGTTTTCTTCGTGAATGTTACTTACAGTTGTTTAAATTACCTGTACTCACGTTTCGGGCATTAATTCCTTGAGAATTACTACCTTAATTATATTAGTTGAACTATTTATACCAGTGTTGTGCTTTCGTAAGAAATTCTTTCTATAAGTTATCTGTTATCACTATTAATCAAAAAGTAGTTTTTGATTTCAACTAATTATCGAACAAAGTAGTACGGGAGCCTAGCCTTTTTAAAGCTATGTGTCTATTAAGTATCTTATTATCTCACGCTTTAACGGTGAAGGGAAACATCATAAGAAAACCTGCATGCCTGAGAGTTGTTCATAATTTTCTCAACGATATGTGAAATCCTCCAACCCGAACTGGACCAGCGTGGAACACTGGCTAAACCCTTATCACACTGCGAAGAGGCCCGTGCCCAGCGGTGAGTCAGTTTATATACAGGGCTGATATTATTATTATAATAATAGCTATCATGAACTAGCTACCCTCGACCTCGCCCTCGTGGATTTTTTTGGTTATGCGGTATCAAAAGCGGAAAATAAAATAAAGGTAGCCTAAGTTACTCATAACATTAGCTATCTGCCTGTGGAAGACCCGTCAAAATCGGCTTAGCCGTATCAGAGATTAGCCGGAACAGACAAACATTTTAAATATTGACTTTTTTTATATAAGTACCGTATATACTTTCATATGCATTTAGTAAAAAGCTGTTATTTTAACATTACAGACACTTCAATTTTATTTATTTGTATAGATAAAAAATGCGCATTCCAAGAATTAGTACGCTTGATTTCTTAGGACATTTTTGAGTAGATACGAACCTTGATTTCTTTTATATTAATGGTATAAGGGTATTGATATGTACGATTATATTGTATATCATCAAGGTGACCGGTTACTAATCGGACGACTAATGATAGCCGGTGATACACGCGACGTCGTTTGCGCTAAGTACAGATAAATCGGTGTTTGGAGTTGAACATCACCGTCCTTACTGTATTATTTCAATATATCATATTGTTTGTAAAATATTGCCACAGTAACTAATCCTTAGTCTGCTAACATTAAAACTATTCTACGGGGTAAAACAGGCGAGACAAGAACTGGCTGATGGCTAATCAGCTGGTCACTAGTAATTATTGTTAATGGATTATATTGATTAGATTTGGTTAAACAGTGATATTACTATGTATTCATTGTTCGCAAGACACCGGTGACATCAAAACAATACAAAGTTGATCATCGGGAATTGTCTTCCGTATTCGGTCGACTAATACTAAAGTAGTAGCAAGTTTTCATAACTTCTCATCACCTTGAACGTCATCAAGGATAGGTTGATAGATTAGTATTAGTTATTCAGTGTCGACATGTCGGGTTAAATGTTGAAAATATAGTGTTGTTACAAAATATACATAGGTTTATATTTATGTATATTTATTTTACTTTAAAGAAACATGTAACATAGACATGAAAAGCCTGCCTAAAAATTCGCTACATGAGATATTTTTCTTGAGGCGCAAACCTTACAAAATATTCCGCTTTTATTTTCGAGAGAGCAGCTAAAATGTTTTGTCAGAACTCATCTTCATTTTCGTCAACTTAACATTTACAATACGAATTCACTCGCTAGAAAAAAGATAACTGAAATTTTTGTGGGCTAAAAATTTGACACGTATGAGTTTTTTGGATCGTCTTGCTAAGAAATGTTTCGAAATGTGTCAAATCGTTTGATCTTTTGTGTTGTGGTTATAGACATGCCTGAAGCACTCGCAGGTCTAGTTTAGACTGGTTACACGGCTTAAAGGTTAATCTCCATGGTTACGAAAACGTTAGTAATAGCTTTTGTATGTACAAAGCAGCGATGTTGCGGATGCAGATTTTGAAGACTTGAAGACTCACAGCCTCGGATGCGGATACGGTTGCGGATGTCCAAATCGATGCGGAAGTTCCGCAATTGCGGATGCGGACGTTGATGAAAATTTATCATCTTATTTAATAAAAAGTATCTAATATCACCGCCTTCGCAGGTTCAAGTCCGTTTTGCAAAGGTTTAAAAAATTTATCACGTTCTACTGAACAGCTGATTTCTTTCGTAATCGTAACGTAAGCTATATCTGGATCCGCATTAACATCCGCGTTGATTATGATATGATGCGGATGCGGATGCAGATGTCCAAATCGATGCGGAAGCTCCGCAATTGCGGATGCGGATGCGAATATTCGCCACATCCCTGGACTACAAAGCATTATGCTTGTGCGTCCCTGGGAAGATAGGTACGAATTGTACTAGAGCTTAGGTCTTCTTAACACATTCAGTGTCAGGGACCCCCGTCGAGTATGCATTAGTAAAATATATGGCGACTTTGTGAATGTGCTATTTGCAAAATGAGGTGGAGCCGAATGTGTTAAGAGCCCATTAGGTATCTTTTATTAGGCGTAGTTATAGTACGGACTACAGCATAGCTAAGGAGAATTTAAACATTTTTCCGGTTTCTGAAAGACAGTTCAACACAAAAGAATGCTAACAGACGGTGAAAAGCATGTCTACCGCTTTGGTTAGATGGGTCAAGTAGCAGTAATAGTAGTTACTAATAGCCAAATAAAACACTTGACATGAGTTTCACACCTCTCTGCAACTAGGGGACATTTTGTTAACGACCACTGAAACATTTGGGAGAATGTCGTACAAAGCGGGCGATAAAAGTATTGGCTAGCCGCTTAATTAGCCATTACTTTCTATCATTTGTCGACGTTCGTTGACAGTCGTAGAGATTGCATTAGCTATAATGAGGTTATTCTTCAGATTGGTACTTAAAATGCCTGAATAAAAACTTAGAACACATAAAATAACACTACACGCAAGCTGACACCGCTAACCCAGCGTATTTCACTCAAAAACAATACAAATTTCTTTTTTTTGTATCTTATTTAAGTAGGTCGTAACATTTACTTTCGTTTTTCACCGAGCCCAAGTGTTATTCTATCAGATAAAACAAAAGTTCCATTCTTTCACGCATCGTCAGAAGCATGTAACTAAAACAGTTACTACGATCGGTATCGTTTGAAACTCGATATGGAGAAACGAGACGAACATCAAATTCGTTTTCGATTACCATATCGAGATTAAGCTGCTTATGTTACATTTTAGACGAGTCGGGCCTTTTTGGCGGCGATTTGCGACTACATACATGTCTTTGAGAAATGTTATTGCAGTTTAACGACATGACGAAATTGCAAATGACTGTATTGGAATTCATTTAATGTTTCGAAAATTTGATGCTGTTAAACAATAAACAAGTTTTTAGCTTGCTTTTCGTGGATGATAAAACTGTGTAATTGTATTTAATGTCAGAGATACCAGGATTGTAGTGTCAACAACGTTACAGATTTCTCAGTTACGAAGTGTAACTAAATTCACGAGGTTAAGCAACTTTGTCGAGACTAGGTGTTTAGATGGGTGATCAAACTTCCATAATTATTTATAACAATATAGAGTTAAAACCCATGTTTTTACCACAATTAGGTGGTTTAGATTGCTATGGTTGGGAAGTGGTCTTCTTTGTCACTTTTGCATAGGCCTTAGGATCTTAAATATTTCTAATTACCTATAACATTAATTGTCCGTAATAGACACAAAGCCCTTGTATTTTATTATAAAAAAAGAAGGTTAAAGAAAAATGAAGTAGTATTATTACTTGAGTTTACCATCGAAAGTTTCTGGAAATTCGCTGAAATGAGGTCGCTCTATCGATAACAATCGTAGTTTTTCTTTTGCCGACCCTAACAAAAATGTTCCGCTAAACAACTGCGCCTTTAGATGGAAAGTTTATTTTGCTTCGTTTAAAATGTTTATACAAGTGCGACATTAAGTAGGCGAATATTAGGTACATGGACTATCCAGGGCCCTTAGGCAAACAGAGTCTGTTGTACTACTTGAAAAAACTGTGTACGCTAATGATATATTAGAAATGAGATGCAAAGTTTCATTGCGTTGTCCACTGAGATATACTTTTGGTAATGTATTCACTGGGATTTAGTATATCGGGGCTATATTCATATCATAAAGTATGTATGTGTATGTGATATAATGTTTTTATAATGCTGACTCTCTTGACATTACTTATTTATTATGTACGGATTTAAAATCTGAAATAAACGTTTTATTATTATTATTATAAAGTCCCAATATGTGTTTGGATTTCAAACATTATTAATTATCTCAATTTTTGGCAGCGTAGTTAGCAATAAGATTATTCTTATTATACGGGCTCTAAACGTAACAGCCGAGAATGCTTATATAGGCCTTTAGATTGCGATGTCAAAGTCCAGAGTTCAAACTACGCCTGATTTTTAAAGTTGTTTGCGATTTCGAAAGGGAATACATGAAAGTTATTTATTATTTAATTCATATTATACGCATCTTAAAGCGGTTTTTGAATTACACGTTTTAACAATTTTAGCGTCTTGAGCTGAAGTGGTCTGCCGGCATCGGCAGACAATTGTTTTTTTATTGTTTCTGACATTTTAGTAATTGACAGATTAATATTATTATATTTACACTTTTGCCTAAATTTCGACTGATTTCGAACAGCTATGGTCTCGGTGACAGCGGACTTCAATTTGTAACATTCGCGTAAACGTAAAACAATATTAAGGGAGTCATGCCTAGATTTAAAGTCTAAGGAATACTTCGTATCGCTACCTGCATGCCATTAAGACGTGACAAGTGTGCTAAACTAAACTTGGCTCGCGCATACTCTTTCATTCTGACAGGAGGCACGTGCGAATAACACTTTATGAACAGCCGTGCTATTCTGCTAAAACTCATTTCGAACTCGATTGTCACCTCACCGGTTACCATAGTATCTAACTGTTATTGTCATGGTTACAATTATATAATAATATCAGCTCTGTGTTTAATCTGATCCATTGCGCGTGCACCAGCTTCTTTTTAATGTGAGCAGAGATAGGCCGTAGTCCAATACGGATTGGGAGACCTTACATGTCTTCGAGACTATTATGGAGAACTCATAGACATGCAGGTTTCCTCACGATGTTTTCATACATCGTGTAAGCGAATGATAATTAACTATTAAATACGCACATAAACTTCAGAAACTCCAGAGATGCGTGGCTTGGGATCGAACTTGAGACTTCTGCGTGGGAACTAGGCTAATAACCCAAATTATAACAGCCGACTCAAATGTAAGTTGGACAGTGAGATTTTACAGATCAGCACAGATAGTTATTCATAGCGAAATGTGTATGTCATAATATAAACCCACTTGTTTATGCTCTCGGAGAGATAGACGTGACGTTATATGGTTTCAAAGAAACATGCTTAGCTGTGGTAAAACATAGGCGATGTTGTAAATGTCGCAGTGTGTGGTCTTAGTGTAAATCTTGGGAGTTCCCACAGGTGTTCAGACTGCGATATATCGTGCCTTATCCTTATCAAATATTTATTACTATAAACAGACGTAATACGACATCGTTAAGAACACACATTGCATACTTGCTTTAGCTTATACACTTACTAGTTACTGAGCGTGGCTACGCTCGCGTGAATCCCTCGGAAAACGTATACTGGTGTATAAAGTATCCAGGCCATGTCATGTGTGCCAAGTTTCTCCAAATCCATTTAATGGTTTATATCTCATCAAACATCGTTACAAAATTTCATAATTATAATATGACTAGGATGAATAAAATGATACAATTAATGCCTCTTATTATACGCTGGGCGTACCGATTTCCAATTACTACAATCCTCGTGCTAACGCGTCCATTATGTGCTTCAGGGAAAATATTATCTCGAATCTGTTTGTTATATTTTAGCAGAAAAGGTCTGTGAAACGGTAATTTTAAGATAATACAACGTTGCAAGTCTTAGAATGCTCATGCACTGCTGTGCTACCAATGCAGTGACCTATTCAGTATATTGTATCAACAAACAAACAACAATCTTGAAATCAAATTGTACAATCTTGAGTCCACTGTGTATAAATAAGGATAAAGGTTTATAGCTTATTATAGTAAAAGATTTCTTATTTATCCCCGGGCGCATTGGGATTGCTTTCTACTCTAATTAAGTTATGATATTGTGGTCGAATATCTATCAGTTAATTTTTTTGTGGAGTAACCACTAATTGATTTGCTTAATCTAAAGGAATAAATACATTGTCTTATATTAAATTTATTCTGCTTGTCGATTACCGTCATTATTCATTACAATCGGCACCAAGTTTTATATCTGTATATTAATGACTATCAACTTTACCTCATAAATATAGATTTTCCGAAATTCCTTACTGTTTATACGTTTTACAAATGACGTGTAGTAGAACTAAGAATATATCTTCCAATCTTAAACGGTTAGGGTAGCTGCTAAACTAATAGCTGCAGACCCTAAAGCATAACTGGCGAAATGTGGTTGCAATAAACCTCTGCATACTTTTTCCAGGATATAGGCGTAAGACTGTATATGTACGAAAGCAATAGCTAAAAGAGCAAAGGTATTAATATCTCCATCAATAAATGCTGCACAAGTTCTATGTCACCACAGATTTCACAATTTGCTGTATCAGCTTTCCTCATCAGATGCAAATGATTAATGTTCCTCGATAAATAGTGTCCCGCCCATCATAGCCCTTTGCCTTAGATTTAACATGATCATGTTTACTTCCAGCCGATAAACAACGCAGACTTCGTGGTGCCAGTAGAGATAGACGGCGCTGTGCACCAAGTGTACGTGCTGAAGCGGCCGCACGTCGACGAGTTCCTCCGAAGATGCGGCGAGCTCTACGAATGTGTGCTGTTCACCGCCTCGCTCGCCAAGTACGCGGATCCTGTCGCCGATCTACTTGACAGGTGAGACGCAAGACCTGTCCATGTGTGTGTTTGATGACATCATTCTGTTTGGAGAGGACCGGTTCTAGAGCTCGCCAAGTACGTGGATCCTGTCGCTGATCTACTTGACAGGTGAAATGCAAGACCTGTCCATGTGTGTGTGACATGATGATTCGCCTTCGGTTCTCTTTGGAGAAGACCAGTAGCAGAAACTTGAATAGGTTTTTGGAGAAACGAGATGTGATGTCTCTCTGAACAAGCTGGGTTGCTATGACTGGTGGACGCTGTCTAAGGATTAATGTCGGTTAGTTGTATTAAGATATTGGCCGTGAAAACATTAAGAGCTGGATCTGTCATTATGACATAGTATCAGATATAGCATATAGTTGTACAATAGAAAGAATAAAATCTTTCTTCAGTTAATTGAATGAAATCTATTGGTACTAGAGAGGTAAATATTAGTCGCGCGGAAGAAATACCATTAACTTGTTGCACTAGAAAAGCGCCTTAATTCTGTTTCTACGTGCAACCATACGTCGGTACGATTTAATGTGTGCTTTGGTCGATCTAGTATTTCACAACGATCTGATGACTTTTAACTACAAATAATCAATCTTTCGAATACCTACTTGATCTCAGAACAACATTCGCTATGAGTGTATATTATATTGGGACCACCATATCTTCGTTTCTCATTTCAATAGTACGATATACAGTCACAAATATATTACATATCTACAATTTATAAACACAGACAGAAATGTATATAATCCCTGTCAAATTAGTCCATTCCATTATACAAAATGGTTGCGCGTACAATTTAAATCAACAACTAGCAAGTAGATAATTTATTATTTCTTTAAATCTTCTTTTCTTTAGCTGTTGTTTTAATGTCTGATGTTCATGAAATGCGAATCAATTTGGTTGTGTGTTCAGGAGACATTACACGCGATTCTAAAGTTTATTGTTTGTTTTGAGTTAAATACATAGTTGCGTTTTTACTTTCAATGAATAATTTGATGGTGCCATTCATCTTAAGGTTTGCTTAAGCGCAATAATATCTTATAGTAGTAGTAGCCCAATGGGCGTAATTCGATAGTCACATTTTTTATCTGACTCCTCTCCTACCTCTATACTACACACTACACTACTTTAACAAAGCTCAAATTCCTCCATGCGCGCAATATGCTAAAAAGGGTCAAAAAAGTTTTCTTTACGTATTAATAGGTTTCGCCCAGTGGCTGATATTCGACCATAATCATTAAAAGACATAAAAATAATTATAACACTAAATCTTGTCAATGCTCATGCTCATGCTCAACCAAATTAAGATTATTGCTTAATAGCTAAAAGTAGAAACTAATAAGTGAATAATGTTCCAGATGGGGCGTGTTCCGCGCGCGGTTGTTCCGCGACAGCTGCGTGTTCCACCGCGGCAACTACGTGAAGGACCTGAACAGCCTCGGCCGCGACCTGCGGCGCGTCGTCATCGTCGACAACTCGCCTGCCTCCTATATATTCCATCCGGACAACGCTGTGAGTATAATACATTACCACTATACCGGACTAGTCATAATGCATTGTGACGGACTATATTAAAATTTCAATAACGGAACCAAAGAACACACCCTTTACATTTTCTTCCGCGCGGGCAATGTAATAAAAAACTCGAGACATTGGTTGAGGCAAAAGTAAAATCCACGACTTGAACTACTATAATCTTATAATTTTGCCTATAGATGAAAATGGGTGGGTGAGATTTTGGACAACTGTTTCAACTAATGACATACTATTGCAGTGTCCGTAGAAAAAACAATTTGTGACAATGAGTGGTGACTTATCCACTTTAAACGGTGATCATCATCCATACTGATCTGATTTTAGCGAAAAAGAGACAGCAGGACTCTATATCAAGTGTCTTGATGAAATTATTTCAAAAAAGAAAAATTACAATAACTCTGGTATTAGTTATTGTACGTCTACGCCACAGAGTAGTCATTTGTATGCAAGCAGTCAAATTCTGCTATCAAGTCAAGGGAATAAAGATATTCTACGACTACACCAGATATATTAATGTTAATGGGCTTAACAGCCCTGATTATTAGAGGGTATAAACTGTTATAGATGATATAGATACGTGACAAAAGACATAGATGCTTTAAGTGCTCTCGGAGTTGCGGAGAGGCGTGACTATTTGAAAATGGCATAAATGGTTGCTTATTTATTAGCATCACAGTGGTAACGTTGGCTCACCTCACGATCGTTCGATCTGCTCGTTCGTCTCTGTGTCACAGGCCCTATAGTTTGTATTTATTTATCCTCCTGCCAACCCCCGTCCTATACGTAGAACATTGATTTTCAAAAATTCTAGCTGACAAGTAGACACTGGTAGCCCAAAATAATTTATGTAGAGAAATCTATTAGATACTTGTGAATGCAAAAAAAAACTACTTTAACATTTATCAAGTGTCACTTCATGCAAAATAGAGTCATAGCCCAGTCATATTAGGGGTTTCACCTCGGAATGAGAGATAATAAGCTGTAAACGCGCATGCACCTTCATTTTGGTGTTCCAAAAGTTGTCTCAAATATCTCATAAAATCTCGTGTCTGCGCCGTCAATTACAAAAATCAGTATTTCGCGATTGTCTCGGTTTCTAAAGCTCCAACGATGTTAATATGTATTATAAAATTGTAGAGCATAAAATTTGCAACTAATTTTGTATAACAATTTTTTCATACGTCCCACCGTTTTTGAGATAGAGGGTGGAGAGTCCGTAGCGGTCAGCCATACTCGCTATAATGCCGGGTCAACCATGAATCTCAGTGAATAATACCTTGTATAAAGTTATTAAATTATTGGAATATCTATTGATAAATTAACAATAAATGATTTGTATTATTTATTAGTTAATACATTATATTTAATAATTCCCACTTTTTGTAATTATAAACTCATTAGATGAAATACTTATTGTATATCTTAAATTTATATTAATTTATTTAAATTAGAGTTTAAGTAGAAATAAAACAAGTAAATATATTGTAATTTTATCTTTATTCACTATCTATATATTTCTTACAATTTGAATTGAAATGAAGTAAAAATATATAAATCTTTAATTATTTAAAGAACTTATAACATATTTTCTTCTTCTTCATCATCCTCGTCATCTTCCGGTCATGTGAA
Organism: Catocala fraxini; assembly: GCA_930367265.1. Classification (NCBI taxonomy): domain Eukaryota; kingdom Metazoa; phylum Arthropoda; class Insecta; order Lepidoptera; family Erebidae; genus Catocala; species Catocala fraxini. Next base: position 7,802,038 of record OV884029.1, read on the forward strand.
AATGTTTGTTTCATTGTCATCATCTTCATTGTACTGAATCGTTGTTTCCAGGCCTTCCAGAATTTCTGAGTCAAAAGCACTCGCTTCCTCAGAGTCACTTTGTGATGAAACAGCATTGAGGCAAGTTTGTCCTTTAAACTGGCCATAACCTAAAGTGCATTGCAACCCCGATTTTCTGCACCCACAGCGTACACATCAATTCTTACAGTTACAAAATAGTGTATTGAGTAATTGCTCAGGAGCTAGTGGTAATGTCAACCAACCCTACTCCTGAGGTTCTAAAACCTTGAACCTGGTAATAAACACGATTTATATGCTGATGGACTGCTGCACTTGTCGGTAGAAGATTTGACAACTGGACAGGTTTATGAAGCCTTGTAGACTTTATGAACTGAGTATATTGAAGATGACCGATATTGTTCTCAGTTTTATATCGCTCGTAAGATGCGTAATACATTTTGGTATATTATAAGGGTCTTTCGAGTTATTTTCTTAATAGAAAAAAAAAGTATTATATTATTATACATTTTAAAGACCTAATACTTAATTATTTTCTACTTAAATCTACTTTACATAAATTTAAGATATACAATAAGAATTTTAATTCTTATTGTATATCTTAATTTAATTTAATTACACGAAGTAGGTATTACATACATACATAGATTCACGCCTGTTTCCCAGAGGGGTAGGCAGAGACTACGGATTTCCATTTGCTACGATTCTGACACACTTCTCTGGCTTCATTCACTTTTATCACATTCCTCATACACGTTTGCTCGCCGGCTTAAGGTGCTCTTAACCTGGCCTTTGTCCAGAACGTCTCCGATCTGATCGGAAAACGTTCGTTAGAAAGTAGCTACATATTAAGAAATAAAAATATAAGATATTAAATATGATGTATTAACTAATAAATGATACAAATTATTTATTGTTAATGATATTTCAATAATTTAATAACTTTATACAAGTTATTATTCTTTGAGATTCACGGTTGACCTTGCATTACAGTGAGTATGGCTAAGAGCTGCGGACTCTCCGACCTCTATTTCAAAAACAGTTGGACGTATGAAACAACTTTTTTTACAAAATTTTTGCAAATTTAGTGCTCTACAATTTTATAATAAATGTTAACATCATTGGAGCTATAGAAACCGAGATAATCGCGAAAAACTCATTTTTTTGACCTTTGACCTTGAATAACTGAAGGCGCAGACACGAGATGTTATGAGACTTTTGAGACAACTTTTAGAACACCAAAATGAAGGTGTATACGAGTTCACAGCTTATTATCTCTCACTCCGAGGTTGACCCCCTTTTTCTGCTTATTTGACTGGACTATCAGACGTCAGACGAACGAGTACACATCTGCGCAGTGGTAAGTTAACTGATAATATTTTTTGAAATCAATGTTTCTCTATCATATTTTCTATCTTTTACAGTATTTTTGAATCGCTTAGTATTTCTAAAATATAAATATATTTGGCAAATTGCCGATATGTTGTGTGTGGCTTTGCTTGTTTTATCTATGTTCTATGTGTAGTACACACGGCTACACATCAAGTTAGACACCCTATATACGCATAACTAGGCTACATACAAAATAGAGAATTGTCGGACAGGGACAGTGCATATTGGTGTCGATGTAATGGTAAGGATAGAGCATAACAAAAATATAACGCACTCTCTCGCACGATTCACAGCGTTGATGTGTCGCTGTGTGTACATTCGTTGCTAATTAAGATTGTCAATGATTGATTACCAGTGTTCTTTATAAAGTACATTCGTTTGTTTAATAATTTGTTACCTTTTTTTCTGCAGTAATAACAGAGTATGATATTAGGCAGCTACTAAATGATACTAAAATTGATTTTAAAGATAAATATTTCTAAGACGATTCTCTATTCGAGCCTGATCACGCGACGCAATTCAAAAAGCTCAGGTACCTCTGAAAATTTTAATAGCTTAGAAGAGGTGAGGCGTACTATGCTGAAAAGGTAAGTTTCTTCTGAGCGCGATGCAGTTTCTTTACCAATGGTATCTGAACATTTTCATGTTACGACAAACACCACGTAAGCTAGAACACGAGGGTGGAAAAGAGGAACGAGACGTAGAGGAAGTAGAGGTCGCGCTTGCTGAACCACATCCCTTGACAACGCTAAAGTGACTGAAAGGAAGACAATTGGCTACGCAAATTATTTGAACTCAAAGACAGTGAACTGAAGTAACCAGCTTATATGCAATGCACAGCCGATACGTGGACGGCAGATGTGCAATACAATAGAATTGCCCTAACAAATCGAACCCTGTTAGAATGAAGGTTTTCAGGGTATTGTTCGTGATATGGTCCCTAATAAAGGAGAGAGCACCCTTTAACACCTGAGTAGCAAAGAATATGGACTAGACGAATCAGTAATGCTGTATCTAATTGAAACTGGTACCAGGTCATTCCTTGTATTTGGACCGTATTTTATGGGCTGAAAAGCTTTCGAATTAGCTCGTAATGCGTGATTTTCATGGCACAGGCATTATTATGTGAAACAGAGTACCCAAATACTGTATTTTGATATATGAAAAACAATTTCAAAAGCGGCAACGAGGTCAATCTGAAGTCAAAAATACGAAACGAGGGGTTGTTAGCAGTTACAATGTTGCTTGATAATAAACCTGTGCTGATGGTGTTCAGCTACTCTGATCAGAATCATGATTTATTTTGATAAAGAACCCTTTTGTAGTAATAATAATACATAATAATAATAATATTTTACATTTTCCTGGGAATTAATTAATAAAATTTATACATAGAATGACTTAATTAGCAACCAGTGTCCTATAGTACATAAGGTTTTCGGGAATTTTCAGGAATGGGATTTTTTAAATTATTTTACCGTTAGTTTTAAGATTATTAGAATCCATCCTGAAAAAATTATAACAATATCTGAAAAAGCATGCGTCTGGTAGGCAGGAGGACCAATTCATTTTTATAAAAGTGACTCATAATGTCGTTTGATTATGCGTAGTATTGTGGTATGCCACAATGAGGACAGATGTTCCTCAGACGATACGAATTTACATATTGCCTTTATTGGTCAAGTACTTGTCAGTTTTTCTGATAATGCACTTTGATGAATTCTTTAACTTACAAATTATTTACCTATGTAAATGTTGCTATGCTAAGGTGTCCTGCGTAGCATCCAATCATAATACCTAATTAATTACTACTTGTACCACGATTTTATTCGTATATTTACTCATTTAGAAATATTCATATCTTTATTGTTGGTTAATCGATTCAACTGGCCCTTGGCCAATTTAACACAATATTTATTTTAAGTTGTATGGAAATTAAAGAGAGTTATTGCTGGGAATATATGTATTATATATGTAACTATTATTATAATGATATATATTTATATTCCATGAGAAAAAGATTTTTTTGAGTCAGATACGATGTAATTGAATTCGTTATATTGCTTTTATTTTATATTGTTGCAAGTACTTGTTTGTAAATGTACCGTTTTGTTAAACGATTCTTAGAATTACCTACTTATCGTGATATATGATTGTTTTGCATTCTCTTTAGAACAGTTATTGTACAGTAGTTTGGCTAAGTGACTTTAAAAAGATTCGGACGTAAAGATCGCACATTTATCTTATCACCCTTCACCACATTCAAGGCAATACCGAGGTTGATGGTCGCTTTGTGTTCAGTTACTTATCAAGTGCGCTTATCTATGAAGATATTTAGAAAAAGCTTTCGTAGTACTTACCTACACGTACTTTTGTGTATTGACTGTCCTTAGTTATAATCAATTGTTTGTTAGCAAAGACAAAACAATCTTATCGACAAAATCATAATATTTAATCGTAGCTATTTACCAGTGTCCGGTACTTAAGTATTGTTGTCATTTCAGGTACCTGTCGCGTCATGGTTCGACGACATGACAGATTCAGAACTTTTGGACTTGATACCGTTTTTCGAGAAACTTAGCAAGGTGGACAGTGTGTACACAGTGTTGCGCAACTCGAACCACCCGTACAACCCGACGCAGAGCTCGCCGGCCACATAGCCGCGGCGCGAGCGGGACGCGCCCCGCCCCGCGGCGCCGCCCTCCCCCCCTGCGACCTTCCGAGAGACAATCATCAAGAAAGGAGCGAACTTCGTCTTAAGTGCCAATTTTGCCTTCTGGATAGTAAGGACATTATTTATACCTATTATACATTTTAGGTATTTCTTAGTGCGTAAGTGGTCTGTATGATGGATTTGTGATGATATTTTGTTTTTTGTTATTTAACTTGTCCCACTGGTGAGCTTGCAACAAAAGTGTTCGTATATATTTCGTCGTAGTATTCTATCGATATTCTCCGGCTGACTAACGTAATTTAACATTTAAAAGGCAGATTGTCGTTCATCAAATTTGATTTTTCATAATATTCGACAAGTTTATATCGTGCTTGGGATCAAATACAGATAAGTTAGGATATTTTACCTGTGTGGGTCGCCGTCGCGTATCGCTCGTTCCTGGCCTTATATCAAGAATGATAGTAACCTATTGTCCCATCGTCGCATGTTATGATTTGCCTTCAATATTGACTACGTATATGAATGTTTAAAATGTAAATTTATAGACTTGTAACATAATCACGGATTCTAAAATTCGACTGGGATAAGCAGTAGTATCCTGCACTAGTGAAATGTGTAAATATTTTTATAAGAGAGTAATAATGGTCGCCGCTTGAATCATGGTTTAGAATTAATATGATTAATGTACATACATTTATATATAAACAAGTGAACTGCAAGAGATTCGGTCGTGCTGGTGGCAGAACAGTAGCACTTAAGGTGAATTGGGTCGCACTTATCCGTGGCTCGTATTACATTCGTGTTCTTGATATTCGTCGAATGCTTATCTTCCTAGATGGTTGCTCGACAAGCGACTTATTTATTTAATATAAAAATATTATTTTATATAAAGAATACATTTTATATCTAATTAGTAAGTGAATAAGCTTAATTATTTATTATAATTATATTAATTTGTGAACGTACGTATTAAATGTGGATCATAGTGGACGGTCAATTATAATATAAAGAAGTGGTGTGTAATACGGGTCACTTTAAGGTTTGTGCACATTAGAGAGATCGTGTATTGCATTACCCCACATATTCAGTGTACCATATAAACTTTAGTGTGTACATACCTTTGTGTTTTATGGTAAACCGTAAACTTCCCCCTTTATGTAGTTATTGCATTGGTGACAATAAGAAGTCAATCGCGTCAGTGTCATATGAGTGTTTTTAATCATTAATAATTATTAATTAAAATACTTTTAATTGTATGTTAAACACGGGTGAACGTAGTATCGGATCAACTTGGCATCTAAACTGTGTATTTATGTTGTTTCTGCTCATGTAGAGAATGTAAAAAGAATTAATATGAAATTATTAAAACTACGATTTTCTCTATGATTATGCTTGCTATTTTGTGAAGCTGTATTGTTCACTTTTATATAGTTAATAGCATAAGTTCTTTTAATGAATTTTAATTATATAAACAGATTATCTGTAACACTTTAATTTTATAATATGAAATTATATTAATACAAATTTACTGAATTTTATATCTTTCACTCCCCTTTTCTATACGAGCAGAAATCAATGGAATCTTAAAAATATAATAATAAAGATCATCATCTCAGTATTAAACTAGCTTTGTAGTAGTTGATGCCATTTTTACAACAAAAAAAAGTAAAATGAATATATTATTTTTATGATGGCAATATTTTTCTATGGTAAATTATTCGGTGTCAAGTATTACAACATTTAGGTGACGACTACACGTGCGAGTAAAGCGATAATAAATATTATCTGATCAAACTCAAGCCAAATTATTATTGATGAATTAGTTGTAATCATGTAATATTACTTTTTAAAATATTTAATTGTACGATTATTTGTGTATCGTATGATAGATGTTTTACTTCTATTGTAACGCATTTACTTAGCATTAAATTAGAATGCCAGAGTGTTGGTGTAAGCTCAATATTTCCGTCTACGTCATTGTATAGTGAACAATATTATGTATATTATCGCATATCATCGCTTAAAGTGCAGTCGGAACCACATCTAAATTCGAAATTATTGACGGATTTACGTAAGAATTGATTAAAATTAGGTAATACGAAATGGTGCTTTCAGTATTAGTTGATTAAGCAGCTTGAAATCTATGAGTTACATACGAAAACTACGCACATTTGGCAAATACGATCGGTATATAAAATGAACAGAGCACACTGAGAATAATAAAATTGGCAGTTTAAAACATAACCTTAAAACGAAAGAATAAAAACTCCTTGGCTCATCCACGACATGTATTTATTGTTTTGATTGCTTAGCAAAAAAAAAAAGTTTTTATTGTTTTGTGTATTATCTTTTGATGTCGAACTATTGTTGTTTTGTAGGAGCTTGTAAATAAGATTTTTATTAACTTTACAATTTAATTATTCAAATTGATGATTTTTAAATATCAATGTAGATGATCACTTTTCTCTTAATATACGCGTTAGTTTGTTATTTAGTGACTACACAAGTGTATGTATATACCCTTTATACATATATTAGGTATATTTACGCTTAATAAAACTAGGTGTATCCTTGTTATAGACAGACAGCTTGTAATCCACTCGGAACAGAGGCCATATAAGTTAGACAATTATAGTCCTCCGATAGCCAAGAATTGTTACATCCTTAACCAATTAATATGCAATATGTATTATTGAAACTGGCGCGCTTTGTTTCTGTATAATTATATATAAATGGGGGTGCGCAGATTTTACGGATACATTTATATAAATGTTATTTATATAATATATAACTCATACAAAACTAAATGTAACTTAAAGGTTTTCGCCCACTGGACTGTATCTTAGTTTGAGCGTCTGTAAATGTATCAGATAAAAATAAAACATCAAACACCCATTCTAAACACTGTTGGAAATAGGCGTTTCGTGACATAAATTATTATGCTTTCCACGAATATTCGAATATAATTATGTACTACACCGTACCTACTTAGCATGTTCAGGAAGTGAGCATCAAGTATGAACCGAATGCAATTTGTGCAGATCAACTTACACATAAGCGAATGCGATTCTCAAGAGGCGTAATACAGTCAGATATTCGGCTGATTTGATTTAAAATCGCTGTATCATACATACAGCAATTTAAAATTAAATCAGTCGAATGTCTTTGTCTAGATTACGCTGTATTGTACTGGCCATCCATGTGTAACTGTTTTGTGGTAATACGGTACGGACCGTATCAAGTATACTGTTTCGTATGTGGGATTACGGTCATAGTATGATTCGATACAGTGGACAGGCACCTTGGGAACGCTTACCACAGTTAAAGCAATACACAAGGAAGAAAAACTTACTAGTTTAACTATAAATTCGTCCGCTATTAGTCTGCATTGAAGCCTAATTTCGACAACGAATTGTTGTATATACTAGAGATTGTTGTTAAACAAATTGAAGAAAGAATATAATCTATATAAACATTGTGCGCCAGTTTCTAAGCCACGTACACATTACTGGAAACGAGTTTCAAGTCTTATTCTTAACAACTTCAGTACTCGTTTTACTCTAATGTGTATGCGACTTTGCACTTTAATTCAAAGTTCTGTAAAGACACGTCTTTTATTATCACTCGTGATAGAAACACACTTAGATTATTATTATTAATAGAAGCTCAATGCGAGGATTCTTACTCTATGCGTTACAGTATTAGCCCCTTAACACAAGTTGTCCAGCGTAGGCGTTCGTAGATGAACGTTCAATGAACTGCAGAGAATAGAAAGAGGTAACGCTGCGCATACGTTCACCGAACGCCTACACTGGACAAACACTAGTGTGAAGGGGCCCTATAACGCGTTTGTAACGTTCGTGCGTAACTCAGTTGACAGTCACAACCTTATTAAGAACATGATACGTTTACAGTTTGATACCTGCTCCTACACTATAAATGCCTATTAGAGAAAGAGCAATTAACCGGTCGTATACCGCCGGCTCGCATACCAGCCGGCAGATTTGTACCCGTCGTAGGCCGGTGGCTCGCATGCGAGCCACCAAATTGGTTTTACGTTAGCTTAAGCTAAAGCGAAGGCGGCGCGCGGCGTTTTGGCGCCAATTTGGTGGCTCGCATGCGAGCCACCGGCCTACGACGGGTACAAATCTGCCGGCTGGTATGCGAGCCGGCGGTATACGACCGGTTAAAAGGTCGCAGACATGTTAGAATTTATAACTCAGACAGACTACCCACTTTTTATTGAGAAATCGTGTGATTTGGCTACCGTAGTTATGTTCAGTCATTCTAATATAGTTGTAATGAATGAGATCTTTGATCATGTTATTTACGCTAGTTTGATAGCTCTTGGCACCTATATTGACTTGTCTCTAAAGTTAAATGGCCCAAATAATGCTGTATTACAAGTAGTTCGTTATCATTTGGAACAGCCAAGGCATTAACTTTACAGTCAAATCAATATACGTGCCAGGAGCTATTAAATTAGCGTTATTAATATGAGCAAAGTTGATCTGCGTATGGTAATAATTAGCAGGCTTGGATCAGTATCGAAATAAGCCGTTAAAATACTAACGTTTTATTATTTGGACAGGAATCTGTTAACGCTATGTATTTAGTGAGATTATGGCTACGTTATTCAAACATATAATAACCTGTCAAGTTTCAGAATACGAGACTTAATTGAAAAGCTATTGTGTCTGGTCGCCGGTATGCCGCTGCGAGTTAATATGTTAAATAATTACAATTCGCCAAATTAAAGACACAATATTTGGAGGATTCATATCTCTTCATGTTTACTAACTTTCGCATTCCTATAAGTCCTATAACATGCGTAGAGTGTCTGTAAACACAATTACGTTTGCCAAATCGTAACCCTACACGTTCAATATGCCGCTGCATGTATATTTCCATTGCTGATTTGCCAACAAGTCTCTAGTGTGTTTGACGGGTTACACGCATCACTCAATCACGTCACACACCCGATTGTCGCCCCACTGTAGAACAGCATTTATTTGTAAGCATTAACATAGACGTAGGATGTTATAGTAATATATACGTTGATTTCTATAGACTTAAGCATTCTGTTGTTTTAAACACGCATTCTCTTATAAATGTGTATTTAGCTTGGTAGAAACCACCTCCCTGTGACTAAGTATAATATAAACTTTATATCAATATATTGTATTTTTTTTATCGTCCAACAATGTTATTTAGGAGAATAATTGTTAATGTTTATTTAAATAAAAATGCATGCAATAAAATTCGATTGATATTTTGCTATTAATATCGTATTTTGTATTAATGGGTATAATGAACTAATTTAAAAAATATATACTTTATGTCTAACATTATAGCGAGATTTGGTATCATTGTTGTATCATTAATTTGGATTTTTTATTGTAATTTAACATTGGTATATAAGAACTTGAAATGGAAATGAATATGCAATAACTTGTTTTATTTTAACTTTCTGAATGAGCTTATTTGTTGATATCGTTTGTGAATTGTTTCTATAGCGGTGCTTTTACAAGTATTTGATGTCAGTGAGATTTTGCTAACCGAGAACGGGATTTGTATTCAATAGATATTGAAATAATATGGGCATATTTTAAATGTAACATTGGAGTATGATGAGATCGATTCTATAGCCAACGATCAGTCACGACTTAGGGTTTGCTCCCACGTAACTGCATGTACCAATACCTATCAGTGGATATTTGCATCTAATTTTTATCGCCATTGATAAAGTTTACAAGCGGGTTTATCCGCTATTATTATTTATCAATGAACGAATATTCACACGAAATTATAATGTATTTACAGATATAGGCACGCGGGGTTAATTGGGGTCGAACATTGAATCGTCCGCCTGTGCCATTTACAGATTAAATAGAAAATTCCTTTGTGTCTGTGACTGCTACAGGCGTGACGCTAATCAAAATGTATTGTGATCGTTTTAATTCAAAACAAGCAATTATAAAATATCGGGTAACCAATCATAAAAAACTGGATGTATAACTTGCCTTTCAAATTTCGGTTATCTCATCTTACAAATAAAGTACAAAATAAAACGGCATTGCTGGTTTTAACTTTGTGAACAAAATGTGTGAGTCAGACTACGATTCTTTAATTTTAAGGTTGTGCTTATGCTGTACCACATATCTTTTGTATTAGAGTCGATGATCGATAATCGGTTATGAATTTCTTGCCTCTAGGATAAAAATTTTGAAAATACTCAAATTTCTATGGATTATGTTCTCTAAAAATAACTGCTCGTATTTGTAAAGGATAGTGTCAAGACGTATCTAAAACTCTAAGTAAAAAAATAATGTCAAAATACTAAATAATAATAATGTCAAAATACCGATCTTCGCCCTTTTAATAATAACTAATCTTGAATGTCGTAAAACTCTTCGTAAATGTCTGACATATATCACCTTATAGGATTTCGGTATTGTCTACAAAATGTCCAGTGTACAGTTTTTGGGCTTGTCTATTTCTGCTGCAGCAACCTGCAGAATGAATGCTTGTCTTAATTTTAGTATTTTTCTACTTATTAGTTTTAGATACATCTTCCGAGTATCTTTTGAGTCTGAGAAGGTATTTTTAGAGGACAATACTTGTATTGATTAACAGTAGCTACCCGTCAGTGTCACTGCCACTGCCTTCAATGATATTGCCCCAAATTTTGTCTAGCGGTTATGGGCGGTAAACAAAACCGTATTTATAAATAGTCCTGTAATATGTTTATTGATATTATGAAATAGAATATAAACTACTTAACTACATGTCGATATTGTGATAGATGTAATTATTAATCAAATTAAATATGTATATATTCACTGTTTTGCGCGAGGTTTGGTATAACGCTATTCTACTTTATTAGGCTCTCACGGTGTCTAGATACAAGCCACTTAAACCTTTCGCTGTCACGTGATAGACATACAAAATATATCGTTCTGCAGCCTATAGGAATCTATTAAAACAATCTTGTGTTATGTATGTTCTCCGTTAATTGTTGTCTTCCCTTAACCTGTAGTAGGTATTTTCGTATTAAATATTAACGGTGATCCACCATGTAAAAACGCTTTTTTCTTTGATCATTAATAAAATATATAGAAAGCCTCGCATAAAATAGTGCCGCTTAATATAATTACCGCTCCTAACCGATGAAATGATATATAGAAAATAATTATAAATATATCCAATACTATCAATACGCTATGGATGTAATTTTTGCTTATAAATAAACAGTAACAGTGCAATATTCTTTCTTTTAAAAGTAACGTGTTTATTATAATAAATGTATTTTGAAATTAAAAGCTTTATTGTATTAAGGTTCGATTTCACTTAACAATGAATTTAACAATAACTAGGAGTTGGCATATTGTAGATATATTGTACAGCATTATGTCGACACGAATTATAGAAATACAAGCTATTCTTGTTTCGGTGTTGTGTATTTTTATAATGTTGCGTCCAAGTCGGTATTATGAACATTTTGTACCTATCAGAGACTAGGCGCGTGAGAGGACTATAATTATATTTATGTAATAATAGCCATGAAGATAAATAGGGGGAGACACGAGAGTAGCTAGGTAACATTTACCTGACACGAAATTTATATAATGGTGTACATTTTTGATATGACGTTGTACAAAAGAGACATTTGGTATGTTATTTTATAGGAATGAAATAAATAGCCTTAATAAATAATGTTTGACTTTTATTTTAACCTTTTATTATGGCTAGGTACTCGTGCGCTGGAATTATTTTGTTTCATAGATTGTTAAATACTAAAGAGACACTCGTTAATAGCTTTAGAAATTCAAGAAACTTATGTTTAGTATTGGCTTCCATACGCCTGATATGATATAAATTACATAACATAAGTATAGATAACAAGGGTTCTGTGAGGGTGTGATATGAACGAATAACGGCAATTAGTGGTAGAAATTATTGTGCCATATCCGAGGAAAAAGCTCATAAAGAAATATCGTATCGCGGCATATGTATAATCTCCCATAATTATGAAAAGATACCTTCATTATAAGTTAGTCCACAATCAGTGTTTAAACATGCAATTAATATGTACTTGTGTGTTATGTTTAGTAAAATAGATATGTATTTAAATAAGAGAAAAGTGGATAATAGTAAATAGTGTCACTTACCACAGCAGGAAAGTGTCTAGGTAGTGATATGTGTGGAACGTATAGTTAATGCGAGGTCTGCTGTAAACGTGCGATGCATAAAAAAAATTGTATAGGTAGTTTTGAAAACAAAAATATTCCTGCTGGAGTAACGTTGTCCCAACAGGAAAACTAATCAAATGATCAGAGAGAGAAATGTTGTATGCACAAGATTTCTCTCTGATCATTTGACAAGCTCTCTGCCCATGCGGGCCGAGCTTATTTTGAACACTATCTAATTATACGATATACCTACTCATATCACTCTAGGACACTTTCCTGTTGGGTAAACGTACACTACTAAAACTTTATATATAAATCTTCTGTGCGTGTGTTTGTAATTAAACTCCTCCTAAACGGCTGGACCGATTTTGATGAATTTTTGTGTGTTCAAGTGGATTCGGGAATGGCTTTTTTTTATTGTCACATTTTCTTTAATTCTTTCAGTCTTGGTGCTTAGTGACATTAACCATTTGTTCCGAAATTTTACATAAAATCAATGGCACCTACCGACATTCGCTAAAATTATCATGAAAGTTCGAACCATGCTTGACAAGATGCGAAAGATCGTCTGTATATTGAATAAATGACAGTTTAAATGCGTTGAATTGAATATTGCGCTGAAGCACTTTTATTCGCGGGTTTGATAAAAATAATTGGGAAACTGTTAAGTAGGTAAGCTTTTGTTTATAATGTTTTTTACTCAATGTATTCTCATTGTACCTATCTATTTTATACGTATTCACATAAAAGTACTATTACTTTTGTGTTTTCGATGTGTATTCACAGCGAAAATATAGTGGTTAGTAAACTAACGGGCTTAGGTTTAGTAAGTTGCGGGTTTAAATAAGTGGTTTTTCGTATTTGTTCTAATATGTCGCGCCGGCTAAAAGATAGAGAAATCGCAGAATTCTTGTTGGAACACATTCCATTAGGTAGCGAGAGTATCTGTAGCGATAAGGATGACGAAGAAGATACAGATACAGGTCAGCCAAATCCGCTGTGTTAGGCGCTTTGATTGGAGAAAATCAAGTAAACGATTATGACAACTTTCATTACAATGATGACCTCCCTTTGTCGAGCTTAGATAGCCGACATCCTGATTCTACAGAGTTCAACATCGTAAATTCAAACAGGACGACAAAATAGCTCTAAAATGGAAAAAGAATTATAGGATGGACAAACACGATGAGTTTTCTGAAAGTGTGAGAAAACCAATCGAATGCTTAACATGAAAAATGTTACACCTCTTTCACTAATTCGCCTGTTTTGGACATAGCATTTGCAAGACATTTTATCGCAAAATTCAAATTTGAAAAAAAAAGGCAATTTGAACTCTAATTGTAATCCTATATGTTAAATTCTAATATTATATTTCTGTTAAATCTTAGAAATAGAGTTCAAATTTGTTTAATCCAAAATACTGAGATAAGTCTCTGTTTTATTAAGGGTGCGTTATGTTTTCAAGCTAACCCTTATTCAATCCAGCAGACCTTAATACACACACCACAATAGAAAATTTTGATGTTTCATTGCTTTGAACTTGGCGATGAGTATGAAAAAATTGTCTGGCTACAGGGATTACTGGTCTTTAGCACCTGCTTTGCATGGTAGCTATGTCTCTTAAGTTTATAAGCTTCAATAGATGTAGATGGCTTTTGAATTACTTGTACATAATATATACACAAATTATTGACAAGAAATATTAAATAACGAGAAAAATGAAACAATAAAATCAAAAAGCGTCATAATATTCTTCCGCGTCGTCGTCAATTGGCAACGTGCCTAGAAGACTGGTAGTATTGCCACGTTGAACGGCAATACTTATTCTTTGTGCAAAAAAATACCAGCCTTCTGGTCACGTGAAGCGTCAATCAGCCGCTTAGCTAGGTCTCTATAAATAGATCTAGCACTTGGACCCCATGGCCCCATCGTTTCCACACCAAACGGCTTAAATATGTACTCACCAATAAGGTTTTGATATTTGCGCCGTTTGAGCGTCTCCGCTGATGCAGCAGCAGCACCAGCACAACCTGCTGTGCTAGAAAGATGTGATGGCGCAAGGGTGTCGATACAAGCTGGGTCCCACACCAAAGGCCTACCCATTTTCCATGGCAGTAATGACATACCGTCTGTTCTCTTACTATCGTCGCGTACCAAGCCGTGAGGTTCAAGCTGAGCCGGAACGCTAGCGATGACAAGAGCACGACGGAGTATGTTATACAGGTAGGCGCGTCGTGATATACGACCAGCACTCCTGCTCCATGCTCCATGACAGGCCATGGTAACCAAGACTGTCGATGGCTTCTAAACACAAGGAGTACCTAAGTGCAAACAGGAAGCAATACGGAAGGTCGTATCGTCTAACACAGTACCGTACTCTGTGATGGAACCTATGTTGGAAGACGGGAGTGCCTGAAGCCAAAGGCTCGACTCCCACTCCCCCACAGCCAGCAAGCGGGCACTTTCAGCATCACAGGACGATGTATTTATGAGATTTTCTCATACTATCCTGCATATCGGCCCATCCCACTGTCTCTGAGAGAGCCAGTTTTCGGGTAAATCAGTGCTTGGGCAAGCAAGTCTCCAAGCATTCATGGCGTCGGTCATGCACAGCACTATAGAATTGACCAGTGTAGATGGCAAGATTTTCCTGTACATAAATGGCAACAGTGTAGGTACTGAGCAACAAAAATTTACATATGTTTCTACCAGATTTTGACAAACTTTATAAAATAAGACCCCTACACGACATACTGCGAACAAAGGTTAGTTTTGCCTGTGGAAAAGTTCATTATGACTAATATTATTAATCAAAAATATGCATAATTGATCATGGCTTTGTTTGTATCAATAGTCATGGTAGTTAGTGTCACTAACTACCTCATTCCAGGAAAGCCTTAATATCTAGACTTTTTTCTACCTTTTGTGATATTTTAGTTGTAAATGAAGCTAAGCTATAATATAAATGTCCAAAACATTCTTCATATATAAGCGTGACTGAAAGAGTTGTTATTAATTAGTACCTAGTTGTATTTGTTAAAAATATTATATAGCTTATTCTGATGAAAATACTGTGATGAACCGTAAAATATTGGAATCTGAAACCATTATATAGCATTCATCATTGCATCGCAATATCAACCAGATGTAGACGGCGGCAGCCGTTAGTAAGTACTTGCTGTCATCTTTAGTAGATGCTAAATGTAGACGTGTAAAATATGTACACTTACATTATATCGAAATTAATGTTAGTACCCTTTAACATGATTAAGGAAATAGGCATTTGAAAGAAAACAAAATTTTACTGCGAATTTTATTAAATGTTAAATATATATTTTTGAATATTTAAACACACTTCACATAGGACAAAGATATAAATATAGTAATTAACATATTATGTAACATTAATGATATGGTATTTACCAATTGCATTCATTCAACAATTGATTAAAGTTTTCATAACAATCGATTTTCAGAATTTCATGGTATATTTTATCGATAAACAACTCGCTAAAACATGGTTTCTAAAATTCATGTAAGTAATAATGACATACAAAAATTATTATATTATACACCAACTGAATTTGTGCATTAAAAACAAACCACGAAAACATATTGACAATGACAAAAATATTAACTACAAAATATAAAAACAGTATAAGCAACAAATTTTAAATTAAAAAAATAACAATTTGTTCGCTTTCGTAACAATTCTCTTTTGTACTACCAAACCTTTGGATTATTGTTTAATAACATTGCTATTCTAAATTTAAAAATAAAGCTATTTCATAGGTTAAATAGGGCAAGTAAATACACGATTGTGGACGAGGACATAGGTGTACTAAATAAAAATTATGTACAATATATTATTTAATCATTGTAGGAAAATATATTTTGAATAAGATATTCCGTACTAAAGTCCTTTCCAATCGATAAATTCTAAAGCTAAACTGGGCGTACACAGTAATTTTGGCACGCAACATAATCAAAAGTCTTGTGGGTGTATTTAAAATAAATAGGTACAATACAAATGTCCTAATACTTATAAAAATAAATACTTTAGGATTAATAATAAATCCCATGGCTAAATAAATCTAAGAGTATTTAATGAGTGACTTATTAAATAAAATTATGTCTTAAGGTGGGATTATTAAGCTAAGTTATGGAATGTTTTAATAATCGGGACAGACAGCGTACTTTCGAGCAAAGTATAAACCTACCTACTATAGTAGCTTTTTTATTATATTATATCGCCCGAAATTTCAATTCCTTTTTAATATTAAATATTGCTATTCAGTTTAGTTGAAATGTAACCAGCAGGTTATTAGTGCAGTGAATGGATTAGTGATATCTCGTTCTAATACAAACATAGCATGAGGAACAATATTGTGTCGTATTATTTTGAAACGCCCATTTAAAGGCAAATTACAGAAGAACCTCTATAAAAATTTCTTATTCAATTTATTAGTCTTCAATCTATTTGCGAAATAACCAAATACCGGTTACAACTGAATAGTAAAAAGCATTCATAATTCTGCCCAGTTGTATTTACCTATTAATATTTTTTGCTATTTGTTTTCTGACAGGAATTTCTTTAGACTTTATATGAATTTTAACTAAGTTTCGGTTTTATTCAGCACCTAGATATTATTTACCAATAATAATAGAGTAGCACATAATAACTAACTTTCATAAAACATTTTCATTTATCATCAATACCTACATATAAAAAAATAAAAACTAAAAGTTATAAAAAAAACGGACTAAAAGTTGGAAGTTATGCCAACTGCACGCAGTAGTATCGGCGATGTTTATAATAGTCACAAGTATTAAAAAATCGTAAAATGTTTTTTTTATAGTACACAGTAATGTGAACTATTTTGTTATTAAAAAATGTTTGTTAATAATTCAACCCTCGCCTAGTGCGTGCTTATTATATTTTAGGACTGCGTTGGTATATTTCATATCTGCATATGGCTAATACGAATGTAGATATAATCGATGAATATCAAAGATTAATGCATTCGAATGTCAACGTTTCGAATATTTCAAATTATAATAGATATCACATATCGCTATTACCGATGTCATACTCGTATAGTAACTACCGTTACTAGTGCATACAGTTGAGTTGGACCTAATAATGTTATGGCAGATATACCCCACGACCATTTTAATGAACAAATGACACGATCCTTATTATCAGATATTGCATAGACTGCCTACTCTACAATAATTTGCTTAGAACTTCGTTGGCTAGTTGTCAAACAGTTCACAAAAGTATCTGTACGTTTTCTAACCTCGTCTAGCACACATAATATACATGTAACAATAACAATTAGACTCTCATATAACAATATATTACAAGAACGTATACCAGTCTGTAGTAAACTATAATTAAAATATGAAATTGTTGTTTTCTGTCCTCAAAACGAGACAATGCTACGATATTTATTTAAAATAGCTATTTATAAATATACGGTAGGACTGCACTTTATAAATTGTAGTATAGCACTCGGGCGCTGTTACAGGGGCTGCTAATAATATAATAATTTGAAAGGGAACACTGTACAAAGAAAAATAATTATTATTATCCACAAAGGCATAAAACTACGCTTACAAGTGTGTCTCCAGAATAAGGTAAATGGGCAGCTACATCTAGGGATAGCATGTTAAAACGTAACTACATAGCAATTTATTTAAATATTTTATAATATGGACGATTTAAACTACAGTCTTGCTACTCCCTCTAGACCGGCGGCGGTTATAAAACTGCCGTCAGCGGCGACATTACTTGACGCTCTCGCAATAGTCACGGTGTGAACTCAAAAGAAGTGAGACCTTACAAGCTTCTTAAATAATGACTGAATAAAATAATATAACATTATGTTCCTTCATAATGGATTTCTAGTATTTTATCTGAATTCTCGTTCCTATCCCTTGCTACTATAACACTGTATCTAAACGTTTAGTTATCGACGTGTTAAATGACTTGATTGGCTATTGTTAATTAAGTAAGCCAATCACAGCAGTTGACAGGCGTTTGACAGTTAATTTTAGTGTGTTGATCTGTCTTCCAAAAACTGACTACGAACTACGAAACGAACTTTCCATTAAGTGTAACTTTGACGTTTGTAAATGTTACTTTGTGACTTTAAATAACTTGCTGACAATAATATAAAATATTATGTTTCGAAGGCGATGACCTGGTATACGTTCTTGATCGACTACAAGCTAACGGAACATCTAGCGTGGACTTACAGAGCAAATTATTGCTGAAGCTATAACTAAATGTAACGCACCATACGTATTGCGAGATCATTCATTATTATATAGTTTGTTATTGTAACAACATTATGAGTTCATCGACATCTTCTCTTGTAGGATTTGGAAGTAACAGGCCTGGAAATGAAAGAAGTAAATGTTTTAGTTCACTGTAAAACAAACATAATAATTTTTTAACTTTTACGTTGCATGATTAATTGCATTGCGCGATTCATTAAAAGGTAAATATTATGCATGATCGCGTTAGTACCCGAATTATAAATGTATCATGTATACTTGGCATTTCAAGAATAATGCTGTGTAATAAATGTAATAAAGAGCGAGCGTATTGCCGTCATCATCTTTACATAAGAGTGAGAAATGTTCCCTGTAGTTTTAATCAGTGGCGTGGGTGTAAGCCAAATTTTTGCCGCCCTCTTATTCGGTATTTTAATTTAAAGGACTATAATTTTTAGTAATTCTAAGGAACTTTTTGACAAGAACAGTCATCATTATTATATATTATGCAGTCCAAATATTTATAAGATATTATTACTAATTATTGTGAAATTTTGCCGCCCCCCTAATAGTGCCGCCCGGAGCGGGCTGCCACTGCCACTACACTACGCCACTGGCTGGTTATAATAGCTATTGCAATAATAATATTTATCCCGATTCATAAAGCGCATTTATATCATAAGATCAATAAGGTAGTCCAATGTTATTAAATACCAGTAGGTAATCATTTCATTTTAAGCCTACAGACTAAAACAATAAGGTCTAATTTACCTTAAGCGTAGTAAACATGAGTCCGAGCTCGCCGTGTTGCATGCCGGGTTCTAGGAAGTCCTCTATAAAGTGTATTTCGGAGCCGAGCTGTAGGATCCGCGCGCGAACCACCACGAAGTGGAACACTGGAAACAACTCGTCCATACTCCAGAGGTAGTTCTGACCTGAGAAACGTAAGAAAATATTATTAATAACTTTTGACAAGATTAGTTTTAAGTGCCACAAAGTCGCCTCTCGATCAACAGTATGATAAACTTTTGTATTAGTTTCTCTTTCGCATACAACGAAAGGACGAGTTATGAACATTCCGGACTTATTTTACTACTAATGAAGACAGTATAAGACCTGATCTCAAACAAGAGTAGGTGCCTCCTTAGTCACTTTCATTCTACAGAAAACAGCAGACATTTTTTTCTTTTGTTTAACAGTCAACTCTCGCGAGGAACTTTACAAACATTCAGACAACTGTCACAAAGAACACCCAGACCAACTATTTGTGGATCACACTAATTTTTGTGTCGTGTGGGCATCGAACCCACAACACACGGCGCGGCGGCAGTGGCGAGGCGACCACTTAAACTTACTCATTCATAATACAACGATATACCTATTTGAAGATTCGAGTTGAGAGTATTTTAAGAGAGAGATATGACATACCAAGTTCTTGTTGTACCGCGGTGGTCATCTTCTGGAAGGTGCTCCTTATAACAAGCAACTTCTCGATGGGAGAGAACGTTGTCTTTAGCTGCTGTAACGTCTCCACAGCCTCTTGGAACAGCTGCTCTTTCGGGGGCGAAGTTGGAGACAACTGGTTGGCTGGGCAAGTGTAGCCTACCCAGAATTTTCTGCAAAAACGAATAGGTAATATAAATAAAAGAAAGATCATAAGAGACTGTTTGGTCGCTTAGATTTCTTATACAAGGTTGATTAAACAATGAGGCTTTATTTCTATCTTATTATCTGTAGATAATATATGTATATAGTGTGTAGTATGTACTACATACAAGCTCTACACCAAATTTCAGTTCAATAGGAGCAGTAGTTTAGCCACAGGATAGATTTTAAGTTTTTGCTAAACTGCAACAGGTTTTATCTGCCCTAACAGCTGACCGAGAGTCTAAGCATAGGTGTCTAAGGTCATGCACCTTAAAGCGACAAAAACGTAGGTGACGTTGCCGCTCTGATATTTAGTATACATTATTACGAAAAGTACGAATGCATTTGAATATATTGACAAAATTACACGCAGCGTATTGACCATGCAAAATTAGGTATCACCGTCGCGCACAACTGTATTCGAATATTATTCGAATACAATTATTTGCATCACTAACTTGAAAAACCTAACCTACCTACTGTTGTAGCATTAAAATGGCATTTTAAACGACTCTACTTAATTGATAGTTCAGTCTAAGAAAACTCCACCATCTAGTCTACTAACAATCGCAATGGGGATTGTGGCGTAAGACGGGCCTGGAATGTACTGGCTAAAAACTTCATAAGCTGATATATTAAGTCAAAAAGATGAACGATTTATCCGCTTGCCCATTAGCTAGATTGTAGCTTCAAAAACAACACAGTTCAAGAAAGTTTCCATAATTGTTTACGTTTTCCTAGGCTATAAATGTTAATTAAATTTTTTGCAACTCACTGATCAATCCCCAGGAACGCCATGAGCGTAAGATCAGGTTGCCTGTTCCACTTGAGCAGTCTCCTCCAGTACAGATCGTCCTCTCGCTTGTTGTGTAGCGCGTACAGCACGAACAGCGCCGGGTGCACGCGCGGTAGCAGCGTTGGCTGGAGCAATGACGCTGCTGATACTACTTCCCTAGAATACAAAGTTATAAACTTATGAATATTGTCTTGTTAACTATTCTGCCGTGATAAGGAAAAAAGACGTATCTGCCAGTATTTTAATATGCGTTTTGTTTTAATTATTCCAAATACGTAAAACCGCTAATATCGAAAAAAAATTAAATTCATACGACTTTTTTACTTATGATGGCAATATTATAGAGAAGGAAAATATCTATCGATGAAGCAAGATTTGCATTTGTGACCTCGTTAAATAATAGTTTTAGTTTTAGTCTAGTTAGTCCATTTTTACTTTTTTAGAATATGCGCCTAAAGTTTGAAACTGGGGACAATAGTTGGTATGTGCATTTATGTGCTTACAAAGTTAGATTAAGATATCTTCTGTAACCCTGAGCAGGTAACTGATTTTTGTATACACAGCTACACGTCAACCTAGACAGTTTGGACTTTGAACTATTAGAAGTTGAACGCTGCAAATCGTGCAAGAGAGTGCGTTATATTTTTGTTATTTTGTCTCATTCACGCTTAACGGGACGCGGCATATCCTATATGTATATTATTTTCTGAGCAAGTTTAGCCCAGCGCGAATATTATATTTTACAAGTTTGGTTCTCGATTTGCGCTAGCGTCTGAGCGTTAATACGTCCATTATCTATTATCCACGCCTGAGATCGCGGGTTCAATTCTCGCACAAGTCAAACATTTGTGTGCATGGACATGGATGATTGTCTTGGTCTGGGTGTTTCTATGTATGATTTATTAATTTATTTATTTCTAACTATTAATCTATCATTACAGGTTCTTAACCTAATGCGATAGCATAGTAACATAACTAAAATCTAACATTTACAACAGTAATATAATAAGATTTCTTATATCTTTTAACAATAACTTAATATCCAGTACGTAGCCTTTGTGAATTTGCTCTATGAACATTGCAATAGATCGATACGACCTGATACTATATTAAGCGCACGCAGCGCCCGCGTTAACGGCGCGGCGCGTGCTGTAGGAGATTTAGATATTCATCTGGGACAAATCTGTAATATATATGAACACACAATTCACATGCAATCGCGACCCCGCCGTGGTTTCGGCCCGCCGTGTGAAACGGCAGACCACTACATAAAAATACTTCCTCCACCGTCCCCCTGGAGGGGACACGACATAGAGGCGCGCGTGGGAACACGCACGCCGCCTATCGAACCTGGTGCTGATCGGGGGGCGATCAGACCCACGCAGCCCAGCACCCCTAGGTCAAACCTCAGGGTGGCTGGAGGTCATCTCGCGCCCTCCGGCGCCTGGTTCCGCGATTGGGCTGGGGGTTTAAGCGATCCATCTCCCGCTCCGCCGCCATCTTGATGGAAATAACTCACAAAAGGAGGCGACAGCGTTCCACGATCTCTCACTCCGGACTATAAACTGAACTACGGCTGGGAGTGAGTGGGCAACCAGTCCGACTGCCGCAATCAACTAATATATATGTACATATGTGCGAATATCTGAGAAAATGTAGATTGATAGTCAACGCTGACAATAATTTTAAGGCGCCATAACAATTTATTTTATTTTTTATTTTGCTTAATTTTAATTTACCTAATTTAATTTAATTATTTTTATTAATGATGATTGATTTATTTTTCTATAACTTTAATTGGAATTGAAATAAAATATTTAATTTTGAATTTAATGTATAATTGTAATGTTTTCTTTTTTTATATATTTATATTCCTATATAATATTTTTTTCTTATCCTTGCTTCCCTTTAAATGTAAATTATTTTCTTCAAATGCTGTGCTGAACCACAATCGGATTTCAAATTAACATGTAAATTATTTTTTTACTATTTTTATTCGTATTTGTAATTTGTATCTGTAGTTGTGTTTAATAAATAAGTATATGTATTTACAAAAGAAAACTATAGTTATTATAATTATTACAATTACTGGAAATGTTACTGCAAATGTTATAAAAGAATAAAAAGAGTCTCTAAAAGAGTAAAAATAATAAGTTTCACATTTACTCATGAAATCAATAAAAAAATTGAAGGATTAAGTTAAATATGTAAGCGATAAAATTTTATTTCATTATTTTCTTTCATGACTATGCACTGGAAAATGCAATAATAAGTAATTTTAAGACATTCATTAAATAAAAAAACCCTGTAGTCATTTTGATATACCTACGTTTCGATTTACCTACTATTTAATTTGCCGATCTTTAGTGTCAAACTGCTCATTTTTTTTAAAGCATGCTGCCGCTTTTGAGTTGATAATTGTGGCGCCATAATAAATAAATATTTAAATCGCACTTGCACGTCGTCACAGTATCGTCGGACGAATGCTAGTGCAAAAAAACGTGCGTCAGTGTGTGTAAGCACAACGTCGCCGCACGCACTAGTGCACTGTGATTAGTCGACACCACGATGTACGGTCCCTTACAGACAATTATTCTCTATTTTGTATGTAGCGTAGTTATGCGTATATAGGGTGTCTAACTTGATGTGTAGCCGTGTGTAATTAATCAATTTAATTAAAATTAAAGGGCACCGCTCCGCGTCCGCTGTCTGTGTGTGGAGGGTATTATGCCTACCCTTTTCACCATAGCGAGACGAAGGGCTATGCCGGGCTCTTCTGAGCTTCGTGCCTACCGACTAAAACCACAATGATGTGTCTACACGCTGGTTTTCTGGTAGGTGATAGCTGGCACTATAATTACATCAGTGATTTACCCAGCAAAACTTAATACACCAGGCGACAATATTGCAATTCTTGTTCTTTACGTGAGTCATGCCATGTCATGGATTTTTCTGCGCGGTAAAAGGGGAGCTGATATGTCGTGGTATGTTGGGGGATGTGTGTAGGATAGTAGGAGTGGAGTGGAGTGGAGAGTAGGATAGATATGTGTAGGATATGACCCTGGTCCTACCGATTAAATCTACCACAGTGGGTTGCTGCAACTGCATTAGCAGTGCTCAACGCAGGCAAAAAATGCCTGCAGGCGATGCTTCGGTCCAACATAGGCCGTCACTCCGAATCAGTGGCTGGTGGATGGGAAAGCCCCATTCTCCTGCCTGCTGCCTTCACTACTTTGGCTCGTATTCGCAAGGATACTTTCCTCACGAATTCGCTCCGCCGCCTCCTTTTCCAATTCCACTCGCTATCGACCGTGGCTTTGATCACGGCCGGCAGCGCGAGGTCATCTCCCAATACACTAACAAGGCCACAATGCTGCACCGCCCACGCAGGCACAATACTGCAAAGTTTTCCAGTTCGCTGCTTTGTATGGTGGGTCACTGGAACTGAATTTACACTAGCAGTGCCCAGTGCAAAGGAGTCTGCGGGCAACGACTCCTGTGCGACGCCCTGCGAACAATATAATAAGTGAACTCGCCCATCGATAGGATTAGCGTCCGCCAGCTGTCCGTCGCTGAGCGGCAGCACGGCGGCGGCGGCGGCGGGCGGCAGCGCGGGGAACAGCAGGCGCACGACGTGGTGCAGGCGCGCGGTGAGCGCCTGCAGCTCCTTGACGGCGTGCGACAGCAGCAGCGGGTGCACGCGCACGCCGCCGTACGTCGTGTTGAACGCGTTCGTCACGCCCAGCACTAGCTGGCCTAGAGGGTGGTGCGTTGACTCGCATGCCTAGGTTAGGAGAAAACGATTTTTAAAGTATGTGTTTAGTACGTCACAATTTTGAGGCCGAATAATAACTCAAAACAATGTTCTACATAAAATTGTCTTACATTTACACGAATGATAGGACTTTGGACTTTGACTTGAAATTAAACTACTTTATACGAATTTTATCACGTTTTTTATTTTAATACACTTTTATAACACAATTTTGAAACTATTACACTACTATTGTTAAACTTATTTAAACTAGGTATTTACACAAACTTCTCTATGTACTTGTGTGTGTTTTCAATGTTTGGTCACGTCTATTTAAATAAGTAATAATTATAGTCTAAAAGCTGTTTTAAACGAGAAAAATTATAATATACAACTGTATGATTTTTAATAAATTTATTTGTTTACTATATAAAACAAGTAAAGAAAGAATAAGGAGAATTACAATACGATATTTCAAGGTGAAAATAATCTTTACTCACGTTGTATAAATACTGTTTCAATTCCGTATAATTTTCCAAATTTAACGTCTTCTGTCCAAACTGCGGTATTACTTCCAAACAATCGACTGACTTATCCATATCACTGCCTTTCCTCTTAACAGTCATCTTATTCCTCTCTTTATGCGAACAGGAAATTGCCACGGCAACGTTTTGCCAGATTTTCACATTATCGATGATATTGCCAGACGGCCCGTTGGCAAAGTGGTTGCCAGTTGGAGTTAGAATGGATTCTGAGACTCCTAAACATTGGAAGCATTGTCGAAAGAGGGCGTTCCATTTCTGGTTAGGTGCTACACTTAGTTTGCCGAAGGAGCTGGAAAGGTCACAAAACAGATTTATAAGAGTAATTTTATATGTGCGTGTTTGTTTATTACGTTTCCACGTATAAATTGCTGAATTGCTAAATTGCTGGTCTGTGGAAATCTATTCAGCAATTTAAAATAATTCTAGTAAATATTGGCTGAAGTAATCGACAATTTATATATGATGAGCCACAGTAAATTGCCATGTAAATCATTCACATAGTCAATACATAGCGATTATTGCATCTTTCTTTATCTTTTACAACAGAATGCTAATCATTAAAAAAGCAACCAAAACTCTACTCACTTAGGTTTAGAATTGGTAGGCGGCACTGGGTTGGAAACGTTCAAATGCATGGTCGCGTTCGATATCTTGACTCCCTCTGTCCACGCGCCGCTTAAGGAACCTTCGATCTTATCCCCACTAGAGAAGGTCAATATTCCCTTGCCGGAGAATACTCCTGCTGATCTGAACTCACCCTCGTAGTGAGTGCCGTCTTCGAATACCATTACACCGTGACCCTATAAAAATATTTGTGTAGGTTACAATTTGAACAGATGTTTCTCTTAATTATTTAAGTCGTTAGTCTATCTATATTTGATGTAATATGACGTATCTTACTAAAACCGTCACATGACTAAGGGTAAAAATGTAGTATTCATTTATAAATGAGGCAAATATCCTAGCAGAACTTGCATTCGCGTCATTGGCGAGCCATATTGCCGTAGCTTTGTCAACTAAACTATTCATGAGACATCAAATGAATGGAATTTATAAAAAAGTCGTATCATTGTCTGGTCGCCAAGCGTCTAAACGGTCAACTACTATATATTTATTTTACATTTAAAAGAACGACTTGCGCCAGTTACACTCTTTAATCAGGCATAATATGGCATAAACTTAAAATTACAGCATTCACGCGCTCTCGTCACAATACCTCATACTTTAGATACTACGAATTAATAAATTCTGTCACTAGACCGACCCATGCACGCTTCTTTTACACTCGGCTTATGTAAAATGCGCAGCAAAAACGCACTTCAGACGTAATACCATTGCACTATGCCAAGTAATAAACGCAAATTACAGCGCCTTAAACACACTTATTACACGTGTTTTCATCGTTGCGTCTATACCAATATGAACAAACGCGTTATTGCAATGCTGCAGTCGACGTGAAAAGTCCAGATTTACTTACCGTCAAGATATCCTGCATAAATAGTCCTTCATAATAAATTCCATCTAAGGTTACTATCAATCCACAGCCATGCTTCTTATTATCGCTCCAATTGCCAAGGTACTTTTCCCCTTTGCCTATATCGTCCATTACCCCGTACCCTTGTTTCACCCCATTGTTCCATTCTCCAGTGTATATGGTGGCCGACGAAGACGTAAAATCCCCTTGCTTCTTAATCCCGTGGCCATGGGGAAGACCATCTTTGAAGTATCCTTCATAAATGTCTCCTGTGGTGTATTTCATCACCCCATATCCGTTCTGGAGGTTGTCTTTCCATTGGCCTTCGTAAAGTCCTGAAATAAAAATATAATATAAGGATGTATCTTTTTGAAAGGGCACAGGCGTAATCATACTTGTTTTTAATAAATTTCATCGAAAGCGTACAGGTGACGTGTATAAAATATTACATCCTTTCGTCTATTTTACGGCCCTGGTAATAGGGACGAGCGTATTTCACTATCTAATTGACTGGCTGTAATTAAGACTTGCCCAAAAGATAATAAATCAAACACAATGCCCGACCCAGCGAACTTGGGACTAAAGAAAGACAAAAAAAAAAAGTATTTTGCCACAGGATGTTTCCTAAGTTATACGTTTGGTCTCGTGGCATAAATTTCCAGGATAAACAAGCGTAAGTTTATTACCTATTTATGTTTTTGGTAGTAACAAACAAGCTAAAAGTATTTTAAAGAAATCTTCTAATAATTTGAGTCCGACATTAATTTGAAAGTTCCAATCGCTATGCTTATTTTGAGAAATACTCAACGGGAAAATTCTTTTATACTTTTCCCTACACTAAAGTCTAATCCTAAATATTTAATATTTGGTAAGAATCCCGTCAAAGATAAGAGCGACGTAACAAGGTTGATACATCGGAAAACTGCGTTATTTAACTAGAGATCAGATAATTTGATGCATATTTACCTAAAGCTAATTTTCGGCTAACATATTATGGAAGTAGCTTCTGAGAATATCTTTATCAAAAATAAAAGCCCGGGATGCCGGGATTGCTTAACTACTCGGATATATATTTACTTTACATTAAATTTGTGTCATTTGTGTTAAATCAGGTGTACCTATAGCAGCAATTTTTTTCGATAATATTGTGCTTTCCGGATGAATCACCGAATAGCCAACATCTAAACTTTAGGTAAATATGTTTTCGAAAAACCAATCTCCGATTACATCTCACGCAGTATAGACTTAATTTTTTTAATCTTGGTTTCGCAATATTTTGTCTATAAAAAAGTGGTTTCCATAATAGACAACACCTGAACTTTAGGTAAATATGCATCCGGTTATCCGATCTTTTGTAATAACACTTATCAACAACGGGAATCTCCACTAACAAGGATTATACATATGGATATACCCAGTAATTCAATCAGTTTATAATCTAATACTTATCAAATCAATTGCTGTTACAAATAAATATATGTATATTTATTATGAAACCGCTCTTTGGGTTTATTACCATATTTTACTGTGATATGACTCTTTTACTGCTATAGGTATTCAATAGAAACAAATGATATCAATTCAATTAAAGACATAATTATGGCCGGAAAATATGATTAGGTAGGTAGAGGTTATGTGGTAAACCGAGGCTTTATGGAAAACGTAACAAGTGAAAAGCCATGCTAAATGCTTTAAACGATACAAGGAAAATCATTGCGCATTGAAACTAAAATATTTACACAGGATAAAAAAGCACAAAGCATAGGTACAGAGACAGAATGAGAGTCCTGCATTCATAGAGTTTAGATATGCTGCATACGTACGACACGTATGCAGCATTTGTTGAGCCTTATTAGTATACCACCATTGTTAAGATTTTAAGAAACTAGGGTCATGCCTTGCTTTATCTCGCATTAAAATTATATTAAAACATATTCATAGTAAATCTTTGGTATTTTCTCTAGAAGAACAGTAATTTACCGGCCGGGTTAACACTATTACGTTTTTAAATTTGTAACACAAATAATACAAATACAAAACTCAGCACATGTCTCACTCAAGGTTTACACAATATTTCGCAACACTGCCTTGACACTAATATTATTATTATTGACTGTAAGAGTATTTGTATAACAAAAAACATACATGTTGTACAGTACATACAATGACTTTGTTACTTTACGTCTATTGATGGCAACTTTTGGCGGTCATTTTCATATAGGTACGCTTATTGATGACGATTGTCGCTGATTTGAATTGATTTGCAAGTTTTATTGTGAGAGAATACGAGACAGTTTCTAGATATCTTTGAAAGGAAATAGAATAATGTTTTATGTACCTGCCTTATCCTTTGTATTTATTTTCACGATGCATCAGACAAGACAATTTGGCGCCTAAATATCTACGTATCAAAAGTTACTATATTGGTTAAATTTTGTTCTTTGTTTCGATTAAATAACAAGGATTTATAACATAAATTAGCCATGTAAGGTACTAAAGTAGAGTAAACAACATCAACAACTCAATATTGCAATATTGTTCCTAAATTGATAATACAATCGTTGCGCGTAGCGTTGATCCGAGAAATGTATTAACTCGAGCACATCAACGTGTGTAAATAATTCTTACTATCTACATACTTAACTATTTTCACGAATAACACTGAATCATAACTTAAATATTTCAACAATTTGTGTACACATGACTAAAATGTAGGATACGTATGTCACGCATAATATTATTATAGTATTTCGATTTGTTAACTACTGAGTAAATAATGACAAATGCTTTATAAGAACTCATAAGACTTTAGTTGGTCAAATGCGGAATTAGATCACCTACGCTTCAGCTTGTATCACCTATATTGGAAAACTGATCTAAATGGAATAATAGCGTTGACGGCAATAAAGACGTTACGTAAATATTCGCACGTGCAAATTACGTCTAATTTCTACTAACGGTTTAGGAGAATCCGTATGACAAAAAATAAGTAGGTATAATTCTATTAATTGAAACTTAGAAGCCTTACCTACACCAGGAATTTCCATTTTGCCATGACCACATAATGCGTTCAGTTGAAACTGGCCCACGTAAAACTTGCCGTCTGGCCATTCTACTCTTCCGCTACCGTGGATTTTCCCATCTAACCATCTTCCCGTATACGTCGCATCTTTATAAAACGGGTTCTTGTTTGAAAACGTATGACTAGCTGTCCTAATAGCGGGCGGTTTAAAGTTTTCTTTATTTAAAGCTAGTCGTATTGAATTGTTTAAACAATGTGCCCATTCTGTCTTCTCCTGTTCCATGCTTGTCGAAACTGATATCATTTCTTCAGGAGTCGTAAGCTGAATCACATTTTGTACAGAATCTGTGTTTGGTATAGGCTCTACCCATAGCGTTTGCAATGGGTGGACGCTGGGAGTGCTCCCACTAACATGAACAAATAGATCGTTGAAGAGGATAAACCAGTGTGATGAGAAGCGTCCGGGGTTGACTAGATTCAATTGGCGAGATTTTGATTCTCTGACTAATCGCCGTTCCGGCGTTCTATATTGTTCGAGCCCTTTCCCTATTGTTTCCCAAAATAGTTTTGTGACATCAGCTTCCTTGCGTTTCTTTTCCTGCTCGTCTATCAATGAGTCCAAGGATGCTATTACTTTGTTTAACCGTTCGTCTATATTAGTTTTTGTATCTGCCTTTTTTCTTTTAGTTTTGCACCTTAGTAATGATTGTGCGATGCATTTATAAGAGCTTAATCTTGTTAAGGGTTGAACAAACGCAAGACCTACTATGGCTTCTAAAGTTTTTTTATTGTTTTTCTGTTTGTTTGTCGGCAGCTGATCGCTAAACAAATTATAAACACTAGAGGGGACGTCGACGACACTGTTGATCTGCGTGAAACCGCCGATAACGATCAAATTGCTTACAGCTACGTAATACTTTCTGTACAAATAAATAAACTCTTCTAAATTTTTTATCAAAGAAATATCACATTCGTTTATATGCTTCTCGGCGTACTGCCACATCGAGAGCACATTCAAAGCGGTTATGTTTAATATGTCACCAAAAATATCACACACTGTTTCATAAATATTGGAATGTGTAGTTACAGCTTTACTCTTCTTAAGAAAAGGTTTAACTAGATTATGATATATCAAGAGCATTTCTTCCAGGTATCTTTGAGCAATAGATAGATCCTGGAATTCTGGACATTTGGACGACTCTTCTATTGAGCAATAGCTGATGTTGCCAGATGACAATATTCTCCAATGGTAGCACATGTTATGCGTCTTGTTTGTAAAATTTTGGGGCTCATTGATTTTTACAGTCATATCTGTATGGTTTTCACTGGCTTCTTCTGTCTTGATATTTAAATTAACGATAGAGTCTGTGTAACCCTCAGTATGTTTGCCCATATAGAAAATATTTTCATTATGAGTGTATGCCAGAGTGTGGTGATCAGTGGCTATCATATCTCTGACTCTATCACTGTCAGAGTTTTCTCTGAACTGCTTTGGGCCACTTTTGTCATCTCTAGAATCAAAACTAACTTGATGGAATTGATTATAGCCCCACATGAAGAGACGCCCATCTAGGGTTAAAGCTGAACAGTGCCACTTCCCACAAGATACTTTTTGAAGACCAAATCCTGATAGACTCATTACTACCATTGGCTTAATTCTTTTGATTGTATCACCTATACCTAATTGTCCATATGATATGTCGCCCCAAGTCCATAGCTCTGTAGCTAAGATATTTTTTCCAAGCTTAGTCATATTTTTGAGGTTTTCATTTTTTCTAGCAGCCTCAAATTCTTTCTCACTGCTAATTGTGCTTGTGGAAAATTGCAAATCTTCAAGATTGCAATTGGAAGTACAGCTATACATAAGAGAATTGATTTCATCATTATGGAGCCGCATTTGCAGTTCAACAACATCATTGTTGTCACTACTGCCACTTACGTGTCGCGACAGTGTTGCCACCTTGTCTCCAACTGTCTTAACTCCTTCATAGACAAAATTTGTGAGATTTGATACATTCTCCTTTATTATTCTAGTAGGTTTCTCTGTGTATTCTACTAAATAATCTTCACCAGCTGATACCCAAGAGAGCTGCCTACTCAGAAATTGCCTAGCTGCATCGGTATTGATAAAAATATTGTTTATTTTATCAGCACTAGCTTCATCTGTTTCACTCTCCCTGTCTGTCTGATCATCAACATCATCTGTTGATTTTGCATCTTGAAAGTTTTCATCAATTATCTTTTGTGAATTTGTTCTTGCAATTTTTGATTCCTCTGATGAGGGACTAGAATCTTCTGTAAAACTGTGTGCATCTACATGCACATCAGTTTGTGGGGCTGTGGTACTACTTGAGTCTTCACTAGACTTACTAATTTGAACACCTAAAGGGCAGGTTTCTGATAAAGATGGCACGGATACGGGGGATGCTAGGCCTATTATTGTTTGACACTGTGAGCAATTTGATGCAAACACTTCCTCATCATCATTATCACTCTCTGTATCACAGTTGCCTGACCGTCTCACATTTTTTCGAGCTATAACTGCAGCAAAGTTCTGACCTACAGATGCACTGTACACTGTCCTTCCCTCGAAAAATGGGATTTTCTTAATACTACTAGTGTCTAATGATATTTGGGGCATAACACCAGACCCCCACAGCTGCCCATCACTACTGATGAACAGCTGACCAAAATCACTTGTCACTACATTTCTAAATCTCACTTTATAACTGGAACTCTTGAAACCGTGAGGGCAGCATTTGGCATCCTCTTTAACAACAATTTCTTCTTTATTTTTAAAACTAGCATTAGTTTTATACAGCCGTCCATGAACATCAATGATATAAAGGATATCATTATGGTAAGATATGTCTATTGCTGAAATGCCAGAAATCTTTTTTAAATTTAATGTATCTTCAGCAATTTCGCAGTGGTACAGGCCATGGTCATTGCCTAGGACAATGAAGTCTGTACTCAGTGAACATAACTTTACAATTTTGTCAGGTACTTGCTGCGACGGCGGTATACTTATTGGTGTTAATCCTCTCCAGAAATTATGTTGACTCATTATTTAATAATCACTTCCTTTCTTCATTGAAAGTAGGAGTATCATCGATTTAAATCAGGGCGGAAGTACTAATGAACACTTTCTCAAATCAATATAACACATGATATAAGTTTCCATCAAACTATTTATTATATTATACATTTACGACTAAAGTATTATTGTTTCTTCTGTAAACAATGTTTATTTATCTTGGTTTCATGCGATTTTTATTGCACGACTTTTGATTGACAAATAATTACATTGACATTTGACAGCTGATCAGATCATCAACATTATAGAGTACAGGCATGCCATAGAGTAACAGTAACTAATAACAATAATAATATTCTACCACATACACACAACACCATCTAGCCCAAACTAAGCAGAGCTTGTACTATGGGTACTAGACAATGGATAAACATACATATACAGTGTGTCCCTGGATTAAGTGCAATCCCGAAAGGGGATGAAACTTGACCATGAAACATCGAAAAAAAATATTTTAAAAAATTTAAGAAATATATTGTAGGTTTTGTACGTGTTTTGAGATTTTAATTTTTTATTAAGGGCCCTATGTACAAAAATATCGATTTCTTCCGAATTAGCATTTTTTTAATTTTAAGTATATAGACACTATTTACTTAAAATAAAAAAATGATGACGTAATTAGGCGTCCACTTTAAAAGCTTGTAGCTAGCGTGTGTTTTGAATTAGAATGATGATATCTTTTTTCATTGAATGCTAACATAATAGAAAATAATAATATGCTATAAATTTACATAGTTATATGGGCAAACATTTTAGTAATTTTAAGTTATTTGAAAAAAAAAGTTAGAAAAGATGCATTATTCTTACAAAAAACTTACTTTTAGTCATGGTAGCTACATTCTAGCGTGATATTTGTTATTTCATGGTATTTTCCAGGTAGTAGTCATAATTTTTTATATTATTTCGAGTAAATAGACCCCAAGGACCCCTACTTTGGAAGAAATCGATATTTTTGTACATAGGGTAATTAATAAAAAAATTAAATATTAAAACACGTGAAAAACCTACAATATATATATTTTGTTTTTCTTTTCCGATGATTCATGGTCTAGTTTTATCCCCTTTCGGGATTGCACTTTATCCAGGGACACACTGTATACTATTTTTTGAAAATTTATACATATTATACATAGAAACACCCAGACCAAGACAAACATCTATGTTCATGCACACAAATGTTTGACTTGTGCGGGAATCAAACCCGACGAAATACCTGAAATACTGCATAATTATGGTACTATAAAATATCTTTGGCGTATATATTTTTCTGATGACAACATTAACAAATAATGTCAAATAGAATCAATCAAACTAACCTTTCTTAAAAATGGCGAACCGCGGTGCGACTGCTAGACGCGTTCCTGAAACTGAAGCCACAATTACGTACGTTCAGTGCGATGGATTGGTATGTACACTGCTATCAAATCTTTCAAGTAATCTATTCAATGGTATCATTGATATCACAAGTTAATGTGGTGTCTAGGTTCAAAAGCTGTTCCTCGTCGACACGTCATGTATTCTCTGTTTTCTCTCTGTAGGAAGACTTTTATCGATCATCTTACTTAATAATGCGCTTATTTTTACAATATGACGCGTATATTTACAGTGTAGGGTGTTGCAACATTCGTTTACATTTCCGCTAATAGGTTATGTTGTGGATATAAAGTTTGTAGATCGTACCCTAACTTCTTGTGGGAACAATATAAAATGAAAACCGTCAACAAATAACTGGAAGATTAAACGGAAAACTTAACTTCATACATTTATTTCGTGTATAATATATTATATTAGTGGCTAATGTACTGTTATGCAGTTCTGTAGTTGTAGACCAGTGAAAGTAAAGATCAATTAGTGAATGAGTCACGTACTCTTTTGGGACGTTTACCTCAGTGACCCGAGACTACAGACGATTAAAAAGATGATCTCACTACTGTGACATTGAGTAACTGACCAGATAAATTAGCATAGATAGTTCTCTATGTCAAATAGAGAATTAATTTAATTAATGCTTCTTTATTTATTTAGCTTTATGAGTGCTATACAGACTCTAGATAATCTATCGTTTTGCAAATTGCACTTGAGGACTTTTAGCAAAGGAATGAGTTAGTCATAATTTATGTTAGTACTTTTCATCTGTTTGTTGTTATATATGTACATGTATACTATTAACTACAGTATATGTAAAGCTGTGCTTTTGTGGTATTTTAATAGGTGTCACACATACAATGTACTGATGGACTGCTTGTCATAGACAAAACTAACCAGATGATATTTGTCTTATGTTTAGTAGTTTTATATGATATATTATAAAGGTTTCCAAGAATTATAAAGGTTATGATAATATTTTGTCCTTCGCTACAACAACAATGACAACCCTGGGATACCATGAGCTCATAATTAAATTAAGACAGTATGTAATTTGATCTTTTACATATTTTTGTTGTATACCACTAGGTGTACTACAAAAATGTGTAAAAAGATATAGACTCATACTAATGAGTAAGGTGCATTTTGTTAGATGTCCCCACAAAACATTTAGTTCTAAGCCTGGTTGTTCTTTTCATACCTTGATTTAACATTGGCAAAGCTAAATAGCACATACAGGAATCATTCTTTGTTCTTAAATTGTAAATGTGACAAATATTAGTAAAGAAGACAGCTAAAACACACAAAGGATGTATAATAAAACTATGGTGCAATATGACTGATATAATATTTATATAAACACAGCAAATACTTTTATGTTCTTTTTAATTTATATTTTTTTGCATCAATATTGGTATTTTATTAGACAGTTTCAATTATTTTATGATTTTCAGGCGGTGATGAAAATAGTAAAACACTGCCATGAAGAATCATGCAGTAACATGGAGGTGGCTCAGGGAGCCTTACTCGGGCTTGTTGTGGAGAACCGTCTGGAAATCACCAACTGTTTTCCGTTCCCCAAGCATGATGATACCATGGATGAGGAGGAATACCAGTTGGATATGATGAGGAGGCTCCGTCGGGTTAACGTTGATCATTTTCATGTTGGATGGTTGGTATTATTTGTGTTAATTTTAATCTGTGGGAATGCCAGAAGTAATTGCACTGTTCCTTAGGCATTAATTTAACAGTATTTATTATATAATTTTATCTCAACACTAAAAATACACATATAAGATGATAAGGACACTTACCTGACTTAAAAAATCACAATATTATATAGGATATAGGTATCATCATGCATTTGATGATAGATGTTGTCACCAACAAGTTCCTCGAACACTGTTGTTAATAAAAAGATAAAGCTGCAAATTTCAGTAACAATATCTCTCATATAAAAATATAGTTCACCCAGTATAGTATGACTGCATGGTTGGGGCTGGTAAAAGTAGTCAACCCTAGTGAGATAACTTCTTAAATCACACACACATATTATGGATACAAATTGTGCAGAGAGCATTACATAGTTATCTAAGGTGTTATAGTAATAATAATAATAATAATAATATTCTACCAAATACACAACACCATCTAGCCCAAACTAAGCAGAGCTTGTACTATGGGTACTAGACAATGGATAAACATACATATAAAATTTTTTTTTTTGTAAATACATATATATTATACTTAGTAACACCCAGTGCGGAAATCGAACCCGCGGCCTCAGGCGTGGCAGTCTGTTACACTAACCACTACGCCATCGAGACCGACTTATACATTATTTATGTGTACTGTTTGCTATTTGTGTGTTTCTTTCCTTTGCTTTTAGCATGCAGTGTGGATAGTGTCTTTCTGTTTCCGAAAATGTATTTAAATATATATTTACTTGTTACAGGTACCAGAGTGCAGATGTTGGCAACTTCTTGAGCCAGTCACTTCTGGAGTCTCAGTACCACTACCAGACCTCCATTGAGGAGAGTGTTGTGGTCATCTATGACACCAAGAAGTCTGCAAGAGGCTTCTTAACATTGAAGGCTTACCGCTTGACTCCTCAGGTTAGTACTGGTAATTATTGAGAAAGCTTGGCATGATATACAATAAAACAACAAGGCTAATTTCTAATTTCAAACACATCCCATAAAATATGATTCCCATGTGATTGCAGCATTGTGCAGTGATTTAAGTGTTCATCTTGTTACTGTAAGTGCACCAGTACAAGGGGACAGTAGAGTGTCTTTTATGTAGTGGCATGCCGTTTCACACGGCGGGTCGAAACCTCGGCGGGGCGTCGCCGGCACCGCCGTCTATGGTTATGTCGAAGAACACCGTGGTAGGTTTAGTCGGTATTACCGGGGTATCTCTCCCCGGTGAGCCCGACATAACCTCTACGTCGCCCCGTGTAGAGGTATGCGTCAAAGCATTCCCCCGCGTAAAAATTAATAAAAAAAAGTGCACCAGTTAGATACCCACTTTTGTGCAACCACAAATATTTATGTCTATTATCTTTGTCTTTATTTCCATTCTTTGCATAGACTCCTGCAACACAAGAACTATAAGTAGTGCTGGAGATAGTGTGTTTTACCATAAAATTTAAAAAGTTGCTGGTTTTGTGACATCTTATTACCCTCTGTTGATTAATAAATGTTACGAGGTGTAATTAATTACTATTGTTTAAATAATATTAACATGAAACTTTCTTTGAAATTAAACTACTATCGATGGATTTTATCGCATTATTTATTTGACACTATATTTAATAATTTAGAAATATATAGTAGTTTAATTTTAATGAATAACATTCGCTTAAACAAAAGATAATATTATGAAACTTTCTACGATTTCAGGCTATCGCCATGTACAAAGAAGGTGACTACACCCCAGAGGCTCTACGTAACTTGAAGATTGGCTATGAAAGCCTGTTCATTGAAGTGCCCATTGTGATCCGCAACTCTCCACTCACCAATATCATGATGTCGGAGTTGTCTGAAATGATCCCAGAGGAGGAGGGATCCAAATTCCTGGATTTGGGTACCGCATCAGTATTGGAAGGTAGGGTCGATTGCACTGATATCATCATAAAGGTTATTTTATGAATGTTTGGTTAACCTATACATAATGTTAAAAATAAATAGTGTTAGCTGATTTTGGTTGATGTAATTGGAGAGATTTAAGTAAGATGTTTGTGTAGTTTTAACCCTAATTGGTAGTGGTTGTAGGCTAATAGTCAAAGCAGTGAGAGGCGATTGGATAGGTCATGGATCGGATTTCTAATCTTGCCTAAAAATATGTGGGGCTAGTATAAAGATAAGCAAAGTTGTGAACTGTCCACTTTGTATAGGGGTTTTGGCTTGGAATGGACAATTATTGAGAATAATAATAATATATTAATTTAGAAGCATTAATCAGTAGGAATTAGAAAATAAAAAAGTTTTGTGTCTAGGTGTTCGTGGTTTATATTAAGGTATTTCAAATAAAATATAATTTTTCTATGTAATTTTTTTCTAATATTCTGATTCATATGTTACTAAAATATTATCTAGGAACTGGGCTGGTGGATTTAAATTGTTTTGATATCTTGCCCAACTCAAAACCAAATAATTGTCATTATATGGGCGCTGCAACTCCTGTGGGCGACACAGCTCATTCGTACGCTTTAAATAATAATTGCCAACGGCTGGTGCTTCCACCTGTGAACTATCTGCCTTTAAAATCTCTAAATGAACTAATTGCTTTTGTTATACTTATAAATATTTGTATACTCACAGGCCAACTCCGCAGCCTAATGGAGCGCGTTGACGAGCTCAACCAAGAAGCTATCAAGTTCAACAGATATCAGCAGCTGGTTGTCCGTCAACAGCAGGACAAACACCGTTGGTTGGTGAAGAGAGCACAAGAGAACGCGGCGCGAGTGGCCAAGGATGAGGCCCCACTGCCAGAGGAAGACGTTAACAAGCTGTTCAAACCTCACCCGGTCCCGCCCAGGCTTAACCCCATGATTGTTGCCGGTCAAATCAACACGTACAGCCAACATATAAGCCAGTTCTGCTCCCAAAGCCTCGCCAAGTTGTATCTGACGCAAGCTCTTCAAAATGCGAAGGAATCCAAACAGAATCAATAGTTTTGTACTTTATTAAAACTGATGTCTCAATTACTTGTTTTTTTGTTTACCTTAGAACAGTCCTCGCCTTGCCGCTGACGCAGCGTTAAGTGTGAGATCCACATATAGTTGTTCCGCGTCTGGATGTTCTTTATTTGTTAATGTTTGTTAAGTCTCTCAGTCTCCCAGTTATGTAAATAAATACATTTCCATAGTTATTCTAAACACTACTAATCACTTTTCAGATAGTAAAACTATGTAAGTTGCATAGAGCAACAAAAATCTCTTATAAATATAACTAAGAAGGGTTTAGTTATAAGCTACTACTACTCTGGAAACAGTTGCGCTGAGATGCTTATTAAATAGCCTATTCATAATAAGGTAAATTATAAAATAAGCAGTCCTGTTTCACTAGTTCCATACTTTGTTGCTAGCGCTAGGCGCATCACATTGGCTTTGGGGTTGACAGTGTACCGTTTTCTCGTCGCTGTACCATAAATCTCATAACAAAGTAAGCTATACTATACCATCAATGCCATCACTTAATATTAGCATAAGATTCTTATCTTATCTTATGTGGGGGCCAGTCAGTGCAGACCGGCGACACTTCGACCCAGTGGGATGTTTTGTGTCGACACTCGCCCAATATCGACTGCCATAGATGTTCATGGCAGCCGGGTCCGACGGCTTAACGTGCTCTCCCAGGCACGGAGCAGGCGATAATTGTCAATCAATACGCACATAATTTTGAAAAGTCATATAACTTCCGAAAGTCAAAGGTGCGCGACGTGGGTTCGAACCCGAGACCCTCTGCATTGCAGTCTGTTGATCTCCCCACTGAGCTATCGCTGCTCTTTAGCACAAGATTAGTCGATCAACAATTATTACAATATTAAATCGATCCGATCGTATTTTTTATCGAGCCCTCATCGATCAATCAGGTCTCGCGTGGTGATTTTGTCCCGCCGGGTACAATTATGAATTGCTCGGCCAACCCAACCGATCGATACCTTCTGTTCTATAGCGATAACTCTAATAAGCCCAATGCCGATTTTATATGACATTGCAATCTTAAATTGAATAATATTGCACTAACTAGATACTAGCAAATATGTTAAAGTTCAGAATTATTTCATTGTTATAGGCAAGCGTTACGTCCATAGTTGGATATAAAAGATTGGCTAAGTCCGGCCACGCTTGTCTGTGGCTCGGTCTGATATTTTTAATTGCCCAAGTATGTAGTTAAAATATCAAGTTAATCCATCGTCTACTTTTCGAGTTTAGTGGACACTCATCTACAGAAGCTAATATTTTATAAATAATGATAGCCGTAACAGCGCTGCTCTTGGTGTGCAAAGATTGTCACAACTATGTTTTTTAACGTTGCCTATGACAGCTTGCAACACTAGAAATAACTTTCGCGTTGGCGGTCGAAACGTAGTAACAGTATTAGTATTTAAATCTTACGCCAGATTTCGGTAAAAAGGTACTCCCTCGGTTCACCCGGCTCACTCACCACTGTCACCAAATAGAAACCTCTCAAAAATGTTCTGACTATTGACGCACCTGCTCTAAATAAAAAAGAGAAAATCAGACAATTATGTATATAGATAATAATTGGATTATTTACGCATAAGTGTGCCATCACAGACTTAATACTATGATGCTATTAACCACATAAAACCGCCAAAGGATAGAAGTGATAAATTGTGATTGTCCCTTGATTGCCACAAATTACTTTATTCGTCGACCTTTGTGATTAAGGGCCCTATCTGTCCCCACAGTAAATTGAATTAATTGTATGGATACATGATGACTTTTTGCCTTTTTACTTTTTTGTGTGGATGGGACACACGGTAGTTATGCGCAAGCGCATAATTGCAATCTAATGACATTCGTATACAGTTAAGACTAATGTTGCATGGTCAAGGATGCAATGTAATTATTAGAGATGCGCTGAGTAATAGTTTTATCGAGGAACCGAGTACCGAGTATTACTCGGTACGGGCCCACGAAGCCCACCACCCCCAGGTAAAACCTCAGGGTGACTAGAGGTCATCTGAGGTGGGAACGCCATGTCGTCTTTGCAGCCACTCCTCAAAAACGGGACTTACCGCCACGATCGTGGTGTGCCCGGCACTGGGGTGCACAAGTCGTTTCTTCCACTCTTCCACCACGACCTGGCGGCGCTCGGACCATACCGCCTCGAGAGTAGGAAGAGTTGGTCCTTCGCCCCGAGCTAGCGCTTCCTGGCGCCAACGGTGGAGCGACGCCAGGAGCGCCGCTTCCAGGGCCCAGGGCATCGATCCGGCAAGGAAGCTTGCAGCCTTGTAAGAAATCGTGCGGTATCCTCTAATCAACCTGACGGCCAGAACACGCTGTGACGCATGAAGCGCCGAAATGTTACGGGCCGTCAGGTTGTCCGCCCAACTGGAGCCCCATTAAGGGCCAAGGACGCACGACGCAAGCGCAGCCTGCTCAAACGTTAAAGGAAAGTGCATGCGCTTCAAATTCCAATAGAATCAGGCGAATACATTAAGATAAATTACTATTTCAATGTACACATGGCTACACATCAAGTTAGACATCCTATATACGTACAAAATAGAGAATTGTCGGAAAGGGACAGTGCATAGTGGTGTCAATGTAATGGTAAGAAAAGAGCGTAACAAAAATATAACGCACTCTCTCGCACGATTCGCAGTGTTCAACTTCTAATAGTTTAAAGTCCAAACAGTCTAGGTTGATGCGTCGCTGTGTGTACCTATATAATTATATATTTCAATACATACAATAAAAAATACCTACCCATATTAATTAGATTCAATGTAATGGTAATAATTCTTTGAATATTATTATAATAAATAAATTAATAACATTCATGGTAAGTAGGTATATAATCAAAGTTTATTACCAAGAGTAGGTAATTCATGTCCTATTAATTGAAATAATACAAGCCGGTTGAGTAATAATATAATTGGAACTATGATTAGACTTGTATAAAAATAATATTATAATAAACAAGCTGATACCCGTGACTTTTAAATTAAATATTTTTATAAATAATTGATTTATGAAGCCATGTTTTTATATCTATTTAAAAACAATAATAAATATATAGATAGCTAGATATTATAGATGTAGAAATATATATAGCAGTTTTATATACAGTGACAAACATATTGGTATTTTGCAGATATTTCTTCTATAAGTCAAAGAATTGATTAATTGACATAAAGTTGCAATTAATTGTTTGTATTTTTATTAATTGATACAATAGTCGAGTTATAATAAGTACAGAGATTCTCGAGTTCCAAATTCTTAGTTCATGTCTCAGTTTTTTTTTGTAATTTCGTCATAACATTGTTAAAGCCAGTGCCATCTATCGGCAATGTGGGGAAGACTCGGCAGTTCCTGCTAATAATTTATTACAGTGCCGTCTATTGACATCTAACGGAACTACGTAGTTTGTCAGTACGCGAATAGTAGAGAGAGCGCTGTGGTACTTTCTCAAATCTTCGTACAGTTACATACCGGGTATGGCGGTTCTAGAAATCTCCAGAAACACTTTAACCGCGTATAAAAGGCAAGGCCAGCGCTCACCGAGTGAGTTTACAATCGTAAGCGGTCAAGTATTAATCGAAGCGAACGGAAGCAAAAATACTACAGAGTTTGAAGCAGTAACAGTGGAAAAGTGTAGTATAGTGATTGTTGTGTTTTAAATTTAATTGTGTGCTAGAATAAAATGTGTT
The DNA here is from genome assembly GCA_930367265.1 of Catocala fraxini. Classification (NCBI taxonomy): domain Eukaryota; kingdom Metazoa; phylum Arthropoda; class Insecta; order Lepidoptera; family Erebidae; genus Catocala; species Catocala fraxini. The sequence continues at coordinate 7,844,705 of OV884029.1, forward strand.
TTAGTCCGTAATATTGTTAACATTCTTATCTTTCGAACCCTGCACGTAACAATATTATGATTAGGTACTTGGACCGACTGATTTCCAGATGGCCAATTCTTGCAATGCACATATTTTATGTTCAAAATAGAGTGCGAATGTAGACTAATAAACGTCAAATATAAACTGAAACGCAATTCATGTTCATATTTGACGTTAAATTTAATTTAGTAGAATACCATTTGTGATATATATGACACGGACTCTAGATCGGCACTCCATTTTGAACAGTTTTATTACGAAAAGTGGCCCTATGTTGTAGACATGACCTTTATGCCACCGTTAAATTATTGTGTCCATTCTATACCTACCTGTTACGGAGGTATTAAGCCCTGTAATTAAGATGAGACATAGATATAAATGTCGACGACTGCATAGTTAACGTTGTTATTCCGCCATTCACAATGCAACGAGTGTTGTGTGTGGCTTCGATTACCACTCGAAACAAAAATATGCGTGATCCACAAATAGTTTGAATCGGAGTGTTCTTTGTGTTTGCCGTTACAATATATGTAAAGCTTCGGGCGTCACAAGTAATACAAGTATTGTCCCCGATAAGTTAGCTTGTCTTTTAAAAATCATCCAATCATTATTATATTTCACTTTCATAATTATAGTCCATGAGCAAAAAGTCAGAAATTATGAGTTTAAAATAGCCATCCATGACTCCTTGTTTAGTGGTCATCCATCTATAGACTGATAGCGTTGATGAGTGCTTAACTATTATAGTTTATCGATCAGTGAGCGCAGCTGGCTAGCGGCTCAGAGACAATCTATTACTGTTTAATTGTTCGATCAAGACCACTCACGCAGTTTCTATATAACCTTGTAGAAAAAAATGTCACGAATCATAATTTCACGTGTATATTTTTTACTAAGTAAAATTATATAAATTGAGCATTCGCGTGCAACCACTCGATCATTAAGTTGTTTCGATAAAATTCGTAGACCACGTACATTTAATAAAGTCATCATACTCGGATCAAGATGTCCCCTTACTTAGACTTGACGTAAATTGGGGTAGCTTAGATTATTAGGCCGTAGAATGGTTAATCCTGCGGTATCCTAATCGTAACCGCAACATCTGTGTATAATGCACTAATTTTGTATGATTTTGTTGTAAATACCAAGTCCGAAATAATTTGTGAGGTTTGGTTAATGTGATGGCCGTGACGTGTCGTTTCCTTCGCTTGATTTGATAATGATTGTCGTGCGTTAGTTTGGTTTTAGGCTAATAATAGACTCGCTCAGCTTTTGACTACAGGGAAATACATTTGAATATATTGCAAGTTATCGTATTTTACCCTTTTAAAATATATTCGACGCCTGTTTCACATCAAAGCGAGTAGGTATGTGGTCGTAAACTGAAAACATATTCATACTGTGTAGTTATTGCTCCTGAAAATTGCCTAACAGAAAACCTTTACAATAATTATTTTTCTTGAACCAGTCATCGAATTCGGGATCTTACGGTCGACATGAATATACACACAAACGTAGACTACAGTGCCATCGTCAAGAAGGCAGAACTTGTTCATTTTCTCGTTCACTTATCTATGATAGCAATTTCTTTTGTTGGATATGTCGTCATGTGACAGATGCCAGTTTTGTATTAACTCTAACAGAACAAAAGAGTGAAAATCTTTAATTCTATTACATATAATATCAGTATATAATATCAGTACCTACGATGATTGCTAGATCGCCAATAAAGTTAAGCGGTCGGTAATTATCAACCCTACTACCTAACCTCGTGATCCGGTAATAGTTGGAAAACCAATTGCCATAAATTTATAGGATAATTTTACTTCGTTAAACGAAGAGCATGTACAATTAAATTTCACCTTTCCCTTAACAGTTTATTTACATGATGCGTACACGCCATGAATACGATCACCAGAAAAGAAATGTTTATTACATAATTTGTCAATTATAAAATGTTCTTGTTTAAAAATTCTGTTAATTTTATAAACTTTTACAGTTTATTACAAATGATTTTTGTTATAGGTTAATAATGATCATAATAATTAATTGGTTTAAGTCAGCTTTTATGTACCGTCCACTTTTTCTTATTTAGTTATCAAATATGGCGTATAGATATTGTACATGAAGAGCGAACCCATACCAATACGCCTGTCTGATAGCAAACAGCCAGTGGAGGTTATAGTAAAGGTTACTATATTAGTCACTGACTTGTAAAAGTAGTCCAGAATTCTGGACTTCAACGGGTTCAAGAGATATTTTAATTTTTCATATAGGTATATCTATCTATAATGAGAGAAAAGTACACTTAATATGGTATTTGACTAATTTATATAACAAAAATCGGCGCTATTTGCCGCGGTTCGTGGACTAAACACTTGAGGTACTCAGTGAAAGGGTAGCGGAGGCTCCTTTCAGCTTCGACGGACGCGACGCCGGCACCTTGGCGACGCGACGCCCCGTCGCCATACAGATGGCAGCTGTAGACGTTTCAGACAAGGCAAGTCAAAGTGACAAACGTCACACAAATTTTTAATAAGTTTATTTTTATATTTAATTTATAATATATTATAAATATATAGTGTAAGTTAAAATGTTGTTTGGTTATGTTGCAAAACTTAGGCAACAAAAGTGATGTGGAAGTTTGTGCCGGTCAACCTGCTAACGAATCTGGTTGCCCTAATTATTCACAGGCTCGTTTTTTAAAGGTGAGCGGGGCTTGAGAGTGCCTTTTGGTAAAGTTCATAAAAACCAAAATGTACCCTCTAGTCCCAGCACAATTTAATTACTAAGTAATCCCTTATCTTTAACCTCCAAATTCAATTCCGATTTTAAAAGAGTTCCTTGAGGCGCGGGACCTTCAGTGGTCCAAAACTTGGCTCACTGTATAGGTCTTGTCGTTTGAGAGAAGTCTAAAACAGCTTGGGAACAATTATTTACCTTTCCTTATTGTTGGCTGAATGTCATCAGCTGGACATGATATATGGCCAATTACAGGACCGTATTCACGAAAGGGTACATAGGAATTCTTTTCGCACCTTCGACTAACTTCTGGAAGCGGCACGAGGGGTTGAACAGATGTGGCTGCACCGTTCAAGGAATACTGGACCTGCAAAAGAGAAAGCCAACATAAAAGCTGGAGGGGCCCTAAAGAAGAAATGTGGATTCTGTCACTTCAACGGCCATAAAACGGAGGACTGTAGGAAGCTTAAAAGGAAGCAAGAGGAAAACGGCATAAAGGACACTCAAAATCCTGTATTGCGTCCAAAAGCTGAGCTCTCACAAGCGACACAGGCTCCGTCTCCATCAGCTCCTAAGGTGCTTTGCTATGGATGTGGTGCACCGGGTGTGGTCCGTAGTAGTTGTCCAACATGTGCATGAACTTCGCAAGCAGTGGATTTAAGTTTCTGCGCCGTGAACGTCCGTTCTGACATTAGGAACCGACCAATAGTTTTTATTGGTGTTGGCGGTGTTAGGGGCACAGCATACATAGACACCTGTGCAAAATCTATCTACCTATTTGTATAAGTCTTTTTCCTATACACAGTGCGGCTCAAAGTATGATCAAGATTCCTGATTACAAGTACATCTAAAAAGCTAATGAATTATTTGCCTCTAATTCCATAGTAAATTAGATGTTGTTATTAATAGAATTAAGATGTTCTAGGAATACACTTACTCTATCTGTTGGTAATATTGTAAAAGTATCATCTACAAACTTCTTATAAATCCTAGGTGTGATGGGGGCAGTCTGTAAATCTCAAGCCTCGAAGTCCAAGTCGAAGGTGTCGCAATGGGCTCGTTGTTGCCAACATATATATGGAGGTATTTAGTTATACGCCATTAATAGTTACACGACCTCATAATCACCTTACATCTACTGCGTAGTACAAATAGTTTCTCGGTCAAATTACACTCAATTAAAATTATAGCACTATACAAGGAATACGCGGTTAAAATTACAAAGTAAATGAATTACAATAAATTTTATTAATCGTTATTATCACAAAGTAGGTTTACTTACTGAGTGAGCACGTTTTACCCACAAACAGAGACGGCGGAGCATCAATTTTATATTGTAAATACTAATTGCGACGGAAAACGGCCGCTAATTGTGTGTTGCCAGTAAAAAATAAATTATACCCAGTGTCATTTGTGGGAGTTTACTAACAAACGCTTGCAACTTTGTTATTTTCACATGACGATTTTAAGTGCGAGCTGTGAATAGGTGCCTGAGTTTATTGGGTATAATTAATAGTTTCTGTGTAAATAGTATAACTAATAACTTGTTTTGTTGGCTGATAGGTGACCTTAGATGGTTTAATTTACTTTGTATGTTATATAACATATTTGCGTTGTAAACGAAGATTTTATTAGTACCTATTGAAAATAATTAGTTATAGGTACTTAGGTAGGTAATTTAATGTTGTTCTCATGATGATAATGTGCTGTTGGTAGTAATCTTAAGTCAGTGTCATAAAATATAATATTTACTTTTATATGATAATGACACATTTAGGATATTTAATTCGTATGTAGCTTTTTTTGAAACTGGCAATTTTAAATATATGTGAAATGGCATACTGACGGTACAAAATTAATTAGTAATTAAAATAAATGAATTAGTATACATAAGACCTTAGTATCACGTTTTTTTTCCTCTGAAGGCATAGGTAGACCCAATAGTTATTTCATTTGTTTACTATATAAATACTTAGATATTGAAAATTACATTATTAAGTTACATTTGTGATTAAATTATGTTCCTTTCAAAAACCTTTAACCAGTATAGAGAATTACATAAACCTATAGGTATGTAGGTACATAAGACAAGTTAGAAACAAATTATTTACTTGAGAAATCAGTTACGAGCCCATTCGCCCCTCAAGGTTCGCCCACTAATAGGTATTTGCTAAGTTTCTTCTTAAAATCCACCCAATAATAGTCTTTCTATGAAAGGGGCGAAAGTCAAGGGGCGTACGGGCACGTAGCCCAGAAATCAAGATAATATAATTGTCTAAAAATAGCAGAGTGCTATAATTATTAAATATTTTTTTATAACGTAAAATATTAACATAAACGAATACCTACGTATGTATACTGAATAAAATTCCTTTGTCATGTTAAGTATATATTATGTACATATGCTGCAATAGGCGTTGATAATGTGTGAAATTGCAAAATTAAATGCTATCTAAAACGAAGTAAAAAGCTAAATCTATGAATAACATTAAACTATTTAATTTATAACCCGTCATTATAAGTTGCATGTGCGGATATAATGTATTTTCTATGTTTAAGTGTAGGTATAATTATTTTGTAACTAGTTCTTATGGGATAAAAACTTAAATAGACCATTGATAATAGATTACGTTCTCGCCGATCGTGGGGTCCTGGGATCGATTATATTTACCTATTAGCAGGATACTATTAACCTTATAAAACTTAGTAATAACTTACTTACGACACCTTATACATGATATTGGTCTCGCTTTCTAGGCACCTTTTTGAGTTACTTATTACAACAATCTGTAGAATTAGAACAGTTTAGTGTTGGGTTTTATATTTCTTGTGTCTAGTTTATTATTCATACAATTATTCTTAATTAAAAATAGCATTGTAATGTAAGACTTATAACCGAACTTATTCCAAACAGAATCAGTATTGTAATCGTCTACTGGACGCATTTGATTTTAGCACGAACGTTTGGTCGTGTTTTATATATGTATACATTATCTGGGGAAAAGGTATATTTTTCTCACATTGTCCTGCACCCGAAGCAAGACCCTCATTAGGGTGATACAACAGGGGATATTACTCCGAGTTGCTATCGATATTTTACGCACGTAACTTATTAACGTGTACTTTTAACAATATTAGTAATAACGTTATGAAGTTGCTAGTTAGAAAAATGCTGTTTAACAGAAATTCACAGAAAACCATTTAGTACCTGAACGGAATTAGATGTAACTTGGTTTAGGTTTTAAGTCAAAACCCATAAGGTACTGAACTGTCAAAACTGCATAAAAACATACAGCGGTTTTTGCGTAGGTACTCCTGAAATGAACAGACAGATAGACAATCATTCTTAAAACCATTGTTTTGGGATCAACCTTATTAAATATCTACGTACAGACAGGCTCATCAAGGTTTTTGTAATAGTATAGTAGTATAGATATCTTCATAAAAAGTGCCTTGGGACTTCAGCTTAACAGTATTTTAGGACAACTTGTATAGACTAAAACACCACTACTATTTCGGGGATAGGTATATACTATCTCCGAAATGATAGTGGTGTTTTACACTCAGATTTTGGCAACTTTGTTTTAGGTATCACGTGATTAGGCATGTCTGATGCGGTTTACCGTGCATTGCGCTATAGTTGATAAAACTATAAAAAATCCATACAATTCTATTTTGGCACCTAGATAAATGATCGACGGCTACGACAACGTTACGGCTGTTTGTACGATCTTTGGCAGAAACAGGTGGCTGTGTGGTATATTTAGTTATTTGGTGAATATTTGCTAATAAATTGTTGCAATAATAAATTTGATATTATTTAACTGTCAGCAAACCGTTTATTACACACCATATTAAGAAAAAATTGTAACTAGTAAATGTGATAAAATTATCACTGCGTATTAAAGTTGCCAGCTACAGGAAAACTCCACTTGTTGGTGGAATAAACTGGTACCATATTTTATAGTAATCGCCTGAGGCGATGTGTAGAACTGTAAGTGCCTTGTTAGAATGCCCTATGACGCGAGGGCTTGCTAAAACGTTGCTCTCATTAGCCTGTCTTGTTATTACCTTCATATTATACAGGGCTGCCGAGTTTTGTGGCGACTGGTCTTAGAAAGAATACCTGTCATAAATACTTGTCGATTTTGATTTAGAATTTTGACGGTAATATTTTCTATCGCACTATTCTAAAGCAGGGTTTATCTTAACCTCTTGTTGTTATTGTTTAGTACGATGAGCTGTCAACGACAATTTCTGCCACATATGTATATGGAATGTACTACCTGCCGCAGTATTTTACGAGCACTATTTATTTATTTATCAAGCTGCATGAAGTTACAGTATTGCTTACAAAAAGTTGCTTATCGATTACAATAATAAAATCTAGCTTAACAATCAATGCCTCTTGCCCCTTGATTTAAGCTATCTCCATACAGAATTGCATTAGAATCGGCTTAGCAGTTCAGCTGCTTTAACTTGGCAAATACACTGATAAGCACTTCCGAATTTTTTTACTATTATAGTTTTTGTTTAAACTTTTTAATTTAATTAGATTCAGCCGTAAACATATTTGCATTTGTCATCCCTACGATATAAATACATTAAAAGTTTATAATTTATCTTAATTAACTAGTTCAAAGTTAAATCCATTGCTTCCTTACAGTCCAAACATTTAAATGTAATTTTAAGATAACGCAATGTATCTATTACTAAGATATTAACATACATAGATTTAATACATTCACCGTTGAACATAAGTAAAATATGGCCTCTCGATACTTAATAACGGTCATGGAAAGCGTGGTTAAAATTAATATAATGAAACACATTAGTAATTATATCTTCTTGGTGATAATATACCATAATTATGTTTTTAATTTCTTTAAAACAGATATCTCGTGACCATCCCATGTTAATTTATTGTAATAAACGTAAGTAATTAAAACTTTATTCATATAGCGATCAAGAGCGATCACGAGGAACTTTTTTGTGGTGTTTTCACGATCCTTTATAATGATGAAAAAATATATAATCAGTTCTTCGAAATTGCTACTTAGGTCGGGTTCTAATATCTTAAAGTTTATATTTAGAAGCATCACAAATTGTTCAAGTGAACATCTTGTTTTCTTGTTCGATTAGTCACAATGATTATCTTAATGTCGGTAGTGTACTGTTCAAGACTACCTAAATAATCATTCGATTACCGTTGGGTACGGCAAATTCGATTAATAACCGTTGATCGAATCGATTTTGCATTTATACGGTAAACGATGGCGCGGCTACGTGCCTATTTTTTATAAGCTTGATGTTTCAAGGGCCAGTGCCGTAATTTTATTATGCAAATGTAGCATAAAGTGTTGCCATAATCGCTCGAAACTATTAGCCAGAGACAAGAGCGCGGGAAAATATTAACCTAAAATGGCTGCCTTCAGTTCTGCAACATCATTTTATACCTACTTGATAGTCTGATGGAAATTCAATTATAAATATGTAAACATGGTTTCATATATTATACCTAATATAAATACTTTTCTGCACTTCATGCGTTGAGTGTTGCCTTGTCGGCTTTCCTTTTTGCAATTTCATTGGTCACGAAAGAAGTTAATTGTTAATAACTTTTATCATGATATGACGTTTGACGTACACGTCTTTACCCATTTAATCTTGAGAGCTATTGAAGTTTTTAGGACTGTGTAGTGTAGTTATTTGGTCTTCTGCGAAAACTCAATGTGTTATCAATATTTTATAAACTTTAATTAATATTGCCAGACTGCATTGCATTAATTTTCAAGGGAATTAATTTGGTGTTAATTATTAAATTAACACAATGAAATCCATGATATTATTTTCCAATGAAATTTCTCATGATAAAAATACTATTTATTTATTGGTTTTGGAAGAAGGCTTACAGACTAATAACAATTTAAATATTGATAAATATATTATATGTAACAACTAATGACAAACCTCCACAATTAGCATATAAATGCTAATTGTGGTCTATATATATATATATAAATATATATATAGACCAATATTAAATTTAAGTATAACACAGCAAAGTTATCTAACGATTGATAAATCCAAAAGGTTTTGGCACTAGCAGTTGGTTAGAGACTGTCAACGAAGATGGAAAATACCGAGTACTCAAGTGGTTAGTCGGTATTTTCTCGTGTTGTCCCGTGCCTGTATTTTAATGCAATCGTTGGCATCTGCGATATAATTTTATATAATAATAAATTTGCTGTAATTCGTAGGACATAGTACCGTAAGAGATCATTTAATTGTGGCTAAATAAACAATACACAGTTGCGTTTGCGTTGTCAAATTTCGATAATTAAATTTATTTTATAGTGTTTTATAAAAACTTTCAGTAGGTACCCGTCATTTAGTAATTATCAGGTATAATAGAAACTCATTAGTGTTCGTACGAGATCAGTGATTTCTCAGGCTGAGTACTTACGTAATTATTCTAAGAATATTAAATCACCTGTGTTAAATAAAGCCTAGACTAAACTATCACCATGTTATTATGATCCATTCGCACCGAGGAGCTTGCAAAGTATCTCGTGTTATTAAAGAGATAATTCTAAGATTAAGAATGCTTAATCTAATGGCGTAGGGACCTTGTGTCAAATTAAGAGTGATTAGCCGTCATAAAGGTTTCACCTACTTAGCATAAAAACAATCTAGACAAAAAGTTCGTTACCGAAACACAGAAGAGGAGGTCCATACGTCATTTCATCTCGCACAATGGCTAGCCGGCGTCCACAATTTGTCCACGCGAAACGATAACTGTTTGATAACGTTTAAGTATTGGTTTTGGGTGAATTTAATCAAAAACGTTGCTATAACAGTTATTACTGGGGTCGGGTTAATTTCAAAATATACGATAAAGGATGGAAAAATAATATTTAAGGGAATTAGGGCTGCCGGTGTCGGTAGAGGGGCAATTTGGTAGATTGCGCGAGCACCGTCGACCGCGTATTTTCTGTGAATTTTTTAATTAAATTACGAGCCCAGATGCTGTATAGATGATGGAAGAACGTTTACTGGGCCTCTCCGAGTCTGACCTCACTGGACGTGCGCTCAAATTAATTTTATTGTTATAATTTTGTTTGGTTTATAATTTTATTATACCAAATTGAGATGTTTAATGGAGGACCGTGTTAATTCTTACTCATTAAGCTCATTAAAAACAGGAATGAACGAAAAGAAACAGTTCGTTTTCAAAGAAAATGAAGCCTCGTAAGATTTGTTCTGAAAAATATTAATGACATTTGAAGTAGCGTAGTAGCTTTAAGGTCAAGTGTATTAGAAAAGATACATAATCTGTTCGGAAACTATTAATGAGAGTTTATATTTTTATAAGCTATATTATAATATTTTCAAATAGGGGTTTCTTCTAACTAGGCGAAGGAATAACTTTATCATAAATTTAATAACTTATGCCGTTACACTGATTTGTTAAATGTGCAAATAAAGATAATTGTTATGCCTAACTTTGGCAAATAGAAGTAAATTTTACTTCGATATTAGTTAGCTTTACTCAATAAAATCTTTGTACGCATATTATTTTTAATATTTTATGTAAGATAACCTGGCTATTTGGGGAGGGCACGGGAACATGTGATCAAAGTATAGGGCTCTCTTTATAGAGTTGCGAGTGAGTTTCAATTGGTGTTATAATTTTTGTATCATAAATATTTATCACCTTAATCTTGTCAAGTAAGAATAAATCACTATTGATGAATTGATTTAAGAAACTATGTATATTGCAATTAAAGTGCGCAAAAGTATTTTATTGAATAATGGGTACTTTTAAAAATGCTGTACTACACACATGATTTCACGAATGGCGTAGCGTGTTACGTCGCTGCTGCAGCTACTTTGTGTATTGTAGATTCGAATCCTACACAGGACAATTATTTGTGTGATAATAATTGTTATGTGTCTAGACATACAATGTAACCCCTTAAAAAAAAAACAATGTCAGTACACTGGTCTATGTCGGTTATAGCTTCTTTTAAATTAAAAAACAATTGAATTCTACAGTTTTAACTGAGAACAATTTAAAAATGGAAATAGAATTGTAAACGGAGAGAAGGCACCTACGCGTAATAAATCTTGTTAGTATGACGCGGCTCGGACAAACTGATAAAGAGTGCGCGAGCGCATATTTCACGGTAAGTGCACCTAATGTAATAATTTCTAAGCTTATCTATGCACTTTGTAGTTGTTCTCATATTAAGGGATATCTCGCCAGATTGCCCACTTTTGAGATTAAGTTTTTTTAAAAGCTTATGCTGTTACTGATATTATTTCAGGCATAAATATGCTCTTCAGTGGGCCCGGACTTGGCGGACAACCAGTATGGTTTCCGCCGCGGGCGCTCCACTATCGACGCTGTTCTGCGTGTGAGGAGCCTGGCGGAGGATGCGGTGTCCCGGGGCGAGATCGTCTTCGCGGTGTCTTTGGACATCGCGAATGCCTTTAACGTCTTGCCCTGGAGTTGTATAAGGGAGGGACTTGTTTTCCATCGAGTGCCGACTTACCTCCGCCGCATTGTCGGGGATATATTTGTCCGAGAGGGTAGTAGTCTACCCAGATCACGACGGTTGGAGTCGGTGAGAGATGTCGTGCGGGGTTCCACAGGGATCGGTTCTGGATCCGTTCCTGTGGAACATCGGCTACGAATGGGTGCTGCGAGGTGCGCTCCTTCGTGGCGTCGGCGTCGTTTGTTACGCCGACGCCACATTTGTCACAGCGAGGGGAAAGTCGCACCGGGCGGCGGCCATACTGGCGACCGCTGGGGTCGCACAAGTCGTTGGTCGTATCCGGCGGTTGGACTTCGAAGTGGCCCTGTCTAAGACCGAGGCCGTTTGTTTTCACGGCCCCCGAAACCGGCCAACTCCAGGGGCCCATATTATGGTAGGAGGGGTCTGCATCGGCGTCGAATCAACCCTAAAGTATTTAGGTCTTTTGTCGACAGCTGATGGGACTTTGCAGGTCACTTTCGTCGTTTGGCATGCCATCTTCGGGGCGCTGCAGGTGCGCTCGCGCGTCTGCTGCCCAACCTTGGGGGGCCAAACACCTCTTGCCGGAGGCTCTACGAGGGGGTTGTGCGGTCCATGGCCCTTTACGGGGCTCCAGTTTGGGCGGACCACATGACGGCCCGTAACATTTCGGCGCTTCGTGCGCCACAGCGCGCCATGGCCGTCAGGTTGATTAGAGGATACCGCACAATGTCGTTCGAGGCTGCGAGCCTCCTCGCCGGATCAATGCCATGGGTCCGGCGGGACAGTAGAGCTTGAATCTAGTGGTGACTAAAGGCTAGTCTTGTTATGTAGTGGCCTGCCGTTTCATACGGAGAGCCGAAACCTCGGTGGGGTCGCGACCACATGTGAAAGTGATTCGCGCGGCCCCGCCGATTGCGGTTTTGTCGAGGAACACCGTGGTAGGTTTAGTCGGTAGTCCGGGAGGTCGATTATTATCTTCTTTACCATCTTTCTCTTTTACCCCGGTGAGTCCGACATAGCCCCTTCACCCACCCCTGTGGAGGGGTATGCGTCAATGCATTAACCCAGGAAAAAGGAAAAATAGAAGGCCCTATCTATGTGTCAAGTTATACCCAGATTAAATCAACGGTAAATACGTGACTGAATAACAAACATCCCAACCACTTCACAATTTGTAATGTTAGTGGAATTATTATGCTTCCTCATCAATTAAATTTTGGGACCAAGCTCTTCGCGTTAAAAATAAAAATGTCTCTCATATTTTTATTCTCAATAAACGATTACATAATTACTTATATTAATTTACATAATATATACAAACAAATTATTTTCAACAAGGTTAACTTAAAGAGAAATATTGAAAAAATTGAAAATGCGCCATTACATTCCTCCATCTCGCTGTCAAATGCCAACGAACCCAGAAAACTGGCAGCGTTGCCTTGTTGGATAGCAATGTTTACTATTTGTGTAATAAAAACTAAGGTCATGTAAAAAACGAACTATGTTTTGCCAAGCTGTTTATGTAATTAATGTTATTACATAATATAAGGTCTTTGTGTTTAACCATGACCATTGGTTATTAGTCCTGTCAGACGGTGTGACAAGTATCATTTGGTAACGAGAAGAATTGCAGGGAGGTGCAGCGGATCAGCTAAATATGTAACTATAAGGCATACTTAAGTTTATGGTAACATAAACCGACTATGGCCTCCAAAACCAAGAGCCGAAGGTGACTTGGAGTAATTTTTATGTGTTTAATATGTGATAGGGAACTAAACCTTTTCTTTTAGGTTTTAATCTAAGAAGGACGGATGTTCCTCTAGCTGGAGTTGGATTTGCTGAAACTGGAGACATATTTGTGTTCCCACTTGAAAGTTAATTTGACGGCCCGCCATATTACTTCCACCGGTTAGAGAGTGATCCTAGGTACCATGTACCATATTTCAAGTTTTAAACAAATTTTGTTCCAAATGTGCTATAAGACGATTTTTGATTGTCTAACTGCACTTTTCATGATTGCTGTGAATCAAATAGTTATAATCCTAATATGAAATGTCTCAATTATTATTATGGTGTGTTTAATATGGTATTTTTATAATAATATTTCGCACACGTCTTGAAGTACCCCATAAGAGATTTTCTCGCAAACCATAAATGCTTTTTCTTTACACTACGGACTCGTAAGTTGCTAAACAGTAATTTTCTTCTCAACTAATATCAATATAAAGTCTATAAATAACTGCAATTTGGCGTGCGGCTAGTTTCCCAATTACCAGTACTTACCGGAGTAACCTCAGTTTAAAGTTAAGTGGTAATAAACCATAACTCGGGAGCCGTCTTTATAAGGATCCACAGCTTATGAAGGATAATGGAACAGAATGCTATAAGGTTTTATGGCCGTCGTAATACTTCGCCGCCAATTTTGTAACTATGTTGGTTAAAAATGCCAAGTTGTGTTGTACGTAATGAAATTATATTGGTCATTCTGTGATGTTGCAGGTTTGGTAATGGTTTTTGATATGTTTGAGGTTTTAATAAAGCTTTTGTTTTCATTTAGTATTTGTTTAGTGTAATATTGTCTTCTGTTTACGTGAATGTTATTCATTGAAATTAAACTACTATATACGGATTTTATCGCGTTGTTTATTTTGCACTATTACATAATTTAGAAACTGTTACACTACTATTAGGTACAATTAAACTTTACTAATTTTTAAGCTAATTAAATTATTAAAACTATTAAACTATTTATATTTAAGTTTACTCTTTCCCCGACGTTTCGATTGCTTTTCAGCAGCCATGGTCATGGGGAGACTAAGATGGTAGTTGTCTCAATGTTCGAGTGTAGTTATTTCAAAGTACACGAACATAATTTAAACATTGGTGTTTCTATTTACGCAGAATGAGCTCAGAGTATCATGAAGTCTAGCTGTGGTTTGCTTCTTCTTGGGTTTGACTATTTGAATTACTGGATCCCAACCTGGTAGTACATTCCAACCATCTTCTCTATTGAAATTAGGATGTTTTTTGATTTCAATAGCCTCGCGAAGCATCCTTGGTAGGAATCGGTGTTCTTTAGCGAGAATCTATGGTTTGTCAAATCTCAGGTAGTGGTTGGTCCCCTGTTGCATATGTTCACACACAGCAGACTTCAACGAGCGTTGGTCTTTTACATCAGCTATGTGTTCTTTTATGCGGGTGCCTATGCTTTTTTTTGTTTGACCAATGTATGAGAGTCCGCAGTCACAATCTATTTTATAGACCCCTGCATCCTTCAATCCTGGGTCCTTTAAGCGGGGCGTGAAAAATCACCTTCTCAGGCCGTCAAAGTAAAGACCTCAACATCACCTCGGCTGCTGTGAGGACGGTGTAGAGCGGTGTACACTGCTTTTAGACCACACGACGGCTTACCAGGCAGGAGTGTGGTTACTCTGACGAGCAAAAAAAAAAATTGGCGAGCCCATGGTCTGGATTTAAAATTCAAAGCTACTACTAAGTATTTCTGGACAGAATAGCCCAATACCACTGGCCCGAACCGGCGACTGTATGCAGTAGTATTTGCCGCCGCTGCGCCACTGAGGCAGCGGGTTTTCCCTAGATATACATAATATTATGTTTTTGACATCCGCGTAGCTGTAGTGTTGGACACTTCTGTTTACATTACTTAACTGTATACACAGCGATAATACATGGTCATAATAGTGCGACGTCGTGCGTTGCGGCGGTAGTCGACGTTAATATATCCGCTACATATTTATAGACATGTTGATAAAAAAGGTGAAATGTAGTCTTCAGGTTATATAAGTACATGTAATAATATGTTAAGTTATAGTTCCATTAATAACAACACCCAATGTACTATGGAATTAGAGGCAAACAATTCATTAGCTTTCTTAGATGTACTTGTCATCAGGAATCCTGATCATATTTTGAGCCACACTGTGTATAGGAAAAAGACCCACACAAATAGGTACTTAAACGGTAAATCTCACCACCATCCTAAACAGTTAGCTACCGTGGGAATGTCTTTGTTTCAGAGAGCCCACGGGATCTGTGACAAGAAACACCCGGAAGCCGAACTTCAACATGTCAAGCAAGTACTGCAAGACAACAAACTCCAACAGCCGCGCCGCTGTCACAGATCCCGAGAAAAGCCAGCCACAGTCGAGCGCCAGCCTGCTATACTGCCTTATGTAAGGGGTGTCACTGACAAGATTGGCTACATCTTGAAGCGAGCTTCAATCATTACATACTTCAAGCCGCCAACGAAGATAAGTCAATTTTTACCATCCGTCAAGTGCTAACTACCTTTACAAGATGCAGGGGTCTATAAAATAGATTGTGACTGCGGACTCTCATACATTGGTCAAACCAAGAGAAGCATAGGCACCCGCATAAAAGAACACATAGCTGATGTAAAAGACCAACGCTCGTTGAAGTCTGCTGTGTATGAACATGTGCAACAGGGGACCAACCACTACCTGAGATTTGACAAACCAAAGATTCTCGCTAAAGAACACAGATTCCTACCATGGATGCTTCGCGAGGCTATTGAAATTAAAAAACATCCTAATTTCAATAGAGAAGATGGTTGGAATGTGCCACCAGCTTGGGATCCAGTAATTCAAATAGTCAAACCCAAGAAGAAGCAAAACACAGCTAGACTTCATGATACTCTGAGCTCATTCTGCGTAAATAGAAACACCAATGATTAAATTATGTTCGGGTACTTTGAAATAACGACACTGGAACATTGAGACAACTACCATCTTAGTCTCCCCGTGACCATGCCTGCTCAAAAGCAACCAAAACGTCAGGGAAAGTGTAAACATAAATATAAATAGTTATAATAGTTTTAATAAATTAATTAGTTTAAAAATTTGTAAAGTTTAATAGTATCTAGTAGTAGTGTGACAGTTTCAAAATTTTGTAATAAAGTGTAAAATAAATAACGCGATAAAATTCGTATATAGAAGTTTAATTTCAATGAATAACATTCGCGTAAACAGAAGACAATATTATATGTTAAGTTATTATGCCAAATTGATATTTAACCACTATTTATAGATCTTTCTTCCCCACATACTCGTAGAGTATTGCTGATATCAGCATGAATAAATAGTACTGAATAGGCTAGTTTGACTTGGTACAGCTCTCTTATAGCCTGCACGTCTGGCGTAGTGGTTTAAGTGCTCCGCTCGCCATTACCAATGCGTCAAGTGTATTGTGCACAAAAATTTGTGAGATCCACAAATGGTATAGTCGTTCCGAGTCTGGGTATTCTTTGTGTCCGTTGCTTAAATATTTGTGAAGATCGCCGTCCCTATCGCTACTTTAAATCTTTGTTCTAAAAGACAATTCCCGCACCAGGAATAAATCCTGTATCGCGGGTATCTTATGAGTAGTAGAGCCTGATTTCAGCATGAATAGGCCGGCTCGATCGGGGAAGGACTACCCTCTCACAGAATATCGACGTGAAATAGCAGTATTCCTACTGTTGTGTTTCGTTTAGTGAGTGAGAGTTCCCGAGGACAATCACCCTTCTTCCCCCTTCCTGCTCCTTCTCCTTCCCACTTCCTTTCCTAGAAGGTCGGCAACGCACAAGTGAAGCCTCTGGTTTTGCATGCGTCCATAGGCTACGATGACGACTTACCATCAGGTGAACCGTACGCTCGATGGCCAACCAAGTCGTATAAAGAAAAAACTTCGTTTTGACGTATTGTTGCGTTTCGTTCGGTGAGTGTGATTTGTTCTCCATAGGCTATGTAACTGGAAAGAACTTAAATTAATTATGCAGGACTACATACACATTAAGGTATCGGTATTTTTAATACTAACTTTTTTCGTTGCAGTTATCTCATGGCTGAGATAAAGTGAGTAACAAATCATACTCTACCGCATGATGCAATCAGTCTTTTCGAGTTGTCTCCTGTAATACATAGTACTTATTAACTCAATAGTTTATAGGTACAATTTAAATAATAGTGTTAGTAATAATCTCGTAACAATTTGTTTAAAAATAAACTTAGCGAATTATAGCAAATTTAACGAATACGTGTTATGTATAATGGCTTCAAAATCTAATTGAATATAATATCAGGTTTCAACCAGTTTAATAAGTTCAAACAGCAAAAAGTGGTTCGCACTATGTGTATTATTAGACACCTAAATAATAAATGACTGCTACTGCTGGTATACATATTAATTTGAGTTATTTCGTCCGTATATAACATATTATTATATTATAAACTAATAATACGAAAATGACGGGACGAGCTAATAAAACATAATAAGAAGTGACGTTGGAATATGTAAGTCAATGGACGTAGTTATTAATATCTCTGGTAATTTAAGCCACAGACTAAATAGGATGCATAAACAAAAAAAATAGAAGATATGGTCATATTTTAAAAATATTTTCTTAAATTTTATATGCCTAACTCGAATGTAGTCAAATAGTATTCGAAATTTAAAATGCACCTATAGACGTGACACTATAAACATACAGACATACTTGTATGCCTTTTCTCCGAAGGGATTGATAGGGGTGTTACAGTAAAGCTTTTGGGTCAATTGCCGTTGACCGGGCACAGATCCAGACTACGTGCTGCTATGGAGAATTTCTTGACTGAAAATCGCAATCACGCTTGGCCCGACCAGAGATCGAAATCAACCTCTTAAACACACCAGTCGTTTTCACTACCATTGAGCTACCAAAACAGAAACATTAATGTTTAATTTAACCCATTTAACATATCGGTTTTTCTATAGCAAAATTATTTATACACAGAATATATTTTTTTCAGGATATAGGTATACGTGAGATGTTATGTTATGTCATTGCTAATTTGATATTCAGTTACTTTTTATAGACATACCGCGACGAAAATGTTAATGTTTAAATTAATTTAATCGTTTAGATGCAACGGCATTCTGGCTCGTCAAAAATTTTGTAAGTAATGTCATAGGCTTGGCTAATGGGTTATTATGTACAGTGAAACCTGGATAAGTGGGCCCTGGATATTAGAGAAACCTCTGTTATTTATAATTACAATGACGTCCCGCCACTTTTGCATTACTCTGTTACTAGCAATATTCAATCCATTTTAACTAAGACTTAATTTCTTATATTTTTCAATGTTTACCTGTATAATTGGGACTTTGTAGCTTAATAGCACGTGTAAGTGAGACGATTTATCAAGCTTAGACAAGTTATGACATGTTTGATTACAAACAGTCTTATTCCTTCCATACTTGCTTTGTTTTGTTGCTAAAGGTTTACACGATGAACAAGTAATTTGTGAAACACTTGCAGAATGGAAGCAGATAATTACCGCTTGTAGTAGCAACGAAAATGAGCAACAGCCCACTTTTGAGGACTTTGTGCATATGGACGATGATGTACAGATATCAGAAAAGCTGAGTGTTCTTTGGTGATAGAAGAAGAGGAGGAGGGTTGTGAAACTTGTGAAGGAACTTTAGCAAGAGTATCAAAACGTGACGCCGAAAAAGCTCTAGAAACCTTACAAAAATATTTTAGCTATGAAATATAAATAAAATATGTTTGATCAGATTTTCACTATAGATAAATAAATACCTTGAAACAATAAACACCAATACAAAGCAGTATGACGGATTTTAAGACATAATTATCTTTGTTTTTTTTATTAAAATTGTAACTGACACTGTAATACAAAGCAACATAATTTTATAATATGTAAAAACGCACCTCTTTTTTATTATCACATCCACCTCCTTATATGAAAAATAGTACATTTCAACCTCTCATAGTGGAACCCTCTATCAATAAGACAACTGTCATGTTAACCTGCCTATTTGGAAACTGGTTAAATAAAAACCAATATAAGTGATATGAAAATATAGGTCCCTTCAGATCCCACTTATCCAAGTTTCACTGTATATATCCAATATAATATTATATTATTATTAAAATTGCTTAGGGTCACAGCACTCACGGCCCTAAAATTAAAAAACAACCAGCGCCTTCTGTACAAACTAATAGATTTTTAAACAACAGACAAAAAATTAGCGATTTATATCGATTGATATCGGTAATTGTTATTCGGTACGGGTGAGTGCAGTTTTACGATTCGCCTTACTAATTTCTCACAGTTCTATCGGTGTAATGGCCGATGAAGGCGGTATCATTTTTGCGTTAAGCGTGTAATCATTGCTGTGGGTAATTCGGTGTTAGCACGTCGTAATTCATCACGATTTTGTACTGTATACCGTTTCCATTCTCCGCTTTGGACATTGTAAGACTTTTTTGTGTTGCCCGGTTTGATTATAAAATTCTAGTATTCGATTTTTAAGGTATTGTGTGCTGTTCTTAATTTAAAATCAACATTGCATCTGAACTTGAATATTGTCAATATATTTTAAATAAATGTGTTGTCATATAGGTTAGTTCTTTTGCAGTGATAAACATTATGTTTTCGCATAATTGCAGGCTACGCTATTGGCAGTAAAAGATGTACCAAATCATTATAATATTTATATAACACTTATAAATAACATTGATAAATATGATTATAAATAATATGGGACACCTAGGTATTGTTAACGAACCGTTTTGGTAACTCTTTCATCCGCGAACGGCAAACCATCAGCAGCTACTTTGTCTTATGCGTAGTTTTTAACAGGAATAATTTTATATAGTATTACCATAGTCAAATAAAATGGATTTGATATTTACCCATCCTGAATAACTAAATGAAAAATGCTATTACAATTGTTGTGAGGCGATCAAGCGGAACAAAGGCTCCAAAGTGTTCGCGAGAGACCTGTCTATTGGGAAAAGCCAGCTGACAAAGCTAAAGACGGAGGATGGTAGAACAGTATCGTCCAAACCTGAACTCATGAAGGAGATCGAGATCTTCTATGGACAGTTATACGCGACTACAAGACCGCCTGTTACCAATCCAGCAACAGACCCTATAGCTGGATTGACCCGACACTACACTGAAGATATCCCGGATGTCAGCCTGCATGAGATTAGCATGGCCCCCAAACAGCTCAAAAACAACAAGGCGCCGGGTGATGACGTAATTACGACTGAGCTTCTAAAATCCGGCGGCGAAACTGCTATGGCAGTTCTACGAAGGCTTTTTAATTCCGTCATACTCAAGGGTAAAACACTACAAGCATGGCACAGAAGTGTGGTGGTGCTTTTCTTTAAGAAAGGCGATAAAACCCTGTTATAGAACTAAAGTCCCATCTCACTTCTGAGTCACGTCTACAAGCTGTTTTCAAGGGTCATCACGAATCGTCTTGAGAGTGGGCTAAACGACTTCCAGCCTTCCAGCGATAAGCCGGTACTTATCTTGCCCGTATTACCTTGCAATCCCCGTACGATAGCTTTATGCGTTCGTTATTAAACTGCCTTTGTTCATTTTAGCTAGACTGTGCTATCTAACCTTTTTATTCGTAACTAAAACCTTTTTGGCCTTAGAAAGCCGGGATGGACAATGGAACATCTCAATAAGCGTTCAATTACTTTATGCCAACCTTTGCAAGAATAAAGAGGTGTTATTGCCGTAATTTCGATTACATCGTTTTGAATGCATTGTAGCTTAGTGGTATAACTGCTCATCTTATGTATCGCCTATAGCAATGAGATTAAATACAGAAAAGAAGCAAATATGTTACAAGCGCTCAAAAAGTAAAGACTCAGTAACGAACCAATTGTGTCGTTTTTCTATGAACAAATTGCCTTGCAAAACAGTCAAAGCACAATTGTTCGATTGAAAGCTATTTCCTTAATGTTAGCTCTTGTGTTGTCAATTGCACAACTGATACTACTTATTTATCAATCAGATCAGATTTTCAAAGTCCATTAAAGAAGAAAGTGACATCTTTAATATCGTTGGTTTAATGTTATACATTCGTTATGAAATATAAAACCATTGGTACATTGATCCCTTACTCAGCTCAGCGAATCCTGTCTTTCAAAGTGGCAAATAAGCCTTCGGCCCGCCTGATGATGATAATCGGTTATTGAGGCCTATGATCACTTGCAATATCTAGTGTAGGTATTCTGCGCACATTGCAGACTCTAAGAAAAAGGAATTAAAAATGGGATGAAAGGAAGAAATAGGAGAGGAAGGTAAGCGAGCCTTCGTAACTCTAACTCATTGAGCCATAACTATTATTACTATTCGTCTGCTGGTGCTTACACGGACGAACCGACTGATTCGTGTCATCAGTTAATAATTGTAATGTTAGGCTTTTCCATTCCAAATCCTAACAAATATTACAAATACAAATGTGAGTTTGTTTGCTATGCTTTGACACCTTAACTACTTTTCACGGTAGGCAGCGGCTTTGCTGTGTCCTGACATTGCTGAAGTCCATGAGCAGCGATTATCACTTTCCATCAGGTGGGCCACTTGATCGTCTGCTACCAACGGAAATAAAAAAAAATCCGATCATCATTAAATTTTACATACACGTTGTCAGGGATACATAAAAAGGACATACGGTACCTTTTATCCAGAAAAAAGTACTGTTCCGAGGGATAGAAATTAACCGTCAAAATGAACGCCAGTGAAGCCGCGAGCATAATATTACAATAAAAACCTAGCGATTAGTATGCTTGGGTTCGTGATCGTAATTCAAACATACCTTTTAATAAGTTACACAGTTTTAATCCAGGAGTGAAGAGGTGTTGTTAATGTCAATGGCAAGTTAAAAATAGATTGTATTGTTTTTTTATGTGATAGGAGGCTAACGAGCAGACGGATCGCCTGATGGTAAGCGATTACCGCCGCCCATGGACACCCGCAACACTAGAGGAGTTACAAGTACGCTGCCGGCGTTTTAAAAAGGAGTACGATCTTTTCTTGAAGGTTTGTAGGTCGTATTGGTCCGGAAATACCGTAGGCGACAATTCATTCCACAGTCTAGTTGTGCGAGGCAGAACATTTTTAGAAAAACGCACGGTAGTGGACTGCCAACCATCTAAATGATGGAAATTCTGTCGCGTAGGACGATGGTGAAAAAAGGCGGCAGGGATCAGTTCGAACAATTCCTCGGAGCACTCCCCATAGTAAAAGCGATAGAAGATGCATAGCGAGTATCTACTAATCAGCTTGTTACTATTTTGATTTAAATTGTCTTTGGGAAGGAACTGACTCCCAACATAAAGCTCACGCTAGTTTGGGAATCAGGACTGCAAAATGTTTGTATTCACCTTGCTGTTACAAAGCAAGAATTATTATTATTATTAGGTTAAATCGCACAGTGAACTTTATCTTCGCAATCATGACTTATCGAAATTAGCGAGTATTTAATTAAGTGTCAGTCATACATATTTGTGAAAGTTTACTACCTTACAACAGGTTGTTTAATACGCGCTCATTTGAAAGGTATTGCGATCTATGACGTTCAAATAGTGCTTCGTGTAGTTAATATTTTGATAGCTTTTGCATAAGATTCTGTTTCATGATATAAACTCATTTTGTTCTTTATTTCGACGTAGTGTTTTAGTTAAGAAATTATTGGCGTAATGCCTTTGAAAGAAACTAAATGCATACTTCTTTTTTATTTATTATTTTATGTAGGGTTTTCCCATCATGTGATGCATATCAAACCGATTGCACCCAAAACAGAAATTAGCTTAACATAATAATATTACTTTAATATACTTATTTCTATAGAGGGGGTCAGTGTTGGATCTACGGAACCAATCGATAGAATGCCTGCGATAACTCTGATACAGACTCAGTTAGCACTAAATGGAAGTTAAAAGTAGAAAAAGCTATAGAAGCTTCTATAGCTTTTTTTACCTCCGATGGAAAGACCTCAGCCATGTGATGGATATTAGATAAAAGATCAGTTCAGAATTGCGTTTTACGAGCTGAATAGTTGCCGTGTATATAATTACATTGGCCTCATGAAGAGCTCTGATAGTTTATTTAAGTTGTAAAATCGGTGGACGTACCTAACCAATCGACATAACTTATGCAATCGGCAAGTTGATTTGGCAATTGGTAAAAAATATAGACCGAACAACTTAGAGACACTTGAAGATGAATGCTCTAGTAACAACTTATATGAAAGTGCAGGGTTGAATTATTTTTATAGGAACAGCTAGCCACATATTCCAGTAGCAAAACATCAATCTTTGGCAGAGGTCCACTGACCTCTCACTACTGCTCACTAGCAGAGGACCTTTGAATGGTCTTTGGCCCACATATGAATTAAATCCGTTCAGTTGCCACGGTCAGACCATTTATCTATTAGCATGATCTTTTGATATTTTCTGGAATCTCTAATTGTAGCTGCCAAAATTGCGGAAGGCTGGACTGCAAGATTTTGGTAATTTTGCAATAAGGTACATGTTCATGGTAGACTAGACTCGGAATTCCTTTGGTAGTATATACCGCACAATTTTAGTTCAGCCAATTTGCGTCTTGATAAATCGATGAATATATCCATATTGATGAAGCATTTTATCACTATCGGCCTTTTTCATTGCTTTTTAGACTTAAGGGCAAAAATATGTAATTAAGGAGTGTCTTAATTTTGTTTTCCCCATAACTGCGTGGACTTGATCACCTTAATATTGGCTTAATGACTTAATGATCTGTAGGATATTTTGTCCATCAATAAGTGCCCGAGGCGACATTTATACGTGCGACAAAAGAACAAGATTTATTTGTCGGCCATTCGTCTCACTTGTAGGGTGCATCACGATTTATGTATTGACATTTACAAAAGTCTAAAAACCACAGGTCATTTCCTCATTGAATTCGACTTTTGTTAGTTTTGCAAATAAAATAAGTCTTATTGTCTTTTTTGTAGATTCATAGTTATGTATTGAATAGGTTATCCGTTAGATCTGTGTTGCTATGTTGATAAAATACGGGATTCTGTCGTGGAAATGCGAAACTGGTTTTTGTTGATGTTTGTTTTAGAAACACATTGTGTTAGTTTTATGACGTGCTGATATAATATCTTTATGTGAAAATGATATTGTCTGTACTAACTTTCTATAAACAGTCTAACAGCAGGTACATGTGTATATAGCATTCAGATATGGTTAAGATATCACCTGATTAAGTACCTGACAGAGTTCTATTAAGAACAATGTCGAGGACTGGAAGGCTTTCTATGTATATTATTCTTATATTTGAATCTAAGAAATCTGATTTGACAATCATTGTCACCATATCATATCACCATTATGGTACAACCTTATTTATAATAACCTATAGTCTTTGTAAGAAATGTGTTTTAAATTGTGGGTCTACCACGACTCTCCTAGCTGTCAACGCATTAGTTATGCATTTGATCACGGGCCTTTCCGTATATTTTCGTAACGTTGAAGACATGGATTCATTTCTCACGTTACTTCAGAGAACATTCTTACGCGATAATAAATGGTGAGATCCTGATCTACGTATATCTAAGCTTATGCCATAAATATATATATAGCTAAGTTAATTCGAGGAGTGCAACCAATAAACGTACAGGCTAAGAAGACAGCTGACTATAGCACTACCCTGAAATAGCAAAAGGTCGCTACATAAAATTTGATTCATGGTTTGTGTTGCTTTTAAAATATGTTACGTATTCAGGCGACGGAGATATCCAAGGTAGGCTGGTAGCAAATCGTCCGTTGGATTGACTGGTATTAGAAACAAAAAGGCAGCAAAAGCGAGTAACTTAGCGGTATTCTCTTGCATTAGGACACAATAATTGACTGTCGATGTATTGAATTAAACTTTAGTACTTATTTGTTTCATGCGAGGTAAATTAAAAAGGTAGTCTTAAGCTGAAGTTAGCAATTCCGTCAAAAGGTTGTACATTTGTAAATATTTCTCTCCAGTTTAATGGTTTATACAAATATCAATAATTCAATTAATCAGCTCGAATGGAACTCACGACTTCAACTTTCAACACAGCGCATAACTCGCGATTGTCAGGCGTCAATCGCGCGCCGCTATCGTCAGTCACTCATCAGGACATCGTCAGTCGGGACTGTAATCAGTGAGTTCGGTAATTGCTGAGTTCGCACGTCGTATGTCAAGCGAATTGCTGCGGGCGATAGTCGCTCGATTAAACCACTGATTGCGGTGACTATTACGTGTGGTAATCTCTATTGCTTTCTGTAAACTCTATCCGGTAAAAATTATACCTATAGATTATAATTTTATAAGCAATTTTTGTACTACAAACAAGACTCCATTTTATTTATTGTAGTTATATCTATACACATTTTAATTTTTAATAGACCTTTTACCACGATTGTTTATTCATACTGATTTTCACAAAATCTAGTTATGTCTGATACGTATAATATTTTGATTAGTAGATAAGCCTCTAACTGTTTGTATGTTGTAGTTACATATACTATTCAATTAGATGATTAATACGATATAATAAAAAAAATCTTTGAGTTTAATCTATAGTTGAAAATTAAACGTATCTAATTAATAAATAGTTGCAAAAACTTGTGCAAGATATCACGATAGTTTCACTCGTACGTCAGTTCTATTAAAATTCACATCCTTTTTTGTTGCTTCGGCTACCAACTTTTTACGCTCAAACAACATCGTGACCAGCTTTGCGCCATCTATCCATCACGATCAATCGTAAAACAAACTATACGCATATCACTCATTCGATATTTAAATATTATAACAGTTATAATTTTGAATTTGTAATTGGAATTTTCGAAAGCAATTACTGGCAATTAAGACACTTATTTGTGCCGCGGTGTATACTAGTTTGGCCTCAAATGGTCTGCCCACAGATAATGTACTTGTGTCGCCAGCCTTAATATAGTTTGCTATGCAAATTGGTTTATATAAATGGACCATAATTTGATTTTGTTTTTATTTATCCGCACACCATCAGGTAATAATTCAAATTATGAGAGACAAGTCATACGGTCATTATTAATCGTCTGTCGTGTGAGTGATTTGATAGTTAATTATAGTGTAGTGAAGTACTTACCAGTTTAAAGATATAACTGGTTTTCGGTGCCAACTCCTTAGCAACATTGATGTAAGGTGAAATGATCATAATGTATAGCTGGTATTACACTGTTGGTATTTATTGAAACAGATACAATGTTTACCAGTAACACGTAGATCATTCATCATTTTAAAATTGTTTATGCCCTCTAATAAATATATAAGATACAGATTTAAAATATATTCTTCTTAATTTGCTTCCAGTATTCCAAATAATGCTTGCTTTGTGATAAAATGTTTGCACGTTAGAAGTCGTAAAATTTCGGCTTACGTCTTTGCTACAGGTGGGTCAGCATCAGCGTAAATGCATTTCCCAAAGGTGAGGTGTAGTTGTATAAGTAATTTATTTTGTTTAGCACATTCTTATGCGGGATGTTGACACTGTCACTGTGCCTGAACTATCAATAGACGACTATGACGTGTTACTGAAACTTAGACGACGGCGATAAGGCGAAAAGTGTGTATGGAACCGGGAAGCTGAACAGCAGTACTATTGCAGTTACTATATTGGTAGCGTCAAGTTTGAATATTTAGATGGCCAGATGTGAGTTATTCAATCCCACGCGGATTTTTAAATGGATTATTAAGGAATTCAGTATGTATCTTATGTGGGGGGCCAGTCAGTGCAGACCGGCGACACTTCGACCCAGTGGGATCTTTTGTGTCGACAGTCTCCCAATAACGACTGCCATAGATGTTCCTGGCAGCCGGGACCGACGCGACGGCTTAACGTGCTCTCCGAGGCGCGGAGCAGGCGATAATTGTCAATCAATACGCACATAATTTCGAAAAGTCATATAACTTCCGAAAGTTAGAGGTGCGCGACGTGGGTTCGAACCCGAGACCCTCTGCATTGCAGTCTGTTGGTCTCCCCACTGAGCTATCGCTGCTCGTTTAAGGAATTTAGTAAGTTTTCAGTCCCGTGACCATGTTTGCTGAAAAGCAACCGAAACGTCGGGGAAAGTGTACACTTAAATACTTATAAATAGATTTATTTATAATAAATTAATAAGCTTAAAAATTAGTAAAGGTTAAAAGTAAAAGTAGTGTAACAGTTTTCAAAATTTTGTAATAAAGTGTTAAATAAACAACGCGATAAAATCCGTATATAGTAGTTTAATTTCAATGAATAATATTCGCGTAAACAGAAAACAATATTATATAATTAACTAGATTTTGCCCGCGGCCTCGCTCGAGTAAATATAGGTTATGTCGATTTTCTAACCCTAGGAAAGAGTACATTTTCCTGGATGAATGGTATCCTATATCCTTTCATGGATAACTGACAACGTGTATGCAAAAAATCATGATTATCGGTCGAGTAGTTAAGGCGTCAAAGCGTAACAAACAAACGAACTTGCATTCGCATTTATAATATTAGTTAGGATATAAGTATTCAAGCGTACATGAGTGAAGCGTGTCTAAATATGAAAATTTCTGTCTATGCATTGTCTTCTACAATACGTGATATGAATTATATTTAGCTGTTCTCTAAAACCATAAATACTCTCTACGTAATTAACATCGACTAGGTTAGTGAACTGATAGTTACAACACTAGCACATAGCCACGACTTTGTTCGCTCATCCAGAGCTTAAACCCCACATACTTTTTAGGTGTGATTTAAGGGGAATGTCATGATCAAATCGAAGTCAAAAAATATATTATTTAATATAAAGCTTTACACCTCTTCGATAGTGGTGCATCAAAAGGTTAGGTGTAGTCTTGTTTTCTTTCTTCAAGTGGCAGGTAAGCCACTTTACTAAACTTTTTATAGTCAAGGACACAGCATACGCACTTATGAATAGTGTTGTCGACATATTATCTATACTATGTAATATTATAAAGCTGAAGACACTGTTTGTTTGGTTGAACGCGCTAATCAGGAACTACTGGTTCCAATTGAAAAATTATTATAGTGTGCGATAGCCCACATATCGAATACGGCTATATACAACATCACGCTACGAGTAATAGCAGCAGTTGTTGCAAAAACGGGCAAATTTTCTTATGTGAAGCAGACGAAGTCGCGGTCTACACAAGATTTCGCTTACAAAATGTTAACACCAGACCGCCCGTGTTTCAAGCAAAATTGATACAGTTACTTTTTTTTTTTTATAGAACCTTCAAGTTTTTTTTTATACACTACACCATCTAGCCCAAACTAAGCAGAGCTTGTACTATGGGTACTAGACAATGGATAAACATACATGTCGCAGTAAAAGACTTAAGAAATAACAGTTTTCAAAATTATGTAATAAAGTGTCAAATAAACAACGCGATAAAATCCGTATATAGTAGTTTAATTTCAATCTAGTTAATTATGTATGCGATTTATTTTTGTTTGTCTGTTCTGTTCTTAGCTTTATTCGTAGTATCGGTAATGTTACAAGTTGATTTAATTAATTACTATTTAAATGGTTTGTCTGTGTTATTTTGAGCTAGGTGTCGCCCTCGGTTCCGCTCGTGTGACGTGGAGTGTTATAAGACCATATGTCATTAATACATACCATATGTTACTAAGTGATCGTGTAGTATTCTATTTGTTAACTTATTGAGTCGCAGCGGCACACTGGCGGCCGGCCAAAATAGGATTTCAATTATGTCTGAAATTGCAACATATGACAGGTTATAGCATTTTAAAATCCGTTCGGAGTTTCAAAAATTCGTCCTTATTTTTTATGGTGACCAGTAGTAGTAGTATTTTCCGTGCTGAACCTGACTACACAAGTGTTAAAGTAGTGGGTTTTCAGGTACATCGGATCAGATCAGTTCCATAACACATAGCGGTTTCACAATTTCAAGGGAACGTACTTAATTTAATGCTAGACATCAGTTTAAATTCATATATTACATACCTACACAATAAAATAAGCAATTTCATTTATGTGGAACTAGCCAACCCTCAGGAACAACCCTGGAGAAAAGTTATTTACCCTATATTCTTTTGTGTACCCCTGGGGCCCAAGTCTGTTATTTTTATAAATTCGTCATTCCGACACGAAGTAACTGCAATTCCATTGTTATTTTGCTAAAAGTTCGTAATCTGCTAAATTCACAATGGTCGATCATTGGTCGGTCAATGTTCTTGTAATAGGATTGTGGTAGAATGACATGTTGTATTGCCATTATTATAAAACCCGTTAGTATAAGTGATTTTTGAAAAACTACTACTAAAATCGAACATTTATTTATGCCAGATTTCGTTTATATATGTATATTTTTACATATTATTTATTAGTGTTAAAAGCAATTTGATCAAAGAACTGTCAAAATTTTATTATTTGTCATTATGTACGAGATTCCCTTTTTTCCCATTTTTCAATGGAGTATTAGAGGTTGACCATCGGAAAGTCATAATGCCGCCATTATATTAGTAGATTACCAAACTTGTCAAAATCAACAATTATGAAATCAATGATAGACCATTCTGACACTATTGTAATAGCAGACTTTGGCCCCTGACAACGTGTATCTAAAATTTCATGATG
This sequence comes from Catocala fraxini, assembly GCA_930367265.1. Lineage (NCBI taxonomy): Eukaryota > Metazoa > Arthropoda > Insecta > Lepidoptera > Erebidae > Catocala > Catocala fraxini. The sequence continues at coordinate 7,874,483 of OV884029.1, forward strand.
ATCGGTCGGGTAGTTGAGGAGTGAACGCGTAACCAACAAACAAATTCGCATTTATAATATTAGTCAGGATTGCATAGTCGAATAAAAAGTATTTATCAAGGTAATATTGACTGTATTAATAAGGTAATAAAGTTAATGTTTCATTGATTTTTAATTTTTTTATCAAAATTTGTTTTAGTTCGTCATTTTTTTTGTTATATATTATCTCAGAAGAAGTGCCTGATTGTTATTATATTGATTATATAAGAAAACAACCACAAATTGGTTTGTTAGGTTATTTTTTATTTTATATATAAATAAGAATATCTAAAGTAGAGGCTTAGTAAATAAGACGGTGTAACACCTTACTTTGGAAATAAGACATGTGATCTCTTGTTAAAATATGTCATAAATTTAATTAATGTTTACGTTATAAGTTCGTGTTTCCTAAATATAAAAATAAAAAAATATATATTTATTTATGTGTTTTAAAAGATTGACATATACAACATAGTAAACATAATCGTAAAACATTTGTAAATCAATGACACTTGTATTTTTAAATTACGACTGTAGGTATCTTAACGGCAGTACATTGGCATACTTTTTTTTGTTTCTTTTTGTAATTATTATTAACATTGAATTAACCTGCTGATTAAAACATAACAACATTATTAAAAAAAAAAAAAGTCGAATAATAAAAAATAAAAAATGGTGAGGTAGATAGTTCTACTCCAGTTTTTTTAAAGGTTTAGTTTTATTGGGCAATGTTCAAAACTAGTGAAATAGTATTTGGCATTGCGTCTAAAATCGTACTTCTTTCCTTCTTTCAAAAGTCTTTTCCTGACATGGAAATCGTGACTAACGAGACTGTCGTAGCTAAGGTAATACGGTTAAGTATAACTATTACTTTGAACTAGATGTACCTACAATGATTATTGATTTTCTTCTCAGGCAATAGAGTCCAGATTTCCACAAACACAATAATTAGCAATGGCCTTTTCGGAGAATGTGCAAGCACATTAGATAGACAAGTTAAATTTGTCGTAGTCTTTTGTGACTTTTGTTTTATTATAATCACTGGAACCTATTTCTTGATTGAAACAGTCATGGTATCATCAGGTCATCAGTTTCGGTATATGCATAGCAATTTTAAAACTACCGTATAAGTGTTGAAGTAAACAAAATACATTCACAAATTTGAGTTTAGAATCTAAGAACTTCAAAGTCAGATGAAGATCGCCGAACGTTATTCGATGATATCTTAACATGCCAGATCAACTCCAAAAATATGTTCAATCAATCAAGGAAACTGCCCAAAAAAATTTGCACCAGAGTATAGTGAAAACTAGTTAATAAATCAAAGCATTACCATCACTTTTCTTAGTCCCGGCTCTGGACGTGGGGCCTCGGGGCCGGCAATTACGCGTCGCGAACTGCCGCACCGCCATTATACAATTTAGGATAATTAACTACCGGATTTGTTGTGCTACCCACAACGTAATTGCCTTCCATAACATGCTACTACCACTATTATTAGGGCCAAGTTCATTTTGTAGCTAATATAAGGGAGACGTTTGTAATTGCCGCGGGATTTGTTTAGTTGCCGATAGCAGCCAAACGATGCCGAGAGTTCCCGATCATTGCCGATGTGTGTAATGATGTGTAATCGCTTGTGAAATTTTGATTAGTGTATTTAATTTTGTGTTTTATTGGATAAGTGAGGAGAAATTGGTAATTATGTGCTGTTGGTGATAAGTGTTTCTGGAGTTCTGAAATTTGAGTGCAGTGCTTAGGGCAAGTACCAATGTAGGACGTAGACTATAACGGGAAGCGATTGATTTAATTTGCTTGAGAGTAGACTGAATATAAAGGCGATTAAAGCTACACATATCAAAATAACCAATGAGTGCAAAATAAATATTATATAAACAATTTCAACTGAGATTTTCTAAGCTTGTTCTTATCAACATAAATCCGCTTCTAACTCAAGCATTTAGCATAGCTGGGATGATGGAGGGATAAACGAGAATATTAGTAATTTACATAAACTTAAGAGCACTAGTGTTGAATTTTTATCAAGAATTACTTTGTTGCAATAGTCACCATGGTAAACCATACTGTACTGGTGAATTCTGATACCCCTTGGTCTTAGCCTCGCCGCTCATTGGCCACTGGCGACAGTTTAGGTTAGGCGAATTCTACCACTAGCCCTTTGGGGAGAACATACGTGATTTTTAATGTCCGCAGCCAGTACAAAAAAAAATGCCAAATGAGTTCATTACTAAAAAACAGTAACATCTTTTTGGAACAGGTTTAAATTTTAAATAAGGAACGTAACAAAAAATACATTTGTCAAAGACTAAAGAAATAAAACAAAATCTGCGAAACGTGTAAAACGTAACGGCACGAGACATTTTTTACCGCCAAACACGCGTAGTGTTGTGGAGGTAACATTAAGTAAACCGTCATTACTCGGTGCCCCCATTCGGTGCGGAATTATTTAAATGTCAGCTAAATTGCTTTAACAGTCCGAGAGCAGTAATAAGGTGTCCATACAACCTATAATTTGCTCTCGCATTCAATCACTCAGGCACTGTGGAGGCGCGTCTGACATAGACTAAATACCTTACCGAATCGCTAAAGCTCTGATTATGACGCCAAATGACAAAAACAAAAAATTAATGCAATCTATCTTTCAAATATATTAGTGACAAGCAATTGCTATGTAACAAATAAATCATTCAAATATTCGGCTATGATCCCACAATCGAATATTTATCAATTCGGTGTTACGAATTTTAATTCGAATTATTATCGTATATTCGAAACTGATTGGCTCGATGATGGTTAAATTGATATTATGGGTCGTGGTTGATCGATTCGACGATGTTTCGTATCTCCTTCAGAAAATATTGCTTTAGTTTGAACAGAACAATGTTGATCTTCCCCTTATATTTACATGTCATTCCTTATACCGCATGCGTAACCGAATGGCGGTATTGACACATTCGCATTTGCGTTGCGTTACGTTATCAAATAATCAATTAATATAAAAGTTTCACGCATTACCGAATATTTATCAAACTTTCCATATGCTTGAAGATTCGAATAATTCGAATTTTAGTCCATAATGGCCCATTGCTAATAAAATTAAAATATAGTTTGTTGGTAAGTGCATTACGTAAGAACGTCTGAATCGATTGGGCCACTTCCATCTTCAAATATTTGTAATAGTCCGAATAAGAGAATAATTTATAAATTAAATTGTTAACTATTGTATTTTTCTCTGTAAGTGATTTATGTAATCTTTTGAGAAAAATAAATGTCTTAAACCGTAATAAGGTCTTTGCAGCAGTAAAACTGAAACAGTTGAGAGGAAAGTTGGAGCATTCGGGCAAATCTGAAGGGATTTGCCATGAAATTTCGACAAGAAGATGTCAGTTATCCTAGCTGACGTTATTACTTAAGGGCTGTATTTTTTACTCGTGATAGTTTCTGTAATGCTGAAGAAAGCAATCATTGCCGTGACTGCCTCGACTGCTTGACCTAAGTTCATAAAAAGTCTTTGCTACCTAAGATAATAAGAAACTAATTCGTACGACCTATCCCGTAAAGTCGATTATGCAGTCAGCTTTAATCACTTTCACTTTCATCCTGTGAACCTTTCTAAAGAAATTTATTAACTTTTAGACAATGGCATTGCTGTAGTTTCTTGATATCAGCAATTGACTACAGCCGAGCACCCCATATCCGCCACAAGCTTCCATACCATATATTCATGAGCGGCGGCTGTGGCCTATTACCAAGCCAGCAGTTCGATTTTGTTATAAAAAAGATAACTTCGTTACTGGGAATAACAACTCCTTATACAAACATTTAAACAACAAACATAAAGACACCCAGACTAATATAGTGGTGAGGTGATCACTGAAATCATTGCACTATCCATGTAGTTATTAAATGTAATTATATCTTATAGAATTAATAAGCATAATCATATCGTACCTATACTTTATCGATTAAAATCGTTTCTGCAGTAATACATCTTTGGCCGCACACTTGAGGTGACTTTCATCTCGTTCAACCTGTCCAGAGAAGTTGTGATAAGTTTTAATAGAAGCCGCAATCATATGCCTATTAATAAAGCCTGTAGTCAGAGGCGTCTTCTCGCTTTAATCAACATTTTCAATGAGATTATTAAAACGCGGTGTTTTCAAGATGGCGTTGGTTTATGTGCACTGATGAGCTTTACGATGTGACCAAGTATGGCGCGAGTTGTGACGTATTTATGACGATATCGCTGTTGTTACTCTTTGTTTTTGACGTCAAAATTACCGGATAATTATCCTCGGAAAACAGTTTCCTTACGTCCTATTAAAAATACAGTTAATAAATCTGGTTTTGAAACGGCGCTGGCCATTCGTAATCTGTTTTCATTTTCATTTGTGACAAAAATCTCGTTGACTTGTCATAATGCCATAAAACAACTAGATTTGGTAAAATTTTATGAAACACAATTATTTTCTTGTGTTGGAACTGAACCTACAAACTTGGCACAATGGCTGCAGGGTGATGATAATTACATGAACCGTGCGAATATTTGTTTTGAATTTGACAAGCCAGTTGGCATTTTTGATATTAAAGTTTTTCGTAAGTCTATCAACCTTTTTTAGATGCGCTTTTAGAAATTGTAGATCGTAGTCGAAAGCCATGAAACTCATACTTAAAGTACTGATTATATTTTAATTCGTCAAGTTATAGGTTAATCCTTTATTTATATTTACACGTCTTGGGACTGTTTAGAGTCCGCCGCGCCGTTGAAAATTATTAGGCAATGAGCTGGCTTGCTAGGGGGAGTTACCACCCTCTTCCAGGTAGCCAGTGTATGATTAAGCCATTGTTATTGCGTTACGCCCAGCAAGTTAAGATTTTCGACTGCTCAAATAGCATTGTCTCTCAATCCTTTAGTTTCATTGCACTACCATTAATATGGTAAGCAATTATAGACTACTTTAATCGCTTACGGTCAAATAGGCTGTATAATATTTTACTTGTAAAGCCTTGCTAGTTATAGCATGAATGGGCCGGCTCAACCAGGAAGTGCTACACTGTGACAGAATATTGACGTACTTCAAGTGGCAGTTTTCGTATTGTTGAGTTTTGTTCGGTGAGTGACAGTGCTGTAGGTCCAATCACCCTTTCGGTCCCTTCATTCTTTCCTTCTCAATTACACTTCATCTTGAGTGACTTGACTCATTTAATTTAAATAAACCCGCCGTTAAATTGAAAAAGCATCAAAGCAATCTTTCTTTATTTAATACAAAGAAGTTTAAACATTTATTTTTTACAATGGTCATGCAGGTTGAAAAGTTTTGGCAATATAATGGCGCTCGCGCTGTTGTGTTGGTAGCACGGGTCTGAGTCGGGGACAATCGGCTATGTTCGTGTGTAGTCGGGTGGCGCTGTGTCATGCGCGCGCAATCTGCTCCCGCTGGGCCACACTGTCGACGTCTCACTTGATACCGTCATAGAACAACTTGGCGGTTAAATTATTATTTGTTCAGATATGTTATTTGTTTGATACTTGCGACTGATATCGTGAGCACCCGGGTAAAAAAAGTTTAATTGGGGTTTTCTGGTAAAAATTCTCAGTAGCTGAAGGTAGCCTGGAAATGTAGATATAATCGTCAATTATCACGTTGAACTTAAAACATGGCCGGTGATGTGCGTGTAATATGCCTCTGCCTACTCCTTCAAGTATACAAGTGTGAATTTATGCCTTTATGCTTTTTAACGGAACAAATATGGCAAGTCGGCTAACAGATCCCCTGGCGACAAGCGATTAGCGTACTCTATAATCGATTTTGCAATACTCGCTCCTTGCCGATCTTGGAGAAAAGGACTAAAAGACAGTATCAATGGAGTGGAAGAGGTAGTTATGTGAGAAGTAGTAGTAAGTAACATCAGAAACAATGTGACTACTCTTTCGATGATTTCCTGAGAGTGGTATTACTATAGACAAGTCGGCTTATTAATAATATCACAAAACATTCTATCTAATTATTCTATTATTTTCTCAAGGAACCTTTTCAATTGATACAGCTAAATTTTTTGCTTATAACTGGAACAGCGCAATAATAGAAGTATTGTAATAGGTCGCGATTTAGTAATCTTCTGTTCCTGCGGCGAGATGTGGTTCCAGAGTTCCTAGAAGGTGCTGTGCTTCATTTATTAGGGCTCTATTTTCTACGTTTTTGTTTTTATACGACTAAAGTGGCAAACAAACATATGGCCCACCTAATGGTAAGTGGTCACCGTAGTCTATGGACGCCTGCAACACTTGAGGCATCACTTGCGCGTTACCGACACTGTAAAAACCTTTTAACACCCTTTTGAAAAACTCATACTGTAGACTTGTGGGAAAAAAAAATGGGGTCTTGTCGGCAGGGAGTTCATTCTATAACCTGAGCGTCCGCGGGAGAAAATTCCTTTGGAACCGCTTGGTGCGGCACCAATTGGGTTGTGAGAATGAAAGATAGAGAACAATGTAGAGTGAAATCCCTGCCGATGGCGAATGATGCGATGATAAAAAGTAGCTGAGGGCATCATCTCAAACAACTCCTCAGAACACAATCCATTATACAAGCGGCAGACAATTCTCAAGGCTCGTCTCTGTACCGAGTCAAAAGGATCAAGTCAAGATCGTATTTTGTTGCTCCTGCCCAGTGATGTGCAGTGTGTGACAGTGCAGCTGGCAATGTAGTGACTTATTTTAGTGGGTTGACAACGCGTTAGTAATACTCTTGATGTTACAAACATTAAGACCCCAGTAACCACTTATCTCATACTTACCACATCCGATTAGTAGCATATTTACTTTAATTTTGGAAAAAAATGATGTTACTCTGTGAAATGAGAAAATGTTTGTGTTTATGAAGTATCTTATTTATAAACGCAATTAAACCTATCTATGAACATAATCTATGACTTGTCGGCAACTCACCCTTTGCTATTATAGTTGGTAATTGAAACAGCCAACAAAAAGTAGCAGAAAGGAGTCTGAATTAGATACAAGTTCATTACAAGTGGGCAGCGGTCCTAGATTAGTCGCCACACGATGCCTTTGTCAACACAAATCAAATAAAAAAAGTAAGATGCCATGATCTAATTTAATGGACTCTAATATAGATGTCTTGATATGCCTGCACGAGTTACAAATAGATAAAGGTGTTTATATATTATTATGGTATTAATATACCTATAAAAGCGGTTAAAACTGTATCTTCAAGTCCCAAATATTAGATATTTTAAAAGGCTTTCCTCCTGTTCATTGTTGAAACACCAGACATAAATGAGAGCCTATTGTGTCTGGCCGCTGGTGTACCACTGCGACTCAAGTGTTAGGTAAAGGATTATATAATAGCATTTATGCTAGCTGCAGGCAGGAGCTTATTTATTATGATATTAAATCATTTTAACTTCGGTGGCGTAGTGATAATAAATGCGTCTGCTGTGCATGAGGTCTTTCAGGTTTAAATTCTGGGTCGGGTAAAGATCTTTACCCGATCCGGGAACTCTGTACCTTCCAGTGCCCGAGAGCACCTTCCGGGACCAGTTATACACAGTACTTGTCCCCAAATCTCGATTTCTCCAACCTAACTTCAGAGATCCGGTTCTCGTAAGCATGAGATAAGACATGTTAAATAATATATATATATATATTGCATTATATGCTTGTGGGTTTGTTGACTGCTCATATGGTGTAATTTTTATTGTAGTCATCTTCATCGGCAAATTTATTTCATGGGTTTTATGTAAGTAAATTGTCAGAAGTAGCACGGAGTCTGCATTGCCCAAAAGATGACTATAATTTCATCCACTTTGGTGTATGTAGGGTAAAAACGCCAGTCAGTGTGCAATAATATTTTTTTAGTTTTTAGATCCTATATCCTGGTAGGTTTCCACATTTTAAAAATAAATTGTTACCCATTAGGCGAGTCATTACTGAGTGAAAGCTGAAATATAATCAACATTTTCCCAACACAATAGTCTAATACCTCCTAATCAGAAATCACGCTTCAAATAAACTAAACTTTCTATTCAAAGGACCAATTAAAAAATCCCTTCAACAGATTGACGTTAAAACTATAGATCACTGTCAAAACAAATTCGTTGTTGAATTCCGATGTATATCGCTGAAAGGCCTATTAAACAAAGACACGCTATTCGTTCACTAATTGCAGAAAACAACAGTGAAACCACAAGACAATGCGATAACCCTACCCTTTTCCATGACCAACCACCCAAGATCTGCACTCCTCCCTTCTTCGTTAAGCTATGCAGAAGAAATAGGGGTTATCTGGTATAATTTCAGGGCTCTGGCTATAATGGTAACGTTAATAGCTAAGAACCGAGCTGGGAGGTCTACCGGTCACCTCGCTAATTGAATGTGTCAATCATTTTAACAACGCAAATGAATAGGGCATAGAACTTAAAGTAACCAGTCCTGGAAGGCCCTTCTGAAATGTTATTTTGTACTACCCTGTTTAGAGTTACGGATTCAGAGGGGTCTATGTAATTGGTTTGACGAATGCCCGGGGCTAGCTATCGTTCACTTCTGTATATGCCCGTTTAAGCTGGACAGCACTAATTGTGTAATTTTCCAGTAAACTCATTAGTGAGGGCACGTGTGTCTATGGTTTGGATAACAAACCTTTGTGGTAATACTCGGAAGTTTAATGTTGGTATCACTGGAAAAGCTATAATTTTCTCTGTTAATATTTTTCTTGGAACAACTTGTGAGAAATTATTCTGGTTAGTTCTTCGGCTACAAATCTTACGTAATCATGGTAACAGATGAGTATTAAATATATTTATTGTTAGAACTGTTAGTTAGAACCTAAATTTACGGTGCAAATTATGCCGACTCGATGGTTACGCCGTAGGGTGCTTCTGCACCGCGTAACTATGCAGTTAGCACGGGCTACTAAGCGAGCTACTCACGCGGGCTACATGCGTCTGGTAATATTGGCTATATGCGTTTGCGTTAGCCAACTTGCGCAGTCTACCCACGTCGTGTACAAGATGTATATGTTTACGAAATGCAAGGTTAATAGCATGCAAGTTATTAAATATTATAATAAAAAGTGTTTTACATGATGTATTAAGCGCCATAAATGGTGTTATTATGACTTGATGCGGCTTTCCTCAGCGGTATAGTAGTACTCTTACTACTGGTATAATACTTTTTGGAATTCTACGATAGATGGCGTTGGAAATTCCTTGAGTAGCTTATAAATTACTCGTTAGCCCCGTTGTATTTGCACTTGTTTTTGGCTAATATTAACCCCATAATTATTCTTCACTCTTAGCCTTTATTATTCCCATTTCACTTGGGGGCTTTTCTAGTCTAACCGGATTTGACTGGATATCAGTTTTTACACGGAGCGGCTGCCACCTGACCTCCACAACCCGAAGGCTAACGATACCCTAAGGCTAGACCAGTGTCAGGATATTAAAGGGGACTGACTTTCCCAATAACGACTGCCTGTTCATGGCAGCTGGGACCGACGGTTTAACATGCTCTCCGAGGCACGGAGCAGGCGATAATTGTCAAACAGTACGCACATAATTTCGAAAAGTCATATAACTTCCGAAAGTCAGAGGTGCGCGACGTGGGTTCGAACCCGAGACCCTCTGCATTGCAGTCTGTTGGTCTCCCCACTGAGCTATCGCTGCTTATTAATTCTCTCCTTAATACTCCTTAATTCGATGCCTGATACACTTAGTTACACGCTTTATGTAGCAGTGTAGTGCATTTTTTTGTAATTCCCCCGATTTTACGTTACCTAATAAAATCATCCTATATTAAATCAGACATAAAAAGACGTAGCCTCACCTTTGCTTTGTTTTTCTACGAAAATATACAGGCATCGATGATCTTAGTCGAAAGTTGTGATATTATGCCCTTACCTGTTAGTACAAAGAAATCATAACTATCGGCTTAGAATCTTAACTTAACTGTTATTGGTTATTTTTGTCAATCGTCTGCAGCAGCACAACATCTGTTATTGTGCCTGGCAGGCACCTATAGGCCCCTAAAATGTGGGTTCAAAAAACTATAGCTGATGAAATCTGAGTGTAATACACCATTTAGTGGATGTAAGCGAAATTATATACTACAACTTATTTATAAGAAAATATTCTATGCTACAAAATTAATCCTGTGTCGCGGGGGACTTTATAATCATTCGAACAATGGACACAAAGAACTCCCAGACTCGGCACAATTATTTATGCATCACTGGTTCGATCCTGCATGGAGTACTGTTCTCACCTCTGGGATGGCTCTGCAAAATATCAGCTGGAGGCTTTGGAGTCAATTGAGCGGAAGACCAGGAGACTTATCGGCGATGACCAACTGGTCAACATATGACTCCAAAGCTTGGAGCATCATCGTAAGGTTGCCAGTCTCTCGGTTTTCTATCGGGTACATTTCGGAGAGTGTGCAGAGGAACTGCATAATTTGATTCCTCCTTCCCCATTCTCCCATCGGACGACCAGACAATCAGACCATCGACACAGGTACATGGTGGATATACCACACTTACGCACGAAGCGCTTTGCTTCCACCTTTATAATGCGTACCGCTAAGGAGTGGAATTCGCTACACAAACTTATGTCTCGTGAGGGAATCGAACCTGCAATACTCGGCGCAGTGGCAATAGCGAGGCGATCTCCTAAGCTACTACGCCAATCGTATAGTCATCTATGTACAACCATTAACACCAACAACATTAGAAATCCAATGCTAAGTGTATTTAATCCAACGATCAATGTCGAATACAGCCCAAAACAAAATGACATTAAATATTCAAATAAACAAATTATTGATCACTGGCACCGTCCCACTATTATTAAATCAAACGCCAGACACTATTTACATTTCAGATGGAGTCGGGTTGAGAAAAAAAAGATTATTAGTTATGATAAATCATAGCCAACTAATAATTCATCGTCGCCAGTTTCGTTTGCTTGACGTGTCTCATTACAATGTTAAATGAAATGAATAACTTTGCCGCCGTTGTAGTATTTGGGTTGGTGTTGATACTGTTTGGGTATAAGCAGCAGTACAAGTACATAGAAACAGTATAATTGACTAAGATCACCGTCAAAAAGCGTAGAAAGGTATACTAATATTTATCGTTAAAATTTGCGAAAAATTCTAACCAGTAAATTCTAACCAGTAAATTCTAACCAGTAAATTTTTCTTTCCACGGTGTTATGTGCTTGTGTTATATTTAAACAAGGACGATCAGAAAGACACCCTTTGACCAAAGGGTTTTTGTATCGCACTGATGATCCAGTACGGCGGTCGAAATGCCAACACAGCGCATTGAGAAAGTGATTACTAAAAGTTTAATACCATTTAGTTAGACGCATTTAGTAAGTATTTGTGTTAAGAATGAATTGCATAACTTTAATCGAAATGTGTTGGATTCTACTTCTATAGCAATACAAAGACATTCAAAATAACATTTTATAATGTTTTCGTTTTTTGTGTGTGACGGTTAACTTTATCGTTGAAATTGTTCCAGCGAGTTCGAGTTGTCTTTATATCCGATGTTTCTGTGTCTATACTCACTTATTGAACATAATATATGACTTGGAAGTATAAAAAAATGTTGTGTTTTGATATTAGACAATTTCCTAAATTTTCTCGATTCCCGCACAAGTCAAACATTTGTGTTCATGAACATGGATGTTTGTCTTGGTCTGGGTGTGTCTATGTATAATATGTATGTATTTACAAAAAAACAAAATATAAGTATGTTTCATAAGTATGTTTATCCATTGTCTAGTATCCTATTTTTTATGCATAGTTAACAACCTTATAAATTGCCATTGGCGTATTGATCTAAGGTTATTTTCGCGGCAGTGCCCCGGCATATAATCAGGGATGGTCTACATGGCACTCCAATTTGGGTCAAGTGTTATAACCTGGGGATGAGCACCAGGCGGTTCTAGTGCGGACACGGATCACATGGCCGTTCCTGATATACGCATATGCAAATAGCATTAGAGTAAGCAGTTAAAGTAGCTGATTTTGGTGTGTCCTGTTTCTCCAAAGACTAAAAACGACATTTTTAAATGATTCAAAACTCCGAGTCGTTTATATAGTTCAAGACGTTGTAATATAATGCTAAATTCTAGATTAAGTGCTACAAAATGATTAAATGTTACCTTGCTAACGATATTAATTGTTTTTATAGCATATTTCGTTCTCGGCGCCAGCATTTAAATAAAGTTTCGGGGCCTGGTTGTCACCAGATTATAAAGGTGTTATTATTTAAATAAATTTTATTAATTTGTACTAGAATTCATTCAATGCATACACCTAAACTAATACTAATATAACTGACTTATATATAAAATATAAACGTTTTTATTTATATTATTTTAGGAATTTTAATCATAATATTTCTAAAAAGATATTAATGGTGATGAAATTGATATTTGCTCTACAAGACGTTATAGAATTCGAAATAAAGAAGCGTTGGTCAAACTTTTCGCTGATTCACTAATTCATATTAATACGTGTACTGAAAACACTGCATATAGATTTCACATATTTTTCGTTCATATCCTTTATTATGGTGATAACAGCGAAATCTGATGACACTTTTCGGCGAAATATAATATTAATGTATTTTCGTAGAAATGTTATGTAGCTTATCCAGGCCAGGATGTAAATTATTTACTTCAAAATCTCATTAGCGGCTCAGGTGCGATTTGCTAATGTTTTTAAAAATGAAATCATTAGGTTGATATACAGATCCCCTAAATAGATCGACGTCCTTGAAAGATTTTTTCTTGCATGAAAACAAAATGTTTCTGCTGTTAAAGGATTTTTTTAAACCCAATTTAAATTAACTTTTAATATAAACATAATATATGGTTTTTATTAATTTACATTTTAATATGGTTTTCAGTAATTATCGTTAATTAATTCTAAGGATGATTTAGAACCTATTGAATGTAGTATTTGTGTATATAGACGACTACTTACTTATTTCTACCCTATTAATAAAACTAAAGTATCTCTATCTTATAAGTTATAACCATTTAACAAAAATTTATATAATATTAATACCTAATTATAAAATTAGCATTATTAACCAATGTTTTTGATGTTTTCGTAACAACTCGACGTTGTAAAATAGTCTCCTCAATCTAAAGCCCCGTGAATTATTTATTACCAATAGCTACGTTATTTATCATATTTGTAACAGAGACACGATATAATTGAAAGCTATATTAGCTTTTTATAACGGTATTTGCTAACATCAATTTATTAGTCAAATAGATATATCCCAGGTCATCATATAATAATTTTATTAACGACTTATCAATATTTATGAAATAATAATTCCAATCTATTAATATTAATAACATCATCAAGTTCAAAACAGTCGAAAAGGCATATTATTTTTTATCGATAAAAATATCATTATTTGCACCTGCAAATCGTAATCGATTTCGTGTGGGCACATCTCTTTAGATGTGTAGCGACAGACGTCAAGCTGTGCCTGCGCACCCCTACCGTTACACACGAATATTAGTTCTTTATTAATGTTATTGTAATATTGCATCGATTTACGTTTTATTGTCGAGAACGTAATCGAAACATCGACGATTTACTATTAATGTAAACGTCACTATAACAATTTGAAATTGAATTCATGTATAGCTGTAGTTAGTTTTTATCGATTTGAAGTTTCTCGATACGTTTTTTATGAAGGAGTTCTGCCTTCTATATAAGTTACGTTGGTGGTGGTTATATTTTTGATGAAGATGTGCGCTGGCGTGTCGTGTCGTGTTGTGTAAATACTTTTTAATGAGTGCAACTGCTTGTATCTATTTTATTTTCGTTGCTGGATTTCTTATCTATTTTTCGTTCGTTATTTTTGTCTATGGTCGCTTATATTGTGGATTTTACTCATAAAGTTTACTTAATCATTCTTAAGACAGGTGAAAGTTTAGCTTCTTTATATCAGTGGTAAATATAATTATCAAAAGTTAAATCAAATCAAATGTTGATCTACTTTTTTACAATATCCAATTAATACTATTTTTATCTTCTCGACCTCAAAATATATTATCAACATCATCATCTCAGCTGAAATACGTCCACTGCTGGACATAGGCCTCCCCCAAGGTCTTCCACACAGACCGGTCTTGGGCCATCCGTATCCAACCGCTTCCCGCGATCTTTACCAGATCGTCGGTCCACCTTGTAGGCCTACTCCTACTGCGTCTTCTGGTGCGTGGCCGCCACTCCAGGATCTTTCTGCCCCAACGGCCATCAGTTCTGCGCGCTATGTGCCCTGCCCACTGCCACTTCAGTTTAGCTATCCGGAGAGCTATGTCAGCAACTTTAGTTTTCCTGCGGATTTTCTCAATTCTGATTCGATCCCGAAGGGAAACCCCGAGCATAGCCCTCTCCATCACCCTCTGAGTGACTTTGAGCCTTCTGATAAGGCCCATAGTGAGCGACTATGTCTCGGATCCGTATGTCAACACTGGCAACACACACTAGTCAAAGACTTTTCTCTCGAGACACTGCGGTATATTGGACGCGAAGACATGTCGTAGCTTCCCGAACGCTGCCCAAAATATACTTTGCAATATAGCGAACAATATACCCGGCCAAATACTGGTGTAGTATACTTCTGCCTCCCTTTTGGGGAACACAAGCGTGAGATTATGTATACATACCTGCTAAACTGCTATGATTCGAAGCGTGATGTGTGTTACATAGCCTTATATATACAGACAAGCTAACCTGAAGCAAGAACATAAAATAGAGCTGGTAGTTCTTGAGATTACTGCGCTCAAATATATAAAGCATGACGCTTTATTAAATCTCTAGCTACTGCCCGAGGGTTTGCCTGCAGTAATCCCATAGATAACGGGATAAAAATATTCTATGTTTAATTACCGCAGGGTATGGTCTATCTGTGCGCAGAGTTACGGCCATATTCGTTCAGCGGTTTATGAGTATCAAACATTACCACAATTTTTCACATAAATGGGACAATGATATGTAGTATTTATTTGCATAGTACGATTTTTTTGATTCTGGGTGTACTATATGTCCGTTAATCGTGTGTTTGTTAAATCCATCGACATATACGGTTGGAGATTTATGATGAGCTATATAAATATAGCTATATAGGCTTATTAGCCCAAAGACAATAAATGATCCTAGCTTTTATCTATCAAGTATTACAACATTAACATTATATGTTGTAATACTCGTGTTTGTGTTGTGTATGTTACATGGTAACATTACATTACTAATTTGCTGTAGAAATATGAGCTTTGCTAAGCTGAAATACATCTAGTAGTTCTAGGATACACAAAGGTATCTGTTTAATATGAAAACGCAGTGCTTCTATACTTTTTAGTCTAATATATAGCAATGGAATCGAAATTTTCTGTAGTTCTATAGTTTATCTTACATTACTTTTTTATAAGCCTAACCGTTTCTTTTAAAGACAACGGCCAGTTTCTTTCAGACATAAAATACAAATTCTTTTTTTTATTCGTAACTCCTTAAGTTAATAAGTATAATTCATCACCCGCTTGGAAGCCCATCGCTACTACAGGCCTGTTCTAGCTGATTGAATTAGTAGTATCAATCATTTAAATGAGGTGCTCACCCTGTTCATGCTTGTACTGATTGTTAATGTGAACAACTGTTATTATTTTGATGTGAATGCGAGGATATAGATGAATTATATTCGGCTATTTGTTATAGTTTTGTGGCAAGTGGAATTTTGTAGTATTTGCTTAGCCTTCGGGGAAGCAAGTGTACCTAATACAGTCATGCTAAAATAATTAATGTAGGACATACCTATGTACTATAATATAGGATACATGCGTGAGACTGCGTATATATGTACTTCACTAATTATTTTATATATATACACAACAGTCGTGCTAAAATAATGAGAAAATATGTATGTAACATACGCAATATCGCGCCTGTATCCTCAAAGGGGTAATCAGAGGTGTATAAGAAACAACTGTAAGAGCACAGTCTTGCTTAAATGTTTAATATATGTACTACGTACATAGTTATACGCCAATATTACCGAAGGAGTACTAAAGGTACCTATGCCGGGTATATACACCCATATTCCGCCCGCCAAGTTTTAGATTGTTATATGCGGCGCACCGATTGCAGGCCATTACCTTTATCAGGCATAGTTTCAGACACCGTGAAGCTACTGAGGATTTCTTGACAACATTCTTATAAGAGGTCTGGGGCATTGCCATTATGGGATGGCATGCCGGCATAAAAAGAATCCTATGTTTTAATCCAGATTATGGTTTCCGCTGGCCAAGTGTAATTTGAATTTGTTAAACAGTTTGATTGATTAACTAACATTCAACTAACTGCATTAACTCTTATATTTATAATATTAGTAGGACGTGTATCACATTCAGCGTCAGAAAATATCAGGACTATTTTTAGCTTGAGAGCAAATTATTTGATTATATGTAGACAAGTTATAATTTTAGTACGCAAGGATGTGTATGTTGTAACCTTTAGGGTTTACTTTAAGAGAACTGTAGATATAATTAGGAAGTACAATGAGAGAAGGTATAACAAATACACTTTTAATGAATTAAGATACAATTAAAAGAGACAATCTTTACTTATAGAACTATAGTCAGGGCGTGGTTCGCTAAAGACTTGCTTCGTGGTCCTTGTATAATCAGGACACTTAGCTGGGAGTGTGAAGCCGGGCCGCAAGCAGACTGCGACTGACGCCGTCCGTCCTTATATAGTGTCGCACCACCGGTCGCGAGAGGTGGCTAGTGACGTGCGCCCGCGTTCGCCGGGCGTCTAGGCGATTATCGTCACAATGTATTATTAATGACAAATATAATTTATCATTTATTATTACCTTATATGAAGAAGAAACGATTATCGATGTTTGCGTACTAATATTATAACTGCGAAATTAACTCTGTTTCTCTCATAAGTTTTCATGATTAAACTGCTTCATATTAACGAAATTTTATATAGATGAAGGATTAGAAAGAGAGCGTACTTTAAAGAAAGGCGATTAGGTAGAGCTTTTGCAATTCAGTAAGCTATTTTAATATTAGAACCGCTTTTTAACCAACGGGTACTTTTAAATGACTATAAATTTCGATCAAAGACTACGGTAATCGCTTACCATAGGGTGGGCTTGTATGCCATCATAGTTTTGTACAAATCTCAAGACTATTAATGGATAACTACGGATTACGACACTTTATTACATACTCGAGTGAGCCATATTCTGAGAAAAGCCAATGTCCGCTAAAACTGCTAGGCTAGCTAAGAGATGTAAGAAACACTATAAATGTAATCAAGAAAAACCAAAATAAACCTTTACTCTAATTTCCTTACAAAGGTAAAAAACAACGGCTTACTATTTCGGATTAATGTTTATTTTAAATGTTGGTTAGTTACACGTGTCTAAAAAGTTTTTATAATTATCCTCACCAAATATTTGCACATAAATTAAACGGTGCATAAAACAAGCGCCGGCCACAATACAAATAATTGAATATCGAATCTTAATCCCGCGAAAACAAACTGCCAATAATATTTATTAAAAAAACAACAATAGCGTGTCCACGCATCGTAAGATAATTTCGGGATAGTATTATAATAAATTCCGGTGTTAATTATATCGTGAGTGGGCCGCGGGGAGCGCGGCGCGCGGCGGCACAAAGCGGGCGCGGCGCGGGTACGCGTGTTGATTTTCAGTTTATTTCATTAGATCCGCGCTGCGGGGTGCGCAGGAGTCGACGCCGGGGACTAGGGTGTGGCAACGTCAAGCTAGGTTTTGTATTGTCCGACTTTTGTTGCCCCTTAGTTTGTTTGCGTATGCGGTATTAGTGTCTGATTCTCGTGATAGCAAAATCGTTATATTCTTAATCCTTGATATAAAATATGTATTAAAAGTAATGATTGCGAGGTAAAAAATATGTGCTACCTATATGGACCAATACTAAACTGTTAAAAGTATTTTATCAGAAGAAACTTATATTAAAAAATAAGTAAAGTGTAAGCTAATTCTTATGTTTTACGCCTGTGCCTATTATGTTAATTACCACCTTACTTTAGTCTAGTTATTATTTATTTCACGTGTCGTTTATCGAATCACAAAGTGTGCATGTATAATAAGGAAATAAACGTAAATCAAACAAAAGGAATACACGCAAACAATAATTCTCCACGCCCAACTTTGTGGTTACCCTCACAGCCGCCATAGCGTTCACCTGCCCGCTTAAAAATTGTAAAATATAGCATTTTTAATGAAGTAACCTTTTCAATTTTCGGCTTTACGGCTTTTATCGGCGTGACATCGGCCCTAATCAAGCTCGTTTGCTTGTTTCTAAACGCTGTTGTTGTTTTTTAACATACATTATTTAGTGCCGACGCTGATTACCTTTCTTTTTTAATTTAAAAAAATGTATGTATACCAAAAATATTCGGTAATTGAATTTCTGTGATCGTTTCATGAGTTCTAATAGTTGAGTCGTGTGTGATGGCACTATGTAAATGGAAAAACGTATAGATTGGTTCATTCTGTCGTTATCTCGTGAGTTCGTAATAAAATGTTCTCTTCATGTCAATATTTATGTAATTATCATTGATTGCTTGTAAGTAGGTGATGAGATTCGAATATTCAACTTTTCAATTAGAAATTCTTGTTTAGACAGATTGAAAACAAAGCTAATTCTACGACAACGAATCCAATATAGTTTAATTTTCTATTCAGTCACAATTATGTAAAATAACAAGTAAAATATGAAAAAGGTTAATTAAAACGGAAATATAAACTTGTTCATTTCTTTTTACTGTCGTCTATGATGACGCAATAAAAGCATATTTCTTTATGTTTCTGAACGTTGTAAAACAGTGTATATTTTATACGAGTAATAAAATCAGATGGAACTTTATTAGTTTGATATGAGGCACGGGTCAGAGGTTGAAATATATTACATTTTGATGATCGACAGAGGGCTATCTTATATTAAATTTATTCAAATCCTTTATATGAGATGTGGGCGAGGACGTATGGTGTAAAAGTAATAAGAACAAACAATGGTATCGATTCTGTTGTGCTTCTGACTGATTTTAATCAATCTACTTATTTTACTAATCATGTCTCAAAGAAAATAACAAAATGACACTAAAATTGTTTATTTGTTATGTAATTTTTACTTAATATATGTATACTTAGAGACAGATATTTGAAAGACTTTACCTAGAGTGCGTAGACGAATGTCAAAAATCTTTATATTCCGCGAGGTCATTAAGGTTCATTTTTAATGTTAAGTAATATGTAGTAACCTTGCAGATATGACTAGGTAGTTGTAAAATACCAAAATCGTTATCTCAGGGCGGTTAAAAAAGAATGACGAGTATCGTCGCATAGCTCAATTCTTGCCTGAACCAAGTAAAAACTTAAATGTAAGTTTATTAACTTTAATAAACTGACTAACCTTTGAACTTTGATTTAAAAAAAGTTTTTTGATGTATGATGTAGGTAAATAAATATATTATTTTGATTAGATTTTTGAGTAAGGTAATGAAGAAATTATTGCATCATCTGTTAATTAAATTAAAATACCATGACAATATAACGTTTTATTTCAGAGTTGCATGCTCGCTTTAGTGTCTAATATAGTTCCGATTTTATTATTAAAGCAGCGAGGGCACACATGATTTTATTACTCAGCCTCTTATTATATTTAATTTGAGTCTAAATAATATCGAATTAATGTATTCACAATACTTAAAGTGACAGTTACTTATTTATCATAGATGTTTATTATACAATATTCTGAAAGTTAAAAATACAATTTCTGTTAAGACTTTATTTAAAAAGGGTCAAGCGAAGGGAGAGAGGAAGGTTGTTAGCAATTTCTGTCATGAAATACTTATTAGCAGCAAGGGTTTTAAAAATATTCCTCGTGGACTAAACTATTGAATACTAGATTTTGCACGCAGCTTCGCTCGCGCAAATGTAGGTTATGTCAATTTTGTACTCCTCGGGAGCAGTACTTATTCTGTATAAAAGGAATCCTGAATGTCCTTCTCGGTAGCCCTGACAACGTGTATGCGAATTTTATGATGATCGTTCAAGTAGTTAGAACGTGAAAGCGTAACAGACGAAAAAACAAACTCACATTCGCATTTATTATACTAGATTTTGCCCACGGCTTCTCTCGCGAATGTAGATTTATGTTAAGATAGATTTTCAGTAGCCTATATGTTATTGTGTTTGTTAAAAGCAAAAAGCAGCGATAGTTCAGTGGAGAGACCAACAGACTGCAATGCAGAGGGTCTCGGGTTCGAACCCACGTCGCGCACCTCTGACTTTCGGAAGTTATATGACTTTTCGAAATTATGTGCGTATTGATTGACAATTATCGGCTGCTCCGTGCCTCGGAGAGCACGTTAAGCCGTCGGTCCCGGCTGCCATGAACATCTATGGCAGTCGGTATTGGGAAAGTCAGTATTCTCTAATATCCTGACACTGGTCTAGCCTTAGGGTATCATTAGCCTTTGGGTTGCGGAGGTCAAGTGGCAGCCGCTCCGTGTAAAAACTGATATCCAGTCAAATCCGGATAGACTAGAAAAGCCAACCCCAAGTGACTTGCGAATAATAAAGGCTGAGGTAGAAGATGTTATTGTGTTTGTTGTAAATATTGTAAAGTTTTATCAAAATCCGTTTAATAGTTTTTGAGTGAAAGAGTAACAAACGTTCATCCATCCATCCATCCTCACAAACTTTCACATTTGTAATATTAGTATGAAAGGATTAGAGTTTTGTGTCGAACTTTGTTGTAGAACATGACGGGCTTTTAGGTCATTGCCATTGCCCTTTCGGAAGCTTCAGAATATGTTCGCTAGGCTTCGCCTAAAACGTATATTGAGATTCCCAACGCTGTTTATCTAAAGCATAAATTTTTGTTGTCCTGAACTGTAACTATCTATTTCGTAATCTTTGTTCCTAGTCTCAGTTACATGTCGAATCACAGTCACAGTAGTTAATAGCTCGGGTGACATCTTCATCATCAGTACGTAATAACATCAGAGTAATGATACGTGTTCTTAACGCAGTTTTTGTTGTGACTGATGATTTTCCTAGTAATGTTGCGTTTTAATTTATCATTTGTACTTGCTGCTAGATTTCCGGTATGGATGTAATGTCTGTGTCTTGTTTTATTTCATCATACTATGTTTTATATTATGTTGTAGTTATAGGCTAGTGACGTCCATTAATAAGAACTTTCGAAGATGCTGTTAAAATCTATATCTGTACTAATGTTATAAAGAGGAAAGATTTTATTTTTGTTTGTTTGTTTGTAAGGATTTAACTCAAAAACTACTTAACCGATTTAAAAAATACTTACGGGGCAGTCTTTGAGGACTGCCGATAGAAGTGAAAACTAAGTAACTTGTGAATTGTATCGTCGAGCTATTAGATTATTATTTTTGAATTTTGAACGCGTTCGGTAACGATGACGCGAGTTCCATGATTTTTGTTCACCCAAAAAGTGCTTAACGCGCCTAAAGAAGTTATCACTTCAAAAATGTATTTCCATTAAAAAGCTATATTATCACCTAGTTACATAGGCTATTATATTAAAAAAGTACTGATTTACATAATATTGTCTTCTATTTACGCGAATATTATTCATTGAAATTAAACTGCTATATGCGGATTTTATCGCGTTGTTTATTTTACACTTTATTACAAAAATTTGAAAATTGTTACACTACTACTACTATTAAACTTTACTAATTTTTAAGCTAATTAAATTATTATTAAAACTATTTAGATTTAATTTATTTTTACACTTTCCCCGACGTTTCGGTTGCTTTTCAGCAGCCATGGTCACGGGGAGGTCTCCCCATGACCATGGCTGCTGAAAAGCAATCGAAACGTCGGGGAAAGAGTAAACTTAAATATAAATAGTTTAATAGTTTTAATAATTTAATTAGCTTAAAAATTAGTAAAGTTTAATAGTAGTAGTAGTGTAACAATTTTCAAAATTTTGTAATAAAGTGTCAAATAAACAACGCGATAAAATCCGCATATAGCAGTTTAATTTCAATTAAAAAAAGTACTTTCATCAACATATAACCTAACCTATTTTACGTGATCCAAGACGCGGGCAATAGCTAGCGTTTAGGTTTAATAATATAAGTATAAAAAATTTTACATGATAAATTATAGCACTTTATAAGGACTTGTTTATTTACATATTTTTATTCTATTTTACCTTTGTCAGGCTGATAAGAATTACGCACTGTAAGCTAGGTTCGCCAACGAAGGCCCATATTTTGTTAAATGTCATGAATACATAATTAGGACTTAATTGAAAAATAAATGGCCAGTGTATTATTTATTATACGATACAGCTAAAAAAGGACTTTCTTTTTGATATCATTTCTGACAAAATATTAAGATGTTTCTTTAAAATTTGCTTGGGATTCTTGTCCACATGTGTTGCATATTAGGTTCACAATCAAGCTGTCTTTTTAGTTATGTTCGTCATTTATTTAGGTATATTTTCATACTGAGATATTTGATAAGAGCTACCGGGCGTTTATAAAGACGGGCTAACAAGGAACCGTGCCTTATTAAAAGGCACAGTTCCTCGTTTAATCTAAGTGAACATACCTACGTTCATATACATATATAAGTTCACACATCTTGGTGAACATTGTGGAAATTATGAATATATGATGTGATTTCCTCACAATGTTTTACTTCACCGCTAAAGCGAGCGATAATAAGATGTTTAATATGCACAGTAAGAGGTGCGTTTTGTGGGTTCGAACTGGTCACCTCTGCGTGACAGTTCAACGGTCCTCCCACTGGGCCATCACTATATCACAGTAATTACATTATATTTATTTTATTGTACAGAATAAAAAATATTACTTTCTAGGTTGAAAGGCATTATTAAAGTATTCGGTAATAAAATAGAAGCAAATACCCGTAAAATTTTATTGTTTATAAATGTTAAAATTTAAATAAATTCTCATTTTTAATAGTGTTATTTTTTACACCTACTGTACTAAAAGTTATTTGGAATGTAACAAAAATGACATTTATTTCAGTCAATTGGTAGGTAGTTAATATAGAAAGAGTATGTATAACAAAGTTTATTATTTTA
Source organism: Catocala fraxini (assembly GCA_930367265.1). Taxonomy (NCBI): domain Eukaryota; kingdom Metazoa; phylum Arthropoda; class Insecta; order Lepidoptera; family Erebidae; genus Catocala; species Catocala fraxini. Next base: position 7,897,733 of record OV884029.1, read on the forward strand.
TATAACAAAGTTCACGTGCTGGCCACATAATTGCGTGAGTATAATAAAAAAATAAATAATTTAAATGAAGAGTCCTACCTTTTTGGTACCTATGTTTCAGGATAGATACTACACTCATAACAGCGTAGCGAAAATATTCTAAGTCTATGCTCATAACACTCGTATTGCGCCATCAAATACTCTATATGATAACCTACCACCGTTTTTACATTCCGTGTGCAATAATTTCCTAGTCCGTTAGTTAGCTGGATATTTCTCTAGTCCCACGTTTTTGTCAACATAAACTTATTCATATGCAGTTGATGTGATAATTCATTATATATGTAAACCATCCGCTATTACTGTGATTAACATATACGACCTTTTAGAAATGAGTGAGATGTAATATCGTTTGTATAATCTATGCTTGCACGACTTTTGCAGATGATGTAGAAAGTTTAATTCAGCCGGTGGCTAATTCTCACGATGCAAATAAATGCGTAGATATTTTGTCTAATGGGTCTATGTATATAATGTAAATAGTAAAGAGTTGAGTATTTAAAATTAACTGAAATCCGGTTGTAATAATTGTTTGGCACATATCAAATTTATTTGTGTGCTGGTCGACTCTGTCAGGAAAAGAAGGTGGTGATACGCCAATTTAAAAATAAACACTAAGTGTCAAATCTTCGCACACAAAGGTGCTAGTGTTAAATCGAAAAATTATATAATGTGTCCATAGCCACCATCTTTTCTGACGGGGCCGTTTCGCACTTAAATTAATGCGGTGCGTGCGAATCAACACATAAAATCAAATTATTTTTAAAGTGTCACACAATTCGTGTTCATCCATTACTAAGTGTATAGACCCTATATAGAGAAGTATTTTATAAAACATATCAAATCAAAGTGGCGGATTTTTTTTAGGCCCCTGTTTCGATGAATTTATATAAACTCATGCCAGTTTTCCTCCAGAGATGTTTTATAATATTTTTATAATATTATACCACCTTATAATATTATACCACCATTTCCCAACTACCTGTATTGAAAGTTCTGCGTAATACAGCGAGTGATTTTCAGACACTGTGCTACAGGGCATTGCCTTACGGCAAACTGCACTAACAGCAGGTCAAGTCTTTTTCTTGAGAATGTTTTCGAAAGAGAGATGTTTTTAAAGGTAATTCTCGCTCTAGAAATTGTGGATCACACAAATATTTGTCCCGTCCACAACACACAGAGGCAGCGGAGAGGCGACCACTTATATTACTACGCAATCCGAGGATTCAAATTGGGAAGTTAACTTACCTATTTTAACTATGTAGCGTTAATTCTGGGTATAATTGTTTTTAAGAATGTTGATGAATTTAAATAGTTTTTTTTTTACGTGTTGGAATGCTTTGACGCCTACCCCTCCGTGGGAGGGGTTATGTCACTCACCGGGGTAAAAGAGAAAGATGGTAAAGAAGATAATAATGGACCTCCCGGTGTACCGACTAAACCTACCAGGGTGTTCCTCGACAAAACCGCAATTGGCGAGGCCACGCGAATCACTTTCACATGCGGTCGCGACCCCGCCAAGGTTTCGGCCCGGCGTATGAAATGGCAGGCCACTACACAACAAGACTAGCCTTTAGTCACCTCTAGATTAAAGCCCTAGTATCCCCCTTTGTGGGCGGGACGGACACACAACACAGAGGCGCGCGTGGGAACACGCACGCGGCCTCTTGGACCTAGTGCTGATCGGGTGGCGGGCAGGCCCGCGAAACCCACCACCCTCACGTCAAACTTCAGGGTGGCTGGAGGTCATCTCGCGCCCTCCGGCGCTCGGTTCTGCGGTTGACGCGGGACGAAAGATATACGTTAACCCTTGGTACGCCATTACAATCCGCACTTTTTTCTGTATACATATATGAGAAGGTTAAATAATGTATAATTAAATAAACATTACATAATAACATTTTCGTTGTCCGGTAGTGAATGCAACTGCTGTTCTTGAGGTCCAGCCAGTAGAAAGTTACTGGGATATTTTGTCAAGAAATTCTCAAAAGCAAACCGGAGTTAAGAAGTTGACAGTGTTGCACATCCCCGTGCCTTGGAAAAGGTGTAAAGCCGTTGGTCTTGCGTCTGATCTCTCTCCGGTCGTGTCGGATCACTGTCTAATCGGACTATGACTATGAGAGCATTTGTGCACTATAAATTCGGTCTGGAGGAACTTATTATGGTATATAAAAAAAAATCTATAAGCATAACGAAATACCCGCCTTAGGTCTCATTCATCATTTCCCTATTCTTTATATATATATTTAATATATAATTAGCCCTGTATTAAACTCCCACTGTTGGGGACGAGCCTCTTCTTAGTGTGAGAAGGGTTAGGCCATAGTTCACAGCGCTTGCCCAGTGCGGGTTCGCAGACTTCACATATCTTCAAAAATATTATGGAGAATTCTCAGATATGCAGGTTTCCTCACAATATTTTCCTTCACCTTTAAAGTAGTCTTTATTTAGCTATAAATGATACTGTAGATCAAATTGCCCTAAGGTGTATGCGCGCGAGTGACTAGCCGCAGTTAGTCTGTTTGACCAACCATTTTGTTGTCACGTCGTAAGCGTTCCTAACCGTAGAATTAATTATACTACTTACTAAATGGTATAACCTTTTAAGTTGTGCTTTCACCTAGTTACTGTGTAAAATACGTCATGTTGATTAAAGAGCTTTAATTATTGATTCCATGGACGTCGTAGTGGATTGAGTGGTCGCCTCGCCACTGCCACTGGGTCCAGTATTGTGGGTTCGAATCCCACACGGGGCAAAACTTTGTGTAATCCACAAAGAGTTGTTCTAAGTCTGGGTGTTCTTTGTGTCCGTTGTTTGAATGTTTGTAAAGTTCCCTGCGACACAGAATACATTAATAGAGGATTAAAAAAATAGGGGAGATGTTGTGTATGTGAATTCTGTGCGTAAGGTCTTGCGTTTGGTTGCCACGTCGGGCACTTTTGATAGGATTTTCTGTCATGAAATTCTCAATTGCTGTCCAAAACGGTAAACGATAGTATGCTCAATCCATATTACATGTGACTAACACAAATGCTCGCAAAATTTTATATACACTTCGGCCCAACCCTTCGGTATGAAGTCATCGATTTACAGGTCTATTCAGTACGCTGCTCGTGAGATGCTTCAAAGGGTGTGCTTTATTGCTGATGCTTTAAAAACTCAAATTACTTTAGTAATTTTGCATACTACTCCCTGGTTTCTGAATTGAGAAAAGTAGCAAATTTCAACGGGTTATTATCAATTATTTTTACATAATCGAATTGCATCAAACCGCTATTAACTAAGTATATGATGTTCAAATACCTTCTCAAATGTTATAACAGTTTGAGGAAATTTGATTTAGATATATTGAATCGAAGTCCATTATAATAAAATGTTGGCTTATTTGGCTTATTCGTTGCTAAACGGTCCTGATGATGCCTCGCGCTGAGGTAAAACACGTGTCAACGAATATTTTGTGCTCGAAGCAGAATACTTATTGCAAGTTGGAGTACGCCCAGATCCCACATCGAGGCTGTCCCTATCCAGAGGAGTTCGGTATTGTCAAATTTTTCTTTGCAATAGTTGGGGTGGGTAATCCGAGGTTGCGTGGCGGGTTCCTCTCTTCCCAATAATTTTATTTGATTTGGAAACAAAAATAATGTGGAAGTAATACTAACATAAAGTTTGAGTTGTTCTCGATTCTCAATTCAGTAACCGGTGGAAAGACTCACGCCTGTATTTAGCTCTATTTGTTTTAGGTACTACGTAATAGGGTGCAAGCTAATGCTTTCGAAAAATTTCATAAATTTATAATATTACTAGCTTTTGCGTGCGGTTCCGACCGTGTGGTACCTAGCTACATTAATAAAAAGTTGCTTTTGTCCTTTCCCAGGTATTAAACTAGATCTGTATCTAATTGCATTTATATCGGTTGGGTGGTTTAGCCGTGAATAGGAAACAGACAGACAGAGTTTCTTTCGAATTTATAATATTAGTAAGGATTATCCGTGTGCATTTCTTAGCACAGAAAACCTCCGTTGCAATTTTACAATGTGTTAATTTTATCGAACAATAACTAAACATATAAATTGTGTACATTGAACACAGATTATATAACTAAATCCATAAATATGCTTACATATACATTAACTAAAGGCTGACTAATAACGTTGTAACTAAGGAAAATCTTCAATTTAAGCATAATTGCCGATGTTTTACGATTAAAATTGCATACACATGTAAATTTTAAACGTTCAGAAACCATAAAGGTGGCTGTAAAATATCTTACTAATGGCTCCATTGAATTATTGGCTGTAAATGTAGAACCGTTGTATAGTGCAAAGTAATTCTTAAGTAATCAGCGGTGGACATTGTGAATGGAATAAGAGAAAATCTACGTTTCTAATTGTCGTATTAAATTGTTTATCTATAATTGCCCTCCGTGTAAGTTTCTTTGTATTTTTGTGTAGTTATACACTGCGCTCGTATCTAATGGATGGGTAAGGTGAAGGTGTTTTAGTTCTATTTGGTTAGGTGTGTTTCCGGTGTAAGTGCAGATATTCATGATTTATTTATTGGCAATCCTAATTTTTAATTGTCTGGGGTGGCGTTTGATATGGAATTTCAGATTAGGTTTCGGCTTAGCAATAATGTAGATTGATCTAATATAATTAGAGAAATATATTTGGTAAAATATACATATTTCTGCTATAATTTCTAAGTTATAAGGTACATGTGGTGTCTCCATCAAGGACTGCCGATATTATGTATTGTCCATTTAACTCCAATTGTCTGAAGCTTATCACTATCACTACATATTATAAAACAAAGTCCCCCGCCGGGTATGTCTGTCAGTCTGTTCGCGATGAACTCAAAAACTACTGAACGAAGTTTCATGCAGTTTTCACCAATAGACAAAGTGATGAATGTGTAAGATTTAGTGTAAATTGGTTAAAATATGACGGTGATTGTTAAAGACGTCGGCTTTCATCGAAATCGTTGCCAAATTGAGATATAACAAAACAATGTATAGTGGGATTGTTTCTCTTTTACAGGTCTACAGAAAAGTCCGTGATGTCTGCTTTCCTTAAAAGACAGACATATGCCAATGTCTGTCTTTTAAGGAAAGCAGACTATAGCCATTACAACCACAAAAAAAAATGGTCACATATAATGTGATAATTCGAAAGCTGTATAAACGGTAACAGTATTAATCCTTATCAAATTAAATACATAACATACCTTAAGCATTTATGCATATTATGATAGCTTTTACACTATATAATGTATATAAATATCTTCGGAGTTATCTCAAAATAAAAACAAATGTGCAAGAAAATAAATTCAAGCGGTCTCACACCGACGAGAATCGCTTGATGCAACATGCTCAACGCAACAAGCTGTTGCGGCACTGATGCTCTGCTACCCGTGCGAAGACGGGGCGGGTTGCTAGTATAATAATATTTAGGGATAGTGGTGAAATCTGTATGTATACCTAAAATACTGGTTTGTCTTACTATAATATCCAACTTATTATATATATTCCAGCAATACTATGCTTTTAGAGAGAATTCAAAGTTGAGAGTACAATTAAAACTGAAGAACAACTAGTAAAATATTCAACCACTTTATTGAAAATCTCTTAACCTTTCATAGAATAAGATTAAGATATCGTAGCTTTAAAGCTGTAATTAAAGTAGACATCATATATTAAACTATTTTACTTAAAATTATATAATAATACAAAGAAAGATTGAGATTATTTATTGTCCCTATTGTCATTACAACAATTATTACACCTAAGTACACCTGTCAAAAAAGAAGCTATGCAATTGTGCAGCAGTTGCTCAATTGGTTAAAATTATAATTTCTAATAGACTTAGACTGCTTTATTAATCAAATTTTGAATGTTTATGTGGAGGAGCAGATGCCATAGTGTTTTTGATTTTAGCTAAGACAGGACTGTAATTGAATGAAAGAGGAGTCTTTTATTCAATCACAGACTTTAGAAAGATTCACTTGTTATAAACTATGTAGAAAGTAAAAGTAATGAAAAAAAAACCGAAACACATAACTATGTTTATAACTTAATCAAAAAAATCTTAATGTCTACAAATCATTAATATGAAAATAAAAATCGGCTCATTAAACTTTTGACTTTTGAAGACTAAAAAAAGTTCCTAATCTTATTTCGACATTAATCCTTAACTCTTCAAAAACTAAACGTAACGATCTGGCGGCCTAATCGCCAACGAACCCCGACTGTGAGGCAATCATTAATTAGTTCAAGAGTTGCCTTCGAAACGATGAAAAAGTCCAGAATAATTTAAAGCACCATAATTGGATATTATAACAAAAATATCGCATTAAAAACAAACCCATTCAATTTCAACCGACCTCATTTGTTACTGTTTGTCTATGCTAGTTTTGTTTTTAAACTCGTTGTCTCTGGTATGAGTAATTATTACCAATTTATTATTTTAATTTAGTGATGTTGCCGTATTAATATTTGGATATGTGCCCTGATTTATTTGAAAAATTATGTTTTGTATGTATGTTCAAGTTTTAAACAAAAATAATATGATTGACAATAAATTAGTTGAACAAAGATATTTTAAATTCGAATTCAAAAATCATACATAAGCTTAATTGGTTCCGTCACTTTTCTAGTGATATCGTTACAATGTTATTGCAGACTTATTTCAAGTCGTTAGTCTGGTCAGGTCACTAATGACGTATCCTGCTATCCCATAGGTTACGAAAATCTATCCTGCTATAGGTACATATGTCCTGCTCTCTCGCTCATTATTATTTCATTATGGCACCTAAACTTAAGCATTAATATTCAAATGTTGACGCTCAAAACTTCTGAAAGTAAGTAACTAATCAATCACACACATAGACATAGATCTAAATTAACAAAATTAAATGACATGTGATACGGCGGCCATATGCAATTAATTTATAAAATGGCCTATCTTTATAATGTTCATACGTTTACGCGAATGTAACGCATAAAAATAAAGCAACATAGATTTATTTTAGTAAACTTGAAAAAAATACCCTAACTTAATGTTATAAATGCGAATGTGAGTTTGTTTGTTTGTTACGCTTTCACGCTTTTACTACTCGACATATCATCATGAAATTGCGCATAAGATTAAGATTTTAATGATAGTAGAGCCTCGCTGATTTCAGCATGAATGGGAAGGACTACCCTCTCACAGAATATCGACGTGAAATAGCAGTATTCCTACTGCTATGTTTCGATCGGTGAGTGAGAGTGCCGGAGGCCCAATCACCCTCTTTCCCCCTTCCCGCTCCTTCTCCTTCCCACTTCCTTTTTTTCCTAACGGGTCGGCAACGCGCAAGTGATGCCTCTTGTATTACAGGTATCCGTAGGCTACGGTGACCACTTACCATCGAATGACTGTTTACCACATTAGTTGTACAAAAAAAAATACACGTTGTCAGAGCAACAGAAAATGATATAGATTTTTTTTATTTTAATTCCTTTCGTTCAGGAAATGTACTGTTACTAATCTAGCCTAACCTTAGTTACACTTCCGCGAGCGCAGCTGCGGGCAGAATCTAGTAGTTTATATTTATGGCTATGCGCATTAGTAGTTTGGATAGTTTAATGTCTTTTTAAAGTATATTTTCTTTGCGTAACTCGTGTTGAATAGCACCTGCATGAAATACTGCGTTAGAGTACGAAATAGAAAGCTTAAGGGTTTAAGGCAAAGGTAATATTATATTCATCCTCATATATAACAAGCTCGCACCTTTCACTTGGTTGCATCTAACAGACGTCCGTTTAGCGCTAAAACATGTAAGTTTGTTTGTTAATCAGTTTTTATGGATTTTAGTGCGATATTGAGTCGTGAAGACGTGGGTTATAAGTTCTATATGAATAAAAATATGACAGCAAGTATTGTGCAACTATTAAAATGATCACTTCGCTGCAGCGTCATTCTGCTTATTGTGAGACAACGACATGTGTGATCCACAAATAGTTATAGCGGGTCTGGGTGTATTTTCTATCCATCGTTCCAATGTTTGAAAAAAATCCTATCGAAAAATCAGTTAAGCACAAAGCAGTCCTCCTTCTTTTTTAAAATAAGAATAAGATTATTTACTAATTTGATTTTGTTGGCGAATGACACGCAATTTATTTGGAGGATAACTTCGGGATGAGGTTATCCGATAACGAAAATAATATTAGCGATATACTCGGCGAATAAGCAAGATATGTGGTAAGGGCTGACCATATCTGTTAAACGACCAATGGCATATCTCTGAAGACTCTGAAGGCAATGATTCCTCAGGTCGTACGTAATACAGGACAAGCCTCACTGCTATTTAACTGTCAAATAGCCAGACAACGTGTTGCTTCCAAGAATTCTATTACAAAAACCAAACCTCGGTATTTGTACCGTGATATCAGGTATCTCCGCAAACATACGTAAGAAAAAACATACATACATAGATTCACGCCTGTTTCCCAGACGGGTAAGTAGAAATTACGGATTTCCATTTGCTACGATCCTGACACACTTCTCTGGCTTCATTCTCTTTCATCACATTCTTTATACACGGTTTATGGTGTTCTTAACCTAGCTTTTCTCCAGAATGTCTTCGATCTGATCGAGAAACGTTCGTCTAGGAAGACCTAGACGAACGTTTCTCGATCAGATCGAAGACATTCTGGAGAAAGGCTAGGTTAAGGACGAGGAATGGAACAGTCGCAAGAGGAAGACCTCTTGCGACTGTTCCATTCACACTAGCCTTATAAACTTTTTTAGTCAGTCTTTTCTCGTCCATTCTTTCTACATGCCCAAACCAGCATAGCATACCCTTTTCTATTCTTATCACTATATCCACTTTTATGCCGCATCTCTCTCTAATCACACTATTCCTTATTCTATCTTTCAGAGTACCAAAGAGGCAATCTTTTAAGTACCTAGTTTGTAGGTTTGCAAAAACATACAACCTTGCAAATGCAAATCTATTCGAATAAACTAAAAGTTTTGAAAATAATCCCCTCTTAAAATCCTTTTACTAAGTGCCCACAATTAAACAATCCCAATCAAATTACATATTTATTTTTAACAAAACCTTCCTTCGGTTTCAAGTCGTGACGTCGGCTCGGCATAATGCGCGGGCGCAGCAGCATCGCTGATAAATCATTGTGGCGCTTCTTGAGGCTCATTGGATGCAGCTTTGATTGATGGAGTACAAGAGGTTCAGTTTATCGAGTGTTTAGGGCGCCAGTGTGCGTAACACGGTAATGATGTGTGCTGATGAGTTCAAGAGTAATTGTGTACTACCTGGCTCTTGTTTTATGGATGAAAAGACCAGGGCGCGTCACTTTTTATTGGTTACTGTATGTTAAGTAAAGCAGTTAAGGTATACATGGTTAGGTGGCAGGTTTTGTTGCCATTTATTGGATAGGTCTGAACATATTTTTCTAGTTGGAAGGATTGTATCGGATTTTCATTGTCGTATAAAAAATGTGAAAAGAATATACTCATTAACCCTAGAATTTTAACGTATTTACTTTCATAACATTGTATTTCGTTTACGCAAATGTTATTATTTACATCGAAATTAAACTACATTATACATGCGACTACATTGAAACACTTATTTTATTTAATTAAAACTATTGAATTTATATTTACCACTATCCCTGGCGTTTCGGTTGCTTTTCAGTGGCTATGGTTACGGGATAACAACCAATATAAAAGAAAGACACAATGTTTGCATATAACAAGAAAGTGTTTCTTACTAAGCTGCTTTTCAAACATCAAACGCCAATTAATGCATTCAAGATAAATGTACAGTTAGCTGTATTTTACATTTGTATAAAACCACAGGCAGGTAAAGCCATCAAAACTTTTATGATCAGCAAAAAGTTTCGATTAAGTAATCATGTTGTTTCGACATGTTAAGAATCGTAAAAGTAATGTTGTTTGAGCAAAACTTCCTCAGCATTGTTCATACGAAACAACATTTACTTTTATTGGTATTTTTTAACAATATTTTTTATTAATCGTTAATAAATTTTTATTTCATCGATTCGCCACGCTCATAACGAAGCGTTCAAAATCTATTATTTCGAATTAATTTTATTGTATAAAATCACCCATCGTTTAGTTAACGATTCGACACGAATTAGATACATTCGCGACGACGGAATATTTTAATCGAATCGCACGCGCAAATAATACTTTATTTGGTTACTAACAAAGCGTGCATTATGAGGTTTCCATCGATTGTCGGCCGACCGTTATGCGTAATCGATATTCGGATGTATCGATAGTATCGTGATCGGGCGTACCGATTAATTATGAGAATTGATTAGGTGTAGGCGTGGTGGAGCTAACGAGGCCGGCCGATCTCGTGTTTGTTTAATTACTTTGGATTCCGCCTCCCGCGTTGTAGTAGTACCCGGTACTTTGTTAGCGAGTCTTGCTTCTGGTCTTCAAATAAATTATTGTGGATATGATTGCTCCCATGTAAGCGTAATGTACGTTTAATATGAAAAACAAAGATGACCACTTCAGAATCGTTTTCATATTCAATTATGGTTTTTACATTTACATCTTCGTGCGGCGGATGTGCTTTACAATGTTTTTATATGTCTCATTTGTCGGTACGAGTATTGTGTACTACTAGTACGAGTATTGTGTACTACAAGTACTAGTACTTGTGTAGTACTAGTGTGGCATACTAGCTTAAAGAAAGCAAAGGCATTCGAATTAATCAAAAAATAAAAGCAAAGTCGTCTATTCGTGCTAAAAGTGATGTAATGAATGATAAACCTTGCCAAAGAAAAAAATTAAAATCATACAAAATCTAGCCTTTGCATATTGCGCTATATTTATAGCTAGAAATTAAATTTGTGAGGTGTTTTCTCCAAAGCTTTTGATGTTTGGAAAGGTGCTGTCATAATTATTATAGCCATACATATAAAGACTCACTTTTGTATATCGCCAAAGGTGGAGGTGCTATTATACCCCTCATTTCACCAGCTACGTTTTTTAGCTGCCATATATCATAACAGTCAGTCCGAAAAAACTATAGCCTATATATTCTAGCTAAAAGAAAATATACAGTCATTATCATAACATTCCGCCATATATCACTTTGTATTAGCTCGAGGTTTGAAACACTATAATTAAGCCATCCCCTTACCTCAGGTTCGTAAAATTTAGCAATAAAACGTTAATGGTCTGTCACAACATCCGAGGAGCTTCACACGAAGGAATTCTAGGAGGTCACAAAACATACAAAAATGTTGTTTTCGCTCTTACTTTTTGTGTGAATCCATAATTAGATTTGGCGAGGTTCCACCCTGCACGGCAACTGTGTGTTGGTTCAAGTAATAAGCGTTTAACTAATAAATAGCTGAAAAATAATTCAAGCTTTATTTATTAACTAGGTACTTATAAAATCTCGATCTTCAAGTTTTTCTATGATCTTGTTTGCGGCTAATTTATGATTTGATGAATGATATCCGGATTGAAATTGTGTATTATACAGTAGTATATTAGATAAAATAATAGGTCGGAAAAAAGGCTTTTCGCATATAGTTTGTATAAATTTTTAATAAAATCTCTTTGGCTGTACTATTTGTATCTGGCTGGTTTTGATACCATTAAAAAGGATCGGTTTCAAAAAAAAAATTTTGTAAAATATTGTTTCCCGCCGGTTTTCATTTGTTTTTCTTTTTGACAAAATGAGTGAATCTAATGAAGAAATTAGATACATTTTTAAATTTCATTACAAAAAAGGAAAAATGCAATGCAAGCCGCGAAAAACATTTGTAACATTTATGGACCTGATGCGGTGTCAGTAAGAATAGAGTACAAAATTGGTTTAAACGTTTTTAATCCGGGAATTTTGATGTCAAAGATGCATCTTGCTCTGGTTGCTCTGTCGCGGATAAAATAGACGCCATTTTTGAAAAAGTGGAGTAAGATCGGCATGTCAGTAGTTACGACATAGCTAAAGATCTGGGAATTGACCACAAAACAGTTTTGATCCATTTGAAAAAGCTGGGTATACAAAAAACACTCGAAATTTGGGTGCCACACGAGCTCACTGAAAGAAACCTAATGAACCGTGTACTCATTTGCGAATCTTTATTGAGACGTAATGAAACCGAACCGTTTTTGAAGAGATTGAGAACTGGTGATGAAAAGTGGATCACGTACGATAAGAACGTGCGGAAAAGGTCGTGGTCAAAGGTTGGTCAGGCTTCACAGACTGTGGCAAAACCCGGGCTAACTCGCAATTAGGTGATGCTGTGTGTGTATGGTGGGGTTGGAAGGGTATTGTTCATTATGAGCTTTTACCGCCGGGCAGAACCATCTATTCGGCTCTCTACTGCCAAAAACTGATGAGATTAAAGCAAGAAATTGAGAGATAGCCGGAATTAAACAATAGAAAGGGTGTGGTCTTTCATCACGCTAACGCTAGACCTTACACATAATTAGTCATTTAGCAAAAATTAAGAGAGTTTGGCTGGGAGGTGTTTATGCATCCGCCATATAGCCCTGACCTTGAACCTTCAGATTTCCACCTGTTTCGGTCTCTTCAGAATTCTTTAGACAGTATCAGGTTAACATCAAGAGAGGATTGCCAAAACTACTTGTCACGTTTTTTTCATCAGAAGTCCCAAAATTGACCTACAAGATGGCAGACAGTCATCGAACAAAATGGCACATATATATTGTAATTAAATGTAAATAAACTTTGAAAAATAATGTCTTGAGTTTTCATATAAAATGCGAAGAAACTTTTTCCCCGACCTTATATATAGAAAATTAATGTCTACAAACTAACTAATTTTTTAAATGTGAATATGTATTTGTTTGTTTTTTAAGCTTTCACGCCTTAACTATTTGACTGATCATCATGATATTTCGCACACGCATTGTCAAGATTACAGAAAAGGACATAGGATACCATTCAGAAAAAATACTGTTTTCGAAGCAAGTTGCAAGCAGGAAAAACCGAGATTTAAGTAAAATACTTTTTTTTGCTAATTACCATTATGAATATTGCATGCATGTTGTAGAAAACCTATAGCAAAATGATTCGTTCATATCGCTAAAGCTTATAGCGTAAACCATCGCATAATAAGAGGCTGTCGGGAGGCGTGCCCATGTAGATGAGTTCGGGAGGATAAAAATTCGATTACAATTAAATTAACTCGACTCATATTTATTTTACATTAATAAGTATCTGATTTGGGAACTGGTGTTTTGTAGTGGCATGTTAATTTTTTTTTGGTTGGCAATAAATTATCGTTGCTACGCTGTTAAAAAAAAACTATTTTAATTATCTGTCTGTAGTTACCTGTATGTGTTGTACTAATACTAGGGCGTTAACTTTTATTGAAAGAGTCATGATTCTTTACAAAATTGATTAAATGTTTGCTGTGTGTCTATGACAATCCTTTTCATAAAACCATTAGGCACCGGTGTGCTGCTGAGACTTTATAGGTCACTATTAATTCGCAGCGACATACCGTAGCGTGATCTTATATAGCCTATGTTACTCTTGGGTAAAGTAGCTTACTAATGATGAAATATTATTTACATCGGTCCATTCATTTTTGAGTTTGTTAATTAAAAACAAACATACAAATCTTTCCTCTTGATAATATTAGTATAGCAAAAGTATTATGTTATAATTATCTTTACGATTATGATTATACTAGCTGTGGGTGTGGCATTGCCAGGTTATATGATGTTCATAATTTTTTTATCAGAAGGGCAAAATGGGCTTTGTACGCGACAACTCCTGTTGTGTAGGACAACACTTTGATGCTATTCTCCATAAACTAAAATAGCCGCTACTATCGAACTGTCGGGCCGTAATACCTCTTACTTCTTTTGCAATTATATTATAAATAAAATATATATTACACACTTTCCTTCAAATTTAAATTTTCTAAAAATTTGCAAATAATAACACTGCACAACAGCATGTCTGATGATTGGGTTATGTTACATGATATTAGTCTAACTTCAATGACATTTTCAAATCTGTGACTGAAATTTATCTATCAGGTTTAGTTTACAAAATATGACACACATGTCTTTTTATAATAAAACAGTATATTTAAAGATTACCTTATTTTATTTAGTTCTTAAGTTGAAAAAATCTTGCTGAAGCTGAAAGTAGTGAACTGAGCTTATTATTATTATTTCATCAGACGAAAGTTGCAATTTTGTTGTACAGTGTAATTATAATAATTATACATATGACACGATTTCTAATAACATAATATTTAAAATAATTTTTAATTATATATATTAGTTATTTATTAATTAAAAACTACTTTAAAATAGTGATATTTAATATGGTAAACTTTTTAAGGCATTACAAGAATGACATACTGAAAGTTACCAAATTGCAGATGTTATATACGGTATTATAGCTATTATATTTTTATCTATTAGAAGATAGTTATATAGTAATAGAGCAGTAGAGCCTCGCTGATTTCAGCATGTAAGGGCTTGACCGGGTAAGGACTACCCTCTCACAGAATATCGACGTGACATATCAGTATTCCTATTGTTGTGTTTCGTTCGGTGAGTGAGAGTGCCGGAGGCTCAATCACCCTCTTTCCCCCTTCCCGCTCCTTCTCCTTCCCACTTCCTTGCCTAAAAGGTTGGTAACGTGCAAGTGATGCCTCTGGTGTCGCAGGCGTCTATAGGCTACGGTGATCACTTACCACCAGGTGGGCCGTATGCTTGTTTCCCAACATAGTAGTATAAAAAAAAAGATTTTAATGTAGTTATTAACTACAGTAATAGTGTAGTGGTTTTATATCGTTGCCTCGCCACTACCGCTGCGCCGACTGGATTGAGGTTTGATCCCCACACGAGACAAAAAATTGTTGATCTACGAATAGTTGTTTCGAGTCTAGGTGTTTTTCGTGTCCGTTGTTTGGATGTTTGTAAAGTCACCGGCGACACGTGTATTACGCAGAGTGAAGGAGATGTCATAGGAAATGAAAAAAAAAAATTACTTTTGTCCATGTCTCTCAAAGATAGATAAACTATACGCAAACATAAAATGAAGCCTGCCTTTAGTTCATCGCATCAATATTTCATAAGAACTCTTTCTTTAGTACACCGTATAGAAATAATGTTAGAATCTATTCACGTCCTATTAGCATTTCGCATATTTACAAAAAAGATTCTATTAGTTTATAATTAGGCACAGCCGATTCCACTGATTACAGCAAAACAGAAAGTAGCCATAAAATTTTTCGACGAAATTAAAAACTAATAAACGTGAGTCACGGCTTTCTTTCAATCAAACGATGGTAAATCATGAGATAATTGAATTTTAGATTAATGGTTAATCACAAACCAATCGGATTCGTCCCACGCACGACCCACGACGATATCCGACGATATCCGATGTAATTGCACGTTATTGAATTACATTTTAATTAAATTCGATTATGTAATTAATGTTCCCGCCATTGTTAGGTCCGCCATGATGGATGACCCGACCCGCCAACGGTTAGCTGCCATATTTTTCAACTTTTGACATGTAATAAGCTATTGATTGATGAAAGAGAATGTTGAAAGGTGAACGTTATATCTCTTAACGAATGCAGGTTTAGCTTATTGAATATTATGACTTATCTGATTGTATGTATACGTGCATATAGTTTGACCGAATTTGGTTCGCTACTAGAATACGCATCGTGATTGGTATTTCGATTACAACTGGTTAAACGATTATCGATTGTGCAAGATCGGTTTCTAATCGTAATAAATCGAAGCATTTAATAAGATTTACTCGTATGTAAATGAAATAGAGTAACTATCTGATGGGTTAAAGTGGTTTAATCGATCTGTCATTAAATATGGGCACGCCACAAACGTGGCGGTAAGACCCGTACTTATAGAGTGGCTGGAGAGGCGTTATGGCGCCCTCACGTTTCGCCTGACGCAGGTGCTGACCGACCACGGTTGTTTCGGTCGGTATCTGTGTCGAATAGGCAAACAGGAGACGCCCGGTTGTCATCACTGCGGCGACTGCCGCGTCGTTGTCGAGGACACGGCGTTGCACACATTGGTGGCTTGCCCTGCTTGGGCCACGCAACGCCGTGTCATGCACGTGGCAGTCGGTAGAGTAGTCCTCTCGCCCGAGGCTATGGTTCTGTCCATGATCTCGAGCGAGAGGTCTTGGAATGCCGTCGCCTCCTTCTGTGAGGAGGTGATGTCAGTGAAGGAGGCGGCGGAGAGGGAGAGGGAATGTTCAATCCCTCTCCCTAACCGCAGAGCCGGGCGCAGGAGGGCGCGAGATGACCTCCAGCCACCCTGAGTAGAAGCCTGCGGGCGGTGGACCCATTGGGGCCGTCCACCGCCCGATCAGCGCAGGTCCGAGTAGGCGGCGTTCGTGTTCCACGCACGCCTCACGATGTCGGAAAGGGACTAGGGCCCCCCGCTTTGTTGTCGGGACCAGGTCCCCCAACTACGGAAACTTTTATTGTGTTGTGGGACCCGCCACGTCCATCGGCGGGTCAAACCTCTGGCGGGGTCGTGGTTTGAATGCGAAAGCGATCCGCGCCCCCGCCATAAAGGTGGGAGGAACACCGCGGTGGTTTTAGTCGGTTCAGCCCAAACATATGGGCTGGATCCCGACATATCCCCATCGCCTGCCCCAAAACCGGCGATGGGGAATGTGATTTGCACATTTCCCCGCGTTAAAAAAAATAAAAAAAAATAAAAATCTGTCATTAAATATGTTTGTAAAGGGGGAGCCACGAATGAACTTCCACGGTAAAATAGCGGAGTATGTTATACACTAAAATCTTATGCGATTATATTTTTACGTAGTGCATATTAAGTACCTTCTTTATACAGTCATGCGTCAATCTTAGATAAGGTACTCTCTAATTTTACTTAATTATTCCTTATTACATTTTTAAACATATTACGTTTTACGGAAGTCTTTACTTACGTATTTCGTTGTATTACCTCTGACTTCGTCAACATCAGGGCTCTCTCACTTGAATAGTGCTTCACACTTGTCTAAGAGACATCCTTCGTAGGTATTTAATTGTCTGTTTTGTAGCCATGCTATTTGAATATTAACTGGGTAAGTTTCACAAAAAGAAAATGCGCATACAATTTCAATATTTTGTTTATTTTATACAAGATAATTCATAGTGATTCTTTTATCAAACAGAAGAAGCGTAGACACTGTGGTTTTGTGCAGCTATTAATAATTTCTCTCCAACCAGACCGTTGCGGTTTACAATCCTCTTTGGTGCAACTTAATATATGATACTTTTTTGGAAAGGAAAAGGAAATACAAAAATGTGACATAACAACAATTTATGCGATGAGCAACACTTTCAACTTGTCTTTTTGAATAATATTTGCTATATTAGGCTTTGTGGTTTGTGTTGACATAATAATGCACGAAATTATTATGGCCTCATATTTCTGACTCGTTATGTGTCCAAATGGTGTGGTTGTTCGTGCATAACGTCTAATGTACATATCCACGAAAAGCAACATTAAATTTATATTTCTAAGTGCGTGGAATACGCGGTACTTTATCTGTTGTTGTGTTATGTTTTCGCGGCAAAATCTTAATATCGAGAATCAGCTAAGAAAGCATATAGGATATGCTTTCAGAAGTAAAGTTAACGAGTTCGCGAATCGTCGCTAGTTATGGGTTACAAATAGAGGACACACTGTGTGTAATTAAAAAAAGCCGGCAACAAAATAATCTGGGAATTGTCAGTGTTGCCATCATATACCTAGTATTCGACATGTCAATTAATGGCCACCAACACCACGTTAAAATCATATACTCCACGCAATTTCAATTCTGTACAAATTATATTATTTTAGGAAGCGTTTTATTGCATGTCTAATTGTGGGAAAATTTACAGAAAATGTATAATAAGCATTCAAAGAATCATACATAGCAGATTAAACATACTATTTTTATACACTGGTGATTTGTATTATCATTATTTTCTACTAAAACAGTTTGTGGAAATGGATATTTACATCAAGAATAAATATGAGTATAGTAACTTGTCTTATTGTCTGTATATTTCATTTAATATATAAACTGTAATACTTTTTAAAGGCACGATTAAGGCATAGACTTCCATAGATCATACAACGATCATTTTAAATGAAAACTTAAAAAATACTTATCGCCTACAATAAATAACAATAAGGCCTATTGGACGGATTTAAGTAACTACAGGAATCTTATTACAACATATTAACATAATAATGTACTAATATTTAGAGAAATAGTCATCAGGCTTTTTTGCCAAAGTGCTTACTTAAATAGTTCCCTGGAACTGGGCTTACGTCTTCTCTTTTTTTAATACAGTTCATGTTTGTTTTAATTCATACACTTAGTTTCTTTTACAACTATTACAATGAAGATAGGGTGAGGGCAAAAAAATATTGAGCTGTCAAATAAGTTAAGCGTTGTTGACATTCAATTTGAAAGTAGAACAAAGATGGCGATCGAATTTACGTTAACAACCATCGAGTGAACTAATTTGACAGTTGTATAAATAATATTCAGACAAAGACGGAATGTTCAAAAATCAAATCCTACGTAAAACAAATCTGGCATAATTGTTAGAAATATTGATGATCCTTCAAATTGATATCGGTTTATAATTTAAAATGATTCCAATTTAGATCTTTAAAGTTAATTAAAATATGAAGCCCTATCTTTACATAAATTGGACTACGAGCTATCAAGCAAAACCAACTTAAAATTGTAGAAATAGCCGACGAAAACATTCCTTAACATTTTAATTTTTCTGCGTCACCGTAATATTTTCATTAAATGTCCTTAAGTCCATATAGGTTTTCTTAACCGCCAACACCATTTATTAGGACAACTTTAGGAAACAAGATTCTATCTCCACAATGGTGCGTACCACCTCAACTAATCAGGTCAGTGTGGTGCCGTTGTCGCAGTATCTCCAATCTCAACTCATGTTCTCTTGCAGCCATTCTTAAGGCAGCGATACTCGAACTTCTTCTTTCAATTTCTGGGGCTGACGGTTGTGTGGGAGGGGATTCGCTTCCTGGAGATATGGGAGGTGAGACAGGGGGCGGGTCTGGAGATTGCCTTGGGGGTGCGGCTAGACCTGCGAGGAGGGAATGGAAGGGCGGGCTAGAGGTGTATAAAGGGGCGCTAAAGAGCGGCGGTCGAGGTAGAGGAGCACCGAGGTATTGGGCGCCCAAGACTGGCCCTCCGGCGTATCTGTTGACAAAAGATGGTTGGCATAAAGATTTGTATCCTAAAGATGTATCGTAAAGTACGTACCTATAAACAAAATTCTCTATATGGATAGACATTTAGTTTATACGTTAAATATATCGGTGTTATCAGGCATTAATTTATGTAATGTTAATGCATCGCCTATTTGTTTTTAATTTTAGCCCTATTTATTTAAAGGTCTTGGTTCACAATAAAGAAGCGACCATGTCGTCCTCGTAATACAAAATTACAGTACAGACAACGGTTATCATACTTAACATTTAGATTAAAACTTTACATGTACATGATAATTTGGGTTCTTAAACTATTAGTTACACTTATTATCTATTCAGGATCTTGGCTTTAAACAGACTTCCACTAATTTGTATAATGCTTTGGCATCATTTAAGTCTGGTTGAGACAACACACTGTTGCAACAACCTACATTTACCAACCAACAATATTAATATTATTAAATATATCGCGTCTTAAAGTTTCGCTGCGGACATATTCCACTAAAATGTGATGCACGTCCTCGATCATGCCACACTCTGTACAATTTGGTGACACCTTTTTCATTAAGATAAGAAGGCGAACTTGTAAGTGGGATGTGGCCAGAACGAATCCTGAAAGCAGTAACTAAGGTACTTCTTTTGAGGTTGCTTGTATCAAACCAAGGGAAGCGAAAAGGTTTAGCTCGTGTAGTGTTATACTATATACCCTTGCTTTTTGCATTACTTTTTAAATGATCTGCTAATAAATCAAAAATATGTTCTTTTAACAACGGTATAGCATCAGTATAAAATGGCGTAACATCGATGGGTATTCCGTCTGAGACAGCCATCTTTGCGAAACGATCCGCCTCCTCGTTACCACACAGACCTACATGGGATGGCACCCACTGCATAAACACGTTTTTATTAGACGCCGCAAGTTGCCGAATTGTCTTCAAAATATTGTAAGCTATCGCCACTCCTCGAAAATTCGAGGTGCACCGAGCCATGTGTTGGAGTGCACTTCTGGCATCCGTCATAATTACAAAGTTGTTATAATTTATACTTTCTATTTAAGAAAGAGCTTCAGACAATGCGACTAACTCCGTGTACATTATTGAGAGATTGGCATCGATTTGGAATAGAATTTTTGTTTGTGATTGTGGATCGAATACAGCTGCATCTATATCATCCTTTTCTTTCGAGCCATCGGTAAATATTTGATAAAAGCCACAATACTTATCAACTATGTATATATTCTTGACACTTTTCTTTTATATATATAGCCTAGCACCGTTTTGGAACCGGTTACGCCGCCTATACCACATACTATATTCCGTTCAACATTAATATTTTAGAGCCACGTGTCTAAAGAGAACATTTCTAATCTTTACGAACAGTGAATAGAGGTAGATTTTAATAAGGTATGTACAACTGCTAGGAGTGGTATTTTCTTTCGACTCCAATAACCTGGTCTATGACAGTGATCGGCTAACTAGATTATTAATTTTACAGTCTCATTATTTTCTAATGTGCGACTTCTTAACCAGAACTTACCACGAGATAATACCTACGAAGATCGAGAGGAGGTAAACACAATTCATTTTGCATTACGTGTATTGTGGTGCTCTTTATAAATCCCCCAATAACATGCATACATTGGTTTTGGACTTTGTCGAGTTCGTACAAATGATTTATTACGCTGGAATCATATAGAAAGCTTCTATAATTTAAGTGACTCCGTATTATAGCCATGTATAACTTTCGTAAATATTTGGTATGTAAGCCCCAGTTTGATCCCACTAAGACTTTAAGTACATTTACTAATTTCAATGTCTTCGTACAACTTCATTTATGTGTTTGACTTTCACTTCAATGATCGATCGAACCATACATCTAAATATTTAACGCAACTTACAAATTGTAACCGCGTACCATAAAGAGTAATGTTAACATCATGTCTGTTAAAGCCTTTATTATCAGATGCCACTAAGCCCAGACACTCAACTAATTTACAAAGCATATCTAAAGCTGACTGCAGACAAGTAACTCCCTCTCTTATTGTTTTGAATGTACCATACAGTAAGAAATCGTCAGCATACTAAGAAATGCAGACATTAATAATCTCATGACAAACTTGTCTAGTAGCTATGTAAATAATAATGGAGACAACGGGTCACCCTGAGCACGACCGTGGCCGGTTATTCTTGTAAGGTTACAAAGATCTGAACTTAATACTCTAGATCTCAAAAAGTCCCATAAATAATTGCAAATCTCTGACCCAACCCGGAGACTATCCAAAGCGTTTAATAAAATCGTAATATCCACGTTTATTGTATGCGCTACTTATATCTACAAAAATACCTAAAGATATAGTATTATTACGAAAACCTAGCTGTATTTGAGAAACCAATCGCACAATACTGTCAAGGCAAGATCGAGATTTTCTGAATCCTACCATTTTCTTCGAAAAATATCCCAGACTCTCTAAGAACCATTTTAACCTATATTTT
This sequence comes from Catocala fraxini, assembly GCA_930367265.1. Classification (NCBI taxonomy): domain Eukaryota; kingdom Metazoa; phylum Arthropoda; class Insecta; order Lepidoptera; family Erebidae; genus Catocala; species Catocala fraxini. Next base: position 7,919,554 of record OV884029.1, read on the forward strand.
AAGATCGAGAAGGGCAGGACATAAAAGCATTTGGACGAACATTAGAACTAAGCTCCTGTGGATCGGTACCAAGTTTCGGTATAGGAACTATTTTAGTTTTTCTCCATTGCTCAGGTGCAAATCATATAGCGAGAAACGCACTAAATATTGTTATAATTATTTGTTTACCAACAACAGGTAAATGTTTTATCATTTAGAAGAATATGGCGTCTTCGCCGGGCGCTGTGTCTGTGATCTTGATAGCCCGGTTTAATTCATGGAGTGATATTTTACTGGCTAATACATGGTTAGTAGAAGAAAAGAGCGGAGTCTTCGATGAAACATAATCTGGCGACAAGCTATGCAGCAACTTATTGGCTGTATCTCTATCAACATGCAGTCTTGGAAGTCGGTAGCCTTTTAACCGCTTCATTTTGCGCCACATCTCATTAACCGATGTAGTTTCATCGATGCTACTACAGAACGCCTGCCAGGCCCCTCGTTTGGATTTCCGTATAATTCTTTGTGCTGCCGCAACTTTAGTTTGTAAATTTATATAATTTTGTGGTGTGGTATTGCCTCTAAATGTCGCTTAAGCAAGTCTTCGTTCCGCAACCGCTCGAGAAATGTCCATGTTCCAGTATGCCTTAGGCGTACATTTTTTAATACGTAGTGGGTCTTGACAACTTTTCACATCAGAAATAAGTAAATCCGCAGCCGTATTTATCGCATCGATGAATTGGTTATATGCAGTCTGAGGATCAGCCACCACTGTCATAGCAGAGAATATATCATGAAGGTAACCTGTATATTCTCCCCATTGTGCTTTTTTATAGGTGCGCTATTTAAAATCAGTTGTCAATGGAGACGTGTATGTAGCAAATTTGATGACAAGATGGTCACTGCCAAGGAGTAAGTGTAGTTTCCACACAAATCTTAACGCTATATCACTAGAAACGATAGTAACGTCAGGAGATGATTTTTGTAGTCTACCACTCACTAATCTCATCCTCTTTGGAGATACATCATTTAATGTAACAAAATTTTTGTCCAATATTGCATCAAAAATCTGTGTGCCCTAGCATCAGTCTTGTATGACCAGCTAGAATGATAGCCATTAAAGTCGCCAGCTATAACAGATTCGTTTTGACAAAGGTTGAAAATAGTGTCCCAATCGTTTGATGTCGTTCGAACAGAGGACGGGCAGAAGACTGATATAATATTTTCTATGTTAGTACAGTTTAAAATTTTGAAGATAAACCTTCTTTAAGCGCTTTGAGCACTTTTTAGGTGAACAAAAATCATGGAACTCGCGTCATCGTCACCGAACGCATTCAAAATTCATAAATAATAATCTAATAGCTCGACAATACAATTCATAAGTTACTTAGTTTTTACTTCTATCGGCAGTCCCCAGTAAAGGGTTTCAATACCGGGATTAATATTATTAACCTGACATACTTGATATTTAACTGTCGAGTGAACAATAATCGCCACGCCGCCGTACCCATTCTTTCGGTCATGCCGCAGTATACTATACTCACTAAGTCTCAATGTGCAGCCCGGTTTAAGCCAAGTCTCACTCAAATTCAGCTAGTTTAGGAATTACACTCTGACAATTCTATTGTAACAAGTTAACTGTGTGATAGGTTCGATAATCCATTTTGTATTAATGATTGAACCCACTCAGAGAAACAACTCGAAATTAAATGCATTATCCATTCACATATCGCCCAACCACAGCTCTTTATCTTTTCTACGAAACTTATATTTTGCATGAAAATTATATTTTTAATTTTTGACTTAATTGTTGAGAATCGAACTTCTTTGTATTTTCTTTTTGTTTGTGATTTGGTGTGTCCTCCTTTGCCATATCATCAGCACCATCGACGCAATCTGTGCATGATGGTCCTTCTACTAACTCATTACTTTCGTATCTGTTATTTTGTTTACTCGATTTATTCTTAGTAGCTTTCGTTCTGTATTGTTATTTCTGATTTAGGTGTTGAATTTTGTTCATTCTGTGTCTGAGATGGAGCCTTCACCACTTCTGCATATGTTGGGCTACGGTCGAATTGAGTTGGGATTTCTTGTATGCTGTCGGTTATCTCAGACGATTTTGTAGGTGCCGCTTCAGGTTGTGGGGAAGATGGTACATACAATGTAAATGCCCGTTTGTATATGCAGTTAAACTGCGCCATTAACGCCCAAATCCTTTTTTCTTTTATATATATTGCACAAACTTTCGATAGTGCCATGTGCTTGCCACCACATTTCACACACCTAAACCTTACCACCACCTTACCACGTAGTCTCGCAGTTGGGATGAAATTTACCACATTTTGGACAAATGTTTTCCCGGTACGACCGTACTTTCAACATTTAGAACACTGTGTGACGGGGAAGATGTGGGTTTTCACTTGAACACACAGTCCATAATTAAATATATGTGACGGTAAAGAGGATCCCTTAAAGCACAAACGTATGTACATTCACTGTCTTCAAAATGGCCGCTATCAAAGTTTCGGCGTTTCAATCGTTTTACACTTAATATGGCGATATTGCTGTTCAACTCCTGTAAGGTTTTGTCTTTACTCAATACACACTCAATATCTCTTATCATACCATAAGATACAACAACTTCAAATGTTCTTTGACACTTGTAATCCTTATCAATAAAGTGCTTGCAACTAATTAATTTGTATGCACTCTCCTCATTGCTAAACTGTAATCATACTTTATAGGCGTTTACTTTTAATGTATTTTAATCTCGTTATATCTAATATATTTTCACTATTGAGTATACGTGCCAACCCTATTGGTTTAGGTAACTTTTTTTCTAGATGTCATACTGACTTCAATTAGTTCTGCTGGTATTCTTATCGTATCATTATTAGTAAGACTGCACGCCATAATTTTACCTCTTCTTCCTACCTCATTCCATATTTCATCCACATCTGCGTCACGAGATCGCTTTTATGGTTGTCCGTCACCCTTCTCGTATGTATTTTCTACTCTGGCTTCTAATAATACCTTATTGTCAATGTTAGTCTCCTCTTGTACACTTAATGAGTTGTTTACGTCGTTGTCGCGATCATCGTCAGTTGACTGCATATCACTATCCATAATCAACAGGTATGTAACGCATAACAATTCTGAGAACAGCGGCTAGCCGCGCTATAACAGATAAAACAGAACCGGTTCCGCGTACACGTCCTGCTACAGCAAGTGCGCGTTAGCCACTGATCGCCTATGTGTTTGAAATCAATGTGCAATATTTTGATTATCATTGCTAAACATAGAACTTTTCTAAAAAGTCATGTTGATTTATAAGGGGATTATCTAGGTAAATTTTCCCTAAAATGTTAGAACTGCTATGCACTCGGCACGTAAGAGATGTTTTGTTTTTCTACGATATTGCGCTAACTTCATCAATAATGATTTGCATGTATAAATATTATCAATATTCTGCGTCAGAATAAACCTAACGTACACAAGCACGACGGCCCCATCACTGCTTTATACCCCACATTTTGCCCATAGTCCATCCATGCAAAGATTTTTGTAAGTGTTAGACGTAACAGCTATTGCAAGGCATAGCCATCCTCAACACAAAATAGTCATGGTCAATATGAAACTTACCTAAACGACGCTAAAGCATTAGCATCAAACGGTTTCCGAAACCCGAACCCTAACTGTGAGAAGGGGTTCGGCATTGAAGCCACGACGGATGGCGGTGGTGCTCCACCCGCGGCTCCAAGGTAAGGATTGTACGGATGCGCCTGAGGACCCACCTTCTCTTGCTTACGCCATTTCGCGCGGCGGTTTTGGAACCACACCTGGAAAGACGAAACGAGATGAGCATCGTTGATATATGAGAATAGTCGCTACTTAATCGCCTAAGATGGTAATCAGGCACCGCACCGCAAATTAATATTAATATTTGTGGAATCAAGTGCGAATGCAAAATGTGCATTTTGCATTCGCACTTTTGCTTGATTTTCTTTTAGATCCTATATTACAGAACTAAAAAAACAGGTTTATGTTATCATTTTACCGACTTAAAGTGGCTGTCTGTCTAATGTCTGAAGTGTTGTATTTAAGTTATTTTAAACATATCAATCACTTGGCCTAAGTACACGACTAGTTTCTCTTTATTTGTCTTTTTAAAACCACTCCCGCGCTCTTGATCGAGTACTGTGTCGCAGGAGTTTTTTACAAATATACAATTTACGAACACAAAGTTCACCCAGAACCAGAACAATGATCATCACCAAATAATTCGAATCCCACCCATTGCACTACTGACGTGAACTCATTCCTTACCCAAGCATATTGATTTAGCTGGAAAGGTTAACTAGAGTATCAATAAGTTGTACCTACTTGTAACCCAAAACTGTAAATATTCTTAACCTATCGAATTGCACCGGCATACCAGCGGAGAGTCACTATTGGTTTTCAATTATGTCTGGCATCCCAAAATTGTTAGGTCCAAACAAAATAATGGTTGTCACGAGTGGGTATCAAACACTCAGCACAGCGGTGAAGCGACCACTTGCTAACTAAGCACTGTACTAAGCTCACGTCACTTTACTAACGAGAAAGAGTTTTACGTGTTTTATAAGTTATAGTTTGAGTAAAGTTAAGTTTTACACCTATTAATTTAGTTAACCATGCGTGGTTACAAAGAAACTAAATAATTTTATTCTATCTGTTACATCATAATTCACGTTTATTGCAATAAAAATATCAAACAATTATACTGCTGCAATTATTTTCACATATAAAACATTAATTCAAAAATATACCTTTAAAGTAAGAAATAGAATTCTATAATTTTTGTTGACCCTTAAAATACTACAGGACCAACGTCATAACATTACGTCAATAATTTATTTTGAAGGGCTACAGAGTAAGAAGTAAGTATGTAAAAAGTGAGGCAACATATGATGGAGTATGACGTCTCCAAAGGCAATTTATTAAATATAACATCGATAAATTATTGTTAAACAATCTCATGTATATTGCATGATTTCGTCAAACGTCTTGTACAATTGAAGGCATGAGTGGCTCAAATAAGTTATGTTTTATGATATTTTTATTTTATAGCACTGTAATTGCATGACTGCAGACATGGCGAAATGGATTAAATAGATATCTCTTCATTACTTATGCAATAAGTGGCGTCCGATATCTAGAAGAAAAAAAAAGAGATTTCTAGACAGTGACTTAGTGATAGAGCGTGTTGTTTTAGTGTTTGTATTACCCCAGTGACACAAATCTACTACATGTAGTATTATAAAGCTGAAGAGTTTGTTTGTTCGTTTGGTTGAACGCGCTAATCTCAGGAACTACTGGTTCGATTTGAAAAATTCTTTTAGTGTTGGATAACCTATTTATCGAGGAAAGTTATAGGCTACATAACATTACGCTACGACACATGGGGACAGCGCAGTAATCATAAACGCGGGTGCATCTAGTACTATATAAAGTGCAGGTATTATTTCTTCAATGCTTATTCTTCTTAACTTCTTTTAAAAGGCACCTCCCGTTCAGTGAATATAAATCCAGTGTCACGGGTGACTTTACAAACATTCATACAACGTACACGAACAATTTTTTGTTCCGTGTAGAGATCAAACTGACGAAATTCGGCGCAGGGGAAATAACGAAACTGTGACTATTTTAATTTAAGTTGAAAGCTTAAGAACTAGTAATTTAAACTACTAAAATTAACTTTTTTTTTTATAAAGTATATGCCAGGCAAAGATCTCTTTCATCGATAAGACAGTCCACAGTATACTATACAAATATGTCCCTAACAACAATGTAACTCATGAAATATTGGTATAAAGTAAAGAATTATTATTAACATTGACATTTTAAAATTAAAACACATTGTTCGCGACCAACTACTAAAAAATAATTTACAGTTAACCTAGAGCTCGTAATTATCGAAGAGTGAGTTGTAAGTATAGAGTGGATAATTTGATATACTACTAAATAAGTATTCAGTAAGCAGCGATAGCTCAGTGGGGAGACCAACAGACTGCAATGCAGAGGGTCTCGGGTTCGAACCCACGTCGCGCACCTCTGACTTTCGGAAGTTATATGACTTTTCGAAATTATGTGCGTATTGATTGACAATTATCGCCTGCTCCGTGCCTCGGAGAGCACGTTAAGCCGTCGGTCCCGGCTGCCATGAACATCTATGGCAGTCGTTATTGGGAGAGTGTCGACACAAAAGATCCCACTGGGTCGAAGTGTCGCCGGTCTGCACTGACTGGCCCCCACATAAGATACATACATACAAATAAGTATTCAGTTCTAATTGTAAGCGATGTATAGAAACGGTTCGATCCTAACATGGGACAAAAATTTGTGTGATTGGCAAATGGTTGTTCCGAGTCTGGGTGTTCTTTGTGTAGCTTGTTTGTAAGCTCCCCCGTTATACGTGAGTAATTCCTAGAGCGAGTGATGTCTTCAAAAAATTTCCGGCACCAGATATGACTTGGAGACCAAAAAAATAAACATTAAGGAAGCGTAGAGATAGGTGTAACCGGGTGGTACTTCATCATCGTCACATTGCCGGTTACTTTTACGTTAATTTCCTTTAAGAGGGTAGTTCTTGTTCTTATAACAGAGAAAATGGTCAGAATGATTGCGTGGCAGAAGACGTGTTTAGAAAGAGAGGGATGCCTGATATAATCGCCAATAGCGATTAATGAATCAAAAATATAATATATACTACGATGTCCCTATGTTAGTTTGTGTAGGGATAGAAGAAAGATAACATCGTGTATATCTAAAAACAATAACGTATTTGTGATCAACCAGCAGTAACCTAGCTGTGGAATTTTTCTGCCTACAGTAGCCTGTAGCAACACAACAGCCTCCTCTAGGAGATCACAGCGAAACAATTTATTTTCTAGGGTGTCAATTATTACAGTGCGGTCAATGAGGTTAAGGAGACGCTTATCTTTCCCCAATCGACTAGTACTCTTTGGCCAGAGCGCTGGTAACACATCGATTAAATTTTTATGTGGTTTTGTTTAGTTATGCAAACTTCCAGAGGCTTAGTTAACCGCTTATTCTGTCTGCTTGCTACCTTGGTTTTATGTTTTTAACCAGTTGAGTCTTAATCAATAGGAGCGCCTTTATAAGCACCCGTATGTTGACTTGAGCTTAAAGATTAATTATTTGTACAATGATGTTGTTAGCAAAAAATATATGTATATCGTTATTTCTTGAGTAACGATACTACTTAGAATCTAATGAGTGCAGAAATAAATTGATATATTTCTTTAACGCATTTGGACGTACTTACATCATAAAACGAGTCGCATGCCATACATGTTTTTGCTCAATAAAAGAAATAATAGACTCATAAAGCAAATATAGAGACATAAGTTGCGTGTCGCGAGTCTGTGTTATTTACGACCCATTCATTGAGTAACCCGGTACATAACACACGTATCATCTATCGACACTCACGAGTTTTGTTCGATTACGTAATCGATTACAAAAATGTAGCATTAAACTAGAAATGGAATCGATACGAATTCATACACCATAGTTATACTGCCATGTAGTCTGTCAACGATGGTCAACGAAAGTTGACAGATGATGTACCAGCTAATCAAGCGGTTAGTCGGTACATACTTTACCTGATTTGCCTTGTAATTCGTTTGATTCTTTTAATGTGTTCGGTAGTAGACTTTTATTTAGAAATACTGCGCTAATAATTTAAATTGCGAAAGTAACTCGATTTATTTAGTTTTTACCATTAAACTCCTAAAACTATCTTGATTTTATTTTGGTTTATTAATAGCTTCCAGCCTACGTAGGGACTTAAGCTACTTTAAAAACAACGAAGGACGTCGACGGTTTCAGCTTTTGATATATAAAAAGTAAAGAAAGCCGTTTGTATAGCCAAGACGAAGTTCTTGTATTGAATACAGAGCATCTAGCATTGACATTTGAAAGCCTTGTGCGTGTTAAAAAAAGATTATTAGTAGTCCCTATATCGGTGAATGTATTTCGCAGTTCACCTTTTGAGGAAACATATTTGGATGTAATCTATATCCATTCTCAATCACATGAAAAGTTTATCAGTATGTTCAGAATACGGCTGAACTTGTTGCCGTAAAAGAAGTCTTCACAACAGCGGTTTTAAACACGGCTAATATAATTATTGAAACAGACAGCCAACATATTTCATACCAATAACAATCCCACATCTTTCAACAAAAAAGCACAGTTCAATACTTTGTAAGTTTCGTATACTTAAGGTACATTATCATCATATGAAATATTTATGCACTCATACAAAAATGTTTAAACAACTAAAAAAGAATGTCACAAACCGTACACGCATTATGTAAACTGTTATTTTTATGGCAATTTAAATTAATTCACTTATGATAAATGGTGTATAGTAAAAAATTAAGCCTGTTTCTTTAAATGTCGATGCGGTTTTAGCGGATGCTGTGATAAACAAGAAACAGTTTTGTGTTTATGGGTGTAACTTACGATGTAAAATGTGCCATAACGAAGTGGGGTATGGTTGAAATTTGTTTTGAATTGTATGATCTATTAAGTTTACAATGGTCATTACGGATATGACTTCATACGCGGTGAGGCCGCGAATTTATAAATGTTGTAATTGGTCAGGCAGCCGGTCGGCATGCGGGTACGGTGTGCAAAAAGGCACCGACTGGGCCCAGGTGCTGTGTTTAATAGCTTAACAGAGTCGCGCATTAAGGTAATGACCACGTCGGTCCGCCAGTGCTGCGATCGGCCACGGAGAGCCGCTAAAACAGCGCTCCAGGGTGATTCGGTCCCTTCTTGGAATTGGATTGACAGATGCGTGCGTGAAATACCCAAACTTGGCGTAAATATTTTAATCGTTTGGTGAGTTCGACTTGTCGGTATTTGGAATTTAATTGAGATTACTTAAGAAAGGAGGTATTTCTTAAGGATATAAGTAGCCTGTTTTAAGATATTTTGCAAAGATTTTGCTGATTAAGTATGTGAAATGTATGCTGAGTATAGATATCGTTACATTTAAAAGCTCTTTAGTCTTTTCATGGAAACAAAATAATCATACATTACGAATACATGATATTTTTTATGTACAAAATGAGTCTGATTACTTGCAATAAAATGGTTTAATAAATACATCTATCTAACCTACGGAATATACATTTATAAAACGCAATTGTATGTCTCGTTGTTTTCAAAAAACTTGCCGTAAACCGAGTGTCCTGAAGCGCTAGCGTGAATATTCTTAGCTCTCAACGCACCTTAATACGTTCTGAATTTTCCAAGTCACCTTCAGATCGAAGCGCTATTTTAGTCAACTACCGCGTCATGATCGAATCAGCTGGTAATATTACAAGAAAATTGCTAATGACCTCATTTAATAAACAAGGGTTTGAAAAATACGCCACTATTAACCAAATGGATGGTAGCTTTTTGGTCCCGAGACTGGTATCATTTCTTATGAGTCAGTATAACATACGCAGAGGTGTTGCCACGTAAATGTGGTTAATGGTGACCATCATCTTCCATGATAATATTTTTTTGTTTATATTGAATATTGTATAACGCTTGAAATCATAAACATTGAGCTACTATTATTTACTGCGTAATAGAAGACACGACTCAGCTATTGTATAGATCTTTGTTTGCAGTTACCGCATGGCTAACACAAAGTGCGTTAGATAGAGATCAGGCACTTTAACACGTGTAACAAAAAATTGGAACTATCCGTCTAGTACTTACGTAGTATAATTATTAACGCATCGGTCAGAATTAAGTTTTTAGTATATTAGAACTCTATATTGTTAACCATAAATAAGTATTTTATTTTTCAAGGTACGGTTAGCAGTAAGAGATAAAATGTTGGCAACCCAATTCTGTATACAGAACATATTTTTTTATTTTGAGATTTACATTTAGTTAGTGAATGCTTGCCTATATGGTATTTAAAGTTATAACATAGAGGTCGAGCCTTGGCATGTATCACTTTATGATAAATTTCTGTCAGGAAATCCTATCTTCCACAAGCGTTTATAATATAAATATATTATTAAAAATAAACCAAAAAACTCTGTGTCGCGCTAGTTAAGTCATATATATATATATATATATATATATATATATATGTATATAATACAAAGAGGTAGTTTTAAGGCGGGACAAAGTAACTGTTGCTTCGTTGGAACACACGTAACACCGCATGTAATTACTATGTTTAAAGGCAGCAACAATGTGTTCGACTTAAGCACCGCAATTGTGTGTTCACTGCCTTCGAGAAAGTACTGGCTGAATACTGTTGTTCCTTTGCCTACCAATATTACGAAGTGACCGTTTACTTTTTAAATAAAGGACAATGGACAAATTGCACGTCAGGCAATCGTTAAAAATACTTAGAATTCGTAAGTTCCTAAACGTCGACAAAAACTATTTGGTTGTTATTTCGTTGAAAACGAAGGCTAAGGTGTTAAAGAGAATTTGTGTAATGACATAATAGCATGTTTGAAAATTACCTCAGTTTAGTAGAAGGGAAAAGGTTCAATTATTTTATATTTAAATTAATAATTATCTTTAACAATACAAAATATTAGTATAATACTGCGCTTTTAAATAGAAATGAGTTTCAGCACCTGGAAACACTATATCATCCCTGGTGGGTAATCAATTTGGCTAAATAGCCATTACTGCTCGTAAGGCTTGCTTGCATTATCTCTAGCACTTGATTAATCTTACTCATATCATTACTACATTACTTAATTGTTATTAAAACGCAATGTAAGCTGGTAATCTATGGAGCCACGGTTATTTCAACATTTGTTTTCGATTAAACAAAGATAACATAATTAAAATTCCTACATTAATTTATGTTTATCTTTACGTATAGATGGCGTTATTATATTTGACAAGCAACCTGCCTAAGAGATTATTTCTACATTATTTTATTATAGCATTTAATTATTCCTCTACGATGTATGAAGGTTTGCAACCATTAATTATGCCCTTGTATGAAAGCAATGTCGCCAGCAAATTAATTCCATGAATTAAATTACAAGTCAACATCTGTTATGAATCGAATTATACCAGTTTGAATCGATCCATTGTTTGATTCGATTACTTTATCTGTACCACTTATTTGTATTCGAGTAATCGCATCGATTGTGCACAAAATAAACCGTTGCGACAAGTAAGTGTGGGGTATGTTGTATTATTAAAAGATCGTGGAGAATATGGAGCAATAAAAGGATCGTGCATGGACATTGGACACGGTATTATTATGTTACAAGTAGATATTTACTTTTGTGTGGCAACGGATCAGAGATTTTATTGGATTATTTTGTGTTGAATGAAAAGTAGAAGCATATCCTTTTTTTCCTTCTATACAAAGACATAATTTTATCAAAAAAGATACACTTTAAAAGCCAAGCAAAATAACATTACTTATTTTATCAACACAGAATTAGAGCAGCCTGTCTGTTGATCGTTTCCATTTTTAAAAGGGCGATGTTGTTTACACAAAATGCGTAACACAATCAGCAGAGAAAGCAATGGCCATAGCCGTCAATGCGCCCGCTGTGTAAGAGGGTTACCATTCAGGAAAAATGATATAGACATTTTCTGTCAAGAAATTGTCAGGAGCATCACGAAGTTCTCTACTGACAATTTCTGTGCTCGATTGATGCTATCATGCCTTAGTAAGTTACCAATTACGTTTCCTCATTTTCCTCCATTGTAGTAATGGGAAGAAAAATAAGTTAATTTGAAGCGATATTATTTGTAAGAGTGAAGTAGGCACAAGAATGTTGTCTTTCCATATTATTTCGGCCTAGTTCTTCGTTAAGCTATTAATTTATATGTATTCAAATTAGTAATAAACCTGGTCAAGTGCGAGTTATTACGTGATTTCTCTTATTCTAGTATAACTCTATTAAATATGGAAACGACTGTGTAAAAAGTAATAAAAATTAAATAAACATCCTATGGCGCAACGGGGGTCACGCGATAGCATATTGATGTTTAATAAATAGCCATTTCTTATTGATATAAATTAATACATTAATGTTAATTCAAATAGTAAAATTTTAATATCTGCATTTATAATTTAAGATAATATAGGCCTTAGAATTTAAGTAATCGATTGACATATTTATTAATTTTCTGGTTAGCCATCTTTTATAGACTTTTGTTTTAAATGGAGGAGGATTTTATTAGCTTTTGTTACCTACATATATTCTTAGTAAATAGGTCATTGAATCATAGAACCCTCACGTCTTTAGTTAATGAATAATGTGCAACTATGCGTAATGGTTGCACAGTATTCATTAACTCTGGGAGTAAATTGAAATCTGTTTGAAGTTTGCAAATGTGTGTGTTCTTAGATAGCAATATTAAATATAAAAGTACTATCACTATATGAAGAGCACATCCTAGAAATACACATTAAATTGACTTATATATGATATGATACATATATCAAAATGCATGTTGAATAAAACAAGAGATAAATAACGTTTGCTAAATACCCATTTTGGCAATCTGTGTGTGGCCAACCTGTTGTCAAGAGTTGTTCAATCCGCCCGTAGGCCTCAGACATGGTTTAACGACTGCTGTCAATTTGGCAAAAACCGGGACCGACGTTTTACGTGCCCTCCGAAGCACGAAGATGCTTAGATGAAATACCACTAAGCGGTCACCCATCTATAGACTGACCGCACCCAACGTTGCTTAACTTTGCTAATCGTTTACCGATCAGTGAGTGCAACTGGCTATGAGCGCACTTAATTTGCGCAATAATTTTCGTACTGTCCTAAGGCTGAGCTTGTCAATTCGTGACCAGCCGCTCATTAATATGCTGTATCTAAAATACTGCTGATGAAATGTAGGTGTCATGCATCTTTACCTATATCTCAGGGCGTGTGTGCTGGTATGTCATATTATTTTTAATTCTACTAGTATTATAAATGTGATTTGTAAACAATGACGTTTGTTAATAAGTCACACGTAAACTGTAGAACAGATTATAATGAAACTTAGCAGGCCGGTAGACTATGTGCTGGATATTGTATGCGAAGATAAGAGTATATAGAATACTTATATTCTGGGTGAAGCGGCGTTTATAAACTGATTGTTATTTAAATCAGAATTCATTAATCAGCTGTCCTAGCTCATACTAAATCTCAAGTTTGACGGCTATATAGCTGTGTGACTTTGACCAAACCACCTCTATCTATCTCTTCGAGCATATCGCCGAAATACGGGGCAGACAGAGATGTATTATACCCACATTTTGTCATCCATTATTTTAGGTCTTACGCACAGTATCACACTCCGCGCCACTACTGAGATTAATAGGAAACCCTAACAACCCTGGATTTTAGATTTTCTTAGGTTATTCCCAGCTATTTAATTCTGTGCATGGCACATCAGGCACATTCATATCCGCTACGCCACTTCGGTAGTCTTTACGCATCAATCACTTTTAAACACAAAGGTTGTCTCACAATTCCTTTATAGTTTGACCAAAACCGCTGTACCGCGCCTTAGGTATGTGCATGGCGAGACGGGGGGATTGCCGTGAGCGTTGACGAATGACAGCGGCCTGTTAGCCTGCATTCCCCCCCCGTCTCGCCGCGCACATACCTAAGGCGCGGTACAGCGGTTTCGGTCAAACTATAGTCAAATCAGTCTCCGATAACGACGAACGTAAATGTTAAAAGTAAATGCCATATCCGTGAGCAGAGTACGTTTTATGATTGCATGTAGTACTTCGTTTATTATAGTTATCACTGAAGTCGTTTCTGTGTCTCATTCGATTCGGTCAGGTCTGATTGAAGGTTGTACGGCAGGTCCTTGGGCTCATGGAATTAGTAGTTACTGTGACTGTTCCGTAAGGTAATGCAGAACGAGAACTCGATCAAAAAATACAATATCGCAACGTATTGGAGACTGTGTTTGCTTTTATGTATTGTTAGGTTGGTAGTATTTTGTTTTTCTATAGAGGTCTTAAAGCTGAGTTTGATAGATATGCCTAGATTAAAAATTATGGACATTCATTTGAGTAGTTATTGCACTTTGTGTATGACGAAATTCTTGTTAGCTTCATCTTAATCTAAAGTAGCTTTTCAGTAGCCTACGACCGCTTGCATGTGTTTATCATTCGCATGTTGCCTACTACATAGAGCAAGAAAAAGGATAAGAATTGGGTTATAAGGTAGGAATGTTTATGCGCAGACAAAAGTAGAATATTTTTTTAGATGTTAATATGCTGGTATAATATTTGACGTATGTATCTTTCTTTGTTAGTTTTCCCATATAGATGATTTAAAATATTTAAGCAAATTTTTACTTTTAATTTCGTGTTTTAATGTTTTATTATTTCTATCCGGGAATAAAAATTACTACTAACTAGAGTTCTTTATCATTACCTCATTAAACGGTTTTTAAACAAACCCGTCAATAATGTATTATTCCAAATTAGTGTACAAAGAGACTGTGAGCGGAAACAGCGATGCTAATTAACTTCAATCCCATGATTATCCTGTACTTATACGAAGTCTAAAGCCCATATTCAGCAGTGGACACACTAATGGCTTATAGGCACCTATCTTCACTAATTGCCTCACTTCGCTAGCGTGTCCTGACCTTTAAGTCAAAAAGAATATATAATTTAATTAATGCGTCCTTTTTTTTGAGTGCAATTATTGCTTGTAATGGGATATCGGTTAAATGTTATTACATGTTATATAATTATCTAGGATGCTAAGTAAATGTAATGATAGCAAGAAGTGGTGCGCGTCGTTTTGTTATACATACTTGTAGAGCAGCGATAGCTCAGTGGGGAGACCAACAGACTGCAATGCAGAGGGTCTCGGGTTCGAACCCACGTCGCGCACCTCTGACTTTCGGAAGTTATATGACTTTTCGAAATTTTGTGCGTATTGATTGACAATTATCGCCTGCTCCGTGCCTCGGAGAGCACGTTAAGCCGTCGGTCCCGGCTGCCATGAACATCTATGGCAGTCGTTATTGGGAGAGTGTCGACACAAAAGATCCCACTGGGTCGAAGTGTCGCCGGTCTGCACTGACTGGCCCCCACATAAGATACATACTTACATATACATACTTGGGTTTTCTCGCCTCTTGCTTGCGTTTACGCTAAAGACGTGTGTTTTAAAGCGATCGGTTTATTTAAGCGTCGTTCAATAAGCTGAATGTATTGCGATCGCCGCGTACTATTTTATCTACATTAATATTTTAAAGAAAAAAGATTTGTATTTTGGTTCGTTATGAATAAACTCTGTAACGAAATCAAATATAAATTCAATAATTTTATCCTATTGAGTCGCAATGGCTGCCAACGTGCCGCTGCGACTCGAATAGGTTAAAATAGTCACAACAGGTTTTTAACACATTAAACGCCATGCAGGTCATTAATGACGGCTTACAATACATTTTCTATTATGTCTGTTACATGGCATACAATGTGTTAATTATGTTTTTCATACCAAGATTTGATAAGTTAAAGGTAATTTATCTAGGAGTAGCATAGATAGACTATATAATACCCTGTTACGAGCCTCGGGAGCAGAGCAGTGATCATAAATGTCGGTGAAACCGCGGTGGACAGCTAGTTACATATAAAGTACCTGACTGCTATGCTTTGGTTTTTGCGTTAAACGTAGCGTAAATTCTAGCGCGAGACGCGTGTCATCTTGAGCGAGCAAGTGCGTAAGAGGCATGTGTCCTACGCAACTTATGACGGTATATTTCTGGTCAAAAGCAAATAAAGTTGTGCGTGTAACTATTTTAGTTATTTTTTTTAAGGTAGTCATAATTCCCGTGTAGCGGGGGACATTAAACAACGGACATAAAGAACATCCAGACTCGGAATATCCATTTCTGGATCACACCATTTTTTGTCCCGTCTAAGATTCGAACCCACAACTCTCGGCGCAGTGGCAGCGGCGAGGCGAACATTACGTCATCCGTGCAGTCGAACAGTTATAGTTTTCTATAGGTATAATCAATTTATTTATGACATCATGAATCATGTATGTATACAGGCTGATTGGTAAAATACTGGACATATTGATGGAGGGTATTCAGTACTCGATTCTGGATACGAATATCTAAAAAAAATAGGTACTTAAAATTTGACCTGGTTATCCAATAAAAACTTAATGTGCGGGCACTCTTGCGCATATACCAAAGCTAAACAAAACTCCGCTTCCGGCCCCCGCTACCGCACCCCGCACTCGCCCGAATTTTCACCCCCGTCCGTCCTTTTCTTATCAAAGTTCATTAGCTTCTGACAGCTGAGTGCGACGCGCTCAGTGTCCACATTTTGTGGAAATTTCATACAAATTTTCATAAAGGAAGAAATGGAAAAGGAAGAAGAAGTTAAAGCAATAGTTTGTGGTCACCACCAAGAGTGTTGGGCTCAGTCACCAAGAGGGACAAAAATATGTGTGATCTAAAGATATGTGCGCGAGTCTGCTTGTTCTTTGCGCCTGTTGTTTGTATGTTTGTCAAGCAACAGAAATTATACATAAAACGGACCTTTTTTTCAAAAATACAGAATAGCTATTCAAGCAAAAGAAGACTATCATAACAAAATTTACGTTTTAAATAGTGTGGTTAAGCTCGGATGCCGGCGTCATAGCGTTGGTTGATAAGTTTAAAAAGGAACAGCAAATATAAGAAACCAGGTATACATACGCAGTTTCGTTTTTAAAAAAAGTTCCTAATACATATTGCTCACAGTACAACACATATAATTATTTTCTTACTTATTTTCATGAATATAGAAAGTAGCGCGTAGCACGTACATTAGAGAAAATCGGTTTGATCACCCTTTTTCTATTACAGTCATGTCAGTTTTCTCTTGCCAGTTAAAAAAGAAAAAGTAAAAAGAACCATCGACAAAATTTGAAATTTAAAAAGATAATTACACATCGAATAGGAAAAGAAAACAAATTATTCATTCAGATTGTCCGTCTACAAAAGCTAAGAAATCAATATAAAAGATGTTTTTAAGCAATTATAATAAGTAGGTTGGCATAAGTTACCTGAATTCTGGCTTCTGTTAGCCCGATCTTCATAGCCAGCTCCTCTCTGGAACAAAAAATCTGTTGTAGATTTATGGAACTTGATATCAGTATCATGTTTACTCGTCTACTACTTTAATAAATTGAGTAAATGTAGGTTAGGTTAGATTAGAAATACTACTTTTTTTCTGGATCAAAGATACCCTATTTCCTTTCCTGTACCTCTGACAACGTGTATGCGAAGTTTAACGGTGATCGGTCGAATAGAAACCGTATCAAACGAACAAATAAACGAACAAACTCACATTCGCATTTATAATATTAGCTAGGTTTAGGATTATGTAAAAAAACAAGCTCATTTTGATACTGAAACTAAACGGCAGCAAAGGATAAATAAACACAACAAATAGCAGTGACTCCTCTCAATCCTACTGCCTAATATATAATATTATGTTTATTCATATAGGTCACAAAGTAACACCTATGAACGTCAAAGCTACATACATTAATGTAAATTTACATTACGTTTGAAATTGTGTTATAATCGCAATAGGATCACACATACTAAAACTTTAAAAGACCTATAGACTGAACTATGGGGTAGAGACAGGGATATATAAAATAAATGGAAACGATATCTCAAGCAACATCTAATCACCAATAGATTGCAAATATTATTTATAACAGAGTTTAAATTCTTATCGCCATGGCTAACTCCCATGCCATTAGGAATGAACACCTCGCTGTCACAATAAACTGTCCTCAAGGCCATAATTACTGGTTATGTTGTAGTTTGAGCAAAGAGTTTCATTGGATTAACTAAACGTGCCCAGTACTTAAATCCTCTTTGGTATAAAGTTATAATAACACAGGTGGGTATGTTTTTATATCTATGTATAATATCTTGCCTCTCAAGTCTCACGATATCGATGAAAGTAATGAAAAGCATAATAATGCAATTTGTATCTAGCCTTTGTGTATTATTATTATGATATAAAGAAGTTAATTAAGATGTTATTTGTAGTTTACAAGCTGTTGCGCGTATCACAAATAAAATTTATGTTTTTGGTAGGTATATTCTTGTATATATTATAGTATATCTTGACAGTTGCAAATGGTAGATATATTGCGAAATTATTATCCATGTTCTACTTTAAATACTTATTAATGACAAGGTCCGTTATTATAATTCGTATAATGCGTGAAATCGATTGAAATTGCATATTATGCCAAACCTCTCGGGCCAATTATAATTATCATTGGTTGGACGAAACAAGACGTTAACTAGAATCGATTTAAAAATGTAACGATTGTTTCATCAATGTATCATACACGTATCTACAATCAACTAAATCGTCAACTATCTTGGAAATAATAACTATGGAGGAAAAAAATGGTTGAAAACAAATAATAATGTACCGCGGCAACGTTATTAACCCGACTGAAGATGATATTCGAATTAGAGTTTTTATGTGTAAAACAGTTTTATAAAATTGTATGTCCTCTATCAAAACCATAAGTATTATAATATGTTTTTATTACACATATAACTTGGTTAGAAGCTAATAAAGCAATTTTTTAACCACACCTCTTACGCTAGTAATACATCCTGGGTCTCAGGGGATCTTACAAACATTCAAACAACGGATACAAAGAACACGCAGACTCAGAACAACTATTTGTGGATCACACAAATGTTTGTCCCGTTCAGGATCGAACCCACGACAATCAGCGCACTGGCAGTGGCGAGGCGACCACTGAAACTGCTGCGTCAAACGTTCAGTGCAATATAAGCTTAAGACTGTCAATGATCATTCTAGAAATGCGGGTAAGACGATTTGGGCTCAGTCTAGAACCATAATGCGGGTAAGACGATTTGGGCTCAGCGGTTCAAAGTAATAGTTAGACAGAGAGTAATTTTCGCAATTATTGTTTTTGTTGGAGTGTTTGTGCATCCTAACTTAATATTATAAATGCGTCTGTGAGTTTTTTTGTTACGCTTTCTTCTCTTAACAACTAGACCGATAAAATGAACTGAATGAAATTTCGCATACACGTTTTTAGGGGACCGAAAAAGGAGATAGGATACCTTTCAGCTAGAAAAAGTAACTTTTTTTTTTTTTTTTTTTGACCTAGGAAAATCCTTTATGGATACCCCCTCCCCGGGGTGGAAGGGTGGTTATGTGAGACTCTCCGCCCCTGTAGGGGGTCGGTATACTCTCTAAAAACCTGGGGTAAGCAGTCCCTTCGCCGACGGAGTGGGGCGGGATGGGGTCGCGTTAGCAATCACCATCCCGCCCTGGCGGTTGGCCCGGCTGTTGGTGACCGGGCCTCAGCACCTGTGGAGGGACAGCCTTGCTCACCAAGGCCATCCCCCAGACGTGTGGGGTCGTGCAAGCCGGTAGAGAGTCCCCCGACTCTGTACCAGTGACCCCACTATACAGGAGCGAGAAAGCGGGCAAATCGCCTCCTTCTCGCTCGCGTAGAAAAAGTTACCTAACCTAACCTACATGAATGCGAGAGAAACCGCGGGCGCATACATATACTCATGTCCTCGGAGGGTAGATATGAGGCTACAGATTTCCATTTGCTACAATATTGACATATTTGTCTTGTTAAATGTACGTTCGTCGGTTTAGGTCACCTACTCTTAAGTCCACCATACAGGAGCGGAGGCGAAGCGTTCGCATTAGTATAAACCATTGCACACACAATCGCTCGAAATCGTGTGTGTTATGTTTCAAACTAACTCGAACGATACAACTATAACGCCACGTTACCGCGCCGCCTCCGCTTTCTCTGTGTGGTGGGATTTAACCTGTGAATTGTTATACAAAATATAAAAAAATTAGGAACTAAACATGACAGATAAAATGTAATAAATGTCATATTATTGCTATGGATTACAATAATCCTAGGCAATTAATTGTCTAAACCATTCAGTATCTGTTAAGGAGCACTCTTATCATCATTATCCGTTATAAAATAAAGAATTAAGTAGGCGATGTATTAACAGCCGCGTTATCAATGATTAGCAATAAATAAGTGTTATATTTTGCTTATTCTATTTTTAAATAATATTTTGTTTGATACAGCTAAAATGGCGTCCAGAAATAAATAAGATAGATGCACATTATAATAATTGTTACCATGTCTATTTTTATGACTGAAATAAGTACTTCAATAAAGTTTGAAATTTGAAATTAAACCTGGCGTTATAAACTATTTGGGATTGTCTAACCTTTTTAAATTACATTTATTTTGTACTAAAATATTAAAGTATCCTTATCAGTCAAATAAAGGTGCGTTGCAGAGATCTACAACGACTGAATGACGGTATTCGTTGATTGATTACAATGACTTGTGGTATAGACCAATTTAATAACCCGTTAATTATTCTATAAACACATTTATTTTATGTAGATATTAAGATTTTAGTACAAAGATTTCAGTAAATTTGAGAAAGCTATAATAAATTATTATATCTTTTTAAACTAGTCTCCATTTAAATCCCCTAAAGCTCAATTTTATATATTATAAAATTTTATCGCGTGATTTTCCTCTGTAAAAGAGATTGCCCAAGACTGTATTGGCTTTCCTTACCGGATATATGGAAAAATTGGGAGGCGTTCGAAAGAAGACAGCTTTAGGATATTAGTATCGAATCGATACTAATATCCTAAACGGACAGAAGAAACAGGGTGTGTGATATTTATGGTGAGTAGGGTGTCTGCAGTAACGCGGCATGGACAGAGTGTGTGGCGCTAGTGGGCTTAGAAGCTGAGTTCGCATATTCGCGTTTCTGTGCAGCAACCTAAAATTGTGCATTCGGCATACCGAAGACGTCAAACGCCTGAGCGTTAATGAGCCATAACGATCGTAGCCCAAAATTATAATCATCCTTACTTAATATTATACATGCGAATTTTAATTTGTTTGTTTGTGAAACCTTCACGCCCTAACTGCTCGACTGATAATTATGAAATTTCGCTGTCAGAGGCACAGAAAAAGAAAAAAAAGGTACCTTTCATCCAGAAAAAAAGTACTATTCCTGAGGGATAGCTAGTTGGACTATAAAAGCTTTAAAGGTTTGAAAACACTTACCTAGTAAAAACATCAGGGTAATGAGTCCTAGAGAACGCTTTCTCCAACTCTTCAAGTTGGAAACTGGTGAAGGTTGTTCTATACCGTCTCTGCTTCCTCTTAGGGGCGAACTCATCAGCGTCATCACTGTCTGCGGACCCTGGGACCGGCCGGTCTGAAGGTGACTGGTCTGCTCTGGACAGTTCTGGGGTTGTTCTAGGGGAGTCATCTTTGGGGGGCTCTGAGACCCCCATGCTGGTAGCGTACTTTTGGTACTCTTGGCTTTGAGTGAAGTAGTCTGGAAAGGGAGAGATAGAAATAGTTTAGATACGTAAACTATGCCAGTTGTTTTTGTAAGTTTATATAAATATGCAGACTTTACGTTTGTTGTGGGGATCAATATCTATAGTACGATAGGTCTAGAAACAGAAAGTACGAAACAAGTACAACAACAACAACGATCCAGATATTCATCTCGTGTGGGATCCGAATCTACGACACTGAGTATATTAGAAGGTTGTTTGTGAAGGTTTAATTGCTTAAATCGCTACGTCTTCGATGCATTTTACATTTTGCAATAGTTGTGTCTCAATTTCGCTAGAACCTATCCGATCCCAAACAATATTTAATTGGCAACGAATTTAAATAAAACTAATATTCTCAATAATTGTGGAAATTAGCACACACAAAAATACTAACTCTGACAAGACATTTTAAGATTCATATTAAGTATCTATCCATTTAAAACCCAATATTAGTTGTTAATCCAATATGTCAAAGATTTTAACGTGATCTGTAAGCCGAACAACGTCGAACAACACAATCGTATATTTATTATATCGGAAGTTCGCACTGGGTTCTTTGTTACAAGTAACACATTGCACAAAAGATGTGGCAATAATAAATATTGAACATGACTATCCAGACTTAAGTACTTAATTTCAACGGAACCAATTCAAAGATAAATTACTTCTAGTTGTCATGAATCATAATATACGATTAACGATCTAACCATACTTCTTGTGTCAACATAAGTGTTGCAACATCTTTATAGAAAGCCAATTATTAAAAAAATAAAAGTATAGCCTTGTGAACTAGTCATAGAGGCTAATTTGCACGAAGACAGTTGTCGATGCCAATACCTTGACCTCCTTATAAGATATGACTTTCGCCTTTTCTTTTATTTGGTCTTTGAATGCCCTTATGGGTCTGCCCCTTCCTCTCGTTCTTTCCACTTTTCTTCTATGATATTTTTTATAAAGTCGTCATGTCTTATAAGGTGGCCAAACATCTTTCCTCTTCTATTCTCAATTGTCGTCAAAATGTTTCGTTCTTTCTAACAAGTATCAAAGCCTAGCTATAGTTTCAAGAAACTGTCTTCGTGTAAATACGCCTTTATAGCCTATTTTAACTGTCAAATGTAAAAAGCTAACTATGAGTCCTTCCTTGTGTTGTTTAAGTTGTCAACTTTTTATTGTATTACTATGAAACGGTTTGTTCTGGCTGTATACACGTGGTGCATGTACTAAAGGTATGCAATGTAATTGAGTATAATCGTTAGAATCAATTTGTACGTTAATTACTTAAGGCTAGGATAGCGTGTTTAGTGTAGCATCTAATACAAATACGGCGATAGATTGTAAACAACAGCTGCGGTTTGACAAGTTAATCATTGTGACGCAGTGCATTGTATACTGAATGGTTTCTACGGTTTAATGTTTAGTTTTATAATAACTTAAACACAGGGGACTGCAGATGCATGCTATGCCAAGAATGTGATATAAAAAGAGCACCGAGGATTGTGATAGCCGATAAAAGAGATAATTCAGCGTAAGCGTAAGCGGCACACCAGTGTCCGGCCGACACAATATATTTTAAATTATGCCTGGTAGGTATTCTAAGACTTAAAACATGACTCCACGTGTATACATTTATGTCACAAAGTAACACTAATGAACGTCAGATGTAGGTACGTATATCATAGTTTGCTTAAGAATATTTCATAGTCTCGTCGTAAGCAATGTATATACATATAATATGTATAGTCCGGTCACAGCCTGTGTTTAAAAAATTCCCATTAGAAAAACGTAATAATTCTTTTTATTACTTCAGACCTCGTGAACAGATACAAACATAAGATCAACAGATCAGACAGTTTGTTCAGTATATTATTATATAGCACGAGAATGCGTCATAGATCTGTATACTGATATCGTGAAGCTGATGACTACGTATGTAAGTTTGCACGAGATAATCTCACCAAATCACAGTCCCATTGGAATTGTCTTTCTGAGTGTGATAGATCGTTTGGTGAATAAGCTACATTACAATACGAACCAAAGGAGTGTAGCAGTAATTGTAAACATAGAGAAATATGAACTCATATATAATCTTATATATCTAATAATATAATGCTACTGGTCGCCCAGTGGTCGCTAGTCGCCCGGTGGTCGCTAGTCGCCGGGTGGTCGCTAGTCACCCGGTGGTCGCTAGTCACCCGCTGGTCGCTAGTCGCCCAGTGATAAAAATCGACAGTAATTAATTAAATATCTACATTATATAGTTTAACTCTCTCTACTCCTCCATATAAACTTTAACTATGCTAACAACAAGTCTAACACTCCATTATGTACGCAATATGTACAAAAAGGGGTACAGGAATTTCTCTTTACGTATTAATATATGAATAAAAAATTGATTGAATGTATTTAAGTACAATATATAATAGTAATATAATATCAGCACTGCTAGGCACGGGCTTTTTTCAGTGTGAGAAGGATTAGGCCATAGTGAATGTATTTGGATGATATTATATATTTACAATGACGTAATAATCTTTAAGACTGCGCCGAGCGTAAGACAGATAATGACAGAGCTCGTGCGGCGCATATATACAAATCGGCGCGCGGCCGCCATAGTAAAAATTTATGGAGGATTTGAAGTGCTTTTTTGACATATATGTATCTTTATTGTCAACCAATAACTTAAATATTTGGGACAGACATATTGTAATATAACTATTTATGTTTCATTCAAGCTGTAAAATAGAATAGATATCTACTGTTATAATCTAAAAATCACGTAACACGAGCTTACGTTTTTGCAAATTTACGTATTTTTGTAGGCGAAAATATTAATTATTTTAAGTTTTTCACACGGAGTAATTGTAAACACATTCATTGTTATGGTAAATGTATATTTTATATTTGTATTAAACAAAAAGTGTTGATTGTATTCACTTAACTGTGACCGCCTGTTGTGGCACATTTCGCTCGGCGCAGTCTTCATGGTTAAAGTCTAGGTGATACTGTAGTCAAGTTCTAAAACACTACTATTAAAAACCGCAAACAAACTCGCGGTCCTCAACTAGCTTGCTCGAACAACATTGTAATCATTTACACGTATTATAAGTACACAGACTATAAAAATAGTTGTCGTGATTTACAACTATTACCATTATAATTTGACCTCAGTTTCTTGTAATCAATTGTGTCGCTTAATTCATTTAATGTCATTAAGTTAATTGAACTCTGATTATGGTGTTATGTCCTTAATTGGTCCTTATTACCTACGCTTCGAGAAAATAGCACGTGAATAATTATCTGTAATAATTCTGCTTGCCTTCGATCGTATTTATATGATAATGATGGATCAGCTGTGTTTATTTGTTATGTTAAGTTATTTTTGGGATAACCTGTCAATTGTTGAAATGCTAGATATAATTGAAAACCTGTTGTGTCTAACCGCCGGTGTACCGCAGCCATTTAATTCATTATTAACCTAATTATGAGTTAGACTTAGAAAATGCATACAACGATATAATATTTGGCGGCCTCGATGGCGAACTGGTTAGCGTAACCGACTGCCATGCTTGAGGTCGCGGGTTCGATTCCTGCACAAGTCAAACATTTGTGTGCATGGACATGGATGTTTGTCTTGGTCTGGGTGTTTTTATGTACAATATGTATGTATTTACAATATAAAAAGTATATGTGCTTGTTTATCCTTTGTCTAGTACCGATAGTACAAGCTCTGCTTAGTTTGGGCTAGATGGTGTTGTGTGTATGTAAAAGAAAATATAAAAAATAAGAATTGACTGGTTTGATAATGGAGTAGTATCCAGTTGCGAGTTTATTTTGAGGAAAAGCGGTGATAGGGGTTTCCTGTTAAAAAAATTTAGTGGCAGCTAGGAGTGGATCTGTAGGCTAAAGGTCATAGCTCATTGGAGCTACTCGGCACCCGGCCAGCACCATCTCGTCACTCGGTGTCTACTCGTTGACGACAGGTGGTCCACGGTTGTAAGCGGCGTGTCAACCAGTGAACGCCAGGTAGTACACGGGTGGACGCTGTGTGGCCAACAAGGGGACATTGCGTTGTCCGCGAATAGATGAGTAGTTTGTCAGGGATCGTCACTGGGTCTACACTCTCTCGTATCTCGGACGGCGCGTGGACCACTCGCGGACGGCGCGCGATCCATTCGGGAATTGCATGTGGGTAACGCAAGGCAAGCGTGCGGGCAACGAGAGGTCACAGAGTGGCCCACTCGCCGTCTGCGCGCGGT
The DNA here is from genome assembly GCA_930367265.1 of Catocala fraxini. Classification (NCBI taxonomy): domain Eukaryota; kingdom Metazoa; phylum Arthropoda; class Insecta; order Lepidoptera; family Erebidae; genus Catocala; species Catocala fraxini. The sequence continues at coordinate 7,945,261 of OV884029.1, forward strand.
CAACCGGCGGGCGATGCGCTCCGGAGTTCATGTAGTGAGCGTATACCCATAGTATTCTATACAAAGAATACTAACCGCCCGAGGCGAGGCAGGCGGTGCTGGTAGGTTGCCGGGTGGTTCTAATGAGCTATGACCTTAAGGCTCACGTCGAAATATAGCTGTGTCACTGCCTACCTCTTTGCGAATACTAGTTAGTCTCAAGACTAGTTAGTCTTGAGACTATGTGTAAATGTATGTCCCCGAAATAGTAGATGGTGAATTACAAAGTTGTATTTAAATTGGTGTTAAATCGCGATATATCAAAACATTTAGATTAATAAATTGATAGTCATTTACCTGTCTGTGACTAAAATGGTAATTAATGAAAATCAAAAAAAGGCGTGTAAGTGTATTATTAGTAATTTACATATAAAAATTAAAATATCTATTTTATACAAATCTGCACTCTCGCAAAATTTGGGGAACATAATTAGTAACGGGAATAAGTATTTTATAAGAAAATAATTTTACAAGTCTAATAAAAATAAATAATGTTCTCAGATAGTAAATAAGAAAAACGATGCGCATGCGCAGTATGACGCACTCCTAGCTATTGTAGCTCGTCATCGCTTGTTGGCGTGCGTCAACGAATTGTTACATACAGGTTATTTTTGTGTAAACTGCGCGATACGGGTTGATATTTTTTATTTACCAATATTCTAAATATAATATGTTTTAAGGGTAGGTGCTTTTCATTGATTCGTGTTCAGGATAGTATATAATTACTTTTGTAAATATTGTGAGAATGCTGATCAACATTTTATATATCAGGTGCCTGCATTGGGATCGAACTCGAGACTTCTGCAGTGCAGTCTAACGCTGTTCTACGCTAGGCTATTAACTTTATTATTCTTTATAAAAATAATTACGCAGCCCTAATGAATGAGTTTACTTTAATAAAAAATCACGAGTAATTCCTGAAAGATTCAAATAAAATGAAAGTACTGCCTCGTTAGAACCGTAACGTAAGTTTTGCTTACGTTACGTTTCCGTATGATCGTAAGTTTGATTTTCGGCTCGAGCAAAATGGTATAGGTTTATTTTATTTTCTGTTAGCACTACTTCTCAGTGGCAGTAGGTCTATAAATATGCCTGATGGACAGCAACTGGTTCAATATAGTTACGCCTAAGATATGGCGCTATGTTCAAAACTCTTCCTTGGCGGCAGTCAGGGTTTTAAGATTATAGCTATCAAGTAAAGTAGCAATAATACGTTCTTCTGCGAAAGATTTCCTAGAAGTAAAATTATGCGCTTCACGATACCACTTGCCATGTACTGAGTAGTCAGTACAATCATTTCTATCAGTCAACAAATAACAATCAAACAAATAAATAAAAAAGTAATGACTGTCGTACGTTTGCATTATTGTTTGAGGGGCGCTACAAGGTCTTCGTATAACACAATAATTAATAATAATTGCACTGTAATTTTTATTTATATTATCACACACACCACTGCGCTTGTATAGATAGAGAAATATTACAGATTTTGCCAACTGTATTCAGCTCTATTGCAATGGAAACAAACATGGATATCGCCAGCCTAGCGAATTCTTAATAAGAAGGACATAACTTAACATTTTGATAGTTGACATCTGATTTTAGAGTTTATAGTCATGCTATTAAAGTTGAAATTGTATGGTAATTTTGAGTTACGTCTACTCTTATTATAGGGAAGTAAAGCGCACTAACAAAAATGCATTTGCTCGTAGCTGCCACCTTTGCTTTACTGTTTCATAAATACAAAGTGAGATTACTGATGCAACGTGAGTTTGGAGACCGGACATAATTTTGGTAAATAGTAATTTACCAAAATTATGTCCGGTCTCCAAACTCGATACTGCTACCCAAACTATTTGACAGCCCATTCCATAACACTGGCCGTTAAAACAACGAAGCAGCACTCATATAAAATGACGCGAATAAAGTATTTATACTAATAAAGAATAAAAATACTTTACGAAGCAAAGATCGCGTGCGATTACCTTAACAAATTACTGAAATAAAATTCACAAATTGCCTTCGGTACACGGAAGCGTTTATTTAAATTAAAATAAGTGAAATATTTGCGCTGCGATTTAATTATGCTTTAATTTTGTTATTGCATTATTATTTATAGTCAGACCAGGAAAATTACAACCTGCTTTGAGAACACTTGTTTTTAGCGTGATACTCGTATGTGATCTGTTTATAAATTACTTTCAAAGATATCATTTATCATTTATCTTTTTTTTATATTTATCTATTTTATTAAACTATATATTAGTTGTAAGATATTACCATTATTAATTCTCCAAAAAAGACGCATGTCTTTCTTTTTACAGCTCTAATGTTAACCAATAAATCTGTCAATTAATTTTACTAGATAAAGAATGATTGATTTGTAAATCAAAACCTCCATGTTCGCGCGTTTATAATTTTCAAATATTCTTTCGAACATCGAACAACTTGACAGCACGTAGTTCCAAATACGAAAACAATTTTTTTAAAATCCGATGTCATCGTGAAATAGGCAATAATTCTTCTATTTAATAACCACGTTATAAATTACAATAAGTACAGACTTATAACCACTTCACAAATTAACACTCACTTTCGCACACACCCATTGTCCGTTTTTCCTTTACTTTTCCGACATAGCACACAGCTGATAGTCAACTACAGAATGAGCATGTCCTATTAAAAGCCATATTCACGATAAGACATAAATTGATAGTGCAATTGCTTTAGTGATTTTATCATAGCGAATTGGAATACGTATGTACGATACTATGAGTATATGTATGTTATGTATGTACGTTTTTTATAAAGACGTCTAGTAGAAATGTGAGCGCGGAGTAGCTATGAACGTAATTGGTTACAATGTTTTTAGAAAATACAGTACAGTAACGCTGTGTGCAATCTGTAAAGACGTATGATCAATGGTAATCTAAGATGTTTGTATTGTATTTCTTTAATTAAATGCTAGCAGCAATGTTGCCTCATCCCAACGTAGATATAATAATAATAATAATAATAATTTATTCGACAAATAGTTTTAGAAATTTCTCTTAAACTGATCCTAAATAAAACCGAACAATGGTACGTTATTTAAGAGGTTGCCATTGAGGACCGTGCTAATATTAAATTGTGTTACAGTCGTCAGCGCCTTCCGCCCAGAAATAGGATATTTCTTGGTATATGTTTTACAATGCAAAACATATTCCTAAAAATCGTTAAAACAATAAATTGCAGTGAAAGCCATTCAATAAAAGTATTCAACACAATTGATATAAAATAATAATAAAATATAAATTAATAATAAAATTAGGTTGCATTCCCATTGAATAATCACAAAAATAGAAATTAAAAATTGGTGATAATAATAAAAATCAATAAAACTTTGAATGGAATTTGAAAGATCTTCATTAGAATGAAGATCTTGTGGTGTGTTAACTGAAGCACAATACGAGAGGTCTTCTTGTAATCTGCGGTCTGGAACAATATGTCAAGAGATCTACTAAACATTGTACGATATTTTCATTTATGTATTTTTGTTAACCGGTTATATTTATAGATATCATGTAGCTACTACCGATTCAGAACTTCAGCTTGTCAATCAATATACCTACATCTACATATAATGGTAACATCCTAACATAATATATCCTTACTAATATTATAAATGCCAAAGTGAGTTTGTTTTTTTGTTTGTTATGCTTTCACGCCTTAACTGCTCGACCGATCATTATGAAATTTTGACAGGGGTACAGATTCGCATCTCGTTATAATAATAATAATAATATTCTATCACATACACACAACACCATCTAGGCCAAACTAAGCAGAGCTTGTACTATGGGTACTAGACAATGGATAAACATACAAATATACTTTTTTTTTTGTAAATACTTACATATTATACATAGAAACACCCAGACCAAGACAAACATTCATGTTCATGCACACAAATGTTTGACTTGTGCGGGAATCGAACCCGCGACCTCAGGCGTGGCAGTCGGTTACACTAACCACTACGCCATCGAGGTATATCTTGGTACAGAAAAGTACATAGGGTAACTTTCATCCAAAAAAAGTTGTGCTTACAAGGGATAGTAATTTATTGAAAAAATCTATCTAAACGCGAGTGAAGCCGCGGGAAAAGCTCGTAGGATAAATATGACACCTTAATTATAAGTTATATATATTTTTCCAAGCAATATTTTTACAACAGATGCAATCACTATTTTAGCAGTAAGTGTGTCTGTGATATGTGTAGCGTGAAGTCTTAGGACTGACGTACATGAATACTAATATTGTATAAATATTTTATTTTCAACGAGTAATCAAAATACCGGATAGCTTTATTTCGTGATGATAATTTCCTGAAACGAGACATTTGAGTCGTATGACGTCAACATGGTAATAATAATAATGACGTTTATTTCTCAAAAGGTTACATAGATTTTTACAAATGAATACACGTTAGTTACGGGACTAATTTAGTCGTCGGTAAGATTTAAATATCTATACTCAAGTAGTGAAAATCCTGCCTTTTAAACTAGAGAGGTGACACCAGTAGGCATATCTTAAAAGACAGTGTTCGGCCATACATTAAATACAATATTAGAAAATACCTAGTGCAATTGTGACTGCTTTGTGTATTTATTATTAAATTAACTATGGTCATTTATATTCGTATTGTTTTATTAATACTAGATTTTGTCCGTGGCTTCACCCACGTAAATGTTGGTTATGTCATTTTTTTATCCCTCGGGGACAGTATTTTGCCTGGATGAAAGGTACACTATAACTTATTCTGTTCCCCTCGAAAATTTATGATAATCGGCCGAGTAGTTATGGCGTGAAAGCGTAACAAACAAACAAACAAATTCACTTTCGCATTTATAATATTACTTAGAATTGACAACTTTATCAACGCGATTATTAGGCAGATATATCAAAGATGAAAATGAGCCGACAATTTTACGATTTCACATTCGAGTAGGTACCTATATATATTTATTCGTGATCATAGATTTTTAATCAAATAACTATTTTTTAAATGCTGTAGTGGATAAGACATTGTAAAGGATGCACATCTTGATCAAAATTGATCGAATTTAATTATTTTCGAATAAAGGCACATCGTTGTGTGTTAGGATCGTAGCAAATGAAAATCCGTAGTCTCTGCCTACCCCTCTGGGAAACAGGCGTGAATCTATGTATGTATGTTATGTAAAATTATATATGTACACAATAAAAACCATTATGAGTGTAATAAAATTGTAATTAATTATGTAAAGCAGCTTAACTATGAGGACACCGAAGCTTTTCTGACTTATCCTGAGTAAATATAATACCTTCACCCTAACACCACACAATACACCACACCACATTACACCACTATACACCACACCACAATACGCCACACTACATCACACCACAATACACCACACCACGTTACACCACACCACATCACACCACACCACAATACACCAAACCACACCTCACCCAACTATACTATATCACCTCAAATCAACCCACACTAAACGAAACTGCGTTTTAGTTAGTTTATTTTTATTTTTATTTTGATGTGTTTTATACTTAAATTAATGTGAATGGTTTTATTATATTTTCTAACAAGATATGAGAGAGCGGTGTCTCCTAATACAGACATTGTTTGTCTAAAAGGAGACTCCGAACACAATCCGTTGTAAAAAACCTTATATGAACAAATAAACTATTTCATTTCATTTCATTTTATGTTAACGTGGGTTGTATATTGCCCTTCTCAACTAAACCAAATAATTAACCTATTATTTTAAATTTAATTGAAATCACAACATCACATGCAAACCAACTCCTAAATTTTCAGTGTTGCACACATTAAGTTAGTCTTCCTATAGTACACGTGTGAGCATGGCGCCATTTGTAAACAACGTCACAATACACTGTGATCGAAGATGTAGATATTGATTAAACAAAACATTTTATTAGTAGACGTATTCTAGAAAAGATAACATCGCGGATGGATATTTTTTACACATGTTAGTGTCGAAAGAACTCTTATACAACAGCTTTGTCCCTCCGTCTGTCTGTTATACAACTTTCAACTCAAGAACCGTAAAAGCTAGAGACTCGCGGTCAACACCATTCGACTCAGCATAGTCGATATACCTCCGAAATGACTATGACCATTGACCTCTGACCTTGTCAAGGTTACGTGATACCATTTTTTCGAACTCTAAGATTTACGGCAATTCATTGTCGTTTCTCACTTGTTATTGTATTATGTACTGTCACTGGGCGTTCTATATTTTAGAGTCCTTTGTTCAAGTGTTTGTACTTTATACGGATCCCCCCGACGCAGAAATAATTGATACAGTAAATAGTCTTTTAAAAAAGAAAAAGTAACATGTAAAGTATAATCTTTCTCCTAAAATAATAGATATTAGTCATTGATATCATAGTAACATCGGCAACTTTTTCCGATAAATAAATAATTGAACATAAAAATACAGTCGCACATCTACATTTATTGTAATTAAGATAAGTATCGTAGACTAGCATAAACAATTATAATCTATTAGCAAATTGTTCTTTGATTTCCGTTAACATATGAAAACATACGTAGAAAATTGTTACAATCATATATATTAAATTGTATTCGTCACTGTTTCTTCTTTAAACTGTAAACAATGCTTGTCCAATTTAGATATAATTCATAGATAATCCATTAAACAATAGTTTTGATTTAATACACGACAAGCAACTTAAATAGGTTTAGTTTATATCACAACGAGTTCCTTCATTCATTGTGTTCTCGGCAACTTGATATCAGCGATCTAGATATAAGAATGACTGACCAGACAAGGATCAAAGCTATCGCACTCAAATATATCGTTTAAAAGATAAAACGTATAATCTGGGTAATGCAGTATTCGATCTAATTAATTTAACAAATAAAATCTGATCTCACAACAAAAGTTCCGAACCAAAGATTTTGCGATAAGATGACAATTGTGATAAGTTTTCGATAGCATATTTTGATATATTGTCGATATGGCGTCAATCTGAATCATTGCCTGCGCGAAAACAATAGGAACGATTTTAACTCGATTGACGGTAGAGTTTACATTTTTTACATTAATATTTATTTAGTTTACATTACGTTTCTTCCGGTTAACATTTTGCTTTATCTAGAATGGAATCATGTCGATTAGAAATTTCAATTAGAAAAATAATTAGATAATACAAATTTCGGTAGCGGGAATACATCATTATTTTTGTTCATACATGTATTAGATATAATACATACCCATATACATATAATACAACACAAACAACTTAAATAAATTTACGTGAAAATCTGAATTTTAATGTTGTTTTTCACGGCAATAAAATAAAAAGTACAAAATGGCCATTTTATGGTATTAACTACAAATAATTAACAATGCAACGATTAGTAAAAAATGCATTATTCTTTTTTATCTAAATGGCTAAATTATGTAACATTATACCAAGTTTTGTAAAAAAACTAACTTAAAAAGTAACGGAACATAATTATCGTTTTATATATAATACGCGGAGAAAGTGTAGACGGTAAATTCATCAATAGCACACTAACGCAAAAACAGTTAAATGTTATTTAATGAAGGCACTAAGAAATATATTTGCAATATTATCATTATAGAAAGCTGATATAATACGGAAAGGCGGTAGACATATATAGAGAAATCGTTATCTCACTTATGAGTTTGCCCTTACGTATTCATCAATGGGTAATCAGGGAGGGAATCGACTTGACGAGATTACCTAGAAGGCTCTTAATCAATTTACTTCTTCTGTACACTCACTTACACACAAGCTATCAATTCATTATCAACTTGCTGAAGTAGTGTGCTCAATTTGACCTGACTATGTTAAAGAAATGCCGCACATAATTGATCAAGGGATAAGGACTGTCGATTGGTGGTCGTTTTCTTTGAAAATATTTCTAGGTAGTTATTGTTCAATTCCTTGACAGGTGATGTTTAGTATGGGCTCAGTAATTGCAAGTTTTGAATTATTGAGTAAATATAGAACTCTTTAAAATTTGTAGAAATGGAAAAGCAATTTTATAATGACACAAATACGATAAATAAAATATCCTAAAAATACATTTATAAGATATTAAGTATTTAGTTAAGTAGTAAGTATTAAATATTAAGTATTTCCCTTAAAATGAAGTTATGTATTTAAATAGTTGTTTATGTATAATTGTGATTAAATTACCATAATTTAATGTCACGTAAAGCTGAAAGTAATGAGTTTTATGTTACGTACACGTACCTGGTACAGTTAAAGGTCTACTAGTATATAGCCTGTGACATTTTAACTATTTTGTCTATCAAAATTAGGATGTTCTCTTTAATCTCGATAACTTTACAAAACATGTTGATTATAATCAGTTTTATATTACTCCTGGGTATTAAGTTGGTAAAGTTTTGCCTCATTGCACGTGTTCACACTGCAATTAATGTTGGTGCATTTTAATTGTGGGGTTACGTGTTTTAGCGGGAAATTTTATTACGTGTTACCGTTTACACGAAAGGTTTCCTTAAAGTAGTGAGTAATATGTGAAAAGATAAGCAAATGAATATGATATGTTTTAGGAAATCTTAATACTACTATTAAAATTTATATAATGTAATGTTATAATATGACAGGCGTCATAACTTTATCTTCTGAAGTATTGTTTATTACATTCCTAAGATTTTCAATTTCTGCACGGAGTTTAGAACTATGCCAGGTAGATGCGAATAGGCTTACGAGGGTACTAAAACTCTAGTTAGTGCAAAATCTGTTATGAGTGTTATACTTATGACTTATGACTCTCTGCCTAAGTGCCTACCCATTCGTCGAAATACGCGTGAGACCACGTATGAATAATAATTCTATGAACATTTAAAAAGTGTCTGTATGCTTCTTACGGGCTTTTGCGTGAGCTCGATCTATACCTCAAATTTTTAACGTAAATATTACTTCAATAAGCCAGCGCGATGTTAGATAATGTTAAAAGTGATAAACATTCTCAACGAAAATATGATAAAATATTAGAATCAAAGCCATTTTATTTTTATTTATTCCGATCTAGAATCGTATCTATATTAGGAGCACTATTTTAGATGTATGCAATTAAATTTATAATGCTCGCGGTATGTAGGCCAATTTGTGGCTTAATAGAGCTACAATTAATGTTTGATTACGTTCCTAGTATTCGATTCAATTGAGTGCTATCGTTGAATCGATCTTGTTTGTACAGTTTATTTGTAGAGCTGTATAGGCACAGCAATTTTAATTTGTTCGAGTAATACTGCTGGTCCTTGGATTACTTTAATAGTATGACACAGGCATAACATTGAGTGTATATAGATTTTTCCTGTAATTACTACTTCAATTATTGGTTGCTTACGTACTTTACGAGGGAGACAGTATAGAGGCGTCCGTATTCAAGCCTAGGGGAACGTCATGAACTACATTGAAAATTGCAGTCTAACTTTTTGGTGCTATGAATGAGGTTGGCAGAAGTTCATTAAGAAAATCAGTCTGTTGACTCTGTTGGCAACACAGCGGACATGTTTAAAAGCATCAGTGTAAAATATCAGTAAATTAGTATCCTTATTCTGGTAACGAAGAAATATTTTTTTTAGCATACAGAATAATTACATTTCTAAATTCAAACGTAAAAATACTATGGCTATAAATAAACGCAAATAAAACTTGAATCTTGTGTCATGGAACCTAATTAATAAAACCTGGCGATATGAGACTGTAATACATCTGTCTACTCCTTCATGAAAATACAAGCGTGAGTCATTGTATCTATGTAATACAAATTAATAAACTACGTGATAAATCAATATCAATGCTTTACAAATCATTTTAGGAAGACAAGTTTACATTAAAGAAAAACAGTCATTCTGCCTCAAATGTCTAGAAGGACATTCTTATTTTTTTATATCAATGATTACGTGTCAACGACAAGCAAGTGAGCTAATTAGACGGCACTGCCAATCTTTTCCCACGACCTTCGTCGAAAGAGACAGTGAGAACGATGATGCTTTCTTTGGTACCTTTAATACTAAGTAGGTACCTCAATATCTGAGACCAAAAACTATTCAACCAAAACAATTATATCAGAGCAATTATAGCTGGAGTTTTCGAGAGCAAATTGTTGGCGTTCCTTTGTCGGATGCGCGTGGGCAACGATTATTTATAATTATTTAATTGCGCCCGCGCGGGTCGTGACACTGACGATCGCGAACATTTTCCTACGGGTTTTTACATAATTACTGTTATTCGTAGTGATTGTATATTTTTGTGTTTATTTTTCCTATAATTTAATTGTATTAATGTCAGCCCGCAATGTATCATAGGTTAATTGCTATTAACATGTGCCATACATTGAAGAGTTGGTAGTGTTTTCTTTAATAAAAAAGTGTATCTACAGTGTTAATACGCATATTATGGTTTTGAGATCATATAAGGCATTCAATGTAATAATAGAAAGTGAACAATGAAACCACGAAACGGCAAACCGTGAGCGTCAACCTCAACAATCAAAATATAGTTATAAATTAATTAGTCCTATGTTCGTTATTAGTGAATAAGTTTCTAGAACTCTTAAGGATACATGTATCCTAGTTCTAGAAATTTTATTTACCATAAAAGCACATGTTCTTTTATGGATTAGGGATACTAATGGTCCTGGTACCTTACATAATTGTGCAAGATGACCAACGCAAGTACTTGCTAAGTGCTTGATTAGCCAGTGCATAGCTTACGTCAACGGCTATAGCTGAACGTGGCAACAGGTAAATGTAAATACATAGTATAGATTAGTTGGTGTAACCTTGTCGTTCATAAGAGTTACTATGTAACCAAAATGAATAAATGTATTTTGGTTTTTGATTTTATTAGCAGCATGATTGGTTAGCTCTAGCTAGACTGTTCAGATATTATATGTGCTAAATATCGTTGAATTTATTTTTATATTGTTTTTAAAAGGAGATATCGATGGAGGTTTAATTTTAACATAATAAAGTGCGTCAACATGAGGATAAACAGTCATATAAAATAAATATATGCGTTCTAGTCTCAATAGTTTGTACAGCCATTTTTAATACGGATCTAGCTTTCTGATATGGCTTCGCATGTCTGGAATGTCTTTAAAAATAACATATGTTACTCAGGAATTGTATAGCTTACCAATAAACATTTATGTAGAAACATTTTCCTTGCCTCCAGTTTCTGAAGTTACCCTCTACACACTGACAAACAAATGTGACCTATTTATAATATTAGTTAATATTTCATCAAAATTGGTTCAGCGATTTAACAGACAAATGAAACAGAGTTTGTGTGACATTTAATTGTATTATTAGCATAGATCGATTATCAACTTATTTCATCAGAAATCACACCGTATTATCTATAAAACGATCTGTCGACATCTCATAACATTGCTAAATATAAAATTAACAAATAACCATAATTTCCATCGTAAATTGAGCCTTAATAATGTGCGGGCTTATCTCGGCCTAAGACATCTACCGTTCGCAAAAACATTTTACTGCCCCTAACCGGTATATAGTCCTTATATTAACTGAATTAGAGTTTATATTTCATTGTTTTTTAATCATAGGATTTAGGTATGAACTTGGTATTTATTTGTAATAAAACAAAGGGAATGATACGTGCAAGTTAATTACGACCAGAAATGTAATTAGGGCTAATCAAATATCGTGATCTTTTTATTCATTTTTGCTTTGATGAGTTTTTATGGCGTCTATTTTTTGCTGACCAGCCGTAATTTAATGTTTTTGTGTTCAGCCAGTAATTGAAATGTGTTATGAAGATTATATATGTATGTTTTATTTAAAACTACCTATAGGTAAGAAATATGAAACCAATCTATGCCTTCACAGAAATGAAAATTTGTTTGCTTATTATCTTTAAAATGCTATACCGATATTGATAAACTTTCTAATTATCATTCTAATGCTTAGGATATATATAGGTAGTCTTCTTTTGTAAAGTTTAACCTAGGTAGATATGAGTTTCTTATTTACATATGTGCAAATAAACAAATCATTCATTCATTTATTTATGGTTTAGATTTTGCCCGCGGCTTCACTCGCATAAATGTTCGTTAGGTTAGGTTAGTAACAGATATTTTTCTGCATGAAAGGTCCTTTTTAGTTCCCCTGACAGTGTGTATGCAAAATTTCATGTTGATCGGTCAAGTAGTTTAGGTGTGAAAACAAACTCACATTCACATTTATAATTTTATTTAGGATTAAGATGTCATGAAGTTAATTGTTCGAAAATCCAGATATATTTTAAAGTTTTTGGTTTCGTCACTGCACTGGTTGCTATTTCCAACTTAAGTAGAACTCTCAGTGTTATACATGTGCCAAGTAACCAGAGTTCAACACGGAGACGACTGACTATGTGCCTATATGTATGAAATAGAGTGTGAATTGGGTCCGTGGTTTTAATGCTTGTAAAGTGACTTCACAGGTAATGAAAACTATTGATTATGTATTCCAATATGAGTATTGTATTGATGAGTGTTGTGAGTTCAAATCCAACACGGGGTAAAAATTGTGTGACCCACAAATTTTTGTTTCAAGTCTGGGTGTTCTTTGTGTCCGTTGTTTGAATGCTTATAAAGTATCACAGTACACGTCTGTGTACTGTGATACTTTATAAGCAGCAAGCAAAATATAATCTTATTACAGACAAGATAACTGTCTAGTTATCTTGTCTGTAATAAGATTATATTTTATTTACTTACTTTTTAGGAGAGACGAGACTACGAATATTTTCATTCTCTACTTAGTTTGACTCTAGTCGGTTTCACTGGTAACACTGAGCAGTAGGCAACACTAAGGCGTGGCTAACCTAAAAGCAGTTCATCATCGACGCGTTCAACCATATCTGATATATACAATGGCTTATAAATATAAAACACACGCTAATATACAGCAAATAATTAATATTATTATAATATACTAGATAAATATATTTGTTATAATATACTTACCATTTTAATAACCTTTTATATATATTAATATTATACCTTGTATAATAAAAACGGTTTTAATATCAGCGTAAGTAATTTGTATTGAATTACGCGTAGGGTGTGCAAAAACGCGGGAAAAGTGAGACTTTCTCGAAGCAATTATAGATTGAGGAAGAGATAGCGCGCGTACGCACGTTTCAAAATGGCGGCGCTGTTAACCCTCAACTGCAGGGGTCAAGTTGACATGTTAAATATACTTTGTAGGTTTATAAATGTTACATTTTTATAGTATTAGCTCAAACTTATGCTTCGTTGGTCTAGTATAAGTTTACTCTTGCGTGCCAGCGCTAGGTCTTGTATTTCATTCTCAGGTTGGTTAAAATATTATTCGGTTTCTCTGTTAATAAAATTTCAGTACCAGCATGGTGTCTGAGAATGTACCCGGGTATGGTAAACAGGCTCGCTCTTCATTATGCGTGACCTAAAATCATAGTAGTGAAATGTATCGGTGATTTATCTCTGGCTATCACAATATATCAGTCTACACTTATACATAAATGGTGACAAAGGTGTTCCCGATATTTTCCCCCACGTTTATGATTACTGCTCCATTCCCGTGGTTCGGAACGTAGGCTACATAACATTGTAGCCTATAACCTTTATAAAGAATAAGGCTATCAAATGCAAAAAGGATTTTCAAATCGGACTGGGAGTTTAGAGTTTCGCGCTTTCAAACAAACAAACTCTTCAGCTTTATTATATTAAGTACAGACCAATGGTAAAAGAATTTGTGGCGCAGGATAGTTATCAAATCACGGCAAAATATCATTTATAGATTACTATCTATGAAATGACAAATTAAATATCAAGATTAGATCATATCGTGAGATTTATATCTACCTAATTGTCACATTGAACGATCAAACGGTTGATTAAATATATATATATGTATATACAGAATTTCCCCGTCCTTAATATTTATTTCAACTTATGTATTAGACATAGTGCTCCGTACTACTCACTAGCGCCAACTCCATAGAGCCTGGTGTCTAATAAATAATTACTCCTCTGACCCTAGGTAGTCAACACTGGCTGTGTCAAAAGTGACAAAATGAAATATTGACTAATTTCATGTACTATTCCAAGGAAAATAATTGTTACCTAAATTATCCTAACTAATATTATAAATTCGAAACTAACTGTCTGTCTGCTTGTTACCTCTTCACGGCTAAACTACTCAACCAATTTGGATAAAATTTTGTACAGAAATAGTTAAAAACCTAGGAAAGGACATGTGCTACTTTTTATTTATGTAGGTACCACGTGGGCGGAGCCGCGCCCAGAAGCTAGTTTTTTATATATATGTATGTCCCTACCAATATTTATATGAATTCGACGTCTCTGGTTTTGCTACTGAGAATTTCCTTACCTGGGTGCCGAGTATTACCACGCCTCACCCAGGAATGGAATGCGGGTCCTCGCGATTAAAACCAAGCGCGAGCGCAAACGGACGAACAATACACCTAAAGTGGCAACATGTCATGAAGATAGGAAAATAATTTCCGTAATTTAAGCCTAACTTAGTTAAGTTATTTTTTATCTTGTTAATTATAATGCGACGAAAACCTGTTCACAATAAGGTACACATATATGTACGGGAAGCACATTATTATGGAAATAAATTGATAAGTGAAGTACTCGCCAAGAAATAGGACGCGGTAAACATGTAGGCGTTGCTCGTACTTCATATCAAACACCTTTCGGCGTTCATTGTTTTATCTTACAAGTAAAGATACGATGGTAATTCTGGCGCCATTATTGTAAAAGATAACAGCTGATATATATATTTGTTTTAAAATAATTGTGTCTTTCTGTTAGGTTATATATTATATCTATATTTTTATATTTGATTTATATATATATATATAAATCTCGTGTCACAGTGTTTGTGGTCGCACTCCTCCGAAACGGCTCGACCAATTTTTATGAAATTTTTATGTGTATTTGGTAGGTATGAGAATAGGTCGTAAACTATATTTCATACCGCTAGGTGATTAGGGTGTCCCTATCGAATGAATTTATATGGCAGAAAAATGTTTGCCAGGTAAGCTAGTACTAACATAATAAAGGGTTGAAGAGATTGTTTGTATTGTGGGTTGAACGCGCTAATGATGGTATCATTCGGAATAGAAAAATATTTTTTAATTTGATAGCCCAGTTCTTGAGAAAGGTTATAGGTTATAAAACTTTACGCTAGGAGCTTAGGATTGGGGCAGTAATTAGTAGAAACATGGATAAAATCACGAGGGACAGCTAGGTATGTCTGTTTATAAGGAAAAGCGATATCTGCTTGTTTAGAAACAGTGCTGAAGTTTCCGTTTAATTGTAATGTTATGAAACTGTAAGGCATGTAATTAGTATGACAGGTATAAAGCTAATGAAACGAAATAATACGAATAAAATTATGTGTATTATGAATAATTTGATTGTTTTTGTTATAAATAAAATAAATATTGATTATATAAATTATATAAAAACAACTGTTGCTTGTATGGTTGAATTATTTAGTTTTAATAAGCAAACCCCTTTGGTTAGCGAGTAATGAAGTCTCTTAATAATCTATATATTAATACGTGACGCAAAAACTTTGTACCCCTTTTTACAAAAATTGCGCGGATGGAGGAGTGTGAAATTTGGCACAGTTAAAGTTTATATGGAGAAGGAGGGGCAAATCCTAATATTTTTATGAAATATGCTTTAGAAATACATTAAATTAATGGAAAAACAGTACACGCACACATCCATGCATTTGACACACGCAGTCGAATCGCGTTCGTAGTATTTCGGCATTGTTCGTCTGACGTCGTACAATTATTTGTAACTATGGTTACCTGTACCTTATTTATATGTAATAAAGAAAAAAGGAAAACAAAGTAGCAAGCTGAGGAATTTTGGTCGTATTTTGACCACTAGGTGACCGCTAGTTTAAATAAATCTATCCCAAGTTTCATCATTTTAGGCTATTTCTGGACACCAGACTCCATCGTTTAAATTACATTAGTTCAACTAGTACAACGGGCGTGTCATAGGTGATACCTATACACTACATATATTTTTTTTATTGCTTTCATCGGTGACAGACTAGCCAGCGGCCCACCTGATAGTAAGCGAGAACCGTGGCTCGTATACATGGCTGTGTTTTCTTAGCATTACAAAAACAATGCCAAAAAAACACAACCAAGTCACTACCTACCGGAAGGAAAAGGGAAATGGAGTAGGATGGGGTTTGGGAAGGAAAGGGTGATTGGGCCTCCAGCGCTCTCACTCACCGAACGAAACATAACAGATACTGTTATTTTATGTCGATCTTCTGTGAGAGGATGGTACATCCCCGGTCGAGCTGGCCCATTCATGCTGTAACCAGCGTAGCCCTGCCACTCAAAAACGTACATATATAACGTATCTGAGAAACGATTGTCATATATGTTGTACTCTCTAGATTAAGATTTAAACTCTCTAAGGGCCTTTTCGTGTTGCATTACAAGATACTCGTAACAAGAAAAAAATACTAATAATATCATTACCAACTTTGTTCATGGTCTGAGCAATAGCCATGTTTTAGAGCGATGAAGGATACAGATTGCACTTTATTGTAAATTTATTCATAGCACATTAACAGTGTAAGTAAAGTATATAAGTTTTAGTCTATGCGACACAACGCGTTATCTATCGATGTTGCTTTATGAAACTACACGGGCTTTATCTCGTTTAAAATCTAAATAGACTTCAATCACGATATTTTGGCGATAAGATCTTATCGTACATTAATTACTAAGTACAAACGAGCTACCGATTCGTGGTACATTTAATTTTGCCGACTTTCGCAAAGTAAATGTACATGTCCTGTAATTAATTAAATGATAATAAAATCTTAATTAATTTTATTATATGTTATGTATTGATGGCGGATAAAGTTACTGTGTTGCGACAATGCGCAATTTTAAACGGGAAACTATTATAAGATAATCGATATCTATCAGATTATAGCATCAGCCATGCATTTTAGTTTCAGGGAGGGTCTATAAAACGCAAAGAAGCATGTTTGGTGTAAGTTGTCGGAATAATATAACATGCCACTAATTTCAATGGTAGCCTTTGGTCGATACAAACAACAATACTTTTAAAATAAAGCTTTGATTTCGAAAGTGGAGAAAAATAGCGACTAGGAATATAGCACTGCCTGCACAAAATCGATTGACGTTCGGAAACGTTATGTTCTATTATTAATTATTCGAAGAGTTCCGTTAAAAACATGAATGTAGTTGAGTAAAAAGTAAATAACATAATCTAAATTGCACTAGAACTATATAATATTGAGTAAAATCGCTTGCAATGTTCTTTTCTAAGTAAGTCGATATTAACTATTTCTAAGGAGAAATTCTCAATTATACTTTTAACTGACCAAGACTTTGATAAAGACCTCAAGCACTGTGGAAGTGGTACAAAGTCGTGTCTATTTCTGCGATGATAAGGACCAACTTTGTTGTAACTGTTATTTTATGTTTTTCAAGATACTATTATTGCTTGTTAGCTATTTCAACAGGTGGTTTTCTGCAAATTCATATAATTATCGCGATGAAGAATTCTATTAACATACATTCACACTTGAGTCGGAACATTAAAAACGGAATAAAAATAACAATAGTAGAGGAAGACGTAGGTAATGCAATTTGTAAAAAACCAATAATATACACTTGGAAGGTAATTAAATTCCAGTGCGTGCATTGTCGCACTAAATTAAAAAATAATTCAATGAGTTCTAATTGCGGTGTGCGGCGAGCGCAGGGTTGATCTTATCTTCGCTGCGTTCGTAAAAACATTGATCGATAGTACTTACACTAAAAAATAATCATAGACAAGTTTACGTCATGATTTTTATTATAAACATAATTGAAACAGGAAATATACCGCTGAATTCCTATTACAATTGAGAACGTATGTTACGTTAGTTGCATGCAAATTTTGACCTATGCATTCTGATATAAAGCGCATGTTAATTGACGGTTATTAAGTTTTTCGTTGACTGCACATCGTTTAGGTGTAAAAAATACTCCCAAGTTATACACCGTGACTCTTTTGACATTGATATTGACCGTCATATTGACAACTCATCTTTAATTTCAGAACAATTATGTGCTTTAGTCATAGTGTTCAGATGTTGTGACGTTGAACAGTCACGTTACAATAACGTACGTCTGACTGTTAGTGGTAGTGAATCAGTACCTTTTAAAAAAGAATAAGTCAAAATGTCGTACTAGAAATATCTGCACAATTGAGACTCAATAAGTGCAGCGTGACTCGTTGTGAAATATTGAGCTAGATGACTCAATCTAATTTAAATCAAAAATCTGTACTACCATAAAAATGTGTAAGCACTTTTTGGATTAACATTATTAATAACCAATAATTACGATAACATAAGAAGGAAATTAAAATGATAACGTACATCCCTGCTCTGAAAACAATATTTATTTATAATTAAAACTATTGATAAACAAACTTCATATAAATAAATGTAATGTTATGACCGCATATTATATCATTGCTAGTATAGGGTTAAACAAGAATAGTTGTCAAAATAAGCTGTCGCGATTGGACGACTGAAGTCACGTGACTTACTCATTCCAATTATTATTACGCGGTATTTTAACGTTTATTGGCGATATACCTATATTACATAATGTTAAGAAAGTCGATTTTTAAATAAACTTTTATACTGATTGCCCAACCCTTATATATTATGCATTAATGAATTATTCATAAGATATTAGCAGAATAGTGTTGTGTTGCTATAAAATAAAATTATTTTCACAGCAATTCGATCACACTGGCACATTACAATGGGTTGTATATTACTTGTGCGTCTCCTATGTTCGTGTTAATCGACAATTATAGTTAACTTTTATAATTTTTATTTGTTCCACTCGCGGTTAAGGTATGGGCACATTTGCAATTTCAAACAGGCATTACGGACACTCTTGTATTTGTCCACGACTGTTCACTAATTGTTAATGTGACAAGATATATCGGTATTAAGGCGTTAATCTAAAACACAGTGTTGGAAAAAGATAAAATAAATTGAACTAATACAGACGAACTACCACTTTAGACACGTGGTATGGGTGCGCTTGCGCATAGTATAAACGATAGTTGTGTTCCGGGCTCGTGTTACTGGATTTTTTTTAAGGCTAGTAGAAGTACTTCGTTTGATTATGTGAATATATAAGTAGCAATAGGCTAGTTCAGTTACGTGGAATCGAAAATTGTCGAAATATGTGTGTTATATACATTTGTTTAATCTTAAAGAATACACAAGAGTGATGTCATGAATGTAATAGAGATCTGATACCTAATTGTTTCTGACGTGATAGACTAATAAAAGCCTGTTTCTTTGTTTGGTGCTGTATGAGTTTTCCCCACTAAGTTTAAGTTTAAAGATCTTCTTTATTAACACAAAAGAACATACAGTCCACTTAATGTGCATAATAAATTACATTATAAATACAAGAGTGACAGTAAGACAGTAGTGCGATCTGTTTGAAAAGTAATGGCTCCAAAAAAGAATATAATAAATGATGTAGCAGACGTTTTGTGAAACATTACATTACACAACAACAATGTTTCACAAAACGATGCTGTGTATTTTTAATATTTATTATGTTCATAGACTTCGGTTCTGTATTACTATTAGTATAATTATTATAATAATATTGTATAAAAAATATCTGTATATTGAACAAATATGACACTAGCCAAATGGTTCCAGGTTTCTTGTTTCGGGGTAAAGTGTTAAAGATTTTTTCTGTCTTCTAGGTACAATATAGAATGGTTATATCGTTCTCTTGAATCGTAGTAGGCCATTAAGTATGAACAAAATATTTTGAAGGCTACAAAATTGATTCAATATTATATATAATAATAATAATAAAATATTATATATATATAAAACATTCGCGTAAACAGAAGACAATATTATTTGATTAAACATTACTTAAAAAAAATTAACGCCTCTGTATTATGTGCACTGTTTGGTAGATTTTTTTATTTACGTGGTCTACTCAAGAGCGTAAAGCAGAGAAAATATAATATTTTAAAAGAAAATAGTTTTTACTTTTTCTTTGTTTTGTAAAGTTGCTTGATGTGATTTTTCTCGCATAGAAAGAATTCAATCAGTACCTACACTGCAGAATATTGCAGCTAAACAACATTGTCATGTTTTCCTACCAAGTATAGGTTTAAGACTCATTAAGGAAACGCTGTGTTATCGGGACTAATGTAGCCTTTGCCCGTTATACTGCCAACACAACAAGACCTCCGTATAAGGTGTGGTGACAGTATAAAAAATAGATTGAAAAAGTACGTTATACTTTTTTGCCACCTTAGGACTATAAAAAATGCTGACATAGGTGTATTCCCAGAGTGGCAGTTATGTGTTAAAGAAGGAACTATGCCTATGAAGTCCACATCTAACCGTTGTTGTTTTATAGGCTGTTTATCCTGTCAACACAAGCTTATGATACTTTATGGTCTCAGAAAAAAATACCTTGAAGAGTATTTTTGTAATTTTTTTACTGCAATCTTGTGATGTGTAGCATTTTTTTAACGTAATGCATATCTTTTGTAATAAAAAGTTAGTTCATATAAAAGGCATAAATTTCTTGCAAGTCATAAATCAATGTTAGTACTTAGAGGTTACTTCTCTTCCTTATTAGATTAATCTACATATGTGTAGCTGCTTAGAAAAATGTTCCATGTCTCACCTCTATTACTGAGTCACGTAATGCTGATTTAAATCCCCGTGAGAGACAAAAGACTGATATCCAAACAACTAAGTCTGGTTTAAACCCCGTAAACCGCAGTGGAGGATAGCCTCCTTGTCAAGACTTGCCGTGTAGATCAACATCTGTTCTTCTGAAAGGCTAATCAATGCCATGATTTGATCGACTAGCAGACAAAAAATGTAGTGTTCTGTACTTCCAGTAGTATTGAGTATTTAAGTTTAGTGGAAGGACTGCCCTGAGCCACAAGTATCTATTTACATATCTATAAAAGTATTATAAAGAGGAAAGATTTGTATTTATTTACGTTTATTTGTAATGAAAATATCGAAAATTACTGGACCGATTTAAAAAAAATCTTTCACTATTGGAAAGCTACTTTATCCAAAAGTAACATAAACTGCATAATTACGCTACCAGCCACAGAACCGTAGCAGTAATAGTAAACACTGGTACAGTTAGTTACATGTAAAAAGAGCAGCGATAGCTCAGTGGGGAGACCAACAGACTGCAATGCAGAGGGTCTTGGGTTCGAACCCACGTCGCGCACCTCTGACTTTCGGAAGTTATATGACTTTTCGAAATTATGTGCGTATTGATTGACAATTATCGCCTGCTCCGTGCCTCATAGAGCACGTTAAGCCGTCGGTCCCGGCTGCCATGAACATCTATGGCAGTCGTTATTGCGAGAGTGTCGACACAAAAGATCCCAGTGGGTCGAAGGGTCGCCGGTCTGCACTGACTGGCTCCCACATAAGATACATACATACATGTAAAAATATCGGCGCAGCCGTCAAAACGATACAAAAGCGGTATTGATATTAGCATATACAATTATGTGTGGATTTCGTGAGAACTCTTGTACACAAATGCATGTCATGCATATTAATAAATTTGATTAAATATTAATATTATTCTATTATATAAAATACGTTTGACGTAATTGAATAAGCATAAAACATTACCTATATTGGCAGAGTTATTATATTACTTATTATTGCATAGTCCTCGGTTGAAATAATTGAATGAATATAATAAAAACCGATTCTAATTACAAACAGCAGTTCCCATACAAGGACTGTATACGTTCATTTCTTATTTAATTAATAGTTATTTGTTACTTGACTGAGAAGCTATTAAATACAATTATTTCAGACTTGTGTGTAACATTCCTTATTCGGTAACACTGGACATAGTGCTGAGTCATTTGTTTTTTTACACAATATCGCTTTTCCGCTTGATCGTAAGCGGTTACTGTAACCTTTGATCGTTAGCAATACCAGAGGTATGACGCGTTGCTAACCCTCGGGTAAAATTAAAGATGGAATGAAAGGTAAGAAATAGCTAAGTTAGGCATGTTAGCCTTTAAATTACTCACAGGGGGAATGTAGGAGCAGTGTTATCAAAATCTACGTCAGTGTCAGTGTAAATCATGGAGATCAAGAGTATGGTACTTCTCCGAGCATACACGTCACGTCGTATTAAAAAAGAAACTGCTGCACTAGAATTAAATCCCGTGTCGTGTGGAACTTAACAAACATAAGAACAAGTGACACAATTAATACCTAGACTGGAACAATTATTTGTGGATTATATAAATATTTTGGCCTTGTGGGCATCGAAGCCATAACGTTTGGTGCAGTGGCAATGGCAAAACACTTAACCACAACGCCATCCCTGCATTCAAATTAGTGTGGGCTAGGCTACGATGATAGCTTACCTTACTTTGCCATATATTACTTTGCCTTGTATTTACATCGAGTATTACATATACATATAACTAAAAAAGATATTTTAGAATTTCATGCATTCCTGCTTAGTTTTGTTTTGCAGTTATATGAATTATAATGATATAATATTGTCTTCTGTTTACGCGAATGTTATTCATTGAAATTAAACTACTATATATGGATTTTATCGCGTTATTTATTTTACACTTTATTACATAATTTAGAAACTGTTACAATGCTACTAGATACTATTAAACTTTACTAATTTTTAAGCTAATTAAATTATTAAAACTATTTATATTTAAGTTAACACTTTCCCCGATTTTTATAATCAATAATTATTTTAAAATTGCTTTAATATAAAAGGATTTTTATGTTAGTTTCTTTTAAATACATGAACTCATGCCCATACCTATCCCCGAAGGCGTAGGCACAGGTGTATAATACTTGCATTTTGCCATGTTTTTAGACTCCACGTAATACGGGACAAGTCTATTGCCAGTTACCGGGCATACCTAATTCCAGGGTCTGTGCTGCTACTGTAAACTTTGTGACAGAATAACTCAATAACCCTATGCTCGACCCAAGTATCCCATCCGAGACGTCATGTACAGCATTTCAGTAAAACTCAAATTACACTTTCACCGATGACTGTGAAGTTGCTTTTCAGCAGCCATGGTTAAAGCTAGCTCTTCAATGATAACCTAAGTCATATTAAGTGTCTTATTGTAACAAACATGAGCTTTGTGACGGCCACTAGTCTCTGCGAGGCAATTTAACCGTGTAGTGCGTGCGGAAATGTCAGTCGCTGTAGCGGCAGCTGCGGCCGCTGGCGGCCTCACCGCCTCACTTTCAACTCGTACTTTCGCGCAACCATAAATTACTGCGACGTCCGGACATCGCCTTCCCGTGCGGCCGCTAATTGCAAACAAATATCGCCCTTCGCGCCTGCACACCCCATACTAGTAATTACGGGATCGTTTGCCGGTACGTAAGTGCAGCTTTGTGTAAGGACATTAGATGCGCACGCTGACTCCACATTGATACTTGCCATTGCCTTCAAGCGTTAACGTTAGGAGCCAACCGGTTCTATCTACATGAAAGTAAGGCATCAAGTTGTATCAATGAAAAATATAAATTACAGAGGCATATTTCAGAATTTTATTTTTACGAAGTGAAGTGCATGTAGTTATAAACTAACATACTTTTTCGCAAGGTTGGAAACACAAAAGGAACGGCCGAAAGTCAAAGGCAAAACCTTGGTGAACCTTATTTGACCACATTAAGGATATTCTAAATAAGAAGTTACGTTCTGAGTACACCTAACCTAACCATCGAACCTGACCGTTCATATAGAATGTAGGTAATGATAAAGAACAGAGCAAAAAACGTATACCAGGATCATAGGAAGCGAAAATTCGTAATCTCTGCTTACCCCAGGAAATAAGATAGTGTATATATGAACACATAATATTTTCTGCGAATGTAACAAGTATCCGATATTAAGCGCCCTTAGTCACGCTCCCGGCGATTCGAGCGGTGACGGGCGTTTTATCGGCGATATGCGTCAACTTTATGACGCGAATAAATCTTGCGGGAGAGGCCGATAGGGCGATAATGGTGGCGCAGAATTGGCGTCGCAGGCCTCTCTAGGTGGCCCGGCATTGACGGGTTGAGTATTTGCCGCTCACTACTACACGTAATTTATGATGCGGTTCAATTTAGATAAGTACATTATATTGGTGCAGCTGATTGAAATAGCTAGTCTTTGAATACTTCTCTATTAAAAAAGGTTTCAAGTATTTCTTGGACAGGAACAGACTGCAATGATCCAAGTGCTCATATTCTTACTGCTTTGTGTTGTTGCCACGGCATGAATCTAATTTAAAATACGATTAAACAATTTAAGTCTAGATTATGCAGTATTTATTTATCGTGGTTTCGTTTCTTATTATGTAATTGACATATGCGATAGCCATCAATATATCACGTGATACCTCAAACCATAGCTGGCGAAATGTGGATGAATTGATGATATAGGCGTTAGACTATATATATATATGCAGATATAATTTACATCATGATTCTCATTAATTTTAATATAATAATACCAGCTCTGTATTAAACTATCCACTATATATTCACTGCTGGGCACGGGCCTCTTCTCAGTGTGAGAAGGGTTCGGCCATAGTCCACCACGCTCGACTAGGCCAGTGGGTTGGCAGACTTCAGATATCTTTGAGAACATGATGAAGAAAACTCACCCACGCAGATTTACTCACGATACCAGATGTTATAAAGCGAGCGATAATTGACTATTTAATACACATATTACTTCGAAAAGTCAGAAATGCGCGTCTTGGGAACTCAAGACTAGTGCGTGGCAGGCTAGCGCTGTCACTGTGACTACACTCTACTACTAATAGGTACTCTTAGCACGGCATAAATCTAATATCAAAATACAATTAGGTCACGGCTATTTATTACTCATTTGTCGTCTTGGCTGGATTGATTTTTTTTTGTTTATAATTTTCTTTTCCAGTAGACATCACCTGATGCAAAACTGCTGCGCCACGGAGGCAGTTATATACCTATATAACTATCTTCGTGGCGCAGCGGTATTGAATGCGACTGCTGTGCATGAGGTCTCGGGTTCGAATCACGTGTCGGGCCAACAAAAAGATATTGGGTTTTTCTGTTAAGAAATCTCAGTAGCAGCCCAGAGTTAGGAAGTTGGCGGTGGTAGACGACTGCCTCGTGCCTCGGAAAGCACGCAAGGCCGTTGGTCCTGCGCCTAATCTCTCTTCGGTTGTTGGATTACCGTCTCATCGGATCATGAGAGTTAGGGAACAGAGATTGCACTTTTGTTTGAGACGGCCAGTCTCAGTTAAGACTGGCCGCCGTGACCGAAATTCGGTCTGGAGGACATTATTATTAGGTTAGGATGTAGATTTAAAACCACAACTGGCAAGACGTAGAAGAATCTCACGGCATTCTACCCATTTGAGGTAATAGGTATGAGACTATATAATTTACATCATGTATATAATTTATTTTATTACTAAACTAACCTGTCGCTAGTAGACTGTCAATGTTATAGCTTGTCAAGATCAACCGGAGCGACGGTAATAGCTCTTGCCTCGCCTATCCGACTAATTTGTCGGCATCCGCATTACATTATAAATTCACTAGATGTTGCCTGCAGCTTTGCCTGCTTTAATCCTACGGGTAAATACCGGGGTATAAAGTATCCTATGTGTTTCTCCAGGACATTTACTATCTGTTTGCCAAGTTTTAATAAAATCTGCTTACGGTATACGCGTGCTTGAGGTACAAACATACATTAATATTAGTAGGATTTCGTATAATAGATTCTCCAATGATGGTAGGTGACCCAAAACATTCCATTATAAAAATGTATCGTTCTCTCTTTTTTTAATCTCGCTAATGGTAGCTGAGTGAGCAGCTTAGTGTTAACTAGTGCTCATGTAGTCAAAATGAAGCAACGTATCAGGGAAGATTCCAGATTACCTAATTCCATAGACACATTTTGCAAAAAAGACGTATTATATAAATGATAGATGATTGTTACTGTGTTACTTACTATATTATCTATTGTATTCTCGAAATAAAAATAAATATGCAAAATAACTATTGTATTTTGTATAGATATGGCGTAATGATGTGTAGAAAAAAGATCGGCTATTTTATAATTAAAATTCCAATAACTCAAATCAAATCAAATCAAACATTTATTTGCATAACTCAGGTACATAAAGTTGGTTCATAGTCGGTAGGTAGGTGCGGTCCATGGCCCTGTACGGGGCCCCAGTTTGGGCAGACAACCTGACGGCCCGAAACATTTCGGCGCTTCGTGCACCACAGCGCGCCATGGCCGTCAGGTTGATAAGAGGTTACCGCACGATCTCGTTCGAGGCTGCGAGCCTCCTCGCCGGATCGATGCCATGGGACCTGGAAGCGTCGCTCCTGGCGTCGCTCTATCGTTGGCGCCGGGAGGCGCTAGCTCGGGGCGAAGGACCGGCTCTTCCCGCTCTGGAGGCGGCGAGGTCCGAGCTCCGCCAGGTCCTAGTGGCGAATTGGAAGGAACGACTTGTGCATCCCAGTGCCGGGCACGCCACGATCGTGGCGGTAAGTCCCGTGTTTGAGGAGTGGCTGGAGAGGCGCCATGGCGCCCTCACCTTCCGGCTGACACAGGTAATGACTGGCCACGGTTGTTTTGGCCAGTTCCTGTGTCGTATACGCCGGCAAGAGACGCCCGGTTGTCACCACTGCGGCGACTGCCGCGACGTAGTTGAGGACACGGCGCTGCACACTTTGGCGGTTTGCCCCGCCTGGGCATCGCAGCGCCGTGAATTGATCGCGGCAGTCGGATTGGTTGCCCTCTCGCTCCCGGCCGTAGTTCAGTCTATGGTCCGGAGTGAGAGGTCGTGGAACGCCGTCGCCTCCTTTTGTGAGGAAGTCATTTCCATCAAGGAGGCGGCGGAGCGGGAGAGGGAGCGTTTGAACCCTCTCCCCAACCGCAGAGCCGGGCGCCGGAGGGCGCGGGACGACCTCCAGCCACCCTGAGGTTTGACCTGGGGGTGGCGGGCTTTGTGGGCCTGCCCGCCATCCGTTCAGCACCAGGTCCGAGAGGCGGCGTGCGTGTTCCCACGCGCGCCTCTGTGTTGAGTCCGTCTCCCCTCTAGGGGGGACAGTAGGGAGTGGTAGAAGTGCCTTTAGGGTAGGTCTTTCGTGTAGTGGCCTGCCGTTTCATACGGCGAGCCGAAACCTCGGCGGGGTCGCGACCGCATGCGAAAGTGATTCGCGCGGCCCCGTCGATAGTGGTTTTATCGAGGAACACCGTGGTAGGTTTAGTCGGTATTCCGGGAGGTACTTTATCATCTTAACATCTCATTTTACCCCGGCGAGTCCGACATAACCCCTCCGCCCGCCCCCGCGGAGGGGTATGCGTCATGCATTCCCCCAAGTAAAAAAAAAAAAAAAAAAAAAGGTATACTATGCTCTCTTTACTTCTCTTAGGCCGTTAAAACGATTATGATGAAGCTTAAACCCTGAGGAAGCACTATGCTTTATAGCACTATTCTAAAATATATAGTCACACATCTTTATTTTCCTATAGGGATACGCACAGGTCAGTCATATCTACATAATATATATACCTACGTTTCACCAGCTACGTTTGTAGGCCCCATTCATTAGAGGCCAAATCTATCGTCTTCTAGACTACTAACATTTTTGTTTGGAAATCTGAATAACACTGGCCGAACAAGGAAAAGAACTCAAGATCTCACAGCAGACGCATTTATCACCGCGTCACCGAGTCATTACATTCTAAAATAGGTCAATCGAAATCGCGGTCTACAGCTAGTCTAGTATAATTTTATGCAATATCTATTCCAATTAGATACGCGTCTATATTAAGTGATATCAGTTCGATTAATCATAGATTCGTAGAGTTTAATTAAACAAGTCTAATTACATACGATAAATTAATACATAGCTTTTAACTGAACAAGTGTTGTGTCACAATTGTAGTTTGTTGACAACATGAGGAGGTATTAGAATTATATGTATGTATATAAGTATTTGCGTCATATATGTAATCTATTGTGATTGTAAATATGATAGACAAACGATATTTGTTTGTTCTATGGCTAACATAATCAGTGGTGCTTATGTTGGCCTTGCAGCTAGTCGTGAAGGTTTGATTCCCAGTGCAAGCAAAAGAATATTGAGTACTTCAGTTAATAAATTCTTAGTGGATGCTTCATCTAGAGTTTATTCTTTTTAAATGTTAGTAGAGACTGAAACTTCAATCGGAAGACAGACAGCAATAGTAAAATGATTGTTTTTATAATATCCTACTGATAGACACTCCTACAACAGCTAACTAGTAAAAGTTATCCGAAAGATAACTCGCATGCTGTCTGACTCATGTTAGGTTAAAGAAGAGAGATGGTGAGACTTTTATCTTATAGATAAATGCTATCTGGAGGTGGATGTACACACGGCTACACATCAAGTTAGACACCCTATATACGCATAACTACGCTACATACAAAATAGAGAATTGTCGAAAGGGATAGTGCATAGTGGTGTCGATGTAATGGTAAGGATAGAATGTAACAAAAAAATATAACGCAATCTGTCGCACGATTCGCAGCGTTCAACTTCTAATACTTCACAAAGTCCAAACAGTCTAGGTTGACGTGTCGCTGTGTATACAAGCCCTTAATATTATAAATAAGAAAGAGTGCCAGTGTTTCTTTTAAAAAAACAACTGTCGCATTACAAGTAATTCCTGTGTCAAGAGGAACTTTACAAACTTTTAAAACAATGGACCCAAGAATACCCAGACACGGAACACCCATTTTAGTACCACACAATGTTTTGTCTACAACTAAATATTTGTTATTAATAAAGCACGCGTGAATTGTTGATCGAATTTTAGTGAAACTTGGGACACAGTTAGACTATATCCTAGCTTAACACATACATATGATGACAAGTGCGACCATGACAAGGCCACCGATAACCAGTATGCGTTCACGTAAGCAGAAACTAGAGAATAAAGTTGTCAGTGCTCAGTACTAGCCACATTTTTTTATTATGCACGTCATGGTGACCACACTTAGCCTGATGGTCAGCGATCAGGTGGTCATAGCAGCTGAGGAGATGTTGAGGTCCCTACTTTGACGGCCTGAGGTGTTTTTGTATGGCCCGCTTAAAGGAGCCAGCATTGAAAGAAGAAGGAAAGACGTACCTTGTCAGAGAATGCCAAGTCTTGATCGTTCGGCAGAGGTTTGAGGCCCAACAAGTTTGGGTCCTCATACTATATACTTACATAATATGGGCTTATCTCTAGAAAGAGAACTTGTAAATATTGTTATTATGAATAGCAGTTACTAAATCTAGTCGCAGCGGCACACCGGTGGCCAGACACAATCGATTTTTGATTATCTATGTCTGGTGTTCTTAAACTTTTTAAAGGCTGCAATGAGTTTATAGTAGAAGCATGTATTATTTATTCTAAGGACTAGTAAAAATATTATTTATGTACATAAACTGTCACTGTGCTAGGCACAGGCCTCTTCTAGAGGCAAGAAAGCTTAGGCCAGAGTCCCCCACGCTGTCCAAGTGAAGGCTGGCAGACTCCACATATCATCGAGAATATTACGGAACATTCTTATCAGGTTCCGCTTTACTGATTACTAAACATAGATTTTTTTTCTTCTTCCTTAGGCTTTATTATTCTCAAGTCACTTAGGGTCGGTTTTTCTAGTCTAACCGGATTTGACTGGATATCAGTTTTTACACGGAGCGGCTGCCACCTGACCTTCGCAACCCGAAGGCTAATGATACCCTAAGGCTAGACCAGTGTCAGGATATTAGAGGGTACTGACTTTCCCAATAACGACTGCCATATATGTTCATGGCAGCGGGACCGACGGCTTAACGTGCTCTCCGAGGCACAGAGCAGGCGATAATTATCAATCAATACGCACATAATTTCAAAAAGTCATATAACCTCCGAAAGTCAGACGTGCACGACGTGGGTTCGAACCCGAGATGCAGAGGGCTGCATTGCAGTCTGTTGGTCTCCCCACTGAGCTATCGCTGCATGTAAACATTGAATACGCACATAATTTCGTAAAATCAAATGTTAGAGCCTTTAGTTTTTTTTATGCTCTCGGACGCAAATGAGCGACGGATCGCCTGATGGTAAGCAATTACCGCCGCCCATGGACACCCGCAACACCAACGCCTTTGCTTTGAACTCGAGACCACTGCGTGGCAGTCCAACGCTGGCCCCCTACGCTATGGCTGCTTATATGACTAAGTATAATTTAATTATATAGAACTACATCCTCCAGTTACATAAGACAGTAATTCCCCAACACTAACTTGCATCACAACACGTGCTTTATAATTATTAATTATAATCTGCCTGCACGAATGGCGCAATAATTTAAGTGTTTACATTGCTACGCCGCGGTGAGTGTTGCGGGTTTGTGCCTGGTATGAGACAACACATGTACTTGTTGTTCAGAGTTTGTGTATTTTTTTGTCCGTTGTTTGAATATTTATAAAGTCACCCGATAAAATAAACATTCCAATAGCAAAAATTTTTTTAAAAATAAAGCATAACGTGTCTTTGCAAGATTACTAATATACTTTACATATCTACATAGTTTCACGCTTATATCGCAAAAGGTGTTTTACACCCACATTTCTCCAACAATCGTTTAGGTCTGACATAACGTTACGGGTACACCGCGCTGTTACTAAGTATTTCATGACAGGAATATCTAATAACATTTTGTCTAACCCGGGAATTTATTTAGAGACCTCATGCACAGCCATCGTATTCACTACCGCTCCTTATCGAGCCAGTCTTTATATTTAAATAAAGTCTTTAATAAAAATGTCTAAATTATTGTACATAGACAGGCTACGAAAACATCCGTCAAACCGCAAAGCCTAGCAAAATGGTAACAAGATAAATATACAGGCTGTTTATTATTCAAATTATATAATAGTAGTGATGTACTAGAAGCAATAAGACGCTGTTATGAACGATTACGGTGCACTGAGTCATGTTACTTGCCTGCTACTTTAATTGAATAAAACAGCAAATTAATATAGATAACTAGATTTTGTCCGCGGTTCTGCTCGCGTTAATGTATGATAAATAAATGTTCTATCCCTCGGCAACAGTACCTTTTTTTTGGTGAAAGGTACACTATGAAATTTTCTGTACCCCTGTCAACGTGTATGCGAAATTTCATGATGATCGGTCGAGTACTTAAGCCGTGAAAGCGTAAGAAACAAACAAACTCTCATTCGCATTTATAACATTAGTTAGGACTAGATTTTGGCCGAGACTTAATATTAAGATAGATTTTTAGTAGCCTATATGTTATTCTGATGTACAGACAATAATACTGTAAAGTTTCATCAAAATCCGTTCAGTAGTTTTTGCGTGACAGAGTAACAAACATCAATTCATCCATATATCCATCCCTTCTCACAAACTTTCAGATTTATAATATTAATAGGATTGTATCAATAGATTATTTATATAACCAGTGATATCAACCTAATACTAATATAAAAATACGCTATTTTTTATATACCTACGTTATATTAGTCTTTCGATTGCTACGCAACATCTAGTGCAATCTATCCTTCTTTAAATTTATAGACACAGTTTAAATGCACAGAGTTATCGCAAGCCGTATGTCAAGTTATAGTGACGAGCCTCTTACCGTCAAACATGTTTCATACAATACTCCGCAACCTACGATCGCTTGCAATACCAGTGATAAAGGAATTAAAGTTAAAGAAGAAGAAAGAAAGGTAAAGAAGAAAGGAAAGGAATTACAGATATAGGTATATGAGCCCTGAAGATCATAGTTACCGTTCTTGTAAGAGACCACCAGCTTACTGGAAACCGGCAACTATTTCTTTTACCGGCTTTTCACTAAAATAGAGACTGATGAAAAAGAAAGAATAACTTATGTTAACTGTAGAGAAAGAGAAATACAATGTTGATGCCTTAAAACTCAAAGTTAAATTGAACAGGAGTGTGGTATAACATCAACCTTGTATATAAATTGTCCCACTGCTGGGTACGGGCCTCTTCTCTGTGTGAGAAAGGTTGGGCCATCTACCACGCAGGTTCAGTACGGGTTGGCACACTTCACACATCTTCGAGAACATTATGGAGAACTCTTAGATATTCAGGTTTCCTCATGATGTTTTCCTTCACTGTTAAAACAAGCGATAATTAACTAATTATTAAGCACATCATTTAGAAAAGTCAGAGATACGTGCCTTGGGATTGAACTTGAGATCTCTATGCGGCAGTTCAACGGTCTCTCACCAGGCTATCGTTGCTGAGAGCAAAAATCTATGTCTAATATCAGATATATTAAAGATATATCGTACCAAAAACATAAAACAATATCCTTTATAGATCTTTAACCAATTCGTACCAG
This sequence comes from Catocala fraxini, assembly GCA_930367265.1. Classification (NCBI taxonomy): domain Eukaryota; kingdom Metazoa; phylum Arthropoda; class Insecta; order Lepidoptera; family Erebidae; genus Catocala; species Catocala fraxini. The sequence goes on from OV884029.1 coordinate 7,977,941, forward strand.
CTAATAATGTTTTAATACAGATATATAGAAACCAATTACAAGTTTATTACAATATCAATATTTTATTACTTCGAGCCGGTTTATAAAATACACATGGCAACATTGTTCGATGGGGTATCAAGGTTTGTGCCCACTGCGCTGTATCAGCTGTATGCAACTTTAGCAAGAGGTGACGAATACAACAAAAACGTAGATGGCAAGAATAATTTGCCTTAATCCTCATACTTAGTTATTTTTTAAAGGCAATGCCCACACTTGGAATAATTCCTGAGTCGTGGGGACTTTAGAAATCGCACTCATAATAAAACAGCGACTTAACTCGAAATTTGAAAGTAAGGCAATTTGAACTCTAATTGTATATGTTAAATTCTAATATTATATTTGTGTTAAATCTTTGCAATAGAGTTCAAATTTGTTTAATCCAAAATACTGAGATAAGTCTCTGTTTTATTAAGGATGCGAAATATTCAAACAACGGACACAAGAACACCTAGAATCGGCACAACCATTTGTGTATCACACAAAGTTTTGTCCCGTGTATTTCGAACCCACAACCACTGTGGCGTTGCGACCACTTCAACCACTACACCATCCGTGCAATCGAAAGATATAAACTATATTGCATTTAAAGATTTGCATCGCATTTTCTTTTTTATAAGTCAATAAAAGGTCTGACTATTAATTGTATTTATCATTTTAAATCTAAATACAGTCGATGACTTCTTCTGATGCTCACATAACAGGCACTATAGAAATAAATAATCTAACATAACTGGGTTGCTATAAATAGATTTCTATACTCTCACTAAGCAGTTATGTCGGTCAGGCTCGGCGTCTTGTCATAGGAGGAAGAAGCACGTGTCAGTAAGAGCACTTTTTAAAAACTACTAGTAATATCACAGTTTAGCTTTTCATATATTATAAAATAAATCGTTTCGTGGCGCAGACACATTACAAATTCATAAAAAGAATATGTTTTACCATTAATAATTATGTTTTGCATGTTACGATTATAGCATGGTGCGGTGTAGTCAGACCTTTAAGAATAATCAGTCTGTTGAAAACGAATAAAAAGTCATTTTGACAGGCTTTAACTGAACTGGATTGTGCAGCGCCCATTTTATTGCAGCCAATACAAGCTTTATTTTTAAGAGCATAAGAATTATAGGATGTGCATTGATGAAGAAGTTAGGCCCGCGATGAGATTTGTCAGTCAATAAATTATTGATGCTAAGGAGCTTGATGCACTGTGTTTTGACTGCTTGCAATTAATGCATTTTGGTCGTATAAGAGGATTAGGGAAAATAAAATATGCATGGCGAATCATATTTAGAAATGATAATAACTATAATTAGACCTTTTCATAAGTTATTTCAAATGTGGAGACGTTTCTCAATATGATATGGAATAGGCCATGTTAGTTCAGCGTGGATTGGTCGCCCCGCTACTGACACTACGCCGAGTGTTACGGGTTCGATCTCTATACGTGACAAAAAATTGTGTGATCCACAAATAGTTCCGAGTCTGGGTGTTCTTTATGTTTGTTATTTGAATGGATCACATGAGGCCACAGGAATTATTTCAAAGAAAGGTAGGTACCTATACCATTATGGATATCTACATAATATAAAGGACTAAGTTAAAATCTTTTCCTTTCTGTTAAATAACTTTAGAATAAAAGTTATATTAGAATAAGTTTATGTTTAGTGTGCAACTTAACCCTTAAAGGCTACAACGGTGGTTTTACATCCGGGTGACTTAATTTTGTGCTTGTATCTTTTTTCGTATTTAACTCAGCGCCTTGAGATTCCGTGTATTTTCGTATGTTTTTTTTTATACTACTGAGGTGGCAAACATGCATACGGCTCACTTGATTGCAAGTGGTCACCGTAGCCTATGGACGCCTGCAACACCAGAGGCATCACTTGCGCGTTGCCGACCCTTTAGGAAAGGAAGTGGGAAGGGGGAAAGAGGGTGATTGGGCCTCCGGTACTCTCACTCACCGAACGAAACACAACAGTAGGAACACGTGGATATTCTGTGAGAGGGTAGTCCTTCCCCGGTCGAGCCGGCCCATATATGCTGAAATCAGCAAGGCTCTACTACTCTAAAAAAGAGACGACTCGTTGGCGTAGTGGTTAGTGTAACCGACTGCCACGCCTGAGGTCGCGGGTTCGATTCCCGCACAAGTCAAACATTTGTGTGCATGAACATGGATGTTTGTCTTGGTCTGGGTGTTTCTATGTATATTATGTATGTATTTACAAAAAAAAAAAGTATATATGTATGTTTATCCATTGTCTAGTACCCATAGTACAAGCTCTGCTCAGTTTGGGCTAGATGGTGTTGTGTGTATGTGATAAAATAATATTATTATTATTATCATTATTATTATTATCATTATTATTATTATGTGTTTTTACACCCATTGTAGTCATAGTGGGCTACACCATAAGTAATGAACTTTTTATGTTTTATTTTTAATATGTGTGTGTAGTATAATGCTATTTTTATGTGTACTATTATATAAGTATATTATGTTTATAATTTTTATGTGTGTTATTATATTTATAATATAATATTTTTATTCCAAATTATGCATCGAATGTAACTGTAATAAATAATATTTTGTTTGCCAAAGATTACCGCAATTTAGAAGTGGTAGTTTATTTCCACTTTTGTCTATAATTAATAAGTATATAATTAATAAATAGAGGTTGAATTTATGTTTATTTTATCTCACAAGCATCTCTGAAAAATATTGACAGATATAATAATTTTGATTTAAAATATTCATGTGTTTTTTTTTAGATATAAGGATAACTAATATGCTAAATTAAAGGCTTATCAGTAATTATTAAAATATAAAAACTAATTAAAAGAACATAAATAAGTTCCCTTTTTTGAAGTTTTTACATAGGTACTCCTTTATTATGGTAATTATATATAATTATAGTAAAATTATGGTAATTTTGATAACAACTTTATTACTCTCAATTTAAATTGTTTTTTTCTTAAGAAATTAATCTTAAAATTCAAAATATCAAAGAATACGAGCAATAATTTAAGTATATTTGATAAAAATAGTGGAATATTCTTAATTATATTACTTATTCCAATTATTAAATCCGGTTGTTTTTACACTTATTGTAGTCATAGCAGTATACATATTCACTGTAGTCTTTAAGGGTTAAACATGCAAATAGTAAATTGTGGATGGCGCATATTTTTCTCATCATAAATTCTGTATTACAAAGGACCGATTGACAAGATGGACTAGTTTTTGTCTGATTCTTCTCACGTGATCCTTGCTCCTGGAACTATCAGATGTATTAAACATTTTTTTGTATTGGATTGATGAGTAATAACATCTTAACTAATATTATAAATGCGCTTATGTTATATTATATGTATGTTAATTTGTTTGTTACACGGTCACGCCTTAACTATCCGACCGATCATCATGCAATTTCGCATACACGTTTTCAGGGGAGTACCCCTGAAAACGTGTATGCGAAATTGCATAATAATTTTGATTTAAAATTGGATTGGATTAAAGGTACGCTATGTTCTTTTAGTAAAAAGAACATAGCGTACCTTTAATCCAGAAAAATACTATTCCCAATGGATATAAAATTGCCATAACCTACATTTACGCGATTGGAGCCGCGGGCAATATATTGTTTACAATAATATTAAAACATTTCATGTAATGAACCCTAACCTTTGAAATTGATTTCGTCAATATAAATAGCTAAACTTGTTTTTAATATTTTATACACGTGCATTAAATAAATATATGTAACTTATGTGAACAATTTGTGAAGTATTTTTATGCCATACTGTAATTATAGTAAATATGTTAGGTATACATTATAATCAAATAATTAAACGGTATGCGACAGCTCCATGGTCTTAAGAATTACGTATAAAAACTGGTCCAATAATGCAATTTGTAATATAATTTAAATAAACGTAGACTTTCAACTAAGGTGGCATGGAGGTATACGAAGCATCTAATAGTTAGCTTTTATCCTAGTATTCGAACCTGCCGGTCGAGGGACAGAGATTAACAGACTTCTCCTGACAATACAGCGCCTGCTTAACAATCCGGGAAAGGCTTAAGCAGACGCTGTATATACCTTAGTACAGACTGCACTGCCTTATATACTTTACTTACTACATTTGCCTTATATAATATCTTGGTCAAACATTTGTCTTCCATTTTTTCCACATAGCTTAACCGTCTTAGCACGATCTAATTAATTTAACTATTCTTAATATTATTAAATCGCATTAGAATGAAACAAAAACAGAAATGATCAAATGAATACTTTCCCACCACCGTATTACCAATACCTGGTAGAATTCGACAGAAATGTTTGCGTTTCTAGATAATTGGTTAACTACGTGTTTTAAAGCATCTTTTGTTATGAACTCGCGCAAGTGTCCTTTAGGAATGTACCTTGGCATTGCCAAAGTGCAGTAATTTTGATGAGCCAATTTGAAGGGCAGTGAGTGATAAACACGAAGCTTATTATTATTTTTATTGGACTATTACTTTATCTTGACTGTGTGGCGAGTATAATTGGTACATAGCTCACTGTCCACTATCAATGTGTCGAACAAAGCGCGATACATTGTAGATCCCCGAACTAACCATTTTAGTGTAATTCACAAATAATTTAAATAACTGTGCTCACTTTGGGAAACCACATTATGTGATAGTTATTCGTTAAAAATACATAGGTACATACAAAAATTCACGCCCTTTTCCCAGAGCGGTAGGCAGAGACTACGGATTTCCTGCTACGACCCTGACACACTTCTCTGGCTTCATTCACTTTCATCACATACCTCATACAAACTCGCCGGTTTAAGGTGCTCTTATCATCCTAGAACGTCTCCAATCTGATCGAGAAACGTTCGCCTAGGTGTTTTCTTGCGACTGCTCCAATATAACTATATAATTATGTATTTATAGACTCATATTGTTAATCGCCCAATGAGCTGCTAAAGGTGCTGTAAAATGTGAGTAAGTATCATAGTCACATTTTGCCACTTATATTTTAGGTCCCACGCAATAGAACTTTTGTAGCCAAAGCTCCAACAAAAAAATACCAATAATACTTATTCCAGTCCAGCATTTGAAACAAGAAATACAATAGGCTCTAAAGAGGCGCAGTCTTAAGCCACAGGATCAACATCGTAATGGATAAGGCATTGTATTGCGAGCTTTGATCTGACATTGCACTACCGACGTAAGCCCTATCCTATAATATTGACAGCTTAAATGGAAGGAGGTTGACTATAATTATTAGTTACTAAATTTTGCACGCGGCTTCGCTCGCGGAAGGTTAAGTAAATTTCTATGCTTCGGAAACTGTTCCGAAAAGGAGTACTTACTTTTTTGGATAAAAGGTACTCTATGTCATTTTTTATATCCCTGACAATGTGTACGCAAAATTTCACGATGATCGGTCGAGTAGTTAAGATGTGAAAACGTAACAAAACGTGTTAGAATCGGCAAAAATTGCCGTAAATCTTAGAGTTCGAAAAAATGGTTCAAGTAATATACAAAGGTCACGCGATAACACGTGATTTTGAGGTCAGACGTCAAAGGTTATAGTCGTTTCGGGGTATATCGACTACGCTGAGTCTCTAGCTCTTACGGTTCTTGAGTTGAAAGATGGTATCACAGACAGACGGACGGACGGACAAAGCTGTTGTATAAGAGTTTTGTCGAACTCTAAAACAAACTCACATTGCATTTATGTTAGTAAAAGACACTCAAGGAACCCTAAGCCACTAATCCTGTTAGTAAAGTGACTTTCATTGTAACAATAACCTTTAATATATGTACATAACTAGCTATGATACCTAATCGTTGCTAACAACCGATTAACTAAGATAATGATACAATTAACCGACCTATTCTAAGAAACGGACTCGCCGCTAGAACACAATAGGTGTTGACATTTCCCAAGCTTCCTTATATGTAGTATTGATAAAGGTTTTTCATCATTTGATCGATACTCTGGGCTCTTAATGACTGGTTATTGTACAGCAATAGTTTATGACGCAAATTGCAACAAAGTATAGAGATCAAAGTTCGTTAAAGTGTTGTAATCGTCGGCTTACGTTTGTTTGCGTTCGTGCGGACCCAGTAAAGTGTTGGAGAGTTCTTCGAGATACCATGCTGGGTATCGCAAATGTGATTGGTGAATAGCTCGTATTCTACTAAGTGTCACTTAAAATGTAATTGGCGAAATATTTATATATTACCTCCACTTATCTCTTCAAGAATTTTCAAGGTTGAGTTTATGATATGTTATAATAATTACTATTGGGAGAGGACACACAATACTTCTGTAAGGAGCCTAGATAAGATAAGATAAGCTTTATTTGCATAAACATGTGTGTGTACATACAAAGAAAGTGCATACATACAAGATGACAAAATAAATTAAGTGCAGACATGTTTGTCACAGTATGACGTGCAAAATAGTTAGAATATAAATTATAAAAAATAAAAAAGATACATGTTACAATATATTATTTTCTTGTCCAAATTATTTAAATTTAATTAATTTATATTTAAATTATAAGATTAATCAGCTTTATTATACAGGTCTAAATACATTTAATTATGTCAATACAAATTCTTTTTCATTAAGGAACTCAGTCACGCTATAATATGCTCTGGCGGTCAAAAAAGTGCGAAATTTATTTTAAACATAGATTGAGGCAGTTCCTTCCAACTTTTTGGTACTTTGTTATAAATAATTGGTGCCATGCAGTACACACTTTTGCGCATCAGGGTCGTCTTAGCGGATTGGAGACAAAGTTGACTATTGTCACGTCTATTGCGTGGAAACTCGTCGGCTCGACGCTTATAGTAATGCGGGTTCGACTTAACAAACACAGCTACTTCTAATATGTACAAGCACGGTAAAGTTAACATTTTGTAATTTTTGAAATAGAATAGAGACTAGAAAATCAGCTTATGCGGTAGGCGAAAGCAATATACATAAACATTGTCGACGAATATGTATTATTAGGAATTATTTTATTATTTATTGAATAGGTATTACTTGAGTGCCCTGTAAGTCTAGTAAAGAGTATAAGACGTAGTGTGATGAAGCATCTGCTCGGACCGGCTTGACACTGGCAACGGCTAGAAGACATCTATTTTCTCCTCGTCGACACTGTCTCTGGACTGTAATTGGGCTTTCCATCAGGTCCAATAGAATCAATTTGCCGAGTCAATATAAAAAAAATATTTATACAGTAAGATTTTGTCCAAAAAGTTGTAAGCACAAATTTTAACTCTAGGACATCCTGGAGTTAGAAAGTAAGTGATATTTCATTTGCACGTCTCGGAAAACATGTAAAGCCTTCTCTTCAGACGTGAACGATTGCCATCCCATTGGCCTATAACAAGAGCGGCATAGATATTCTTACACTTGTGCACTATATAGCCTACACATCTGAGTTAGGCATCCGGCTGATCTCGGTTAAGATTAGCCGCCATTACTAACATTTGGTCGAAAAGACATTTACAATATCTTAATTTCGCAGTGCTCGCTCGATCGTTGTCGCTGTTCGTGCTATCTACAGAGATTTAATAACTGATAGGTATATATACCACGGCCAGTTAGCTTTATTTGGCTAACAGAATTAGCCTTGCCATTCAACGTGGCAATGCTATGACATTAACGACACAATAATTAATAAACATAAACACATTCACATAATTAATATCTGAGAACTTCCGTAGAAGGCGATAGTTTTAATTAATTAAAACTTGTTCTAATTCTTTATAATCAATGGCAAACACGTGTCTGTAAACTGACACTGCGTCTGACGGTAAAATTAATAAAAAGAATATCTGATGACCTCGGTACCGCGGCGGCGCGGCGGTCGCGAACGTAATTGCTGAGTATTAAGTATTAAGCTTGTTAACAAATTTTAAGTAGCATGGTTCTGGTAATTGGTGTGATGTGAGACCGTAAAATGTGGATTTGCAATTCGAATTCGAAAATTTTGGCGTATTCTTAAACATGTAAACTTTCTGATAAAGATCGTATTTCCTTTAAACATATGTTCTCCTTGTTTTAAATTAAGTTTGACCTGATTATTTGATTTGATTGTAATGCTTCAATAAGACTAAGTATCACAACTGACAAAACATACCGATAGCATAGACTTCTTTTTATAAGGTCTCTAGGCTTCCGTAACCGCTTACCAGTAGACAGGCTAAACGACGTCTGTTAACCTGGCCGTATAGAAAAAGAAGTGACCAGCGTACATCCATTTTTTTATAATGACACGGCAATCTGATTGTTACAGACCTGATGGAAAGCACAATTACAGTCCAGAGACAGTGTCGACGAGGAGAAGATAGATGTCTTCTAGCCGTTGCCAGTGTCAAGCCGGTCTGACCAGATGCTTCTTCACACTACATTTATCAGTTCCACTGGCACGTAACATGCGGTAGTGATTTACGTTCCACAACAAACTATACAGGCCTAAAAGTTAATAAATCATGTTAGACGTAAAAATGCATCGCAGCAAAGTATGCACTTAAACATGTTACAAAAAACAATGCGGGTAAGATCTATCACCACCGTAGCTTTAAATCACAAATGAATCGCAAGTAACATTGTTGAGAAAATATTTTCCCATATGTCTAATGTGATTAAGCTTTTTTAAATGTCTTATTAACCAAAAGTAGGGTTGCCAGAGTGGCAGTGGTACCCTCTAATATCCTGACACTGGTCGAGCCTTAGGGTATTGTTAGCCTTTGGGTTGCGGAGGTCAGGTGGCAGCCGCTCCGTGTAAAAACTGATATCCAGTCAAATCCGGTTAGACCAGAAAAGCCGACCCCAAGTGACTTGGGAATAATAAAGCCTAAGAGAGAAGAAGATATGTTTTATTATCTTCTAGTGTAAGATCTATTAAGTCTCTGAAGGAGTAGGCAGGCACACTTTGTCAAAGAGGAGTTTAGGTTCTACATTATTAGAGAACAAGCTTATTGTGGTATACCAGGTACAGTTTACTAGACTCCGTGATGCTACTTCTGTAGGTGTACAATTCGAAGACAAATAATCAGATTTTTAGATTGTAGGTCATGTATCTATATATCAGTCAAGACTTAATTGTTTAAAAAGTATTTTAAAAATACACCTATTGAGTATAATTTCTGTATCGCGCAAAACCTTATAGACGTTCAAGCAACAGACAAAAAGCATACTCAGACTCGGAATAACTCATTGGGGGTCACACAATTTTTTATCTTGTATGGGGCCGATCCCATAACACTAGGTACAGTGTCACTGACGAAGCGACCACTTAAACCATATATAAACCAACGTCATCCAAGCGGACTAAAATTATTCAATAATTTCAAATATTATGTTCTACACAATAAAATCATATTTTACCTCTTTGAAATATTAGTTTATAGTGTAGCTATGGTCACACTACAAAGTACAAAGCAACTAGCGACATAGTGTACGATAGCAGAAATAACAAGATGATGATAATGACATTAATGACAGATTGCGCCTGACATTATTCTTAGGGTCACAACGTAGAAATAATATATGTGTTGCTATCTCAATGATACATAATTATGACACAATGTTTATTGCAGGCAGTTCACGCTAGCTGCCTTGTTGGCCCCATTCTATAAGTTTGAGCTTATGTTTGTGACCCGGGTTTGATCCTCGCGTTGGTATCAGTGTCATATGATTATATTGTTATAATATTCTCAGTAGGACTACGGAGTCTGGAAATATGAACTGGTATAATAGGCTCGCCTACTCCATGGGACATAGTTGGCAAAGTATGCAATGATACACCCTATTTATCCTTCAGTGATATATATAATTTTACACTATCTTGACGACAATACCTTTCAATCCTCATACATACTCATAATAATAAATTATATTTCTTACAGAACGAGAAAATCTTGGAGGAGTCCTATGTCCTGCAGTAGACGTTTTCCGATCGAGATGATGATGGTAATGATGAGAAAACGTCACGAGAAAATCTGCACAGCCAAAAGTACTTACTTCAAAGAGTGAACGTCAACCAAGTGACCGTAGTAAGTACCAGATGCTTCTCTTTTTAATACCAAGCTTATGCCCAGCGGTGAGGTTATGATTTATAACAATCGATAAGACAACCCTATACAAAAGGCTTAATAACGTTGGTCGTGGACTGGGCGACTGTCGACAACGTGATGTGGGCCGTTCGCGAAAGAATCCGCTCGCAATTACGCCAATCAATTATAATGGAAGAGGAAATTGCTCGTTTCCGCGGCCGCTTACACTGAACACAGAGTTGACGAGATCCGTCCAAGTTACAAGAGGAAGCGGGGCGCCATATTTGGATATGGCTGACATTTGACAGCTCTAAAGTCTAAAATATGTTTTTAATTTGGTTAGGTCATGATTATGATGATTATATAGTTATGTTTAAAAAGTTAATGCTCATTTCGCTTTGAATTAGTAATTAATTCGCAATTTTGCAGTAAAGCTTTTATGAGCAAAAAGCAAGATGATATATATATAAATTACCCTATGTGCTTTCAATCAATAGATACTTCGTACACAGAAAGATACCCTTTGCAATATATATTGCACAAGAATTAATGATAATACAGCAGTAGATTTATTTATACTATAAAATAAACGCAGCTACAATCATCTTTAAAAAAAAATCCATTGGTCGCATATTATGTAAGGATATGTGGCAGGCAGGAATAAGCTTTGATAAATTTGATAGAAAGATAAGCGCTTAGCAAATAAACTACAGTGTCTAATTTGAACAAAAATACATGTCCATTTAAAAACGGTTGTATTCATTTGTACATATACTCTTTTGAATTATTCCAAATTTGGATTTCTGACGCTTTCAATCTTGAGTATCATGAACTAACCTACTAGCGAATGTAGGGAAACATAATCGCTTCTGCTTATGTCGTGTGCCAGCCGCGCCCTGACGCGCCTAGCACGCGACTACGAACATTTGAACGGATCACGGAACGTAAGCGCTCATTGTGATTGTGTCCCGGTCGACATGAACAGCCAGATTCCAAGAACAACTACCTACTAGAATCACTATTTGATCGTCTGTACCAAGGACTCTCTAACTTTTATCCGAGTGCTTTCATCTTTTTACCATACCTAAATATTTCAAACATATCCATGTGTGCTCATCTTTATCCCTAAACTATAATAATGTCCTCCAGACCGAATTTCCGTCACGGAGGCCAATTTTAACGGAGACTGGCCATCTGCGCAGGAGATATTACAGTGCACTCTCTGGTCCCTAACTCTCATGATCCGAAGGGACGGCAATCGGACACGACCGGAGAGAGATCAAGCGCAGGCCCAACTGCTTAACGTGCTCTCTGGGTCACGGAGATGTCTTACATCGCCAACGTCCTATCTCTGGGCTGGTATTGAGATTTCTTAACAGAAAAACCCAATATCTTTTTGTTTGCCCAACCCGGGTTCGAATCTATACACAGAAGTCGCATTCACCACCGCTGCGCAACGGAGTCAGATATCCCTACAGCACTACCAAAGAGACAAACAACCTATCAGATAGCTTCATGTTAAGCGGGATCCGTAGCCTATGGACGATTGCGAGACTAAAGGAATTTATCGTGCATTGCTAACCTTGTAAAAAGATTTTTGCAAGGGCATGGTATGCGGGTCTTCAAGAAATGTGTAGAACCACTTAAGAACATGTTATTTTGAGAGAAATCTACTGTCTTTACTACTAGAATAACTTCAGGTTGTCTTAACTAGTTGTGCTCATTGGGAATTAAGCGTTTTGGGTGCGATGCTCGTCCATAAAGGTGTAACAAGCAGGTAAATCAAATTAAACGTCTATAGTAAATTTATGACATAATGACATACACATGACATAACCATTAAGCTTAGCTAGAGAGACTTCATAATTACTAGAATTCCTCTAAAAAAACATACATAATGTGCAGTACCTTCGTTAAAGACAAAGCTTAGTGTACATAAGGAATAATATTTTCATAGCTAGAGGAAACCGAGAGTCTGCCAAATATAAGGTCTCAATTGCGAATCTATAACTAACGAAAATAATCTGGAATTCACCCCTACTTAATAATGTACCTAATTTAATATCTAATAACCAACACTTTGTTAACGTGATATAATTATTTACATACAAACGTTTGGTTTATACGAAACCTTTCTCAATTTGAGATCAGTCACGTGTTCAAACATTTGGACACAGGAATCTAGACACAGAATACGGTATATAAAAAAAAATCACATTAAAACTTAAGCAGACCGTGGTTCCGCGAATATTGAGAAACACTGACATATCCTGTGAATACTTCTTGTGACTTGGAAGAAATAATTTCGTTTTTCTTTGGCCTTTTGACCAGCTGAGCAATCTCGACAATTTTTGGACAACATTTTTATCTGAATTAGGACTTAGTTTGTAAAAAAGTTAAGTTAATTGTTTGATGTTCAACTTTTTATAGTTCCATTGTATTTTGCAACTGTCATTTATGGCAATCGAATTATGTTTTTGCTTTTATTTTCTTTAATTATCTGAAGCATGCTTTTGTTTGCTTTCTTCAATGGTATCGTCAATAGAGTATAGCTTTCCCGAAGATGTCTTTATAAAAGTACATAATTAAGTCAAATATAAATCATATAGTAGGGTTCTTAGAGTCTCTTAACCTGTCGATTGTTGGAATGCCTGACATAATTGAAAACCTATTTCATTTGGCCATAGATTAGCCACTGTCACAAAAATAGTTAAAATATTGTTATTTTATGTACAAGAAAGAGAGGGCGTTATGAAGTGTATAGCTCTATCTCGTTCTCACGCATGCAATAATTATGCTTTAACAGACGGTGCTAAATTTAGTTAAGCAAAGACCACACAGACTTGTATTAGAAAGAACGGTGCTTATTTTGTATTTGCTTAATCATGGGGTTTTAAGAAGACGTTAAAGTAAAAAAAAATTGTTTGGGTCTTATACTGTTCAATAAATAATAAATAGTTTATTTCATACCATGGTGGCGCAGCGATGTATCTTATGTCGGGGGCCAGTCAGTGCAGACCGGCGACACTTCGACCCAGTGGGATCTTTTGTGTCGACACTCTCCCAATAACGACTGCCATAGATGTTCATGGCAGCCGGGACCGACGGCTTAACGTGCTCTCCGAGGCAAGGAGCAGGCGATAATTGTCAATCAATACGCACATAATTTCGAAAAGTCATATAACTTTCAAAAGTCAGAGGTAGAGGTGCGCGACGTGGGTTTGAACCTGAGACCCTCTGCATTGCAGTCTGTTGGTCTCCCCACTGAGCTATCGCTGCTCAAAAGGCATCGCAATCGCAGCGATAATAAGGGACTGCAGTGGACAAGGGTTCATAGCCCAAATCGGTTCAAGTGTTACTGGGTTCTTCTGTTAAGAAAATCTCAGCACGAAATCTAGGACTGTGACCGGTAAATGACAATAGATTCACCAACTATCACAGAAAACTATACTTGGCGAAATGTGTCTGCCTTCACCTTCGGTGATATAAGGGCGACTATGTACGTATGTATAATTGTCTCGTAAAATACCGATTGAGATGTCCGGTAGTGAATGTGACTGTTGTGCACGAGGCCTCGGAACCAAAACCGACAAAAAGTAATTAGGTTTTACTGTCAAGAAATTCACAATAACAGCCCGGAGTTAGATAGTTAACGGTATTAAACATCCCGTGCCTCGGCAAGTACGTTAAGCTGTCTGCCCTGGGAGTTGGGTAATTGACAGTATTGTACACCCCTTGTAGTAAGCACTTAAACCTGTTGGTCTTGCGAGTGATCTCTACCTATCGACCTATCGGAATATGAGAGAGAAGGTATAGAGAGAGCTGTTTGTCGTCTATAAGAGATCCCAATATGAAATTGAGGGAGTAGAGATTGCACTTATGTTTACGCAAACACTTTTGCACTATAATATAGTCGTAGATGGCCAGTTTCTGTTAAAGATTAGACGTCGTGACTGAAACTTTATTTTTAACATAGGTATTGCAATGCCAGTGTTATCATTCTCTTTGAGGATATATGCACTGCTACGCTATATTTTACTAAAAACAACTTCCTACAACAGAACTTATGTATAAAATATGTGCAATGAATGCATTTAATCAATTATGTATGCATACTGCATTTAAATACATAATTAATATTGCATATATTATAAATTATAAACTAATAATATGAACTCTATTAAAATTATTAATATAGCTTGTTTTAATATGGTATATGTTAAAACATCCGTTTTGTGTATAATATACATATACAAGATAAATAAATAAGGAAATACGAATAATTTAAGGCACAGAGGTAGTGAACGCGACTGTTCTGTTCTTAGAATCGATTTGAGGTCGGACACAGTGTTATTTGCGTAACATTTTTAAGTAGTAGAACGGAGTCTATAACTATGCCTAGCACACTACAATAGGCTCAGCCTCATTACTTGGGTGTGAGGAACACCACGTCACCTCCTTTTCTGGGAAAGTAATTTCCATCAAGGAGGCGGCAGAGCGGGAAAGAGAGCGCTTAAACCCTCTACCCAACCGCAGAGCCGGGCGCCAGAAGACGCGAGATGACCTCCAGCCACCCTGAGGTTTGACCTGGGGGTGGTGGGCTTTGAGGGTCCGACCGCCATCCGTTTAGCACCAGGTCCGAGAGGCGGCGTGCGTGTTCCCACGCGCGCCTCTGTGTCGAGTCCGTCTCCCCTCTCGGGGGGAGACAGTAGGGTTTATAAGTGATTGCCTCTGGGTAGGTCTCTTCGTATTGTAGCCTGACGTTTCATAAGGCGGGCCGAAGCCTCGGCGGGGTCGCGACCGCATGTACAGTGATTCTCGCGGCCCCGTAGATAGTGGTTTTGTCGAGGAACTCCGTGGTAGGTTTAGTCGGTATTCCGGGAGGTCTATTATCATCATTTTAACATCTTTCTCTTTTACCCCGGTGAGTTCGGCATAACCTCTCCGCCCGCCCCCGCGGAGGAATATGCGTCAATGCATTCCCTCAACCAAGTTAAAAATTTAGAATTTTTAAAATCGGTTGGTTAGTAATTGAATTTAATCCTTACAAAAAAACAAAAAATTAAATCTTTCCATTTTTGAATATTAGTTTACTCGTAGATTTATTAAAACCATTACTCTACACAGTTACAAAATAATTTTATTTTATTTATTTATTAAGGATCTCCGACAAAGAATATACACAAAATTGCACAAACATATAAACATAGTTTTGTATTGTGTACTCCTTCAGTTATAGGAGACCACAGCATGCATATACATATAAAAACAAAGCTTAAATTTAAATTTCTGCATAGTAATATGAAACTTTTAAGAACGTTATACACTTGCAAGTTAAATTTTAAGGCTTCAAGACTTAGCCAGCAGGCAATACTAAGAAACACTTTATTTAATTAAGCTAGGGTAAAATCAACGTGCCACGCTAATAAGGCGATACTGCACGAAGCCAGCGAGCGTTAAAAACGTACTTTCTGATAAAAGCCAGTGTTAATAATGCACTTTGCGATAATACACGATACTATTTTGCGGTATATCCATCATGCGTTTGTAAAGTAGTTTAGCAGTCAAAAAATGCTCTCATGCATTTGTAAAGTAACTTACTGGACGAAAATTACTAGACTAGGTAATATTCGTATGACCATTTTTAGGACCCGACCTACAGAAGGTAGTTAGAGAACCTAGAGAGACTGTACGGATAGCGAAATGAGCTAGCGGTCGCCTCACCGCTGCCAACGTGTTGAGTGCTAAGTATTTGAGTAATCCACGTATGACTTTTCTGAGATTGGGAGTAGATTCTTTGTATTCTTTAATGGTATTTTTGTGCGGGAATCGGCAGAATTTGGCGCGGGGGTTGTGTTTTTAGAAAGCTTGTGTTGCTACTTCTGAACCATAGAACTTGATGTGGTTTCTTGTTCCCAGGATCCTTGAGAAGATGCCAATTAAGACGCCATTCTAATATCGTAGAATTCGTTGTGCTCGATGATTCCTATATTGAACGGTTGGCAATGCGCGTGCGATTCCAGCGGTTTAGCGAGCGTCTTTAGCCTATTGTAAATTCTTCCTACCAGGCAGTGCGTAGGCTTGTTTGATTGTACTTATGATAAACGGAGTCGACAGCGGTAAGTGTTGTGGTTTCGAATCTTACAGGGGTCTAATGTGTGAGCCACATAAAAATTGTTCTGAGACTAGTTGTACTTTGTGTAGTTTAAAGTCTGTTGTGACACAACTCAAACCCTAGTACTAGACCATTCTGTATAAAAAGACAAAAATACAGGCGTGTAGTAGTAGTAATGCAAGAAGTTATGTAAACAATTATGCAAAAATATAATACTTCTAAAACATTTAGTTGGCTTCTCAAGTTCTTTGTTGAAAATTGATGTGTTAATAGCATACTCGAGTAAAGGGCTCTTTATTATTAAGGAGATATGTAAAGTATCAATAATTATGTTAATAGTTTCTTATGAGTAATCGTAATCAAGTGTTCTTTTATCCTAATTACAGGAAACGCTTGTACGCTATATCTATATATAGATTATGATAATTAAATGACGTATGCATTATAAAATGTATTTAATAATTAGCCCTATTTTTAAACTGGGTCCCAGTGCTGGGCACGGGCCGGCACTCATTATAAGTTAAGATATTGTCCACTATGCCGATTCAAGAACTCCCAAAAATGAACTAAAGAAGTCTTAGAGAATTAAGTTTCCTTACGATGTTTCGCTTTTTCTTTCAACGAAGTATCAGTGATCATGATGATCAAAGTGAGTACATATATAATAATATGATAACAAAATTGTGCTAATTGCTAAATATAAATGTCATCGACGGTATTCTTTATCTGAATTTCGCTCTCCTTAGTTCTCCTTATTGTGCGCGGATGGTATAGGTATATTACAATAAATCTAACATTATTGCCTTTATTGCAACAAAAACCTTATTGCCTTGAATTATGAAACATTTTCATTTATTTCAGCTGTTTAATAAATAGGTGACTATAATTTAATTCGATTTGGGTAATTATTTTAGAAATAAAAAATTACCTATATAAAAAATTGCTGGAATTGATTTAGTAGCCGATTTTGAAGAAACTACTTTCAGGATGTGAGTTTATTATGTTACATGTTGTATATAGTGTAGTTGCTGAGTTGCGACCTATTTGCTGCAGTAATGTTATTGTTCCTTTTTACTTTACTTTTTGCTAACCATATTTGTAAGTGTACTGTTGCAAATAAACGTATTTTCTTTTCTTCTTTCTTTCTTTTCTTTTCCCAGCCCCAGAGCATTCTGTAGGTATGACTAGTTTCACTTCAGCATTGCAGTTTTAAGGATCCATATTACATTTGACTTGCATATAAAATTGTACATGTTATGATAAAATGTCGTATTCTTTATAAATATAACAAGATAAGACATGGCGCCGTACAAGAAATCATTGTCACGTTATAACCGACCTAATCAAATCAAAATCAACATTTTATATCATCGTATCTGACTTTGTGTTTTGTACAAAAACAGACAAAATACCGGTACTAATGAAGACACAAGAGAATAAACATGAGCGGTGTAATCAACCAACAAAAACATCTTACAATCACGATTCGAGCGGCGGTGGGTGACAAAAATGCAATTTAAGTTATGCCAAACTAAAAACTCAATTCTGACTCGAAACTCGAGTGTAATGGCGGGCGACGTACAAAAACCGTCTTTCGATCATCCCATAGCATAATTAGTCTCATGCTGAGCCGAGATACATATGCCGATCTACAACTTTTACATTGCTTTTTTTCACCTAACGCATTGAATTCTCTCCGCTATTCCTGCTGTATGTTGCCAGTGATGTTTCTATCTAGAAATTTCACTTTTTCTCAGAACAATTTGCCGTTTTTGTATGGAGTAATGATCATTACGTTTACATCGAGATGTCTTATTTATGATTGTAATTTATGTTCCTATTCTATACTGATGACGAACATGTGGCTGTTACTAACGGGTGAAGCTAGGTGTCGATGTCTACTGAGCAATTTCCGGGCTTTGTACTCCACTTGTGGAATTTAGAGGAACGGTCATTGATGTTGAGGAAAAAGTGTCTCTTCTACTTAGATAAATTATGACAACATTCTATATACATTGATATACTTTCATACATAAAGAGATTTAGAAAGAACTTTAGAAGACAAGCATGTATGGTTCAATATTTTAAATGAGTCGAATTTTGGAAGTTGTGTAACGGGGCTTAAGATGTTTAAAACATTATCAACATATGATATCATTAGCAAAGTACCCATTCACATTCAGGTAGACAAGTCTATATCTATTCTTATAAAACAGTAATGAACTGTGTTTGTATATTGAATATATTTCCAAAAATACTAACTTAGATTAACTAACTAAAGGTTTGAATTGCAAAAATATATTTTCTTTTCTTTATTACTGTTAATTCGAGCTTCAAGCAAAAAATACTAAACAAATTTGAATGTGTTTTTTTACAAATTAACAGTTTAAAGTCCAAGTTAAAATCTAAGCTACGTTCTATCTTATTATTCACTGAATACCAATATTCACCGCATAAAGGTCATCATAATCTAGTCCTATATATTGACAATTATCGCCTGCTCCGTGCCTCGGAGAGCACGTTAAGCCGTCGGTCTCGGCTGTCATAAACATCTATGGCAGTCGTTATTGGGAAAGTCAGTACCCTCTAATATCCTGACACTGGTCTAGCCTAAGGGTATCGTTAGCCTTCGGGTTGCGGAGGCAGCCGCTCCGTGTAAAAACTGATATCCAGTCAAATCCGGTTAGACTAAAAAAAGCCGACCCCAAGTGACTTGGGAATAATAAAGGCTAAGGGAGAAGAATCTAGTCCTATTTATATTACAAATGTCCAAGTTTGTGAAGATGTTGCGATGAAAACCGTATTTTGAACCGGATTTGGATGAACATTGTTATACGGATAGACTGGATTAACACATAGGATATCTACTCTTTTCTCCGGTATGTATTCCCGTGGTGGTAATGCAGGCGACAGTACCTGTATAATATAGTAAGTAATAAAGTTATGCTCTAAGTAATAGCGCTACAGTGACATTTATAGCGTAAGTCTAATCGAATATTATGAAACATGGATGTAAATCTATAAAGTGTAAGAATATTATAGTACAAGAGTATAAATTATAGTTCATTGGTGTAAAAGCAACATACTATTTCGTAAATATAATTAATGTAAACGTTCGTACTTTCTGATAATAATTAATTGTCTAATAAATTTGCAAAAGTACGTTAGGTTTAAGATACGACAATGGCTGTTAAAAATGTTGTGCAACAATTATTATTGTTTCAATTTCTACGTTAATTATATAACATTTTCTTGGAAACATACGTTACCCTTTTTGAGGATAAATTGGCAAGTTCAACTAAACAATAGGTAAGTACTGTAACCTTTACGGTTTACTTTAAGAGGAATGTAGATATAATTAGGAAGTACAATGAGAGAAGGTATAACAAATATACTTTTAATGTATTAAGATACAAATAAAAGAGACAATCTTTACTTATAGAACTATAGTCAGGGCGTGGTTCGCTAAAGACTTGCTTCGTGGTCCTTGTACAATCAGGACACTTAGCTGGGAGGGTGAAGCCGGGCCGCTAGGAGGCCGCGACTGACACCGTCCGTTCCTTATATAGACTCGCGCCACCGGTCGCGAGAGGTGGCTAGTGACGTGCGCCCGCGTTCGCCGGGCGTCTAGGCGATTATCGTCACAGTACGACTTAATTTTTTCTTACCACAGCGGTAAAAATATCTTTAGCAGATAAAAATATTCTATCTAGTTTTCCTGTGATAATAGCGAGTTTAAATTTTGTATACTTTGTTACTATAGATTTTTATTGTCATTTAAGTCCTTAAACACTAAGTTAATAATCAAGAACAACAATACCTAGATTTTATTTGATTGTTTGGCCGTAATTTATTGTACGTAGTATCCGCCATATTTTTAAATTTAGTAAACGGAGTTAGACAGCAAACGTAGCCCAAAATGAGTTCAATTAGAATTATCGGGTGATTATTCCTTCCCTTTCAATGACTTAATACTAATGTTTGGTTCATTAAATTATTATTATATTTGAATAATTATTATTTACTTCTTTTAATGCATGTGTAGATACACATTGAAGCCTAATATTAGTGTAATTAATAATGGATAATATTTGATTTAATAAACATAGGGTTTAAGTTAAAACACAAGCTACTAAAATGTAAAATCTCCAAAGAGACCGTTTAATTGTTTTTATGTGACGTCGAAACTATCAAACGGACAGGCGGGCCATGATCTCCTTAAACAATGATTGTGATATAGATAAAATAAAATTGAAAATGTTCTTACTAACACGGTCCTGATACACATTACCATGCGTAGGTCATAATCTAACACAGAATATATTTTTGGTAAGGATTCAATTATGTGTCACCTTCATCATTTCAGCCTATTGCAGTCCACTGCTGGACATAAGCCTCCCCCAGGGTGCGCCACAAGGCCCGATCTCCCGTTTTCGCCATCCAGTCACCTCCAGCCACCTTTTTTAGGTCATCGGTCCATCTTGCCGGAGGGCGTCCTACACTACGCTTGCCGAGTCGTGGTCTCCACTCGAGAACCCGTCTGCTCCAACGATCATCGGTTCTGCGACAGATGTGACCAGCCCACTGCCACTTCACTTCACTGTGTCACCTTAAAAGTTTACAACTATTTAAACGAACAAGACTTTTATTTCAATATTGGTTTATGTGTATTATCGGAAGGACCTACCCGTAGCGATATATATTTCTGAGAAGTATGCCCGTATATCATTGTGTCACAGACATTTATCTACGATATGTGTAGGTACATAAACGTGCAAGTAATTTTATGCAAAAACGATTTAACCTTTCAAATGGCACACCCATTCTCGTATAGAACGTTATTTATTAGCAAGTAGCGCATTTATCTATGACACTGATATAAGAATAATGGGTTCAGTTGCATATGATATAGACATTAATGCCGATTCTGTATAAAATCGTGTATCTCTTACTTGTGACGAGCGTGGGAACGAGATGGATGATTATTCGTAATACTTTCTTCCAAATTCGTATTTTTATTACATAATGTATCTTATGTGGGGGCCAGTCAGTGCAGACCGGCGACACGTCGATCCAGTGGGATCTTTTATGTCGACGCTCTCATTTATTACATTAACTATGGTCATATGGTCATGTGACCATGTTTATATGAAGCGTAGTTATTGTAATACAAACATGTAGATAATTTCATCAAATTAGTTTGTTTGCTTTTGTCAAGAAAAACTGTAATGATTCAATGACACAAATTTCATTTAATTTTATCCAAGTGCTTAGTTTACAAATCATGTTAACTTGTAAGACTTACTTCTTTAGGTCTTCTTTCTAAGCTAATTCTATTTCTTTTAACATAAATTGCATTACCTATACTTAGAAATAAAATATTTTTCCTATTTTTATTGAAAGACAACGGTTATAAAAATCTTGAATTGATAATATTAGCACAAAAGTGTAAAATACATTAACGCAATCGTATTATACACAAGCGTATAATATCGTCGTTTTATCACGTTCCACAACATTTGCATGATGAAGACCACCGCAGTGGCACCAGCCGCGTTCCCGCTGTTTGGCGTACCTAATAAAGAATGCTCGACAATCTGTTATTTTGTGTGCTATAACAAGAGCTGGGCTCCCTGGATTCTTCGCGGAATCACTCACTTCAACATGACCACTTTTTGTCGACCCCGCGACCGGCCTCATACTGTTCTTTTACATTTCAAAGAAGGTCCTAAGTACGTTATTATTATTGATCTGATGTTTATACTCGGTAATATCCCCTTACGATGCAACGCTCGGAGCGTACTCCTGCAGGGTGGCAAATTACTCCTTTTTCAAACCCCAACTGTATATTCGATGCAGGAATTTATATCATGGCGAAACGCTAACCTCGTAAAAACCAAATTCCATTTAATTATGGATGATTTTTAAAATCTGTGAACAATGCCAGCCATCCTTTCTGGTCGCACGGTTACTATTTTTTATTTCCGATGAAACTAATTTGATAATTTCTTATTGAAATGCGGTCGAGCCATTCTCTGAACGGCTGATATAATATTATAGTGTAGACTATATATAACAGGCATTCAAAGAAATGAATTAATTGACGGACGAAACGGTAGCATTGCGTACAGCGATATGAAAACCAATTAATAGAATCAAGGATGCGAGAATCAGAAAGTGTTTTGTTGCCAATAGTCATGTCGGTGAGATATGAGAGTTATATTAGTTCCCTACGTCTAAGCAAGCTGCGGGGGCCAGTCGACTGTGTCCTACACATTTTGCGATGAATAAATATTATGCTTTTATGAACTTGGCGTCGTAAAAACGTGTTTCCTATGGCGTTTTGTCTGTGATGGTCTTGACTAAATGATTTTTAATTCTCATTTTGTTGATGGAACAGCAGTTATTTATGAAATGTGTGTTCATGAGAGTAAAAACTGAGGTTTCTTGTACGTTCAGCTGTGTAGTACCCTTGACTAGCGGGCATGAAGAATGTGATGTGAGTGAGGCTAACGAGGTATGTCAGAATATTAAGCGGTAATTAGTAGTATCGCCTTATCTCGCCAGGAAACAGGCGTTATGTGTATAGATTAATAATAATCTATCAGTTTAATTGTTACATCCTATTTTGATCGCGCGCACTTCTGAGATTTTTGAAGTTATGTGCGTATTAATTAGTTAATTATCGCCTGATTTAACGGTGAAGGAAAACATCTTGAGCTAACCTGCATTTCTGAGAGTTTTCCATAATGTTCTCGAAGATATGTGAAATCTGCCAATCCACACTGAACCAACGTGGTGATTATGGCCTAACCTTCTTACACTAAGATGAAGAGGCTCGTGCCCAGTAGTAGGATAGTTTTTATACAGGGCTGATATCACAGAATGTAAACGTAAAGAGGCAGATCTAGGCGAACGTTTCTTGATCAGATCGGACATGTTCTGGACAAAGGTCAGGTTAAGAGCACCTTAAACCGGCGAGTGTGTATGAGGAATGCGATGAAAGTGAAGGAAGCCAGAGAAGTGTGTCAGGATCGTAGCAAATGGAAATCCGTAGTTCCTGCCTACTCCTCTGGGTAACAGGCGTGAATCTATGTATGTATGTGTAAATGTAAATATGAAAACTGGTAAATTCAAAATGTATAAAAATTAAATTGGAATCATATCAAATAGGTGATATGATGAAATATAATATAACTATCAAATTCTATCGAAGACTCGGCATTAGAATTTGTATCACAGCATGATAAATTTGACGTAACATTGGCAAAACTGACACAAAATTATGAGAAATTCGTAGTTTTGTTTATTGATGAGTGTTGATGTCTCGTTTTATCAAGTTTGTGGTAATTTTATAGGTTTCGTATATGTTTTGCATGACTACATATTTGACGTATCAAATGTGTAATATGTATTGTGACAGTTTTATGAACAATAAACAATATAAAATAAGTGGTTATTAATTGGGATTTTGTATATGCGAGGCAATAGCGCAATATCATTTGCTTTGTTTTAAAAAACCGTCTTCTATAAAGTTTAGGCAGTGTTTTTGCATTGGTTCGATTAACTGGAATTGAGTAAATAATTTTATACTTATCTTATCTTATTTACAGAAGTATACTTTAATTCCTTTTGAAACAATTACCGTAAATTAATATCCTGACTCGGCACAACTTTTAAGTTTATAAAGATTTTCTTCAAAAGTTTAGGTGTGAGAGTCGAACCCACAACACTCGGTGCAGTGGTATTGGCGAGGTAACGACTTAGACCATTTCGATACGCACTCCTCATCCTTGTAAAAATAATAGAGTATATCCTAAACTATGATTGGGTTCGTATGAATATCATATATCAATATAATGCATCCTTTGTCCAATGTTCTAAATTGTATTATAACTAAATAAGGTTGAAAATCAATTATTTTATAAGTGACTCTTATCTGTTTATGGTCATCCACTGGAGCCGTACTATTCTCTGTAAAACAGGTCACATATTGATTCATGGTACTACCACATATGTATTACTTTGCCAACTAATAGAAGATAAAATGTAAAAAATTGTGAAAATGTTTGCATGTTTGCTATTTAATCTCACGTTAAACAGATTAAAAAAAACGCACACTGGTAGACCATGTCCTAGATTTTCAGGATACTTTTTATCCCAGCTTGTGTTGCTTGTGTTCCGTGGCATTAAAGCCATCAAAGTCGCGGGCAAATTCCTGGAGTCCGACGGTTTCTGCTTTTCGAAACACGAATGAGAAAATAAAGGCGCAGAAGATATTTAATTCAGTACAGGATAAAGCAGAATAGTGTATATACTCAGCAAATACACTAATAAAGGGTTTTCTAAGCAGTTATATCTTGCGCCAAACTTTTAGTTGCCGCTGAATTTGTTTTAAGTAGTATCGCAATGACAAAAATCAAGCGAACGGAGTGAACGCGCGGTGCATGATATACAGATCTATGTTATATGTTAATAATTAATATTCATTTAACAGTACACAATTAATCTATAACATACACTTCTTCTCTCTTAGCCTTTATTAATCCCAAGTCACTTGGGATCGGTTTTTCTGGTCTAACCGGATTTGACTCGATATCAGTTTTTACACGGAGCGGCTGCCACCTGACCTCCGCAACCCGAAGGCTAACAATACCCTAAGGCTAGTCCAGTGTCAGGATATTAGAGGGTACTGACTTTCCCAATAACGACTGCCATAGATATTCATGGCAGCCGGGACCGACGGCTTAACGTGCTCTCCGAGGCACGGAGCAGGCGATAATTGTCAATCAATACGCACATAATTTCGAAAAGTCATATAACATCCGAAAGTCAGAGGTGTGCGACGTGGGTTCGAACCCGAGACCCTCTGCATTGCAGTCTGTTGGTCTCCCACTGAGCTTTCGCTGCTACTGTTAATCTATAACATAGACTTAAACATGATTAAATAGGTGGGAAACATCGTAAGAAAACCTGCATGTCTGAGAGTTCTCCATAATGTTGTCGAAGATATGTGAAGTTTGCCAACCCGCACTGGGTCCGGTCGTGGTGGACTGTGGCCTTATCTTTCTAATAGTTCCCACATCATAGAGAGCTAGTCTATTGACGGCGATTGGTCTCATATACAGAAGGTAAACCCCAGTTAAACTGCTTGGCTTTGAAATGAGAATCTGGAATTGAGTCTAGGACCTCAAGATCTTATGCAGACTTAAAAGCCCACTCATAACATCTAACCAACGACGCAATCGATTAAACATATATTAGTAATTTGTAAACTAATGTGCAGTACTTGGCGATTATTCGATCTTAGCATATATTATATTTATCAAACGGACATAATTTCTAACTGTGAATCATTCGCTAAATATAATTCAAATATCTATCCATTATTCAAAACGCTTTATAATCAGTAATATTAATATATTCGCAATTAATATTGGTGTGTCGTCAGCCATTCGGGTCGCCGCACGGCGTCAGTTAGATACGTCAAGATTTATTGAGTACGTCACCCGCTAAAAGGTTTGAGCCGAGTCGCCGTACGATAAGTATTACTTATAATTAGTGAGGGGACACGCGACCACACGACGGGACCGCGACCATACTGATTTAGGATTTTATTTGGTGTTTCTCTATTCGATTAGTAGAGGATATAGGTAAGTTTTTTCTTTTCTTTTGATCTTTTGAAGACTACAACTCCCGCGCTAGGTTTAAATCCTGTATAGCGGGGTTCTTTAACATTTAAACAACGGAAACAAAGAACACCCAGACTAGGAGCAACAATTTGTTGATCGCACAATTTCTTTGATCCGTGTGGGGTTCAAACCTACAGTACAGTGGCAATGGCCAGGCGACCTCTTAAGCAACTTCGCCATACGTGTATCTTGTTGGTTTGTGTAGTTGTTGCCTGTTACTATGTTTTTGTTGGTGGGTTTATGTTTTAGTGCGTTGGTTGAGATGTCAAATAAATGATTATGAGGGTTTATTTCGCTGTGCGGTTGTTATTTGATTTATTTTTGTCAAATTATAAAACAGTTATTTACTATAATTTGTTAATATTATAAGATGATAAATGTTTTTAAAGGTTAATTATTGTTTTAAAATTGTTTGTGTGACAGATGTTTCCAAACGCAAATAAGAAAATCACTACAATAAAAAAGACAAAGTCATGTTATAGTCGACCTTTTTGGTTTAAGAATATCCGTTATTAACTGTCACCTGTCAGTTATAGTTGGCAGTCGTTGGTAGACTGTATTGTATTGCGTTAACTGGACCAGCAATAAATATGATTATATTTAGCACGATTATTGCTAAAAATCCTACTTCGCGACAATATTATATTTAACACTGCCATTATACAGATATATTATACAAAATTATGCCTGTGTGTGTATTACTAGGTAGCTGGCAAATATCTCGATTACTAACTAGTTTTCACTTATAAAAATACAACTGCCTTAATTAAGCCACATACATAATTGCATTAATTAAGCCACAGACGTGACTTATTACATTTTAATTATTTTTCTGTTACGTCTGCAAGACTAGTTTATAACAAATGATTTAATTTTCATCTGGGCTTAAGTCTGCAAATTAAATAAAGCCACTTGCACTGTCAAATTACCCCTTTCAACATAGCGTGCTTATACCTGGACGGAGTAATTACACAACAAAAACAAACAACAGAACCATTCTTCTATGAAACTTAATTTATACAGACAAATAAATTACGCCTTCAATTTCTAAAACGTGTTTGTATTGCGTGTTAACCCTACGTCTGCTACCCCGGTTGACATTCCGGCGGCGTGCCTGGGGCCTCCGCGACCAAATTGCCGCCTTTATCTTAGGCGCCTTCGACAAATTACGTCGGGACTCCAAAAAATCAACGACGCTTATCATAAAACGTTAGACCGTGTGTTAGTTGCTTGTACGTCGATGCTTTTAATTTCGCTCGTATAGTTTTTGTTATGTCCTCATTTTAGGGTTATCTCGGTAGGTAAGGCTGCGTTCCTCCGCCACATATTTTTGTCTGGCATGCCTTTTTGGAGCTTTGGCTGATCGTAAGTGCTCGTGCCGATTGGCCTTCTTAGTGTTATGATTTGTTTGGTCGCCGTTTGTTACAGATTTTAGGGTCTTGTTATAGCCACTGCGTTCGAGACAGTGGTTTTGGGTTAATAAGAATTGTTAGGGATGTGACATTATTATTATATTTTTATAAATTTCTTGAGGTTAAACAGGGGTGTATCACAGTCCATTTTAATAGTTTTTTTTAGGTAGATAATCTAGTATAGTAGTAATTGGCGACGTGCAGTTCCAGACCTCTACTGCTATTGGATATTTACCCGGTAATACATAAATACCTGATGATGTTTTACAAAATCTACTCTATTTACTATCATTCTCAAATCGTGTATCGAATATTCTATTATAATTCGAATCCTAAGAATTTATTTCTTAATGATATTGCTATGTTTTTAGTCTGACAATATGAGTTTTGTGTTTTAAAATATAATATTCAGCCCTATTAAAATATTATATATATAAATCTAGATACAAACGCCTAGTGCTGGAATCATTATTATCTATTGGTCGATTACGCAAATATTAGTTCCATAATATGAGAATAAAAATCGGTGACAACGAATTTAATAACAGTTGTATGCAGGAACATACAACTGTTACATCGATGTTTCCTAACTTAGTTAGCAGAGCATTATATGGGTTTATCGCTAGTTATTCGATATTACTTAATACTATACAGTCACACATCGGAATACGATTACTATTATTCCAAACATCCCTTTTTAAACATCCATTTATATGCGCTAACCGTTTAGAGCCGAGTTTTTGTCGAGTTTAGTCAATTTTCTCTGATTGTGTGGCGTGAGACTTTTATTATAAGAGAACACGAAGCAGGCACGCTTGTTGGAATATACATTCATTAGTCGAGGTATGTGTAAAGGGTGATGCGGGTGAATCGTAGCTGTGCTTGAATTTCTCCTCCGATTGGCACAAGGAATTCACCCGTTGTAATATGGTTACGTTTTGTTAATTGATTTGAACTAGCTCATTATTTTTAACGGTTGCCTAGTGATAGACTGTTGAACTGTGTATTGAACCCAAACTTACGGCATGCACTTCTAATTTTTTAAATACTCGCGTATTATATAGTGAATTATGATTGAAAGATAAGGAAAATATTGAGAGTGTGTCTGCATGTCTGCGAGTTCTACATAGTGTACTCAAAGATATATTAACTATGCCAACCAGCACTAGGCCAGCGTGGTCCAACCCTTTTTATACTAAGAAGGGACCCGTGCCCAGCAGTGAAACTGTTTATAATCACAGCTGATTTTAATACTTTTTGATATAAATCTATGACTGACGCCTTTGCTCTGTGTGATTTGCTAACAATTACACGGTCTGTTGTTTGAATGCTTGTAACGTCCGTCTGC
This sequence comes from Catocala fraxini, assembly GCA_930367265.1. NCBI lineage: Eukaryota > Metazoa > Arthropoda > Insecta > Lepidoptera > Erebidae > Catocala > Catocala fraxini. The sequence goes on from OV884029.1 coordinate 8,006,622, forward strand.
GACAGAGAGAATAACACAATCGTGATAGATGACATAATTTTTTGTTTGTTATTTTTGCTGTATCGCGCTATAGGTACAAATATTCATACAACGAACACAAAGAACATCCAGACTCGGAATAACCATTTGTCCGGCAACACTCGGCGTACTGGCAGTGGCGTGCGACCACAAAGGATGCCATTTATGCAGTCAAACATTAAAAACAATTCCTATAAAAATACGCATTGACACGTTTAATAAACTTCCAACTAAGGTGACATGCAATTTCACTAGAATATGTTAAATAATAAATTAATAGAACCACCATATTAGTCGAGCGAATTAATTTCAAAGTCCTATCTGTTTTACCTAAATAGAATAAATTATCTTTAATGTATAGTAAGCAAGCTTGCATGACTTCAAGGTGCTAACAGCTTGACGTATACTGCAATTGCTTCACCACCCGTTACCAAGCATGATTATTAATTTCAACAAGACGCATATATACGTCTTCTTGAAATGGATTGATATAGTCATACGTATACATTAATATACATATACACTTGAAAGTAAGGGATTATTTCAACAAATGTAGCAAATAAGCAATCGCATCGCTTATAAGTTATGGAATTCGAATTAATTTAGGTATTTGTTTATTTATCATTATCATACCTATAGTCACAGGCTTATAACTAATTTGATAATGACAGTGATCATAATAATGACGAACAAAATCAAACGTTGGTAACTATGTTGATTCTGTACTTCATTTGACACACAAGAACGAAAAGCAAGTACAAGAATTTTTTTTTTGAAAACAATAACAAAATTGGTTTGCAAAATAAGGAATAATATATTAAATTTGAATATAAATGTGAGGTGCAGTGGAGATATCTTGCTATCTCTCTTGGACAACAGCAATTAAATAGCGAGTACGCCACAACATATTGTGCATCTTTTTTTCTGTGTTTTGACAACTACCCTGAGATTTTAAATGCTTGTATCTTTTTTATTATTGGATAAAGAATAATGGCAGAATTTAGTCTAGAGTTTTTTGACGTCCGTAGATTTCATTTATAGCAAAGAAATTAAATTAAATTACTAAGATTTATCAAATATTCATTCATTTTTCTAGAAGCCGTAAAGCTTATTTACGTTAATAAAAGTATTTTAAAATACGTATGTACGAATTACGAATTACCTTCAAAATGTCAACCATACAAATAGGAATGTAAGTACATGTAGTATTCTATAGTTATCTGTATCGATTAAATTAAACGAATGATCGATATGGATTAATTGACTTTGTTTGAATCTTTAATAATATGCACTGTAATTCTTCTATTTTTAATTAAACTGATGGTAAAAAATGTTTGTTTGATTATTACGACAATTGTATATTCGTACACAGTTCGTAACCTAAACAACTCAAACCACAATATCAAATTTTTTCGGCTTTCCCAAGTGAAAATAGTTTCACTTATAGAGTCTGGAACTAACGCCGAAACTTTTGAAATATTTTTCATTACAGGACGCTGCCATTTGATCCTAGACATTTTTTAGTATGGAGACCTGCTATTGTTCTTTGAAATATTCTTTGTTTTTTGAAGTTTGCGTAACACTACAGAACTTTTAATTATCGGGCGAAACACAGAAACAGTGTTACTCTTACGCCTATTTAATGTAAAAGTTGTTACTGCTCTGAACGAAGCTGCGCTATAAACAAAAGTTAACTTATCAAAAAGGTGTACTTGCAAACTATACGTTTCATTACTTAGTGTGTCATGGCCATGTCTTTCAAACCATTTAACAGATAGTTAGTTCTCCACATGTGGTCCTAAACTGTGTATACCATTGTAACCCTTATTACTTATTTGATAAGTTTGAAAATCGTATGTACAATGTGACCTTGAGGTGACTTTAAGGTGGTAAGGTCGGGATATAACATTTTATTTCTGACATTTATTATTTTTTAATTGTTTAACTCTCACTAAAAGTTTTTTGTGAGTCATAAATATTGGCGACTCTTACAAACATAGAAAGGGTGTCAGATGTTTGAGCAATTCTCTATTATCATTAAGTCGAAACGTCGGCGTCCGGTAAAGTGTAAAAAACATAGCCTGTAGGTAGTGTTTAAAAATAAACTGCCATGAAATCTTTTTATAGCAGTTTAAATTTTAATGTATAACATTCGCATAAATATTATTTGTATATGTAACCTTTTTTCAAAGGTAGTTATACAATACTGAGTTGGCTGTAATACCATTTTGGATTTATTCTTATTTAAAAAATAAATGCTATTCTTTAGCATCGTTGTCGACTGAGTAGTTCAGTTTTAACACAGTCATGTGTATTATGAATTTTATTAGAACGGCTGATAAAATATCACCTTGCTTTCAGACATTATCAATATAATATGTTTAACTCATTGAATGCCATCTAGCAGACATATCTCACGCCAATATTCCTGAAGAGTTAGTCAGAGGTGTACTTCACGGACACTTTGCCAGCTATGGTTTTCAATCTCATATAATAGAAGTAGAGCTTATTGCTATTTATCAGGTACTATTCCAGACTCTGTCCTGTTACTAAGAATTTCTCGACAGAAAGTACAAAAACACTTTGTTCAATTCAGAAAATTTCTTCTCCCATAGCCTTTATTATTCCCAAGTCACTTGGGGTCGGCTTTTCTAGTCTAACCGGATTTGACTGGATATCAGGTTTTACACGGAGCGGCTGCCACCTGACCTCCGCAAGCCAAAGGCTAACGATACCCTAAGGCTAGACTAGTGTCAGGATACACGTGTATGTACTAAGCACAAAGTTCTGTTTCGCGGGGAAATTTTAGAAACACGCATTTATCGGACATATCGTGCACCCAGACTCGAAACATTTATTTGTGCATCGCACAAATGACCCCGTGTAGGTGTAGGGAACTTACACTACTCAACGCGTTGACAGCGGCGAGGTGAAGATTACTGCGTCGCCCTCGAGGGTTGTAGCGTGATATTACATACCCTATAAACTTCCTCGATAAATAGGCTATCCAACAAGAAAATATTTTTCAATTCGTACCAGTAATTCCTGAGATTAGCGCATTCAACCAAACAAACAAACTCTTCAGCTTAATAATATTAGTATAGATTTCTTTAGAAATCTAGTTCTCTGACTAATCGGTTAAATATATCGCATCCTTAATAAAACAGAGACTTATTTTAGTATTTTGGATTAAACAAATTTGAACTCTATTGCAAAGATTTAACACAAATATAATATTAGAATTTAACATATACAATTAGAGTTCAAATTGCCTTACTTTCAAATTTCGAGTTAAGTCGCTGTTTTATTAAGAGTGCGATGTGTACCTACAGGAAACGTATCACCAACTCTTTTAAGATGATTAATTATTGCGTATGCGAGAACAACGCAGCTATACATATGTAAGTTCTTTCGTTCTATTGCAGGCAATAATATAATAATGACGCTATAACAGCTGGTAGTACAGGCCCAAGTAGTCTACAATTGATAGACTGCCCAGTAAAGAAGTAGTATCGTCAAACCAATTAGATATTTGACTCCATTGACGTTTAACACATACCCTGGAGGCTTTTTCAGTATCTGCATCGATCACAGGAGGGAAGTAAGATTCTATGGGTATTCAAATAAGAAGCCTGACACACCACTGTCATTTTGAATTTCTCTCTCTTCTTAAAGTGTACCTAATATACTCTACAACTTCTAGAAAGAAGAAATAGAGTATTTGCTTCTAAATAAATAAACACAATCAGATTTAAAATATGAATATAGTAAGCAATTAAAAGCCAACAACAACAAATCAGAAGAATGGTAATATCTTGTAAGATATTATACTTTTTTTTTATGCAACTGGTGGCATGCAAGCATATGGCGCACCTGATGGTAAGTGGTCACCGTAGTTTATAGACGCCTGCAACACCAGAGGCATCACTTGCGCGTTGCCGACCCTTTAGGAAAGGAAGTGGGAAGGAAAGGAGCAGAAGGGGAAAAGAGGGTGATTAGGCCTCCGGCACTCTCACTCACCGAACGAAACACAACAGTAGGGATACTGCTATTTCACGTCGATATTCCGTGAGAGGGTATTCCTTCCCTGGTCGAGCCGGCCCATTCATGCTGATATCAGCGAGGCTGTACTACCTAATTTATTTTATAAGCTTATTAAAAGTTTTTGTTACAACAAACATACATAGTTACGCCTACATCCCCGATGAGGTAAGCACAGATGTTTTACTCTCACATATCTGTACCTAACCTACTGAAAGTTACCCATGTATTTGGAGGTGAGCCTATTGCTAATTATTGGGTACAGTTCCAGTCCCCGTGCTACTACTGAGAAATTTTGCCACTTTGTCCGGCTCGGGAATTGAAGGCGAGAACTTGGCACGGTAGTCATACACTTAACCCCTGCGCCACCGAGTACTTCACATTATATGTATTTTTTTTTCTTCTCTATCTAACTTAAGCACACAGAGCACGAATATCATATATTCTATATCCAATAGCCACTGGACTAGAATTTGTCATTACGGTCAAAGGTTCGAATTCTAGTCATTGCACCATGGTCGTGAACCCACCCGTAATTTGTATTAGAGGTGGGTTCACATCAATGGTGTATTCTAGCTTAGCTAAAACGGTTAGCAAGAAAACTAATATTATAATATCAAGCCCAATTTGATTTAATATAGGTAAAAAGAAAAATACAAACGTGTCTGTAACAATTAGATATAAAGATGATATTAAATTTAAGAATCTATGGCACTACGTATTAATACAGTTTTGAGGTATTTACGTCAATAGTGCAATCTGCGCGATAAAATCCACAACAACTAGAACTTTTGGAAGCAAGTAACATGCCTAATCAATCTACCTATAAACGACAAGAGTATTGAAAATAAACAGAAAAATTTAAAACCTTTCATACCACTACACTAACCAGTATTTCAAATAAGCAAACTTTATTAACATATCTTAAATTATTATTATAAAATATTCGCATATAAAAATAACTTCAATTGGCACACTCCTAAATAGTAATAAACAGCGGCTCTGTATAATTTATCTATTCAATTTACGTTTGCTTGTTAGATAATTCCAAAGAGTGATTTATTATGTTTACCAAAGGCACACGCAAAGTGGTTAGTATATTACACGGAGAAACGAAGCCTAAGGAAGCAGGATACGGGTGCCACAGTTCTGGGCAGACGACTATTAATAATTAAAAGGCTATCACGCAAATAGTATATCTAAACGAAATATAATAGAGCACAATTTTGAATAGCAACGTCAATAGTGCCATCTACTGGCGGATGCTAGAATTTGATACAAATATTTCTTAAAACTTTATTAACCTATTAACCGCGTGTGTACCGCGGCTAGACACAATAGGTGTCGAATCTTTGGAAGTCTAACCATTGACAGGATAAGCATACTTATATTTTTTTAAGTACAATTTCCGCACTTGGAATTTATTCTATGTTGCGAGGATTCAAACATTCAAATAACGGTTACCAAGAACACCCAGACATGGAACAATTATTTGTGGATCGCACAATGTTGTGTTACATGTGAGGATCGAACCCACATTACTCGGCGCAGTGGCAATGGCGAGGCGACCACTTAAACCACAACGTTATCCATGCAGCCATAATGCACTCTGACCTTAAGATTACCTACACGTATGATTCTCAGCTTTTGTTATCTTTATTAAGTCATAATCTGGTAAAGACTGCTGACAGACGACGTAGTACCGTCCAATCAACCGGTTAGCCGGTACATACCTTGCCCTTCTTGCTCCGCAATTCTCAGTATGATTGCATTTGTCCATGGTAAGCCGAGTACAAGGATTAGCTTTTGCTAGAATTTGATTTATGTAGGTACTCTAATGGCTGCTTCTAATGTTGTTTCCAAAAACCAGTCAAAGTAGACCTCACAACTATAAAGGGTGTCCGGTAATTAATGGATAACTTTGAAATGTCTTATAGTAGAACTGATGACCGTTCAGAAAAAAGAAAAAATATATATATTAAAAAAGTGCAATAGCTAGTCATACTTTTGACTGTCTATCTATTATACTCTGTCCCAATAGAATTAATATTATATGTAAACAATCGTTTCATGCCTAATAAAATATAAAGTCATTTAGAAAATTGAAAATCTTTTAGAAAAGTAGTTAATGAATACAATAAGCCGTATGAAAGTCTTTCTTTTGATAAATGTCCATAAATTTATTTTACAGAAAAATATTTTATGATAAAAGTCACTAAAGATTGTTTACCTTTTTCTCAAATTCTATTGGGATAGACTATAGCATAATTAGTGTTTAGTAATAAAACAACAAAAAACCGATGGAATTCATTCGTTTATGGTCGTAGTGTACAAGAAAGTTAAATATGGTAATTAAAAAAAAATCATGTCTCAGGTAGTAGTTAGGATAGATTTTTTTCATTTTTTTTCTTTACAACCGTCTGTTCTACTATAAGACATTTCAAGGTTATCCATTAATTACCAGACACCCTGTATAAAACTGTATACCTACTATTCAAAGATCAACATTTTTAGTTATGCGTTGGAAACAAACTCAAAAAATAATATAGTATGATTTGATATAATTATTATTATAATTATAATATTATATAATTATAATAATAATTATATCAAATCTAATATATAAATATATATAATTTATAATATTATTATTTCTGCGTGTGTATATTTATGTATAATTATTGATGTTGATAATTTAGAAACACGTTGGTAGAGATAGGTTTATTAAAATATATTATTGAATACCTACCTTGAACTATTTTATTGTTGGTTTGTTATACTTTATCATGGATTCAATCAGTACCTACTTTGAAATAACCCTGACCCCTACATAAATGGTTATTGAATAAATAATTAATGCCAATCAGAATTTATAATAAATATTATAGGTTATTTCCATCAAAGCTTTTATAATTTGAAAATATAGTCACGTTAAACCACTTAATTAAATATAATTTATTTAATAAGAGTAACATTAGTACAAGAGAGACAAATTTCGTGACTAACTAATTTACGATATACAAATATTCAAACATATATTTAGTTATATAAAGCTGCCTTTACCATGCCATACAGTTTTTGGACAAATATTGTTACTATAGGTAAATAAAGTAATTCACAAAGAACATAATACATTTCAAAAAGACATTATAGAAAAGAAAAGAATGACGTAACTAATTTTAAAGCAATAATCGTAAAGTTGTGTTTGTTCCGACGGCACGTAATAACTAGGTATACCAATAAACTAAACTTTACACTGATTGTATATTTCCTTAACGTAATTTTTTCATTGTATTAATAACTACAATAATCAATCCCAATTAATAACTTTAATTACACCACCAACAAATATTATTAATTACAATCTTCATTTAAAATAATCCAATATAACATAAAGCAATAATAATAAATCAAAATAAAACTACTTTTGCACAAAGTATTTGTCAATCAAAATCTTAATTGCATTATACCAATAGGTAATAAACGATAAAACCAGGTAGAGATATAATTGTGTAGATAAAAAAGACGAAGAATTTTAATAAGATTCGCACTCACAGTCAGACGTTTGGCGGTGATATCTCGCCGGATGAAGTACTGTAACACTAAATCTAATAAAGTTAAACACTCAATTTCAGATATGACCGAGTAATTAAAGAACAAGCAATTAAATGAAAACATCAATTAATTAGAAGGGGAGAGGCGAGCGGGCGCGAGGCTGTGGCACTCACAACTGGTTTAAAGAAACGGACGCAGCATGCCTCATCCATAATTCAAATAAAACATGGGGCCCAGACCCCGCCCCTGCGGTACGCCGGCCAATAGCCTACACATCGAGCACACGACTCAACTCCGCCTGCTATAAACTTATTTCCCCACCTTTCCTATTCTAAATTAGCCCTATTCGATTTCGCCAATAAATTAATACCTGCCGATAATATCATCCCACGGCGGCCGACGGTACCCAACGTAGCGAGTGTAATTGCTCGTGGGTGCCGATTGATTATTTGCAATATTCAATTAATAACAAACGTGATTTCAATGATCACGACCGAGCCGGTCTTTCGGCTATAACAAGAGTAATTTTTAATGTCTTAATTGACAAATTGAATTTCTGAGAAGATAGAAAGCAATTACAATGTTCGATTGATTTTTTTAAAGTGGGTAATCAATTTTGGTTCGTTACCGCTACTGGTAAAAAATGGTGGAGGTGGTTCGGTAGCAAAACTAATTTAGTTTTGGACTTAGTTTCTATTAGGTATACAAATGTAATCTGCGATCGTTTTGACGTATCAAACAGGAAATTCTTGGTTATTGGCTTATCAGTATCAATATTTTACGAAAGCGAATTGACACGAAGATAAAAATTGTATTCTGGTCTCGGCTCCGGGTTCAATGGCGGCTCAGTCACGAGCTCGACCACTTTATGCACATTAACTAATTTATTTTCGGAGATTTTGCTTGACGACTGACATTCGACTTAGTCCTTGTTGATAAGAAGATTGAAATGGTTAAAAGGATTTTGATGCCTCAGATACATAATTATTCATTCTCGATTGTTTCTCTTACACAATGTATTCGCTAAGCTAGATGCAAAATATAAAAAGGATTAATCATAATAATAATAATATCATAATATTCTAATAGAAGGCATCTTTCCTTTCTTGTATTCATACTGTCTTACACATGCAATTGTTAAGCCGCTTTCATTACAAATTCTAGTTTCAATAACAAGTAAAATATTTTAAGGTGGCATTAAGGACAATGGCGAATAATGAACCCTTTATCATTACACTTATTGTCATTTGGAATGACAAAAGAGTTGCTGCAGACAATTACTTCGCTTACGTAAACCTTTTTCTTTGTTCGCACCACTAATTCATTTTCGAAGAAGGTTTTTTTGGATTTAGCATTGTTTGTTGGTACAATTTGTCAGTTTGTTGTCCTTTTGACGTTGAGCCGATAGACGATGGCATAAAATATGCTCCTTTTCGGAAGTTACTAATGATAAGGCGCCAGTAGCTTTGTTGTTTTTCTATCGTCTGTGGTGTGAATAAGAACTATGATTGCCTCGTATTTATTACTAACAAAAACCTTTTCGTCTATTCTCATCCGAATAGCAAGGAGGATGTTCAAATATTCGTGTTTATCGGCAGCAGGTATAAGTTGGTCTATATTTTGCGGTTTCTAAGTTGATGACACGTGGCGGCAAGTCAACATACAGTCGGCATTTAATAACAGAGCAGAGACCTCGCTCGGTGTGGCCCGGAAGTCGAGATTGTCATCATGAGATGTTTTTGGAACATTTTTATTATCTTCTTCCGGAGACTCGGTTTCTATTACTAATATTAATGTTAATGGCCAAATAATGTAACGTACATTCAATGACTTTCAAAACGACCTAAATCTGTGCAAATTATGCGAACATCAACATTATACGAGTTGTGAAATAATCGATGGGAATTGTCAATTTATCCCTGACGATTACGTGAGGCGAGTAAATTTCCCTAATTACACTTAGGCATAACATTAGCAAATGCTCATATTATACATAATTATATTGTAAAACAGGATGTAACTGCACTTATCTTTGACATCTAAAATCAAGGGTTCGGTGTAATTACAATAATTTAAAACCAGATTCAATGTTGGTGCGTAATTCTACCTTTTTAATATTGTGTGGTAATGTTACAAGTGTAAATAGATTATAAACGGGAAGTGATCGCTGTCCGCTCCGGAATTAGTCTGAAACGATTACACAGATAGAGATCTCCACCCTTATAATTATTGTTTTTTACTGTCGTTAACGCGCGGCACGTAAATTTAGACACGAAATGCCACCTCATTTACTTCCAACCCCTCAATGTCATTTACAAACATGATAATTTCATTTTCGAAATTACATTACAGATGGTTATCTTGAACAACGGCAGCGGTAATAACATTAGGACGGTAAATTGTGGGACCGTTAAAACGAACGGCGTTGAACCGGAGCAGCGTTAAAAAGAAGTCGAAAAACCAACTTGTAGTTATTTACTAAAGCGTCACTAAATGTAGTCCAATAAAGTTTGTATAGAGTGTAATGCGAGTCCGGGGCGGGCGTGACACGGTGCTGGCGCACGCACTGGCTGACACCGCGCCACCCGCGCCCGCCCCTCCGGCGCCTGCGCCTCGCTACCGTTCCGCTAAACAAACTTCACGCAGAGACGCCAAATCGATTCTCCGCGATCCCATCTCCGCCGCATCGGCCGCCTAATAATACTAAATCACTTTTTTACCATTGCTGAGATATTGTTAACGGATCGACTATGAAATTATAGTGGCAATCGGCGTCTCATTGTTTCCGCTCCGCTCCCAGAGGATCCAATCGAACGGTGGAAATCTGTTAACTCATAAATTCATTATTAACAAATCAGTTCTGCATTGTTTCTGATGAACATCTTTGTCCTTCAAATTGGCGTAGTCGAATCCTTTTTGAACCAACGGCAGAAAATGTTGCGGCGATTTACTGAAAATTAAATTTTGGGTACAATAATGGAGGGTAGAGCGAGACTAAAATGGGTTCATCAACATGTTAGGGACTCATAAGGTCAGGTGATGGGATGTGGGTGTTCTTGTATACGCGTTAAATATATCGAGTCATCTAATGATATCGTAAACGTCAATCCTAGAAATTGTAAAGTTGGTTGAACTCAAGTTTAATCAACGATTACTGAAAGAACGGAAAAACGAGGGTATATAAAAAACAAAGATGGCGGTTTGCGGGCAATTTGAATGATCGTCCATTGAGCGAAGTGAAATGGAGCGGCGCGCGCGCAGCTCGCGGTGACACGAGCCACGTACCAGACAGAGATTTGCAACATTTTTTTATACTATTAATCATTTCACAGAGCGTGATTTGGTTAAAGACACGTTTGACGCGCTTAAGCCATGAAGAATCGAATGAAATAACGATTTATTTAAAAAATCGCATGGTGAATATTGTAAATCATTCGATATATTTATTTCGTGACCGGTAAGAATTAACTATTATATACGCAATTTGTCACTTAATCGTTTGATGGCAAAACATGCTATTATTTAAATGTAAATTATTTGGCCATCGTATATCAAATGCTATATAATTTTCTGCCTAGTTATAGTCGAGCTGCCGCTATTAAAAATCCATTGGTATAATCTAAATGTAGGTATAAAATGTTGAGATCCACTGTTCGCAATCAGAGGCAACTAGCAATACAAATACGTTTTACATTGTAAGCGGCGAAAGAAATCATTTGAGGTTGCGCGTACGCACTAGATGTTCGTTTTTATAGCGCCGGATGTGGTACTCAAAGAAATACGCACTCGTAATGTGTATATAATTTCTTAGTAAATAACTATATAATAATATAAAACATGTCATTATAATTGTATTAACGTATGGATTTGCTTGCTACATATTTAATGACATTATTTTGGATAAATGTCTTTAGTCGCTAAACAAGACCGCCCGGGGTAAGACTAAATTAAAATTGATTAATTTAATTTTATTGGATGATGACGACAGTACAGCATCTAAAACAAGACATCTCGAACTCGATTGTCGCCGGTAATCATAGCAACCAATTGTTATTGTCATGGTTATTGAAGAAAAACTCTAAATATAGCGTTGGGTTTGGTAGTAGGGTTGAGTTGAATTTCATAACGTTTTTAGTTCCGTTTTATTTAAATATGAGATTTTACATTTAATATTTTAGATAACATATTTAACAGGTATACCTACAGGGCTTCGGAAAGTACGCAAAGTTATTGGTCACCGTTTCCGTTTCTGTCATTGGTGCCTGAAAATTGATGACAGTTTACCAACTACAATACAATGTCATATAGAGAGTATGTACCTTAAAATATATTAAAATATTTTTGTCTAACTTTAAAATAGATATGATATTATCTAAGGACCCATCCTCATATTAAAAATGTCCAAAACACAGTGCCATTTACAGTCTTAGTGACATAAAATCACTGACTTAGATTAAAATAAACGACTATGTGAACTTAAATTGCGTTTTAGTATATAATTATATGACCAGAACAAAACTTTATTTTGTATATATTTTATTACAAAAATTGACGGCCTGGTATCGAGCTAGTTAAAGCATTAATATAAAATCTAGGCAATTCAAATTCGATATATTTTAATCTAGTCTATAATTAATCGGAGCGACAGCTTGGCGTGTTGAACTATTACAAATAACGCTGATTATCCTTGTATATAATAGATATCAGCCCTGTATTAAACTGTCCCACTGCTGACCTCTTCTCAGTGTGAGAAGGGTTAGGTTATAGTCCACCCCGCTGGCCCAGTGCGAGTTGGTAGACTTCACACATTTTCGAGAACATTATGTAGAACTCTCAGACACTTTGCTATATTTTCATTCACCGTGAAAGCAAGCAATAAGTAACTATTTTGTACGCACATAACTTCGAAAAGTCAGAGGTGCGCGCTTTGGGATTGAAATCGAGACCTCTTTATGGCAGTTTAACGATTTCTCAATAGGCTATCACTGCTATCCAAGAACAAACATATACATAAATAAAAATCTATCTCCAGTAATGTTGGATTGCCATCCTATCGGCACAAGCTGTTTGCGTACACATTTGTGCGCATTTGTTCTCCGTATTTATGCAGGAGATATTTATTATTTCAGAGAATAAGTGCGGTTCTCCCTCAATCATTTCTCAACGGAGACTGGTCATCTGGCTTGTCGCCGTTGAGAAATAAGAGAGAACGAAAGAATTATTATAGTATAATTCTTTTTATCTGTTTTAGACCTTTTATAAGCAGAAAAGCTCGCCATATGAGTGGAATATCTTGCCGTTATAAATTAATATATGGTATAAATAAGCCGGCTCATCCATGGAACTGATGATATCTGATGACTCATGATCTGACATCAGAAAACTGATGCAAGAATAGTAACACTGTTCCTACTTTGCCGGTGTCATAAATACCTCTTATTCCTTTGGCCTATCCCATCTCTATTTACTTCTTCCTTGGATGGGCTACGTGCGAGCAATATGTACATCTGATTCTATAAGCGAACAAAAACCTAACCGCTTACCATCGTATACTTGTTATTTTAAAAATCAATTAATAATTTATGTTGCCAAAGTAACACTTGTGAAGAATATGATCGTTACAAGTACTAAGTTACTACAAGTACGACGTTTAGATCAGCAACAACTTCTTGCAAAGATTGAGCCTATGAGAAGATATTCAGATTTATCGATATATCCCTAATAGACGCCAATTAGTTTTCCAGACACCACCGCAGGGAAAAAAACAATCTAGTGGGGATATTGGAAATCAACCATCGCTAGCTATTTACAATCCTCACTAGTATACATGTATCAGTGGATATTTCTGGAATACACTCATGGTCGATGGTTTTGTCACCTTTACAGTATAAAAAAAACACAATGAGCACTTCATTAAAATTATTGTGTGCCGACAACAAGGAAATGTTACGTCCATAGCTAAGTAACATGTCCATAAATATTAAATTATTATAGTTCTAACAACATTGTATCCGTGCTCGCGGGCCATTAACATACATCATATAATCCTGATGAAAGCAATGAAGCGGTCAAGTCAAAGTAATGACTTCGTCGACTTACGTAACGAGGTTATCAGGGGGTTTACACTGGCGAGTAACTATAATACAAGGGTATGGACTGACGATATAATTCGGCGATGAATACGAAACAAATGTTTGTCGTCGGAGTTTATACTTATTCAGGAAATAGAGAGAAGTTGATTTGGTTGTCATAATGGTTAAGGAGACAACAGTCTACACTCCATAAGTCTCTCGAATTGCCAAGGCATTCGTTTACAATAAAATACATAGGCTAACGCCTGTGTATCCGCAAAGAGGAAGGCAGAGATGTATTACATCCATATTTTGCCAGCTATGATTTTATGTCTCACGTAATCACCTGTTGAGACGCTCATAGCCAGCTGCACTCACTGATCGGTAAACGATTAGCGAGGTTAAGCAACTATGGGTGCGGTCAGTCTATAGATGGGTGACCGCTTAGTGATATTTCATCTAAGCATCGTCGTGCTTCGGAGGGCACGTAAAAAATCGGTCCCGGTTGTTGTCAAATTGACAGCAGTCGTTAAGCCATGTCAGAGGCCTACGGGCGGCTTGAACTACTCTTGACAATAGGTTGGCCACTAACCACACGAAAAGAAGAAGAGTCACCTGTAACGTGGGCTAAAAACATAGATGGTGAAATATGGGTTGTAACTAATAATTTTGAATTCCCTAGCATAAAGATGTAACAACACTTTGCCCAATCGTAAAATCGAACCTAGAACCACACACGCGTGGTCAGACGCAAACAAACAAATGCAAACTTGCCATCCGACCAACAAGACAATCCATAAAGAAGGTTGGCAAGGGAAACCTTCTATTGTTGATATGTTTTTCAATATCGCAAGTAAACTACGTGTCCAAAAATAGGTAATACTTTACAGTATACAAAAGAGCGCGCGTTTACAATTATGAACCGTGAGCAACTTAGCGCAAGAAAGAACATTGTTAACTAAGAGACAACTATGTAGTGATAATACTGATCGAAAAAGAAGAGCCAGAGAGAAAAATCTATTAGTTAAATTACTTCTTTTTTGGTACACTGTTTTCAAAACCTGCTTGTTCCCTGTGCGATAGTCCGCGAACAATATATGCGCTTAATATCTATGTCTACTCAAAGTATAAAATATTGTACGATCTAAGTTAAATTGTTCTAAATTTATATGTTTCGTGTTATAAATGAACGACTGAGGCATTTCGCGGGTTCTATTCCCGCACAACTCAAACATTTGTGTGCATGAACATGGATGTTTGTCTTGGTCTGGGTGTTTCTATGTATAAGATGTATGTATTTACAAAAAAAAAGTATATATGTATGTTTATCCATTGTCTAGTACCCATAGTACAAGCTCTGCTTAGTTTGTGCTAGATGGTGTTGCGTGTATGTGATATAATACTATTATAATTATTAATTTATATATGAGAGCTATTTCATTATACACATGTTTCTCGCAGGGTGGCAATCTATTGTGGACTAAAGACTCCGACCTTATGACACACCACACGCTTATGCTACCGAAGCATATAAAAGGTAATATTGCCAATTAAATTAAGCCATAAATAGTTCTGTTTTCTATGTCTGTGTGCGTGTCTGTATACAAGTCTGCGTGCGTGTCGACGAAGCAAACTACATGCTTACACACACATTAATGTCAACGATTAAACACAACAATTGTTTTATGCTTTCACTTTTGACACGAAATATTTCTTCTACTGTAAGGTTAGGTAGGTAATCTATGAAATATATAATATTAGCTAAGCCGGGCCACGTTTCACTGTGATACTGTTCAATCTGATATTTTTAATTGCTCTTGAAACTTCAGAATAAAAAGTAGATAAAAATACACTTATGCAAAAATTCTAGCTTTTGCATTAAAATTATCTTACGTTTATGCGGATGTTATTAATTCATATTAAACTAATATCAATGTGGATTTAAATACAGTTTATTTTAAAGAACACACAGCTTTACTAATAAAACTATATTTATTAACACTTTCCCCGACGTTTCTGTTGTTTTTCAGCGGTCATGGTTGAAATTGAAACTGGAGACGTGCTATAAAATCCTTATAAAGTAGACTAAAATCAAAAATTGAAATGGTAAATCTTACATATATTTTATTACAAACTGCTAAAATGGTAAACATACAACTAACTCAAAAGGAAAGCAGTTATCATTGCTTATAATCGCTTGCAATTACAAGGTATTGCTCTGTTACCGACCTATGGCAAAGAAATTGAAGAAAGGAATAATAGAGGGGGCTGCTGACTCTCTAGAACTTTTACACACCGGGTTAAACAGCAGTGTTACTACACTGACGCTTGTGTTATGTAAAAATAATGGTGCCTACTTCCCCGAGCGGATTCATTCGTATCGTCACCAAATATTAGGTAGGTACTGAACTATGTAATTGCCGTTTATGTCCTTTATCTAATTTCGTGGATTGTGTACAAAATACAATAGTTATTTTGAAATTAATTTATGTTTCGAGAATAGACTATTTATATTATTAATAACATGTTTTATTAATAATAAATATCTATGACTACTTTATACAATTTGTATTTAAAGCTATCGCTTAGTGCCTACATGATGGTTGATGTTTTTGTTATTTTAAGACAAACCATTTTGGCCTAAATACGTACATGAAAACAAGATGGAAATCGAAGTTGCCAATCAAAAATTATTGATAAATACTTAGTTTAAAAACCACAACGTTACCGATTTTCTTGATACAAGGCGGCAACTTCATATTTAAACCCATATCTATATATTAGTACGTGAAGCAAAAACTTTGTACCCCTTTTTACGAAAGTTGCGCAGATGGAGGAGTATGAAATTTGGCACAGTTAAAGTTTATATGGAGAAGGAGGGGCGAATTCTAATATTTTTATAAAATATGCATTAGAAATACATAAAATTAATGGAAAAACACTACAAGCACACAACCACGCATTTCACACACGCAGTCGAATCGCGTTCGAAGTATTTCGACATTGTTCGTCTGACGTCGTACAATTCTTTGTAACTATGGTTACTTATACCTTATTTATATGTAATAGAGAAAAACAGAAAACAAAGTAACAAACTTAGGAATTTTGGTCGAATTTTGACCAATAGGCGACCGCTAGATGTATCACTAAATGTATCGGCCTATGTTGCTGATTGTACCGAAAAGTAAAAATTTAATAGCTATATGCGATATACGGTATATATAAAACAATTTACACCTTGCGAGGTCTAACTACACCTAGCTAGTACAATTGACCTTTCTCTTCGCCTGCTACTTTCTCCTGTAACTTTGACGAGTTGTGAGTGATGATTAGCTGCTAACGCAACATTGTTATTATATTTTTTTGTATGAAAAAGTGCCTGAGAACATTGCTCTGACATTCTACCGATCAGATATCTAGTAGAGCCTAACGAGTTCGGTTACGGGTTTTGTATGAAGCATTTGGTCCTTCTTTAGGTTTTAAGCTATCTAAAGTTGGTTGAGCAGTTTATCAGTGCTTGTGTGATGTACAATTTGCATTCATATTATTAATATGGTTTTGCACCTAACTTTGCTCGGGTTAATGTAAATTTTGTCCGTAAATTTTTATCCCTCGCTAACAGAACTACGTTTCTGAATGAAAGCTGCCCTATGTCAATTTCTGTGACCTTGATTTATTATCATCATACTCGTTAGTATGTGTATTTCACGCTAATCGGTTGAGTAGTTAAGGCGTGAAAAACAACAACCAAACAAACTTACATTCGTATTTATAATATTACCAGTAAGGATTTGGCAATAGTTGTTTTTATAATTGGCAATTTTTTTACATTTCTACATTAATTACGATATACAAGTGGATATAGCGACAAGAATAGAAAAGGGTATGTTAAGCTGGTTTGGGCATGTAGAAAGAATGGACGAGGAAAGACTGACTAAGAAAGTTTATAAAGCTAGTGTGAATGGAACAGTCGCAAGAGGAAGACCTAGGCGAACGTTTCTTGATCAGATCGGAGGCGTTCTGGACAAAGGCCAGGTTAAGAGCACCTTGAACCGACGGGCGTGTATGAGGAATGTGATGAAAGTGAATGAAGCCAGAGAAGTGTGTCAGGATCGTAGCAAATGGAAATCCGTAGTCTCTGCCTACCTCTAGGAAACAGGCGTGAATCTATGTATGAATGTATGTACGATATACAATAAGATTTCATTGTCAAAATCGTATCCAATTATCTAGAATATATTTCAATCTGATATATTTTTGTGCGGGTTGAAAGTTTTACTGAAAGTAATTGCTGCACTACATTCCATGCACTGGTATTATTGTTTTGTTGCTGAAAGTTAAGTAAATCAGAAAACTGTTATTGCCTGGTGGTTAAAAATAGTTACACAAACCTGCCTCGCTCACTTTTTCAGTTTTATCTGATATTTCATTATTTTCCCCTAGGATCGGATCGCCAGAGATATCCCTGATATTATAAGCGAACAGATATTACTCTCACCGTATCATAGGTAACCCAGTGCTTATATTGCACCGTTTAAGGTTTGAAAAAAGATAGTTAGAGATGCCTTGTATTATTCTTCTCCCTAGTCTTTATTATTCCCAAGTAACTTGGAGTCGGCTTTTCTAGTCTAACCAGACTTGACTGGATATCAGTCTTTACACGGACCGGCTGCCACCTGACCTCTGCAACCCGAAGGCTAACGATACCCGAAGGCCAGATCAGTGTAAGAATATTAGAGGGTACTGACTTTCCCAATAACGACTGCCATAGATGTTCATGGCAGCCGGGACCGACGGCTTAACGTGCTCTCCGAGGCATCAATACGCACATAATTGCGAAAAGCCATAACCTCCGAAAGTCAGAGGTGCGTGACGTGGGTTCGAACCCGAGACTCTCTGTATTGCAGTCTGTTGGTCTCCCCACTGAGTTAGCTTGTATTATTATTATTTATATGACTGTAGACTGTATTGTCCCAATGCAGGGCAAAGGCCTCCCTTTCGCTATTCCACATATCTCTGTTATGCGCTAATTTGCACCAGTCTCTCTTATAGCTACTTAATTCGTCCCGCCACCGACGGTTTGGTCTTATTATTTCGTACATATACCTATATATAAAGATACCTTAGTATTCTTTTTTAGAGTAGTATCTATTGATACTACTCTAAAAAACCGTCCGTTCAACTCCGTAATTTTCTATTTAAACAGCAATGCCGCTACAAAAATCATAACTACCTTCAACAATAAACTATTTTTATCGTTACAATAAAGTCACATTACGAAATCCAATAGAACAAACTTTGAAACAATCGTTTCACCGCCGTACAACATTATTGAGTAATTTTGGGAGCCATTAATCGAATAATGTGGGTAATAACATATTTGATAACGATGATATTGGATTGGTTGTTACTATAACTCGTTTCTCGATTGGTCTGATCGAATATTATATGATTACATTTCGTCAGTATTGTAACTATTGGTTTTGCAACGTTATGATGAGATAGACAATGGTCCGATTGTTTTAGAACACCAAATTATATACTTTCTAAATGATAGATGAGTTTTAAACATTGTTTGTAAGTAAATTGGGCAGTGAAACGACTAGATGGGCGATTGAGTTATTTTGGCCAATAACTGCTTTGCCAAATAAACGTTAGTTCTAGCGATTATTATCTACGAATTGAAATGTTAGTGTTGTTTGGCACAGAGTCGTAATAGTTACTTGTAAACCTTAAGTGTTGTCTGAAAGTGAGTATAGAATGGCAAAATCATCTGTTGAATGTCAAAAGTATTAGAGTTATTTTTGGACAATCGCAATAAAAATATATTAAGGCATTTTTTTTTGTCGCTTTGAATTCATCGACTTACGAATGTAAATAATGTTTATTTTTAGGAATTATTCCAAATAAGATAGCTACATAACAGCTTAAAGATTATAACAAACCTAATAACAATTTTAAATTTGTTTATGATAAAATATCTCAAACTCGTCAATTATTTATTTAGGCCCTAAAGTAACAGTTATGATTTATGAACGTTACGTTACCTACCTAAAGTATATTACGAATACTGAAACACACATAATGAAATCCTGGTCAATATTAAAACGCATTACAGACTTTGGAAAAATGGTGATTCATAAAGCAACATATCTACATACAATATAATGTGTTATATTCAATAAACCAACGCACACACGTATACTAATTATTACGATCAAAATACCCTCAAAATGATGTGTTTCACAATAATTTAAGGTCCTTAAACTTTTTGCCCCCACATGATACCATAATGATTCACAAAACTGGGTAATTCGATCACACAGCAGCATAATCGTCATCTGTTACAGTAACCATAAGCTAATGTTATTTTAATACTCAGATAGCTGAACCCAGCAATTTGCCGGCGAAAAAAACCATTTGGAAGTGAGTGTGTTAATGTTAAACTAATTATTTGCCGCTGTGGCGGCGGAAGGGTTAAGAAACAATTTAAAATGTATTTTCATGATGGCAAATTCAATTTGGAGCTTTTTTATTTTATGTGCATTTATGACATAACTGTGACGCTTGAATATGTCACGAAGATTCTTCAAACATTAAAATAACGGTCACAAAGATCACCAGATTCGGAAAAACTAAATGTTAGTCCTGTTTGGGAATCAAATAAAATTACTAAAGAGGCACTTGGCTAATGGGCCAACAATAGCCCAGTGTATCTTTAGTCTAAGTGGAGTAAAACTTCGTATGTTTTCTAGGATTTATTTGGATATCTTTTAGACTATTTAGAGTCTCTAAAATGAATCTCCCGTATATAAAAATCTTTATATAATTCATGGAATCTGAAGTGTTATGTAATGAAATTACACATAATAATATAATTTCGTTTTCAAGAGTAATGACCGATTAAACGTATGTATAATTTAATATATATAATAAGCGGCCTAATCGATCGATCAATCTGCGCAATTAAGTAACATTGCTGCCGACTACATATGAATATAGAGAACGAAACGAGCCGAGATCTCTCAGTGCCTAGGAAAGCTATTACGCATCTCAGCAGTCATGACAGAAGTGCTACAACCGCGTAAAGCTCTGTTGGTTTTTCGAGTTAGTACTGTACGTGCCACATGTCACAGATATAACGCACAACCTCAAACACCCCAATTAGATTATTAAATCGTAATAATAATATAATCATTAAAATGTTACTTTTATGTACTTAAATATTTTAATTTAACGAATTAGTTCTCCTCATTGTGCGCGGATGGTATCTTATATTACAATTACCGTATATTACAATAAATCTAACATTATTGCCTTTATTGCATCAAAAACTTTATTGCCTTGAATTATGATACATTTTCGTTTATTTCAGCTGTTTAATAAAGGAATAAAACATTTTAGGAATAAAAAATTACTTATATCACAAATATTGATTCAGTAGCCGATTTTGAACAAACTACTTTCAGGATGTGCGTTTATTATGTTACATGTTGTATATATATACTGGATTTGGCCCGCAGCTTTGCTCGCGTGAATATAGATTGTCAATCAATTACTATCCATGGAGAACAGTACTTTTTTTTCTGGATGAAAGGTACTCTATATCCTGATACCCTTTTCTGTACCACTGACATCGTGTACGCAGAATTTCATAATGATCGATCAAGTAGTTGTTGTAGTAAATCGTGAAAACGTAACAAACAAACTCACATTCGCATTTTTAATATTACAAGTTTTTTGCATAAGAATGTGATTCAGACTTTGGTATTTTATCATTACCTGTCAAATGACTACACTGCCCTTGATGGTAAACACTCGTAGAGTCCACGTGAAGAGCCCTCCACACTATGTTCTCACTTAGAGTGGTGCCGAGGTCTCTACTTTGAAGGCCTAAAGAGGTGCCTTAACACGCCCCGTTTGAAGGATCCAGGGTCCTGGTAGTAAAGTGATAACGACAATATTAAAGTGTGCGTGAGCGAAATTTACTATGCGAAGAATGAACGTGATTGGACCGATCAATCATGTTCGATTTTCAAATGAAATTAATTTTGATAATTATCTAGTCGCTCCTAAAAGTAAGTAATATATATTTGACATTTTTGAAGATATACTAATATATTTTCCTAAGAAAAATGCGTCACCTACTATAGTTAAACGGGCTATTTATTTTTTTGCTACTTTTTAATATAGTATACCTATCAGATAGATAGATAACGAGCTTTACATAAGGACATTTAAATAAATATGTAATAAATTCGTCTCTTATCATAATAGCGTTTTTTAAAAAGCTTGTAATTAGCACGTGCTCATATTGCGGGTTATAATTAAATAAAGCTTTAGAGCTGTTCGCGTATAATGGCCTTTTCTATTAAGACTAGATATTAAATGGAGAAAGATGTGGTGCGTATAATTGCAGTCGAATTATATCTATTCGAATATAGTAGTTGCGCACAGCGCGGTAGCTACTATGCATAGTTAAGGACGCAACGCTCACCCTTAGGTAGAGATAGTGTTTAATAGAATCGATAAATTCGAATTTTATTAATTATGCTCATCGTTCATCCTTAAATTGGAATGAGTGCACATTTGTATTCGAATATATCGGTTCGATATTCGAATTCATCGACAATGTCTCCTGGCACTTTTGTATGAAGAAGGAAACACAGCAAAATCTCCCTAAACCTTAAGAAGTCTCTACAACTACATCGCCAAACGATCAACTGTTACCACTGACACCTTCTTACTAACTAAAAAACTATCCATATGCCCGCTTGCTATCATAATAATATAAAAATAAGTAAATCTATGTCAATAGAATCGAATCATAGCTTTAAATTTTACATGTCTTTGACCATATTGGTTATTTTCACGCTTAATATTATCTACTGCTAGAATACGCTCGCATATAGTTATTCATAACGTTTCGTCAACCATCTGCTTACAAACACCATCCAGTAATAGCTAAATAATGTAATAAAAAAGAAAAAAGAAAATATTACCAGTTAATAGTGATGTAGTGCTACAAAGAGCTGTAATTCGGCGCGACGCGTTTAGTGAGGTGCCGCAAATTGATTCTTATTATAGATTCCGTATACGAATTATGAAGGGTTGAACGTTTTTGGGATCGTTTTGATCATGGTTGTTAGGTTTTTGTGGGGTAACAGGTACGACAAATGGTGAGTTTCCTATTTTAGTTCTGTATCGGTTAATGAGAATTTTACTGGTCATGTATTAATATAAAAAATTACGTAAATCAAATCAAAGCATATAGAAATACAGTTTATTGGTCGTCAACACTATATACCTACGTCTAAATGATTGTATCTTACCATGTCAAAGGTATTTATTATGTAGGTATTATATTATGTAAACTTGACTATTCATTTTACTTAGACGTAGACTAAAATGCAGGCTGGATAATAACTTTGTAAATAACCATCCATCCTAACTAGTAATATTATAAAGGTAAATGTGAATTTGTTTGTTTGTTTGTTTGTTACGCTTTCACGCCTTAACTACTCGACCAATTATCATGAAATTTCGCATACACGTCGTCAGAGAAACTGAAAAGGACATAGGGTACCTTTCATCCAGAAAAACGTACTGTTTCTAATCTTTTTTTTTTTTTTTGAGTGGGGAAATGCTCATTATGCATACCGCCCCACTTGGGTTGGTGGGACGGTTATGTCGGGCTCACCGGCCTACAACACGGCCGGCATACCGACTAAAACCCCCCTGTGCACCGTCAATTCGCCTTGGCGGGTGGGCCGTTGGAACCTGATACAACATCAGCGGCTCACCCAGCGGCTGCCCACGCCTCGCGGGCACCAACACTGGCGGCGGCGTCTGGGTGCACCAGAGACGCCGCCTCTACGCGGAAGTGTGCGGGTGGGAGAATAAATACCCCAATCTCCCACCCTCAGCTTTGTTAGGGGGGCATCAGGCGCGCATCGGCGCGCCGTCGCCGCCCAGTTCGCCGGCGACGGATCGGGTCAGCGAGGAGACTTTCCTCCCTGGCCCGCTCCGCCGCCTCCTTCTGCGAGATGATGTCCTCGCATACTGTTTCTAATCTAACCTAACCTACATTTACGCGAGTGAAGACGCGGGCAAAATCTAGTAAGTAATAAAAGAAAAGTGTGATTAACTTGAATTTCTATATGTCTGTTATTTTATTATATGCCCAGTTTTCCTGTATACATAAGCTATAAGTAGATTGGCAAATACCCTTATGGTGCTCCCACACTGTTACAAAATGTTTACAAACATTAGTAAACATTTTTAGCAAACATTTGATCACAATGTTAAAAAATGTTTTAAAATGTTTTCATGATATTGTCTTCTGTTTACGCGAATGTTTTCATGTTAGGTAATGTTTACTAAATATTTCTAAACAAAATTGTTTGTTAGCAAATTGTAACAAATTAAAACATCTGTTATCAATTGTTCGTAAACATTTATTCAGACATACATATATACAGACATGAAATGAAATGAAATGAAATGAAATGAATCACAGGGAATCCTAGTGTGGGTTTCAGAGTTAAACGAACCGCATGTATCAACATTTACTTTACTCAATAAATTTCATTTCATTTCATTTCATGTTTTAAAATGTTAAAAAATGTTTGTAAACATTTTCCATCAGAGTAGGAGCACTTAAAACATCTAACAATTCTTAACTTATGTCACAACTCCTAACATTTGTTAAGAAAAGTTTAGTGTTAAAAAATTTTTTTAAACATTTTGTAACAGCCTGTGTGGGACCAATATACTTATATAAATTTTAATTCGTTTTCATATTATTTAATTAGATATAACTCGCAGTGTTTCTCTAGGCAATTCAACAATAGGTACCTAGTGAATCTATGCTGGTGGCTGCTTTGGCAAATATAAAAGAGGTTCACAAAATCAATTTCATTATCATTTTAATATAAGCACGTGCTAGTTATCTTTTACACAAAGAGCTTCGTCAGTAAAAGATAATTATATGCAATATTTATTTTAATTCAGCTTCAAAAAACTAGCTGTCTCATTGCTATGAGATCAAATCCTTATAGCAAAAAATATTACCATTTGGTTAAACAGTAAAGCTCTTTAAGATTCTATTATATTCTTAAATATATTATTCGTTATAAATTTAATACCATATAGTGTTTTTACAGTCCAACAATACCTATAACAAAGTTGAAGAAATCTTTAATAAAGTCTATTCAACTATATTTGAAATATGTAGTGATTTTTAATTTGTTTTTATAAAATGGCTTTATGGTCCTTGACTTATTTACTAACACTGATAACTATGTTACGGATTACAGCCAAAATATAAATTATACATATATATAAATAAAAACAGAAAAATATGTGTATTTTATATATCTTTTACATATACCATAACTACATGGTATTTAACGATATAGTTTAAGAAAATTCTTTACCCTTTCCTATTTGCGATTTAAATATAAATTTAGTTAGTTATTAACAGTAAGTTGTCCTGCGAACCTTTTGGCAACTTGACACGTACAGTTCTGAATCTTCATACGTTACATAATACATGTGCTTTAAGAAATATCAAGACTGTAATTCGTAGATATTTTAAGCTCTTTCAGCGACAATCAACATCCAATCTGCGTATGCAAAAACATCACTTATTTCTGACGACATCATCAATACGAGCACAACCAACCGCTAACCATTATATATGTATATCCACTATAAAAACTAATTATAGTAAATAAACAAACAAATGTGATGTGTTATTAACATCACCATTGTATTTAATTACAGCCTACCTCTCATTATGTGCACTCTTGACACTAATTCAAAACCAACGGAAAACACATCCTAGAGTAACTGCATAGTAATCAAAAGATAGAAATCTGAAGCGGTGTGACAATAAATGAAGACTGTGCACACGTACTCTGTGCCAAATCGCATTTTAATTAGCCAGATAAGGCACGCCATTAGCTAGCAAATTACCCACGGAGCTGTTTGTTTTATTTTATTTCTGCTTATCTGTTAATGTTGCATCTTGTCCGTCAAATTACCGGAAAACGTACGTGGTCTGTGTGACAGCGATTTTCAACTTTCAACAAGTCTTTACTATGAACAATATGTTTGAAATCGCTATAGTATTTAGTATAAATATTAATGAAGAAGTAAGAATTTTTTAGAGGTGAAGGTGCACTTGTTATGCTTAGACTCATTCCTGTATATACCAGAAGGAGCAGGCAGACGTTGTATTAGATTTCGCCATTTACGGTGTAGGTTCTATAGTTATATATAGTTCGCCAGCCAATTGTGGTAATTTTTCAGACACCAAGTTATCCAACTCGCCCATAAAACTCGAGACTTCATACACGATCGCTGCGGTACCGAGGCAGTTTTTGGCGATTATCAAATGCATTTATCATAATATTGTCCGAGGTTGACCCGAATGTTATTAATTGAAATAAAACTACTTTATACAGATGTCGCGTTGTTTATTTTAAAACTTTTATTACTTCTCTCTCCGTCTACCCGTGAACATGGCTGTTGAAAAGCAACCGAAACGTTGGAGATATTGTACACTTAAATATAAATAGATTTTATTATTTAAATAGCTTAATTAGTAGTACAGTCCAATAATAGGAGTGTCATAGTTTCAAAATTATGAAATAAAAGTGTTTTATAAAAAAACAATGCGACAGAATCTGTATTAAGTAGTTTAATGTCATAAATTATATTTTCAAAAATATGTACTAGCTTGACAAAAGTTTAAATGCCCACACGAAACAATATAGGTATGTGATCGTTGTGTTAAGACTGGGTGATGGTGAAAAACCATCACCATAATGTCGACGCAGCCTTTAACAACACAGAAATTATTCCCAGAGTGGGACTTAATTTTAGGCAATAATGATAATCGAAACCAAGCAAAAGGTTAATACTAGAAATAATGATATTCGTATTCTTTCTAGAAAGACCAACGTCGACCAACTGTCATTTTGGATGTATATTGATGTGATATGAAATTATTGTTAAGTTTAGGTAATTAATTTTATATAAGCAGCTGTAGCCGAGTAAGATACCGTTGGACTGCCACGCAGTGGTCTCGAGTTTGATCCCAAGGCACGTACTTCTGCTTTTCGAAGTTATGAGCATATTAATTAGTTAGTTATCATTGAAATTAAACTCCTTTATACGGATTTTATCGCGTTGTTTATTTAACACTGTATTACATAATTTAGAAACTGTTATACTACTACTGTTGAACTTTACTAATTTATAAGCTTATTAAATTATTATTAATACTATTTATATTTAAGTTTAGTTTAGTCATCGCTTGCTTTAAAGGCGAAGTTAGCATTGTGAGGCAACCTGCGCGACTGAGAGTTCGCCAAAATGTTCTGGAATGTATGTGAAATCCGCCAAGCCGTCTTATGCCAGCGTGGTAGACTGTGGTCTAACTCTTCTCTGCCTCACTAAGTAGGCCCGTACCCAGCAGTGGGTCAGTCTATACATAGAGCTGATATTAGTAATTAATTTACCAAAACGCTTGTAGTGAGACCACAACTTATATGGCGACTATAAGTCATAAGACGCATCGGTTTCCGTTATTTTATACACATATCATAATGATTGTGTGAATTTTTTAAATATTATCTTTAATATATCGTTGACGCCGCGGTAGTCGATGCAACTACTGTGAACACATCGCACTCTTAATAAAACAGCGACTTAACTCGAAATTTGAAAGTAAGGCAATTTGACCTCTAATTGTATATGTTAAATTCTAATATTATATTTGTATTAAATCATTGCAATATAGTTCAAATTTGTTTAATTCAAATTACTGAGATAAGTCTCTGTTTTATTAAGAGTGCGACATATTTAAATTAAATCTATGACTATGCACGAGGTCTCAGTTTCGATTCCCACGTCGTGTCGGCCGAAGACTCATTAGCTTTTTCTATCTGGATATTATCAAAAGCGGCAAGAAGTCGGGAACTATTCTTAGCAGAGACTATTTGCTTGGCACTTACGTGGTACCTAAAACTATAGCAAGCGAATTTTGGGTGTAAAACACCTCTTTCTAAGCCTTCGGGGATATAAGCGTAAAGCTATGTATTTAAGGCGGCCTCGATGGCGTAGTGGTTAGTGTAACCGACTGCCACGCCTGAGGTCGCGGGTTCGATTCTCGCACAAGTCAAACATTTGTGTGCTTGGACATGGATGTTTGTCTTGGTCTGGGTGTTTCTATGTATAATATGTAGGTATTTACAAAAAAGTACCTATATGTGTATGTTTATCCATTTTCTAGTACCCATAGTACAAGCTCTGCTTGGTTTGGGCTAGATGGTGTTGTGTGTATGTGATATAATATAATATTATACAGGGTGTCCCAAAAATCAACGTCAAGCCGATAACGGATGACGGGCCAAGGGATGGCGGTTCTCAAAAAAATATGAAAAAAAAATTTTTTGCTGCACTCTAAAAATTATAGCCATTTAAAAAAAAATGAGAAAATTAACACCTTGTTATGATTTTTCAAGTACTATGACTACAAAATGTTTACTTAGCTTAATTATTTTAGTAAGGATTTGTTACTGAATAATGCTAGTATACATTACAATTCAAAATTTGAACACAACTATCTTCATTTCAGAGGAAATATCCCTAATATGCCCAAACATGTACTCAAAATTATTACATTATTCAAATTTAAATGGCCGTGCTGAAAAAAAAATGTACTACACCATTTCAGCACGTGGCATCAAAAGATGGCGCATTTAATGGGCTTTCTAAAATGCTATAACACTTACTACATTTTATCCTAATTATGGATTTTTTTTCTAAAACAACTCGGGTCTAACCTTTTTTGTTTTACTCAAAAATGTTGGTAATGACATCTAGTTTCCCTCTAAGAAACAAATTAGTGTTATACATAACCCTCTTTTATGGCAGTCAGGTAAAAACTACTAGTGACACTGTTTTGCGAAGCTACTGTGAATAGGGCAAATACCTAATTTATTGATAAACCATATTAGATTCCTTTGGTCATTGTGAATCATTATGTGTTCAATTTGAAATAAAAATTCAACCATTCAAATCAACAGTTCATTTTATTTTGTTACAATAAATATTCAAATTGTTTGCCTTCAGCTTCAATGCATGCCCTACATCTCTTTAAAAACGAACGCTTTATTTTACGAGCAAAACTTCTTGAATTGATGTATTCAGCGGCCCCCGCAATTCTTTGGCGCAGTTCCTCTACGTTTGCGATAGGCTTAGAGTAAACTTGATCCTTCACTGCTCCCCAGTAAAAGAAATCAATGGGGTTTAAGTCTGGTGATCGGGCCGGCCACGAGATCGTACCAGACCGACCGATCCACCTATCCGGATATACTTGGTTAAGAAATTCCCTTACTGAGCGAGCATAGTGCGCAGGGCAGCCATCTTGTTGGAGCCACATACCTACGTAAATGTTGAGTGGCACGTCTTCCAATAAATCTGGTAGATGATTTTGTAAAAAGTCTAAGTAAGCCTCACTGGTTAAGGTGTCTGGGAGTTCGAAAGGTCCAATAATTCTACCGTTCAGAATACCGGTCCACATGTTTACTTTGAAGCGATATTGTGACCGATCTTCTCGCATTAAATGTGGGTTTTCCACGTGCCACTCATGCACATTATGTAGATTTAAGTAGCCATCTTTCTTAAAAGTTGACTCATCCGTCCAGAGTACTTTATCCAGGAAGTGGGGGTCTTCTCGGTGTCTTTGTAACATCGTTTCACAAAACGCAACCCTTGCAGGATAATCTTGAGGTGATAAAGATTGAACTCGTTGCACATGGTACGGGTGGAGCTGGTTTTGCTGCAAAATCCGGTGTGCTGTACTCTTCGGCACTCCTATGCTTGTCTCAAGTCCACGTACTGAGACACTCGTGTCTTCTGCGACTGCATTAGAAGCATAAATCCAAGTTGTTTTAGAAAAAAAATCCATAATTAGGATAAAATGTAGTAAGTGTTATAGCATTTTAGAAAGCCCATTAAATGCGCCATCTTTTGATGCCACGTGCTGAAATGGCGTAGTACATTTTTTTTTCAGCACGGCCATTTAAAGTTGAATAATGTAATAATTTTGAGTACATGTTTGGGCATATTAGGGATATTTCCTCTGAAATGAAGATAGTTGTGTTCAAATTTTGAATTGTAATGTATACTAGCATTATTCAGTAACAAATCCTCACTAAAATAATTAAGCTAAGTAAACATTTTGTAGTCATAGTACTTGAAAAATCATAACAAGGTGTTAATTTTCTCATTTTTTTTTAAATGGCTATAATTTTTAGAGTGCAGCAAAAAATTTTTTTTTCATATTTTTTTGAGAACCACCATCCCTTGGCCCGTCATCCGTTTTCGGCTTGACGTTGATTTTTGGGACACCCTGTATTTAATTTTCTGTACGAAATTAAAATATTTCTTTGTTGTTAATATGTTAGACTAGATTTTGTCCACGGCTCCGCTAGCGTAAATGTTGTTTAGGTTATTTATAGTTATATTAGTAACAATCCCTTTAATCCTGGATTAAAGTTAGCCGATGTCCTTAATTGTTTCCATGACAACGTGTATGCGAAATTTCATGATAATTAGTCGAGTAGTTAAGTCGTGGAAGCGTAACAAGCAAACAAACTTACATTCATTTATAATTTTGAGATAGCTTTGAGAGTGCCAGAGGCCCAATCACCCTCTTTCCCCTTCCCACTCCTTCGCCTTCCCACTTCCCATCCTAAAGGTTCGGCAACGCGCAAGTGATGCCTCTGGTGTTGCAGGCGTCCATAGGCTACGGTGACCACTTACCACCAGGTGGGCCGTATGCTTGTTTGGCAACATAGAAGTATAAAAAAAAATTACACAATAATAATTGTTATTATTGTGGTTATAAACATTTGATAGTTATTATTAAAAGTTGGTAAAACCCGAATTAAATAGGGTTATTTTGTTTATCTTTGTCCTGTTATTTAATTAATGTGTTATAATATTTATCAAAATTTACGTAATACATACGTATAATATTGTTTACTAATTTATATTAATTAATTTATAAATAAAATTAATTATAGTAGCCAGGAATTAAACATACCCGGCACATAAATTCGTTTCAATTAGGTAAACAAGTTGACTTAATTTATTTTAATATATATATGAGTATTATCGTTATACAAATAATAATAATGATAAGTAATTATTTATGCTTTCATATTAGTCTTTTCAAATGAATTTTTTTTGTTGGGTTGGCTAAATTGCTGCTCCTATTTTGACGCAATGATGATAACCTTTATCAGGAGTGGCAAGGATCAGAAAGTTGTGGGCATGGTAAGAACAGATTGACTTAATTCAAGTCGAGGTCAAAGATGAGTGCTGACCTTGAGACAAGAGTGCGTCTTAGCTCGATCTGTAAAAAGAGATAGATCGACGATAATACTACTATCGTAAAAACTTAAAAACAAATGCTCAACCCGGGTATCGACTCCGATTAGGAGCTGTGAAATTGCTAAAACTCACTTCACTGAAGAAAAATGTGACGGACAACTGCATAAACAACAACAAAAATTTACTTAATTTTATTAACTTTACATTTCGAATATCACAAGCCACTCATCTTATCGGCACCCTAGTACGGGAGTCTCCCATCAAACATTATAATGACCAGACAACATTAGTTTTACGAGTTTCAATAAGTGACCCTATTTTTTTACTTTATTTAGTACAAGAGTCGCGCGTGCGGTACAAATGGGATCCTGTGATAACTCTCACTTTTAAATCCTTTTACATCCACGTCGCAGCGTAAAAGCCTTCAACAACAAAGGATTTACAACTCTATAGTAGTTAGATAGAGTTCATTTTGATTTGGAATATTTCCAGTACTTTAAATTCCAGAAACATAAGTCATTTGTTAAGTTATCAGCACTTTATTTAGAGTCAAGATTTTCTGAATATCAAGAGGTCTGTTTTCTGTTTGGTGCGCGCGTTTTAAATGTTTGAAATACTTTCGCTTCGGTCATAAATTATTCGGTGACAGTTAGGAGCTGGTGTTCGATAAATCTTAGGACACTTTGGGAGGTACTGGTCTGAGGCGTTGAGGTATTTAAGCTACTGTACTGATTGAAATTAAATAAGTAACCTAGCATCTTGTGGATACACTCGATCTTTAGTGTCCGGGTTTGATGTCTTGAGCAAAGTATTACTTAAGCTTTTCTGTTGTAGTACGAAGATTGGAAATGAGCGAAGGGAACGACAATAGGTTCTGTTTAGCAGTTTATTATCAATGCTTAACAAGTCTGCACATGCAGCGGCATAGGCTCGTGAGTAACAGTTAGACTGTCACGTAGAGGTCTCGAGTTGGATCATACTGCATGCATTTCTGACCTACCGAAGTTATGTTTGTATTAAATAGTTATATCTCGTTTGTTATAGCGGCGCGGCAATAGAAAACATGATGAGTAAATCCGCATGTCTCAGTTCTGCACAAGATTCCAAAAATATGTAAACTCTAATCCAGAGACTAACCAAGTCACAAGGAACGACTAATTATTCTTGTACTAGGAAAATGTACTACAGCAGTAGTACATTTTTTAAACAGGGCTGATAATATTATATTATTTTAATACTTTAGAACTCTACAATATAACACTACACCTTCATGTTACACGCTGTACACGTTTTCATAATTAATTAAGTATTATATATACATACAAGTATATATAATACTTAATGTTTGTAAACGTAAGCAGATCTGGTCTAATATCGCACACGTGGGTAAAACTTTATGCATATGACAGATACACATCGGATTTATAAGCACTGATTATTCCTAGCACCAGGACATATCATCCATAAACAATCCTGCTGAGAAGAGGAGTCACGACGGGGATTCCCAGTCAGACCTAAAACAGTTTTTTGCTTAATCGGGACAATACTTCTATTTTACAGAAGATCGCAGCCAAATAACTTTGTGGTTGCGGTGAGTTGTATTCCCAGAACTACTTTCGTAGACATTCTCCTATTAGCAGGCAAACCAGTGGATTTTACCTCTTGTTCTGACAAAATATTAAGGTTCTGCAGACTGAATTTCGGTCACGGCAGCCAATCTTAACGGAGACTGGCCATCTAAGGATGCGATATTAAAGTGCATAAGTATGTGCCCATACACAAGGGTATTCTCATTTCCCTCATTATCATAATCCACTGAGACGCCAATGCAACAACACCGGAGAGATATCAGGTGCAGGCCCAACGGCTTTACGTGCTTTGGGAGGCACTTGGGTGTGCCATACTGCCAACTTAACACCGAGCTTTGCTATTTCGAATTATTGGAAGAAAAAAACACAATAAATTTTTGTTCGCTCGAATCGCGCAGCAGGCGTTTTCACTACCCCTGCACTACCAGAGATGACAAAATAGTTACTTATTTGGCTGATGGCTCGTCTACATAAGGACAACGCAGCGTATAAATCTGCGTGACGTGTTATACATACTGGTCTCGGTCTTTTTGGTGTGACATATTGACATTCGTATTGTTAGTTAAAAATGTGATGGTGAGCTTAAAGATGAACGGTGGACGAGAGCAATGGGTTTGTAGGTAGAAGGGTCGACGAGTGAAACGGATTAGAATCCCAGGTCTGCAAAATACCATTGTATTTTTCTATATCAGTAGCAGCACGCAGGGCTTAGCTTGCGTCTTAAAACCATAACTAGCGAAATGGGGTCATACCTTTATATAGATTTATAGATAGGTGCTTAAGACATTTGATTGAACTACAGATGTTAATTATGAGCCATTATGCTGTTTTGCCACTTATTTCAATATTTTAAGCAACAAAACAATTTATTTACCTCTAGTACGTTGTTTTTTCAATTTCCTTCATTTAATACTCGCAAAAAGAAATCAAGTAGATAATTACTAGAAAATACAAATGATTAAATACAGCAATATATCTTATAAACGGCCATACATTGAGACTCCACAATACATATGGCGTCTGGCGTCAATCTTCATAATATTTTACGTGACAAAACTATAAATTGAGAATACATACGCAATTTGTGTAATAACCTCCATTACTGTTAAATGGTATAATTAATATAACATCTGCATTTAATCAAGACATTATTTAATTATTTTTAAAGGAAATTTTAAAGCTGGTATATACAAGGCAATCGTCGTTTAGTAACTTATACTTCTCGACTTTACGTTTATCTTGCTTATAATGTATAATTTCATTCATCATTAAAGTAATTAAAAGTGAGTAAAATTGAACAGAAAATGTGTGTAATTATAATATGCTTGAGCACCTGACTTCTTCATAAATTATGTAACAAAATATTCAACCATTAAAATCGCACTTCAGTCACCATTTTTAAAGGAACCCTGACTCTATTGAAGCTCCGGTTTATAAGTTTGTAAGTTGTAGATCTTGCTAAATTGTGAATAATACATCTGCAATATTTTCGCTTTATTCACGTTTAGCTAAAGTGTGGCAATAGAAGCCTCCTTAAAAATATAACTGTAGCTCATTTTTCTACGAAATTGTTAGCTATGATTATAAGTTGTTCATAACAATATCGATTTATACGCTGTATAAAAACTAAACATAACCTCGTTTGTTTAAAGTAAGTAGAATGTTATCGGTTTTTGGTTAGCAAATTCTCAGTCATTTAGGCATTTTATTACGAGCTTCACCCTGCTACGTAGGACTAAATGCCTGATCAACTGTGGGCCACATATATTATGTATGCATAATTATGATAAAATAAATGTGTGTGCTTTTTTCGAGAATACATAGAAATGAGACTATATAATACTTAACACCCAGTCAGATATTTTTACAAATAAACGAAAAAGTGATGTGCATAACTGCATTTGAATGTAATTCAAATGCAGTTTTGAGTATAGACAAAACTATACCTATTCTTATAAATGGCTGTGATGCGTCTTTGACATGCAATGTAGGTATCGCCTTGATCACAACCAAAGGCAAATTCTGTAACAAAATATATTCAAAATAGAGTTCAGATACATTCTAATAAACGAACGAACATAATGCATTTCAGTTGCCATATTTTGACACTTATTTTATTTTGGGATTATTATTTTTATCGGTATTTATGACACTAAGACTAGATCAGTCCTCTATTTTGAAAATATTGTTACACGAATTATTGACCTTCTGTATTCGGATATATAGAATGCAATTATGCGCTTCAATAATTTATATTTAAAAGTTTATTTTACGGTGTATGATTTATTTTATGTTGTGAGTACAAAAGCAAGTGACGGAACTAAAGGCACAATACCTATTAATAGACGACGCGTGCGCACCTGCTACCCGTATATGTGCCGCTGTTACTTACCTTACCTTTAATGACGGCGGGCATGTTCCACTGTTTTATATGATTATAATTGTTAACTTAAATATTTTATAAGAACCCGAGCTTTTTTAGTTGCACCATTGTTGTAATCAACCATTTAACTGACTAACTGACGCTAGTTTGGTACCCCATCTTCTTTAATCTACTTCAACGTGAAAATTAATTCATTTAGATCTTAAAGTAAGACTTACGAACGTCAAAGGTTATTGGTAGGTGAGTTTACTACGTTACTGAAGCTACATTTAGGTTATTTGCCAGGATCAAGCAGAGGGTTGAGCCTATGATAAGATGCGAACAGGACACTCAGAAGCACTCTCTTAAACACCAATCAAATATCATTTCAGAGCTTTAATTAAAGAGCACTATTTCTTCTATATAGCCGTGACACAATGTATGTATGTAAACAATTAGCTCATAGAACAAAAGTACTATTACCTTATAATAACAAAAACAGACTATTGTCTTGACCGCACACAATTAGTTAAATAGACGACTTAATATTCAGTCGGTGTATAATATTAGCGGTATCATTTGTTCGAAATAAAAACGACACAAACAAGTTCTGTTCATTGCATTGGACACCTGCCTGTGATCTACTGTATGGAACTTGCTGTAGCAAATAAACGTGCTATTTATTTAATTCCTGTGTTGTAAATAGGTTTAGTATGAAGCAGCGATAGCCTAGTGCTAGACCGTTGAACTGCCAGGTAGAGCTTTCCAGTTCGATCTCATGGCACGCTCCTCTGACATTTTGAAGTTGTATGCGTATAAAATAGTAAATTATCGCTCGCTTTAACGATGCAGGAAAACATCGTGAGGGAACCTGCATGTCTGAGAATTCTTCATGATGTTCTCTAGGATTTATAAAGTCTACCAACCCGCTGGGCTAGCGGCTTGGTGAACTATAATTTAATTCTTCTCAAACTGAGAAGAGGTCCGTGCTCAGCGGTTGCACAGTTTGATTACACGGCTGATATTACTATATATTATTACTAGATGTGCCCGCGGTTTCACCCGCGTTTATAGTAACTACACCGCTCCCGTGGGTCGTAGCGTGATGTTATATAGCCTATAGCCTTCCTCGATAAATAGGCTATCTAACAGTAAAATATTTTTTTAATTCAAACCAATAGTTCCTGAGATTAACGCGTTCAAACAAACAAACAAACTCTTCAGCTTTATAATATTAGTATAGATAACTAGGCTCAAACTGCTCAAAGTGTGTGAAACGCTATGTAACAAGCTATATTCTTGTTATACTACAATAGAACATGCAGGTACAACCTGCCTGATAGCAGTCACCTTTGCACGCTCATGAAATCAGAGCCTAGGTGGTTCCCTTCATCATTAATTGTATACACATGATTAACATTCTTGTGCTCATCACAGGCGACTGATAAGCCTGCAGGTTGAACACTAAATATATTATGCCAAAGTCTTTAAAAAAGTATCCATGTGGTCATCACAAGGAGCATTGTTCATGTTAATGGTCCCCTTGCTGAAAGCATGCCGTCTTCCCAAAAAGCTATGAAACTTTATTTATCAGGAACACATTTGCATGACTACGAGGGTCTCAAATGCGGCAGGACATTACATTTTAAGCTTCAATTTGAGCACATGTTTAATAAGAGACTGCCTCGGTGACGTAGCAGTATTGAATTCGACTACTGTGCATGAGGTCTTAAGATTCAATTTCTGGATCACGCAAAGTGGGTTTATCTGTTAAGATATGCTTCTGAAGCATCACAGCGTCAGTAAACGTCAGTAGACAAGCTCTCTAATACGTGGGACCGAAAACCTTAGGTGCCTAAATTTGGGTATAAGACAACGTTCATTAACAATAATCCGACGTTTTGAGTTATTTGTTAATAATTTTGTGTATATTGTCTTATATTTATACGAATGTAATATATTGAAAGTAATCTACTTGAAGTAAATGGATTTTATCGCGGTTTATTTGGAACTAGTTTTTTTACGCGGCTTCGCTTGCGTAAATGTAGGTTAGGTTAAGTTAGTAACAGTATTATTTTTCTGTATGAAAGGTAGCCTATATCCGTTCTATGCTCCTCACAACGTGTATGCAAAATTTCATGATGATTGGTCAAGTAGTTTAGGCATAAAAGCGTAACAAACAAACTCACATTCACATTTATAATATATGTTAGGATTAGGATAACACTATGATTAGATAATTTTGAAACTACTAAATTACAATTAAATTTACTACTATACCATTATTTAAATTATTAACCTATTTAAATTTACATTTTCTCTGATCTTTTAGGTGCTTTTCAGCAGCCATAGAAATAGAAAGAGTAAACGCTTTAATTTGAAATAAAATGTATACGAATTATTTGAAAGTAGTGTTTTGCAAATAAATCGCAATAAAATTCGTATAAAGTAGTTGAATATTATGTATGCGTCTATATCCGTTACTTCCTGAAAGCAATTCAAAATTGTATGTCTAAATGTAATAAAAACTTGTTTGATTTCATGATAGTTGCAATATATTAGCGAGCTGACCATGTTTTATGCTCAATTGGACACAGTGTCGTGTTGAAGCTTATCTTATCGGTACTGTTTTATAAAAAGGACATACATTTAATTAAGAATGGTTGTTGAGGTTCTTGGCTTGTTCCGGCTTTGCAATTTAAATCTATAAGTATACTACTATTATAAACCTGAATAGTTTGATTGTTTGTTTGTTTGGTTGAACGCGCTAATCTCAGGGGCTACAGGTTCGAATTGAAAACATATTTTAGTGTTGGATAGCTCATTTATTGAGAAAGGCTTTAAGCTATATACCATCACGCTACGACCAGCGGAGCATTCATTCAAAATGTTGCAGATATGGGGAAAATTTTCTTATGTGACGCAGACCAAGCTGCGAGGGTCAGCTAGTATATACATACATAAACACACATAAATGTGTATTACACCTACATTTAGTTAAGTTTTAGCTCACATGTCTTTACGTGGGTGAACATATTGTTATTTACAGGGTACAGTATCTGGCTCCATGCTTCTATTCAGGATATTATAAAAGACAACGACAACGCACTAGGAATAATTCCTGTGTGGTGATCGAACCTACAGCAGTGCGGTGGCAGTGGCAAGCCGACCACTTAAACCACTACGCCATCTGTGCAGTCCAGTCTGTTAATATGGTAACAGAATAAAGCTTCACCTGATCTAAGAATCTGACCTGAGACCTCGTTATCAGTAGTAAGCTTATGCTACTGTTCTAAGTTAGCGTATAAACACAAACTTCAATTAAGGATAGGAAAAATTACCCTGTATATTGAATTGAATTAGGCGTTACTTGACGGAAATTAATTGCAATAAAATAATTGAGAAGAGAGGAACCCGCCATTCACCCTCATATTGCCCACCTCAACTATTAGCAATAGAAAAAAGGTTGACATTACCGAACTCTTCTGGATAAGGACAACCACGCCATGGTATTCTGGCGTACTTCAACTTGCAGTATTCCACCTAAATTACTCAATTAAGTTTTTCCTTTTCTTTTATTGGTAATCCATTTGTCGTAGAAGACATTACAGACATTAATACAACAGACACTTACCACCTAGACTCAGACCAACTATTTGTGGAACACAGGAATTCGTATCGCACTTGAAATCGAATACCAATTACGGCGCACTATCATTGTCAATGAGAACATAATATAAACCATCATGCATCAACGTTTTGCTAAACAGCTTACAGCTTGCCTTTGGTCATCAATAAGCCACGACAGGCAGATGACAAATCCGTATGAAACTTGTCACATAATGACAATAGAAAACATCTTATCTTATATCTTAATCTGAAGCTGTATGGTCGTGACCCGACCGAGACCCGATAATGCCTTCAACATTGTCACCTCGTAGCTGCGTAGGCGCATGTTTAAGTACAAAGTTGCTATTTGTTTTACAAATGTAATACGTAAGCTTTAGAGCTTATATGATTGATGATTGCTTCGATAAAAATAGTGAACAATCTCAATAAGATTATCTGTATAGTGTTATAGGGTATTCTTTTGGTTAACAAGAATATGTTGCTGCCGTCCTTTCTCATCTAATGCGAATTATTGTTGACTAGCTTTTACTTGTAGCTTCGGCTCCAGTATTTCTATGGAAAGGAATGTGGGGATCAAAGAATGTAATTTCAGGATATGAATGGACAGGTATGTAATTTAGAGCATGTAGTCCGGTCAATTTAGACTTAAAAGTAGTAGAGAAGCTACATAAATTCGCGTGGAGCTATAAATTGGTAGGAATGTTCAGAATACCATTATATATAAAATCTAAAGTCTCCATCGATGCTGTACCTAGAATTTTTTTATTCAAGGTCATAGGTCAAAAATCAGGATTTTCGCATTTTTTAGCAAAATGGTAAGATTTATCAAAAATTTGCTCAGACAAAAATTGTGGATCATAAAATTATCTATAAAGATATCTTAATACTTTTCTGCCTAAGACACACCGTTCCTTAGATATAACTGTTCAAACAGTTGAAAAAGCTCTATTTTCACTTTCTCTATGCGAATTTTTGTACCTTTGCATGTTTAAATTGACCGGACTAATGGTCTATCTGTATGCCAAATCACAACCAAATTCAACGGTTTACTTATGATTAAGTAAACATTTACATTCCAGGGCTGCCGGTATCAATTTGCGCATTGCTCTGCAAATAACCTTAAAAACATTATGACTGCACCCATAGCTTAGTGGCTTAAGTGGTCGCTTTGACACTGCCACTGTGCCGAGGGTATTGTATACGATTCCTATACGAAATATATGAAATTTCGCATACACTTTGGGAAAAGGCACAAAAACGGGTCAGTAATAGCTTTTACATAGAAAATAGTGCTGTTCTTCTGTAGTAATTATAATATCACGCAAGTTTAGTTTTCTCTCAAGCTCTAAGCTCTAAGTCCCCAGAATGGCCAGTACGTTGAATGTTAATTGACGGCATTTTAAAAACAACTAATAACTATTTATAAGATAATAATTATAAGTCTATCCAGATACAAAAACACACTTTTTCATATTTATTTTAAAATATTCGATGTATATGTTGTAATTAAGGCTACACTTCATAGAAAATCTACGGTAGTTGTGGCCTTTTAGAAATTGCACGTTATATTAATAATGTATACAAAAGCTGCCAAGTATAGTAATTTGGATTCATTTACAGTATGGGGATTTATAATTATACTTTCAATGATGTATATAGTGGTAATTTAAACAGTTTGCATGAAATATTTTCTACTCACGAAATGTCACATCTATCAGAAAGTTTAAAAAGCAGAAAGTGTCTATCAAATTATACTGTACATAATTTCGCATTAATTTTAATTTGCCGTAGGTAATTATCGACCCTAATTTGCCACACCTCTAATAAAATTAAATAGGATAATGATAGGTGAATGTGAAAGTTGGATGTACTTTCGTTGTTAGTACAATAATAATTATGTATAATAATCGTTTTTATATTATGATAGATAATTGACATAAATAATAATATGACAGTTACTTTTCATTGAAAGGTTAAAAGGGTAATAAAGCTCACATTTCGCCAGCTATGTAAATGTATCGTAACTGCCTCCGTGGCGCAGCGGTATTGAATACGACTGCTGTGCATGAGGTTTCGGGTTCAAATCTCGGGTCGGGCCAACAAAAACGTATTGCGTTTTTCTGTTAAGAAATCTCAATACGAGCCCGGAGTTAGGAAGTTGGGGTGTTAGACACCCCCGTGCCTCGGCAACCACGTAAAGCCGTTGGTCCTGCGCCTGATCTCTCTCCGGTTGTGTCGGATTACCGTCTTATCGGACCATGAGAGTTAGGGAACAGAGAGTGCACTTGTGTTTGCGCACATACTTGTGCACTATAAAATCTATTGCGCAGATGGCCAGTCTCCGTTAAGATTGGCCGCCGTGACCGAAATTTGGTCTGGAGGACATTATTATTATTATAATGTATCGTATAATAGGTTATACAAAGTAAGAGTCATTTTTATGTTGTATTTATCTAACTTAAGCTATATAATATTTACGGAGAGAAGCGTTTCCTAAGGTTAGTTTAACTATAGCTTGGGTAGTACTGCCCATCTCCTGATGATCGCAACCAAACTATTGACTGCATGGATTGCGTCGTAGTCCAAATGGTGGCCTGGCACTGCGACGAGTGCTGAAGGTTCGATCCTCACACAACACACCATTTTTGTCATGTCATGACAAAAATGGTGTGTTCCAAAAATATATAGTGGTTCTGAGTCTGATTGCTCGGTGTATCCATTTTTGTAGTGTTTGTAAAGTACCACAGGAATTATTTGTATAAAGAAGTATTCTCCTAAAAAAATTGTATTCATCATGGTGTTTTCAAGCACAATCTTGCTTTAAAGAGCCGCTATATCTTCTCCCTAGCCTTTATTATTCCTAAGTCACTTGAGGTCGGCTTTTCTGATCTAACCGGATTTGACTGGATATCAGTTTTTATACGGAGCGGCTGCCCTCCGCAACCCGAAGGCTAACGATACCCTAAGGCTAGACCAGTGTCAGGATATTATAGCGCACTGACTTCCCAATAACCACTGCCATAGATGTTCATGGAAGCCGGGACCGACGGCTTAACGTGCTCTCCGAGGAAAGGAGCAGGCGAAAAGGATAAATAAAAAAAAAAATTACGCTATATAATCACCAGTAATGTCCACTGCTACCAGCACAACAACTGCTTTTTTAAAGGATTTGTTACTCATTGGTTATACCCTAATGTTGCAAGCATCGCATCCGTAACTAGCTATAACAAAACTAAGCTAATAACAATTATTATTATGAACCTAGTTGCTGTCCAACTGTAGAGCCATGGCCTCCCCTAACACTTTCCACTATTCGCTATCTTTTGCAATCTGGAGCCTATTCCTTCCGAATTTTATTCTACAACCGAGATATAGCACATAGTGTAGCTATATATATCCCAATAGAATTGGAGAAAAAGGTGAACAACTTTTAGTGACTTTTATTATAAAATATTTTTCAGTAAAATAAATTTATGGTTATTTATCAAAAGAAGGACTTTCATACGGCTTATTGTATTCATTTACTACTTTTCAAAGAGAGTTTGAATTTTCTAAATGACTATATTAAATTAGGCATGAAACGATTATTTACATAAAATAATAATTATTTTGGGACAGAGTATAGTAAACTATAGTTTTCGAACGATCTTCTTCTCCTTAGCCTTTATTATTCCCAAGTCACTTGGGGTCGGCTTTTCTAGTCTAACCGGGTTTGACTGGATATCAGTTTTTACACGGAGCGGCTGCCTCCTGACCTCCGCAACCCGAAGGCTAACGATACCCTAAGGCTAGACCAGTGTCAGGATATTAGAGGGTACTGACTTTCCCAATAACGACTGCCATAGATGTTCATGGCAGCCGGGACCGACGCGACGGCTTAACGTGCTCTCCGAGGCACGGAGCAGGCGATAATCGTCAATCAATACGCACATAATTTCGAAAAGTCATATAACATCCGAAAGTCAGAGGTGCGCGACGTGGGTTTGAACCCGAGACCCTCTGCATTGTAGTCTGTTGGTCTCCCCACTGAGCTATCGCTGCTATTAGTATATATATAGTTTTCGAACGATGTCCCCAGTAAATGCTATGCTAGCTATGCTCTATAAATAAAAAGTAGCTCGTTGAATTTAAATAGTAAATGTGAAATTATCGCACTCTTAATAAAACAGAGACTTATCTCAGTATTTTGGATTAAACAAATTTGAACTCTATTGCAATGATTTAACACAAATATAATATTAGAATTTAGCATATACAATTAGAGTCCAAATTGCCTTACTTTCAAATTTCAAGTTAAGTCGCTGTTTTATTAAGAGTGCGTTATGTCCAACATAACCCAACACCATAAATACGTTTATTACCAACTCGATAAAGTTTATTTGACACTAGCTGCTGAGCTATGATGATACAGATCTATTCGCCATCGTGCCAGCGCACGATGGCGAATAGATCCTTATCATCATATTTATGATGTTTAAGAAATGGCTACTGTCTTCCATACATGTTTAAGTGTATAAAAATACGTTGATTGTGACGCTCCGAGAAACAACATGACATTTGTTATTTCTTCGCTGTGACATGTTTAAACAACAGAATGAGTTGTTATAGAAAAACGACTAGAATGTTATATTGAGTGACCTTTAAGAGTGTTTATTGTGGAGTTATAAGCGTAATTGGGCTTTACGATGTGATTTATAGAAGTGACTGGCTTTGTAAACTAAGGTATTTTAAGTCAAGTTAAATATAGAATTTTCATAATATAAAGAGTTTGTAAATAACCATTATGATAGTGGCTCATTTTGTAATAGAGAATTAATTTAAACTTTTCGTTTTTAAAATAATATAAAAGTAACTACAATTAAAATACTGTTGCTCTATTATATTTATAAGTCAGTAATCGTTTTTGTATTTGCATCTAGTAAGTTGTATGTTCTACAACTTAGTGAAAAAGGTAATTGGAAATATTTTTTTTAAAGAACGACAAAATTAGATGTATGCGTGAAGCAAAAACTTTGTACCCCTTTTTACGAAAATTGCGCGGACGGAGGAGTACCACATTTACAACAGTTAAAGTTTATATGGAGAAGGAAGGGCAAATCCTAATATTTATATAAAATATGCATTAGAAATACATTAAATTAATGAAAAAACACTACATGCATTTAAAACACGCAGTCGAAGCGCGTAACTATGGTTACATACATCAATATGTAATGATATATATCAGCAATATCTTACAGGCAAACTTTAATCGTATTTCGAGCACTCGGCGACCGCTAGTTACAATAATACTGTAAACTGAGGCGAAGCGATCTCATATCAATCGTCATAGTAAGAAGGATGACAAAAGCCTTAGACTCAAGAGAGAGTGCAATGCACACTCTTGAGTCTAAGGCTTTTGCAATCTAACATGCAAAAGTCTAACGCTTGCTAGATGCGTATACATGTATGACTTCATGCTGTAGAAATCGCACGAAACTGGCAAACATGCTATATTTTGCTGATAAAACTTAGGTACTAAATATTTATAGATTAGGTTTGATTGCTTAACAACTTAGTTCGACAGGAGCCGCGTTAGCTAAGAAGCTTCTTCTTTCTGATGGTATTATACACTTAATTCAAAGTCAAAGTCAAAGTCAATTTTTTTTATTTCAAATAGGCCTGAGTAACAAGCACTTTTAAAACGTCAAAAGCTAAGTGTCAGTTCCAAAAGTGAATTAAATTAAATTTAAATTAAATGTAATAAATTTCCTACACCAGGGCCAACATCGTGCTCACACCTTTACAAACATTTTATTATTTTAATATGAAGTATATAATCTTAATTATACAACATGAAATTGATATATTATTTGTCAGTAGGCCGAGGAAATGCAAGTATTTAAAAGGACATAGTTGAGAATAACATAAATGAACATAC
The DNA here is from genome assembly GCA_930367265.1 of Catocala fraxini. NCBI lineage: Eukaryota > Metazoa > Arthropoda > Insecta > Lepidoptera > Erebidae > Catocala > Catocala fraxini. Next base: position 8,051,220 of record OV884029.1, read on the forward strand.
AAAAAAATCATTGCCGTATGCAGGGGGGGACCGAAGACCAAGCATTTTTATCGTCCATATATTGTTTCGTGCTATAGTATGCTTTGGAGAGTAGAGTGCGTTTCACTATCTCTTTAAACTTTTTGACGGGTAATTCACTAATGTGGGATGGGATTTTATTAAAGAATCTAATACTATTTCCAATAAAACTTTTACTAGTTCTGCTAAGTCTAAATCCCGGTACCATAAGTTCGTGTTTTTACCAAGTAAACTCGCGTAGGTCCTGGTCTAATCAGAAAAGTCTAATGATAGTCTAAGTGAATGCACTTAACCTGTTAGTAATCTAAGATATAAAACTTCTTTTACCAATTTTATCGAAATTTATTTAGCTTACAATTTATCTACATATATCTTGGCATTTTGGAAGCTTAGCAGCATCAATGCTTACGGGCAAAACTACTGTTAGCTAAGTTAATGACTTAAAACATCGTTGGTGTTTCAATGTAAACAACAAGAGTCTTGCTTTTTTCATGTCTTGCTAATTTGGCCTAGTTTTGTAATTCCAAATATTGTTCGTTTTGTAATTGTAATGCAATTAGAGTATTTTTGTGACGGTCGAATTAGTAGTCCACTTGATGATTAGCGGTTACCGCCATACCGCCACACATTATTGACATCAGAGAAGTAAATCTAAGGATACACGGCAAAGATTGCCTACCTTCAGCCAAATAGGCAGTGTAAGCACATGGACGTTATCAAAGCCTATGTGAAGGGGACGCCGTAAAGAAGTAAAGAGAAGAAAGAGAGCGCTACAAAACGTATGCTGTTATTTTATACTTTATGGTGCTGTGGCGTTCAGAGACAAAGCTTTGATCATTGTTCTAGTGTCTAGATATGGTTAACCTGACAGAATTATAATTGAACCAAAATAAATCAATACACTTATTCACCTGTTTACTTATACCAATTTAGTCCCGGAAACGGCTGGTTAGGGTCGTGACGTCAACTCTCGGTGCCAATACCGGTCCGTCTAGTATGTATGTATCTTATGTGGGGGCCAGTCAGTGCAGACCGGCGACACTTCGATCCAGTGGGATCTTTTGTGTCGACACTCTCCCAATAACGACTGCCATAGATGTTCATGGCAGCCGGGACCGACGGCTTAACGTGCTCTCCGAGGCACAGAGCAGGCGATAATTGTCAATCAATACGCACATAATTTCTAAAAGTCATGTAATATCTTGTTTGGTCCGTCTAGTAACGTGAAGGGTGATTTTATTCAAGTAATTATTTAATTATCAATTTGGAATATTATTATGCTTAATTATAGTATAATTAAGCAATATAATATGCACAGTTATACGCATCAATGTTAAACATTTAAGTATGCCACCGAGGTCGTATCATACTCAATAACTTTGCAAATGAATACTTCAAGTGTGTCGTTAAATATTAAAATTGTATTTTATTCGCTAGTTTATAGGCCCTATAAGCTAATTATTTTAAAACTCGAAACATACTTAGCTTATGCTACATAACACTACATTAGGAACTCGATATAACCTCGAATTTCAATTTTGTAGTGTCGAACTATTTTTGTAGAATGTTTGAAACCTCAATAAAATTTGTATTTAATATAGAACAAAGCGAAAAATAATTAATAGTTATGAGTATTTACTTTAACTAAAAATTAACCTAGGGCAAACGTAATAATAGATGTGATATCATATATAAAACCTAAAGTTTTAAGGTTTAAACTGGTTAGTTTGACTACAGGTATATTGAAAAAGCGTCTAAATGCTTTTAGACAAAATGATTTTGTGTTTGATTTTATTCAAACAAGGTATTATTATTTCTTTTAATAAATACTATTAAATGTGAGTGTAACTTTTTTTTTTTTTTCGCAGGGGAATGCCTTTACGCACACCCACTCCTGTCGACACGGCCGGAAAACCGCGCCGGCAACAGTGGGTAGTGTCGGACTCGCCGGATGCCACGGAATACCGACTAAACCTAACTGCGGCGCTCTTCCCATCTATCATGGAGCGCCGGAGGATCTCCGTTCCGAACTCTCTCCGGCAAATGTGAGTACTACTGCCATAACTGAAGAATTCAATGAGATTAACATAATTTAATTTTGCAGCATAAAACTAAGGATTTATTAAGATTCCATGAACGGTAACAAAAACTTCATTATGAATAACCATAAGTAGGTACTGAATTATGTATCATAAAAGGATATCGTTGAATAATTTTATCAGTATTTAAATAACTAAATATGTAATACATTGAAGTGTCGCTATAATGCAAATGAACTAATTTAGAATATATAGTAGACATAATTTTGAGTTAGCAAACGAAGCTTAAAATAGCATTACTAAGGTAAGGTAATCAAATTTGAATCTATTAATAAGTTTTACATAAAAATACATAATGTGCGCTATGAAGCAGCCAATCAGCGTTGCTCATTATAACTACAGATGTAGGTATTTTTAGAGGCTGACATTCCACTAATTTGTGCCAGATTAGCTAGCAAACGAAAAATAATTATCAATATCAAACATGTGCCTAGTTTCGTCAATTCAACATGCTGAAAGATATCACAATTTACACAGATATACTTGTCTTACAAATTTCTCTTGAAGCATTGTTATTGCCTGTGCGAGAATGCAGCAAAGCTATACAAGCTGTTTGCTCCGGGTATTTCTTTATATAATATTAATATTTCTTCAAAAGGCTTTCTAGACGTAGTATCACGCTTAGTTTATATTAAAATTTAACAACAAAAGTTTCTTATCAAATGAGATAGTTCTCTATCTGATTCTATAAAATTTTTAGAACATATATCTTAGTATATATACCATGCGGATAAAACCAAAGATCGTCCACAATTAAACATTAAATTATACTATTACTAGGTGATAATTGTCTTCTAACATGGCATTACCAGGAAATGACATCACATTGTGTAGCGTATGCTAAGTGTGTTCCTAATTGTTCCCAACATTGTACGTTTATAGCCGTTGTTGTGGCCATAAAACTGCAATAAAATCAGTACATGAGTATGATGTCATCTAATATTACTGTTTATTATTATCAGCTACGATAGATACAAAATAACGACTATCATGCATTCGCATAAAATCTGCAAGTATGCAAATTCTATTAATTAATGGTATTATGTTGTGCACTTCATATTGTGATAATAAATTGTTTATTGCGCATTCATAAAACCGTTGGAGAAGGCAGACATTGTAGTAATTAATAGCCTTTTGTGTTAGACAGACGGGTTTAGTCTCATCAAGCACGACTGACTATAAGCCAATGCCTATAATGATCGGTTTTCAATGCAATTTTTAATTGCGTTTAGGCAAGTGGTCGCTCCGCCGCTGCCGCTTCGGGTGCTTTGGATTTGAATCCTACACGGCTCAATTATAAATTGAGTATTATTAAAGGCATTTCTTGAGTCTGGAAGTCTACTTTGTGTTCGATAATAAATGCTATTGTATGTTCGGCAAGTTAAACGAAAATGCATGTGTTCTATTTCCAAATAATAACTCGATACTACCAACACTACGCCGCATCTTGTGGGTTCGACAGAAAATTGTGTCCATAAACAGTTGTTTCGAATCTGAGTACTCTTTGTTGCCGTAGATTCAATGTTAGCAATTTGTTGTTTTATTGTTCTCAGTGAAAGAGTGATTATCCCAAGAGGTATTTTGCTGATATTATAAAATATGTTAAGTTTGAATGTTAGTCAATACGGGGAATATAATGAAACTTGACACATAGATAGACACTGTTCTAGATTAACACATATAATACCTACATTTTATCCCAGTATGCGTGTTCGTGGGCTTCACACAAATGAAGTCGTGAGTAGAGTTTTATATTATTCGCTGCAGCAGCACAGGATCTAATAGGACCTGAACGCGTTTGGATATATTGAACCATAGATAGACACTATTTTGGATTAACACATTTGCCTAATATCTATTTTTATTCTGTTATTTCAATCCCTCAAGCTTTACATGGATGAAGCCGGAGCTAGAATTTTATTTTATTCACTGTAGCAACGCAAGGCTTACTAAGAGCCACCGATATTTCAACCGTTATTCATAGAGCTAACTCTGAACTTGACTGCTTTACCCTACAATATACGGGTATGTTGCTATCGCCTAATTTACAAATTAAACCAATGCATCTTGCAGTCTTGCATTTTGCACCTATAAAACATTTTCGCATAAGGACATCAGCTGCTTATTTTCATATTAGCAACACTATACTACTAAGGAAAAAGGTACGTTTCGATAGCGAACACCTGCCGGCCACGAACATTGTTTGCACGTAAACTTATTAAAATCTAGCCACTTTTTAAAACGGTTTTGTTGTTTTTTTATAAGTTTTCGGTTATACTTACTGTCAATTGTACGGTTTAGTGTTTTTGTTTGAATAGTCTTAGTACGGTGTTTGATGTACCGGGTAACGTCGATAGGATAAAACTTTGCTGGCGATATAGGAGTGTAATGAGTATATGCTTACTGTCGATTGCAGGGATTTGGAGGCTTTGTTTTTTTTTATTTTGCTCGTCAAATTGACCACTCTCCGCCTGATCGTAAACAGTCGTGTGGTCTAAGAGCAGTGGCCTCCACACCGTCCTCATAGCAGCCGAAGCGATGTTGAGGTCTCTACTTTGACGGCCTGAGAAGGTGCTTTTTCACGCCCCGCTTAAAGGACCCAGGATTGAAGGAAGAAGAAAACACGTTCTTAGTACGGCGTCTGATGTGCGGGGTAAACGTCGATAGGCTTAGTTTCAATAAAACTTAGACGGCGAGATAGTCGAGTGTAATAAAGGTACCTCTGCTTATTGACGTATAGAATAGAATAGAATTTCTTTATTTCGGACACACAAATATCCATATGGTGTTAGTAACATACAAAAAATAACTTATTGCCTAGTGTTAGTAACAATCAACCTCCGAACAAACTGCTGTACAATCGGAGAGCCGAAGCTCTCGGCTACAGTTTTCAGGATGCTGTTCTGACTGCCCCTCACTCTCCTCAGAAGCGACGCAGTTTTTTTGCGTACAATTGCATAGAAGCCGTCGGTGCGGGCTTGCGCAAACATATTCGACGCGCTACAGTATCGAGGCAGCCTCAACAACATCCTGAAAGCATTGTTATATTGGACACGCAGGGCATCCAGCGATCTTTTAGTATAATTGACCCATAGATTGCCCGTGTACAAACTTTGGCAGTAAGCCTTAAAAAGTGTTTCTTTAACTTGGTCTGTACACCGCGCAAATCTACGGGACAACATATTACTCCGGACCGCTAGCGCCCTGCGCTCCCTCTCAATGTCTACATCGTCCCTGAGGTCCGCGGCAAGACAATGCCCTAGGTATTTAAAAGTTGATACCCTATTAATTGGTAACCCATTAATACGCAACTCGGGACCCTCTCCACGGCTTTTGCCACTGACCTCAAAGACCATGCATTCACATTTCTTTTCATTGTATTTTAATCCATGTGCGGCAGCGTAGGTCTCACACGTTTTCAGCATCTCTCTGATTGCTCCCGCCGACGGACCCAGCAGCACCATGTCATCTGCATAGCTGATGTTGTTAATTCTTACCCCATCAACACTGCATCCGACACGCATGCTGCTGAGTGCGACTATCAGGTCATCCACGTAGAGGTTGAAGAGCCTGGGAGACGTCAGACCGCCCTGTCTCACCCCGCACTCCAACCCATACGGCTCGGATACTGTATCATCCCATTTCACCCGATTAGCTTGGTTACCATACCAATACTGGAATAGCCTACATATTTCCGCGGGTATACCCCTGTCTCCCATCTTTCTCCAGAGCACATCGTAAGAAACGAGATCGAATGCCTTGGAGAGATCAAGGAAACAGGCGTAAACCGGCGTACTGCGATCTTTATAATATTGAACGGTATGCTTGAGACTTAAAATAGCACTTTCAGTTGATAGTCCAGGGCGAAACCCGAACTGTGCATCATGAAAACATATATAATTACTTAAGCAAGAATCAAGCATACCGTCCAACACCTTGGCTATTATAGTCGCAAGAGAAATGGGACGATAATTACCTCTGTCCGAGATGTCACCTGTCCTGTTCTTCACAATGGGAACTACGATGGTCTTCATTAGATTAGCAGGTAGGTACGCGTGACTAATACACATTGTGAAAAACATAGACAGGACCCGCGGCAAATGTACACCTGCGTGCCTCAGGTGCTCAATGCTGAGCCCATCATGCCCTGGAGATTTGCCTCGTTTCATGTTGTTAATGATTGCAAGTACCTGCTTGGTTGAGAAACGTATCAGAGGTTTCGCGCCGGGACTGATGGGCTCACAATCATTCACCAAGGTTGAGGGACCCAGAGGAGACCGAACTTTGAAATGGTTCCTGAATTCATTTGCAATCTCCTTCTTATCATTCTTCCCTTCCACACATGCAGAGAGGCCAGGTTTCGCATTCAAATTACCAGTGGACTTCCAAAATTTCCCAAAATGTTTATGTGTATAGGTAATAATATATTATTAAAATATTATGTAATTAAAACTAGACTACTCCAATAGTGACAAGGTCTTAAGTTCTTTTTGGATTTGGGGACAAGACCTGTCTATAACTGGTCCCTGAAGGTGCTTTCGGGCACTGGAAGGTACAGCGACTCTCACTATATACCGGAAGGAGGAGGAGTGGGAACGATATATCATAAACTTGAGTAGCCGTAGAGCAAGGGTCTGCTCCAATAGCGCGGTGGTAGTTAATGCGCCTAGTGTGTATGAGGTATCGAGTTCGAATTCGATTACCAAGTCAGGCAATAATTATGGGTTTTCTGTCAAAAAAATTCTTAATTACGGCACAATAGATGGCACGACATGGGACCTATATTCATATCTGGCGAAATATGAATATAATACACCTTAATCTCGGGTATATAGGCGAGCTACTATGTATGTTCTGTAGAGCCTCGCTGATTTCAGCATGAATGGGCGGCTCGACCGGGGAAGAACTACCCTCTCACAGAATATCGACGTGAAATAGCAGTATTCCTACTGTTGTGTTTCGTTCGGTGAGTGAGAGTGCCGGCGGCCCAATCACCCTCTTGCCCCCTTCCCGCTCCTTTTCCTTCCCACTTATTTTTTCTCTTCTTCCTTTCCTAAAGGGTAGGCAACGCGCAAGTGATGCCTCTGGTGTTGCAGGCGTCCATAGGCTATGGTGATCACTTACCATCAGGTAGGCCGTATGCAAGTTTGCCACATTGGTTGCCTCCAAAAAATCATCAAAATTGTAGTGTAGTCTCATTATAACGGTATAACCCTAACCGGAAGTCGCAAAATGTTCAGAAAAGCAACAATACTTTGATAGGCCATCAGTTAGTATCCGAGACTTCACGGTTAGTCATAAGCAAAAGCGTAAATTATATGGTCCGTGGCGAACAGCTTAGTCTATGCGAATATTATAAAAAGGAAATATTTGATTTTCTGCTTGTTTGCTTGTACTCAACCGATTTTCAAAACTCTTTCACCATTAAAAAGCTATATTATCACCGGGTAACATAGGCCATATTTTATTTAAAAATAAATGTACTGTTACTCGACAGAACCGCAATCGGCTGGGCCGCGCGAATCATTTTCACATGCAGTCGCGACCATGCCGAGGTTTCGGCCCGCCGTATGAAACGGCAGACCACTACACGATAAGACCTACCCTTTGGTCACCACTACTTTTAAAACTCCTACTCTCCCCCCCTCCCCCCTAGAGGGAAGACGGACACGACACAGAGGCGCGCGTGGAAACACGCACGCCGCCTCTCGGACCTGGTGCTGATCGGATGGCGGGCAGTCCCACCCCCAGGTCAAACCTCAGGGTGGCTGGAGATCATCTCGCGCTCTTCAGCGCCCGGTTTTGCGGTTGGGGAGAAGGTTTAAGCACTCCCTCACCCGCTCCGCCGCCTCCTTAATGGAAATGATGGAATTGAAGCGAAGGCGTTCCACGACCTCTCACTCCGGACTATAGACTAAACTACGGCCGGGAGCGAGAGCCGCGATCAACTCACGGCGCTGCAAAACCCAGGTGGGGCAATCCACCAAAGTGTGCAGCGCCGCGTCCTCAACAACGTCGCGGCAGTCGCCGTAGTGATGACAACCTAACCTACTTTTAGACGAGCGAAGCCTCGGGGAAAAGCTAGTCCTCTATAAAACCACTGGTTTAACTATGAAACTTGTTAGTTTATCTAATTATAATTATGCATATAGATTAATGGCTTTTTCAATTTAATCTAAAATGCAAGTGATTTTACTTCACCTGGACTATTTAAAACATGACCATTTTACTGCGCTTTTTAACTTATTATTAAATCATGCAAATGGTCCAGTCGCACTTGCGTAAGTGCATAAGCAATTAAAGAACACGAGGTTAACGGATTGATTCCCAGTTCGGGCAAGTATGATAGTAGTTTACCAGGAAATATGTCAAGTAAGTCTTCAATTTATTCCTAGTTATGTGGGTTAAAAAGTGATAGCCTAGTGGGAGACAGTCGTACTGCCACGCAGAGAACGAGTTCGATTCCAAAGCGCGTATCTCTGGCTTTTCGAGGCTATGAGCGTATTAAATAGTTAAATTATCGGTCGCTTTAACGGTGAAGGAAAATAAGGCGGGTTTCTTTATTTTCCTTCACCGTTAAAGCGACCGATAATTAACTATTTAATACGCACGACCGCACGTCTGAGAGTTCTCGATAATGTTCTTGAAGATGTGTGAAGTCTGCCAACCCGCCCTGGGCCAGCGTGGTGGATTATAGGCTTACGCTTCTCACACTGAGAAGAGGCTCGTGGCCAGCAGTGGGACAGTTTAATGAATGGCTGATATTAATATCAGTCATAATATATGTGAGTTAAATATCTGTGCTAGGGATTGGATGGCCGAAGTGCAGTAGACGAGGCTTTTGGTGTTATAGCCCCCGTACAAATATCTCTGTATGAATAATATTAATATAGTGTGCCACACAAAGGGTTAAGGCATCGCAGTGCTATAAGCCGGAGGCGAAGTGAAGTGGGAATATTGTACCAAGCAGTGAAATATTTTTTAATATCGGCTCTATGTAGTACCTACATGTTTCTCCTAGATAGCATTCATACATATGTATGTAGGCTGAATCCACTGCCCTACAAAAGTTTATCAGCAGGGGTCGGAATAGGTAGTTTTTAAGTACCTACCAAATGACGTAAAACTACCTACGAAATCTTAACATGGATATGCCTTTTAAACCCGGAAATGGGGATTAATAAAAATTGTTTTCTCAAACTTCCGGGATTGATATTATAATCTTATAAAACTCTTTTTTACTGTGTTAAACACAAACTAAGTAGCGTTACACGTAACACGCCGGCAAATGGCGCTTGACGGAATTTTGGTACTCGCCGCCTGGCGACTTGATAAAGATTAATTATTTTCTATTTTATGTGCAAAGAGAGTAGAGAGATAGAAAAATTAAACCAACTTGAGTATATATTTTTATATTAAACAGTATCTACAAATCAATGAAATGAAATGAAATAACAACAAATCAATCAGAATCTATTTCAACTAAAGCTAAAGGTTCATCGTCCACATCATTTACTAAAGAATTAAAATATATTATCATAATTTTTTCAATGTTTTCTTCTTTTAATCGGTTTCGATACGGGTGTAAGACCCACTTATATGATGAAAATGATTCAACGTCGACCGATGTGAGCGGAGCAAATTTAAGCCATGTTTCTTGCCTTGTTAAAATGTCGAAAATAAATGTTTTGTGTCCAAAGAAGGTAAACAAATTTAGAATACTAATGCAATCCCGAGATTAAAAAAGGCATATCCATATTAAGATTTCGTAGTAGTATATTTGACGTCATTTGGCACTTAAAAACTCTACCTATTCCGACCACTGGTTATCAGACAACTTGTGTCCTGTTTTTACGGTGAATTTCCAGACTTCTTGAGAAGACAGTGTGTTATTAGCTAAGAGTCCAGTGTGATCTTTGCTAGCAGCACAAAGACTCCCTATTTAAAAGGTTGGTAACGCGCAATTGATAGTGACCTCTAGTACCAAGTGCTCAAAGGCTATATAGGCTACACGGATGGCGTTAAGATATATGTACGTGATCGCCTTGCCACTGCCACTTTACGGGTGTAGTGGGTTTGAATCCCACTGACAAAAGTTTTATGATCCACAAATTATTATTCTGAGATCTAATTTCTGTAAAGTGCTCCGTAATAAATTCGTAGGGCTAGAATAGACTATTAAAAAAGGTACAGCCTGCGGTGATCACTTGTCACCAGGCGAGACGGTTTCATGTTTAACACCTTAGTAATGTAAAATAACCTTAATTGTGTGAAAAAGTGCTCGGAGCAACTATTAAATATGCTTACTAAATGTATCGCTAAGCCAACCTACTAATATTATTACTGTGGATATGCGGGGTCAATGTGTGCCCATGAACTAAGACAGGCTGTTATTGTTCATCCCCTATAAGGTCAGGGGAAAAACTGCCAGGAGACTTTAAATCTTAATTACATAAAAATAAAGTACATTTTACAAGCGCCGTCTTTTGCTACCACGTCTACGCGAACTTTCGAATACGTTGCACATTGTAACTATTTCAAATTCATAAATGGAATAATGATTCAATTATTCAAATCGTTCGAATCATTCATTCATTTAGGTCACGAAGTCATACTTAGGCACACCAGAAGTTATATATGCTTTGTTATTGCCAATTTTGCAAAGCATTAATAAGCGAATAAGAGATGCGATTTGAGGTTCCACTTAAAAAAAAACAATCCCAATGCCGTAACTATGCCAAAAAATTTTTCTAGACTCCATGTTTTGTTCCCTTTGTCTAATAGTACTATCGAATATAGCAACCAGGGCATTACGCAAACACAAGCACAATCGGCTTATTGGGTGATTCGCCCGAATTTAACTCGAACGAATCGGGCGAATCGACACTATAAAAAATAATATTTTGTAGGCGACTCGCACTCTGCTGCAGCCCGCTCGCTCGTTTCGTGCGTTGTATGGTCGCAGTTCTAACCTAACCTAACCTACTATTTTCTTTTGGGTAGTATGTTGAGAAAGTTTTATAATGCTTATTGGTAAACATGTTGCAAGAAGAAGTTATATTGTTACGGGTGTAAGTATGTCAAAATTTACTACCCGTGTCACTTCTGTACTTGACTGTACTTTTGTTAACTTCACTGCAATAAATACAATTCGTGCGACTCACCTACAGAAAAATAATATTTTTTTATAGTGTCGATTCGCCCGATTCGGTCGAGTTAAATTCGGGCGAATCGTCCACTAAGCCGGACACTGTCACAAGGCATCCAACCTTACTTTACTGTAAATATTTTAAACTGATCGCCTAATTCATGAGACCTAAACTAGCTTACGGATAGAGGGTGTAACACATCTCTGCTTACCCCTTAGAGATATTCAAGTCTACGCATGTATAATTGTAATTAAAGGCAGCAAAACACTTTGTCAACTTCGTTCAAGTGTTTTTCTGACGCACCCATAACTTAATCTACATTTTTGCTATGTTTTATTAATACTCATACGCCGTCACAAGAATACCAGAGATGATTAATCAGTAATTAAAGTTCTTTTTCTGTATCATTAGCTCGTCTAATTATGCATGTTTTTTTTTATAATGATGCGAATGCACTAGTGTACATTTGCGGCTTAAATACAGTGCGCAAGCTCGATAGGACAGGCGGATCAAATTGCTCAAATATTTAATCTAATAGGGTTAAAGAAGTTGCCGCTTTTTATGAAGAAAATCGGTAACGTTGTGGTTTTACATACTAATTCCATCAATATTCAAATAATTATTTTTTTTGATTGGCAAATTCTATGTTTTTTTTCATGTAGGTTGTATAGTTGCTTATATTTAGACCACAATAGTTAGTCCTGAAACAACAAAAAAATCATTATGGCGAATTAAAACAACGAAAACGGATACTAAGCGATATAACTTTATTTACAAATTGCAAAAAGGTTATATATATTTATTATTAATGAATACATGTTATTAATAATTTAGTTAACATATAGGTACTCAAAATATAAATGAATTTGTATAATAACTTTTGTGCAGATACCATGAAATTAGCTGTAGGACATAAACGGCAATTAGGTACTAAAATACCTATATTATATAATAATATAATATTATATAATAATATAATATTATATAATAATATAATATTATATAATAATATAATATTATATAATATTAGTTCGTAGATTAATTATTTATGAATGGAAGATTTTGATTTTAAAGGCGATGTTAGGTGGGTATAAGATTACACTTAAAATAAATTAGGTTATCTATAACTATAGACATACCCAAGTGAAACGTTACACAAGACCTCTTAATAAAATAATAAAGACCATGCATATAACAACTATTACGTCTGCGATAAAATAAATTCGTATTTTTACCTCAAAATGAAACTTTTTAAATTCAATAAATAAATACTACTTAAATATATTTAAATAGCTTTAATTCGATAGAAATAAGGTTTTGCGACTCAATTGGTGCACTTCTCCAGTCTCTACTATTACCTACTAGACTTAATTGATGAACGGGTCATATTAGGTACCCAAAAAGTGAGTAATAACAAAAAAGTTGAAAAATAATCATAAGTACTTTTCATATTTCAAAATAAATATATATTTGTCGAACTCACTGCTTAATACACGAATTGAGAGTATATATGTACGTAGTAAGTACAAATTACGCTACTTCAGGTTTAGTCTCTAATCTACATTTAAACAGATAAGAAACAATTACATATACAGCCTGACCCATCATTATTATTGCTTATTCTTAATGTAGAGATACCTTTACAAAGAAAAAGCTGATAATCTAAATTATTCGTGTCGACTTCTCTATTACGCCAACACCTAAGTGAAAAGTGCAGTATAAAATGGACGTGGCTAATAGTGGGCAGATAATGCCAATGGGATTACATTAACTTAATAACTTTATAATATTTCATTAACATAATAAAACCTACTCTTAATTTCTGTATCTAAGCCCCATTGGCTATATGCTACGTTAATAGGCAATTAGTTGCAAGGCATCGATCTCTAACAGCTCAAAGTAATTATGTATCACAAAAATAAGTGTCTTAAAAAATAAGCATAATTTACTTTGTAAAGGTGAGCTAGGATAAAGACAAAGTAAACTCACACTTGTCACGTTGTCTTCCTCACACATACACATACACAAAATTCATACAGTGTTTAATTCACCCACACATATTCACATAATATGTTTAAACTAGTTATATCTTATACAAATGACTGAATTAATGGATAGGCGTTACCAAAGGCATCATGATTCTGTGTTCGAAACATTGACGATTGAAGCCACAATACGTATTTACTTGTATTCATTTATGTCACAAAGTAACATAAGGATGTCTGAAGTTCAATCTTTTGAGATCGAGAGTTACACTTCAAGAGAATGGTATGCCCACTACCTTAGTCTCCTCGCGACTATGGCTGCTGGAGAATACCCAAAATATAAAAGAAAGTGTACCTAAATATAAATAGTTTAACAAATTAGTTTTAAAAGTAGTGTCTTGGGAAAAAACTGCGGTGATGCTCTTGTCATATAGCATTAATTTATTTTAAATACGAGTACATAACATTAATGTCAGACATTATTCTGCATAAAGATTTTCAAACATATAATTAATTACCACGTTTTGAATTACTTAAAATGTAATCATAAATAAGCAGATACCATCGAACATACCTAGTCTAGTTAAACTTTTTGGTTTATTAAATTTACTGTCCTCAGCTGGTGAAAGCTTTTCTATAACATTCAGAAGAATGTTACGAACCGTGGCAAATTACCAAACTGCCAGACCAAGCGAGAGCTCACAGCAACATCGCACATCTTCGAAAACAAAAGAACTCTTAGACATGCAGGCTTCGTTACAACGTCAAAAGGAATAATAATTACGTAGAAAAAAGGTCTACTACGGTTTTTTTATTTACACTATAGTTATAACCAGTGATCGGAGTAGGTAGATTGAAATGGGGTCATTGATCCGAAACGTATATATTAATATGGACATTCCTCCGGAATTGGTGGATTATTTAAAAAAAACCGGAACTTATGTAGGAATTTTATTCTGCCAGAGTGGAAGGAGTCATTTGATGATTTGCCATCCTCAAAAAAAGGTAGGAATTGTAATAAAATGAGCAATATTATTCTTTATTATTCTTCATATTTTTTTTAACGGCACACAGTCACGATTTGACAAAACCCAACGACCAATCAGAACAAAGGATCATGGGTGGTACAATAACCGGTTATCAGAACAATGCGTACGCCCGCCGACGACATGCCAGGTAGCTCACTCGTTTACTTCGGTTCGTAGAGTGCGCATCTTTGTTTGTTACTGTGTTGTGAAAACGTTACTTGACCCTGGCTTGTGTACATACTGACTTCTGGAATCTGCTCTAAACCACGATTTGGCTCGAATATACGGACTCAGATTTTCACTATTGAATTGGATCTACATATTTAAACCAAGCTTTGGTAAGTAATGTTTTACTAGTTACAAGGAGTATAAAGCATGTTTGGATGTACTATAAGAATATTTTTAGTATTGTGTTTGTTCGCTTAACCTGCTGAACATACCATGAGTCTTAATATAGTTAAATCTTTAATAGAGTATGAACCAGTGAGCTTAGTGCGAAACAAAATTATGATATTCTAGTAATGTAGTCGCAATTCAGCTAACTCCACTATTAACCGACATTTTACTGGAATCCGTATATAATTTGAATGCCCTGTGTCCTCTTGCAATGTATTGGTAAAATAAATTACTATAGGCCTTATCTACTTCTCTACAAAATATTCTACGTAACAAGCCCTTTCATTTGATACCCATATTGATGGGATTGAAAAAAAAATAAGTTGTCCGCCATCTTGTAGCGGCAGCCATTTTGGATTGACAATAATATTGAAGATACATAATTGTATTGTCACCAGAATCAAAGGCGAATACCAAATTTTAGATCAATCGGTTGACAGGAAGAGGGTGAAATTTCAATGACTAAATTTGATCCACGAAAAATAAAACAAACGGAGTAAGATAAATAAACTAAATAAAATGTAATTTTTTCATGTCTTTGTTTTAGGTGATATATACGAGGTTCCATCTCTAAAACAAAGTTCAGATATGGCAAACGTCAAGGCTGAAACTGTAGAAAAATGGATATCCGGTCATCCCGAACTACTTTACGATCACGCTAGTGGTACAATATACTGTTCAAAATGTGAAAGCCATTTGAAAACCATTAATAAAGGAAACGTTAAAAGACATATCGAAGGAGCAGTACACCAGGGAAAGTTTAAGCGGCCCGAAGAGGAATTATATTTCGATCTTATAAAATTTCTCATTTTGTGCAATATTCCGTGGTCTCAGATGAAAAATACTACTTTTCAAGATTTCTTTAAAAAATATATGTGTAGTACCTGTTGTTGTACGTGTACTAATCGTACTCTGCCAGATGAATCACAGTTACGGAAAGTTTACTTGGACAAGTTTTTTAAGAATAAAATCAATTCGATTCGGCAAAATTATAAAAATGAGAAACTATGGATATCATTAGATGAAACGACAGACTTTTTAGGTCGCTATATAGTCCATTTTTTAATAAAACCATTACATCCTAGCAATTTGACTAGACCTTATTTGGTAGCATGTAAAATGCTAACTGTAGTTAATGGACAAACAATCACGCAATTTGTGTTAGAATGTTTGGAAAACTTTTGGGAAGATTCTTTTGAATCGAAGGTAGGTAACATTCTTGTCCTCTGCACTGATAGCGTTGCATATATGCTGTCTGCAGGACGAAATTTAAAACAATACTTACCTGAAATGAAGCATGTAACATGTTTGGCGCACTCTCTTCATCGCGTATCTGAGCAAATTAGGTTAGAATATCACGATGTTAACATTTTAATAGCAAATGTTAAAAAGGTATTTTTGAAAGCCCCAAGTAGAGTCAAAATTTTAAAAGAAAAATATCCAGATTTGCCGCTACCTCCCCAACCAGTTGTTACAAGATGGGGCACTTGGTTAGAGGCAGCATTTTATTACGCTCAAAACTTTGAAAAAATAAAAGAAGTATTATCTTGTTTAAGCAGCTCTGATGCGGTATCTATTCGAGAGGCAAAAAATATTATAGAAAAAGAAAATTTAAAAGAAGATTTAAATTACATTAAAGACAATTATTTTATAATTCATTTGTCTTTAAAAGAATTGCAAAAGCATAATTTATCGTTGACAGATTCACTTTTAGCATTTGACAACGTCAGAGATGCTATAAATCAGTGCAATTCAGAAAATATAAAAAATAAAATAGAACGTGTTATGGAACGAAACCCAGATTTAGACACACTTAGAGAATATAGTGAGGCCATTGAAAAAAATGAAGCACATAATTTAATACCTTTTTTAAAATTTGCTCCTTTGACATCGTCAGATGTAGAACGGTCTTTTTCCATTTATAAATGGACTTTAGATGTTAAAAGAAATAGGTTGAAAATAGAAAATATAGAGAAACTCATAGTTATATATTTTAATTGTAAAGATCAGGATTACCAGGATGCTGACATTGTAATCGATGAAGATTAAAAATGTGAATAAATGTAAAATGTACATATTTAACAATAAACAATGTTGATTTTTATCTTTTTTCTTTATTCTACCCCTTTTTTTTGGTCCTAAAATCTGACTAAAATCAACCTGTTCCTTCGTATGCCCTTTACGTTTCAGAGTCGTGGTGCATCCTTAGAACAGTCTCACGACCCCAGCAGGCATTGGCCCTCTATGGGGCCCCGTCATGTATTCTACTCTTAATGCAAATTACCATGACCCCTATGAAAATATTTAAATTGAAGTGCAACAATTTATGTCTATCTATAAAAGTTCTAGCCATAAAAGGCTAAAAAAAAAAAAAAAAAAAATAAAACTTCGATCGGAATTCGATTGTTTTTATTATTCAACAGATAAATAATGAATTAATTTAGTTTTGATACCTTCCTTTAAATTTTGAATTGAGTAGGAATAATATCACTACCAACATTAACAATATTTAATTGAATCCGGAAATACCGGAATTACTTTCCGGGAAAATGGCTTATCCATGTTATTCTTTCTGTGTGCATTTATGATACAAGTACCAAAAATCAATCTACCTACTCCGATCACTGGTTATAACATACGTGGGACCACTAGCCCCCTGCTATGCCCGGTGCCTTTATCACACGCCGATTCTAACTAAATTGTCGATTCGTTTGTAGGGTGGTTACCGATTCAATTTCTGTTGATATTTTGATTCTTCTATGTCATTACCATTTTAAATATAATCGTGTTAGTCGCTTATAAATATTTATAGAATATAACAGTGAGTTTTTATCCAAAATATAATATCCAACAAAGAGCTAAGCAACAAGTCGAAATTTTGTGGATGGCGTAGTGTCTTAAGCAGGCGTCTCGTCACCGTCACTACGCGGAAAGTTATGAGTTCGAATCCACACGGAACAAAGATGTGTACGTTCTCCAGAAGGGCGTTCCGAGTCTTTGCCCGTTGTATGAATGTTTGAAAAGTCACACGTGATACAGAAATCTTTCATAGGGCAAAGTTTGTTCTTTATAGTCAAAGTCAAAAATCATCATCATATATTTTGTCGGTCACAAAGTAACACTTATGACCGACAAAATATATGGGTTAGTGAATTCACTAAGTTACAGATGTTTCACTAAGTTACATTTAGGCTAGGTTCAGGCAAAGGGCAAAAGTGCTTATGAGAAGAAACCTGTAAGATACTCACGGCCACTCTTTAAAATATAATTAATTAGATTTTGCTTGCGGTTTCGCTAGCGTAAATTAAGGTTAGGTTAGGTTGTTACAGTACTTTTTTCTGGATCAAAGATACCCTTTGTCTTTTTCTGTATCCCTGACAACGTGTATGCGAAATTTTATGTTAATCGGTAGAGTAGTTAAACCGTGAAAGCGTAACAAACAAACTAATTTTCGCATTTGTAATATCAGTAAGGATTTTGGTTACAAATATATGGACTTGTATACAGCACAAGTATGCCTATAATAATCTACTCGCACGGTTTACATGACGTACGAAATAGCCATACGGGTTACTTGCGCGGGTGGCTCGCGTCGGTTATTTACTGGCATAAACCTGCGCAAACGCCTCTACTTACGCATGCTACCGTCGTCATGTACAAAAGCCATCACTAATAACAAAATTGACATTTATGAATGTCAGTGCCACTTAGTACTCTATTTGAATATTAACATTAAACCTGTTGCCACGATCAAACAATGCAAGGGCGTGAAACTTATCAGAGAAACTCACGGCCTCTTTTATAATCGCCAATTTTACGATATGCCATGTTACTTTTTAATGATTACCAACTAGCAGGTCTGGGTACATACATATATATTTTTTTTTAAGAACTACCGCACTAGTAATAAGGTCTGTGTTGCGGGGGACTTAACAAACATTTAAAAAACGGACACAAAGAACACTCAGACTCGGACATACATTTGTGGATCACACAAATTTTTGTCCCGTGTGGGATTTGAACCCACAACACTCGGCGCAGTGCACTTAAACCACTACACCAACGCCATCCGTGCAGTAATTTATATTCTAGTATTCTTGTTCACTCCTCTAGGTAAGCTTATATGCTTGTGTTAGGAGTAGGTTCACGTCATTAGTGTGCTGAGTGGGTCATACGACCTTTCGATCGCGATACCAATACCTTAATCCATTGAGCTATTTTATCTGCAAGGAGATGCAATCATTGCACTATTTATTATAGAATTCATTTAATAATAAATATCATTAAAAATAGGTTTTAACTATTAACATATAAAAACGATGAGGGATAATCGTGAAGAAACCTGCATTTCTAACAGCCCTCCAAAACGTCCTCAAAGATATGTGAAGTCCGTCGACTATCACGGGGCCAGCGTGGTGGATTATGGTTAATCTTGTCACGCTAAGAAGAGGGCCGTCAACAGTCGGACAGTTTATATATTGGGCTCATATCATATATAATAGCGATAAGAAGGTACACTGACCTAATAAGCACTACGTGTAAAAGGAGACAATTCAACAAGACTTCCCCCTGCATGTCTATTGCAGTAAAACTTAATTTTGCACTCAAACGTTTCGTTGCAGTTTACGCCTGGCTTAGACTAAGTGACTTAGAGAGCATCCACTTTAACGCTTGTTACAAACAATCTAGATGAGTTGTTTCCTCTAGTACGCAGAACACTTGATAAGTAGACGTAGTAAAATAGGAGCATCTATGCATCGTCCTTACAGAAAATAATTTAACCACTACAATGTTAAATAAGTCCAGTCCTTTGTTACAAAGGTTCTATAGCCATCTGTTTACCGGCGTTTTGTTTTAATAGATATAACTAATAATTTCGGCCATGGCAGCCAGTCTTAACGGAGACTGACCATCTGCGCAGGAGATATTATAGTGTGTGCGTACAAGTGTGTGCGCAAACACAAGTGCACTCTCTGTTCCCTAAATCTCATGATCCGATGGGACGGTAATATCCGACACCACCGGAGAGAGATCAGGTGCAGGACTAACGGCTTCAAATGCTTTTCAAGGCACAGGGTGTCTAACACCGCCAACTTCCTAACTCCGGGCTGTTATTGAGATTTCTTGACAGAAAAACCCAATAACTTTTTGTTGGCTCGACCCGGTGTATATATATTATATGAGATATAACTACACATAGCCTATATCCCCAAAGGGGTAGGTAGAGGGAAGCTTATTACCACATTTCGCCAGCTATGGTTTTAAGATCTCACGTAATAGGAGACGAACCAAATACAGTTTACCGGTTGCAGTGCCATCCTACGTGTTACTACTAACAATTCCATTAAAAAGAAATAAACTAATAAATAACACATCCAGGAATCGAACGTGAGACGTCAGGCAGCAGCCGTAGTCACAGCCGCGGCGCCATTCACCGAGGTAATCATACAACTAATTATATATGTAGATAGAAGGTCTCTACATTGCAGTCTGTTGGTCTCCCCCTGAGCTATCGCTGCTATAGTTCGAAGTTATGTGTGTATTAAATAGTTAATTATCGCTTGCTTCAACGGTGAGAAAATCTGCATATCTAAAAGTTCTTCATAATGTTCTCAGAGATATGTGAAGTCTGCCAACCCGCACTGGGCCAGCGTGGTGGACTATGGCCTAACCCTTCTCACACTGAGAAGAGGCCCGTGCCCAGCACCGGTCCACCGTGGGACAGTTTAATTCAGGGCTGATATTATATATAACTTGTTTGCTACCTTGGCAATATTAAAATGAAAGCAAAGCAACACTCTCGCAACTCATAATTGCTGAAATAAAGAAATAAATACTAATCTGCTGAAATATTCGCAGTTCAAATTTTTTTTAACAAATCTTTGTTTCTTTCATTTGCTTCCTTTTTGTGTATTAGGAATTAACCGTCCAAGAAAGAGAGAAAGAGTTGTTTATACGGTTGACTTTTAATCATTTTATAGCATTAGGTAAGTGGGTAGTTATGTTTGGAAAGTATAATTGAACTAATAATGGTTATACATTTGGTTAAAATCCGTACCAGTTGTCTCCCAAAGAATATAATAATACGCTTAGCAGGATAAATAAGTCAAGGCAAACAAATGCTTACTTTTTGCCATATAAGTGTGTAATACACAACTAGAGCATTGTTTGTCCAATAGACAATAATTTTATATTATTATTCAATTATATTTATCTAAAGCTACCATAGGTAATAAAAATTCAAAACAAGGAAGATTTCACGCTAAATAATAGATATATCTTACTGGTAATAATTATACAAACAATGCTAATTAATAATATTGAAAACATTGCATATTATTATATCATTCCTCTATATCCTTAAAACGTTAAACAGAGGCGTTTGGCCTTCACATAATAGAGCCTTTATTATTTATAGATGACAGTTCTAGACTTTATATCGCTGCTAAGTACCGCAACATAATAACACAAACAACATACACCCGAACTGGGCACCAAATACTAGACCTTATGCTGCATTCAACTCTACAATTACGCCACTCGACACTTATAGCCGCTTTA
Organism: Catocala fraxini; assembly: GCA_930367265.1. Taxonomy (NCBI): domain Eukaryota; kingdom Metazoa; phylum Arthropoda; class Insecta; order Lepidoptera; family Erebidae; genus Catocala; species Catocala fraxini. The sequence continues at coordinate 8,072,456 of OV884029.1, forward strand.
CTACTATATACATCAATCATAGCTATTTTCACATAATTATGAACATCATTTCCAATCATCAAGTATTTTATGAGCAACAAAACTCAATTAGAATATTTTATTGATGTCATCGAGTAATCGTTTTGATTGACGCCAAATCGTAAATGTCACAAGGTGTGACGCCGTGGTATTATATTAAAACGTTAATTAAAAGATGAGTATCGAAGTTATTTTTACAATTGACTGTTAAATTGTATTATTTAACAGTAAGTAGACCTGGTTTGTTAATTGAAAAAAGCAGCATACCTGAAATGAGCATTCTCAAAAAATTTTACTTAATACCTTTAAACTTTCGTGTTGCATGATACAGGTATTTGCTTGCTTTGCCATTATATTGTTTTTACATATTCGAATCTTATCTAACCGCTATCAACTGAGCATTTACTTAAGCAGGTATATGATGTTAAAATACCTACAGTTAAAGAACAGTTTAAGGAATCTTGATAAAGAAATAAAACAAAAAGGTTTAAGTTATACTAAAGAAGAGTTTAAGTTGTTCTCAACATGTAATTCTCAATTCAGAAACCAGGGATAAGTCTCAAAGATTCAAATCCTAGATTGAGCCCTCACCACATTTAATTCGCACGAAAAAATATCCACATTAAGAGTGAGGTCACACATTAGATAGAGAACGATAGTGTACAATTTTCAATATGAGTGACTGTGATAATACTATTTTTATAGTTTAGATGTCATGTTGGCATTGTGTTTAGATAGCAACTTAACGTCTAAAGTGGTGACCATATGTAGAAGACGCTTGTATGATTTAAATCATTATTTTTGCAGTAAGCAAAATTTTAATTGCCGTCTTCGGTCAAGATATAAGACGTTGCTCATTTAAGAGCCAGTTTTGTTAAGTCAAAATAAATGAAAGCTTGCAAATATGTCCTGGATATGACGGAAATAGGTCATATATTCATTATCAAACTGGTAAGCTGTATAATCCTCAGTATAAATGTAGTTTCGTGGTCCGAATAACATTTTGATCGCCATGTTGGCGAATTGGCAATCTGGTATTTATGCAAGATATGCTATGCAGATATATGTTAAAGTTAGGAGTACATTATTTTCCATTAGACTTCGTTTTAAAATCAGTCGAACTATGTTCGTTTTCCGTCTAAAATTGTCTAACGGATGTGTGACTCACCATCACTTGCGTTCACGTTGCCGTCGGTAGGTCTATCCAAGGAGTCCTCGGTGCCGACCAGGTTCCTGATACTGAACGAGTTCGTCTTTCTCGACGTTGTCACTTCCGCAGTCACGCCGCTGACGTCACACCCGCCCTCCGTTCCATTCACTAGTTCCCGGCACACCTGTTCAGTCCCGTTCAGAGAAAGTACCTCGGTGCCACCACCTTCCAGCATATCTCCACGACGGGTAGTCAAGTCCATTTTCAAAAGTTACCTCAGCACTCTTGGTACACAACAAATTCAAATTTCGAACAATAATTTTGATTTTCTTTGACATTTTCGGTCACGCCGCGCGGGAAAGTCCGTTACACAATTCGTAATTGGAACTCATTTCAGTACTTTTTTGGATTCAGAGAAAGTTTTATAATTTCCACTAATTGAGTCACCGGCCACTTTAGTTTTTAGTCACAGTTCTTGGCTTTTCTAATGTTGGTCTTTAGCTTTTAGTAGAATTTGAGCATTCATTGATTATGTCAGATTATAAACACATGTTAATCATCTAAGTCACACTAATCATTTGCATAAGAAATAAAAGTAGAGTTACACTAAATAGTGAAGGCACGTATGATCCCCGCCGGCGTGTGGTGCGCGAATTTTTGCGACAGTCGCGCGCAACGCGCGGTAACTCCGCGGTAGTGAAGGCGACTGGTCCTCCGTCCTCCTCGGCCGTCGCACTCGCGCGGCCCTCCCTACGCCTCCGGAGGCGGAGTCGAACGCCCCTCAGCGCGCCGCGATCGCGTAAATGCAACCGCGCGACTTTTTCGTCGACAATTACGACGCGATTTTTTTCACTCCATCGATTTGTTCTAATGAGTTCTAATTGCGTTTATTGATAAGTGCAATGTGTTTGGAGTTATAAAAGACACCGGTTGTCGCAATTTTCTTAATGTGTCGCATTCTGCTTGTGTACCTTTTTGTGCTGGTTTTATTTATTAGTAGGGATAGTTGTTCTGACATAATTACTGCGGTAGGTACATAAGAAGGTGTCATGTCATTTTCATAATTAGAGAAGAAGCGACCTCACCTCGGCACTAATAATAAAAATTCAATAAACTTAATAGTAATGGAATGTTCTGTCAGTCAGTTTTTATTAAGTCAATTAAACAAGTTATTAAATACTATAATTATTTATCAATTATTTCAGAATTAATTATGGTTGATAGCTCAGGTAACATAGCTAATTAAAATGGCTAAATTCTTTAAGTGTCACTTAACTGGTTCTGTACGAAATAAGGAAGAGTAAATATAATATAATTATGTATGGGTGTACCTACTATGGCAGGGTTGCCATATTTGTGATCTGATATATTAAAGGCACAGAAGTATAGTACAATGAATACAAAAATGAAACATTGTTAAAATTTGTATTATAATGATACGATAGTTATTCATACGATATATATTATGTAACCATATAAAATGGCGCGCAAAACTTCGTCTCGCTGCATAGACCATGTAAAACTCTTTCTATGGTATATGTTTTACTGATGTGTACCTATATAGCAAGAAAAGACAAAATTACGAGACTAAAAGAGATAATTATTTTAAAACTATTGCGCCTTAATCCCCTTTTTGCTTGCTTTTTAGAAGTGTTGATTGAAATTTGCTACAATTGGATGAGATTTTATTATTACTTTTGATTTGCATAACTGTCGTTGCACCTCGACGGAGAAGGACGTAGGTAGGCTACGCGTTTGATCGATAACATCGCCTTCCTATACATTGCTGGAGGATTAAGAAAGGAGTAGGAAAGTAGTGCCTCTGGAATTTTCACTTACTTAGCGAAAGGCAGAAACACTATAATAGTACTTTTCTGGACGAGCGGCTCATTATACAAATGATAACTAATATTATAAATGGGAATATGAGTTTTATTGTTACGCTTTTAAGCCTTAATAATAGTCTAATAAGACTAATAATTATGAAAGTTCGCATACACGATGTCAAGGGTACAGAAAAGTCATAGGGTACCTTTCATTAAGAAAAAAGTTGCGCGAGCGTAGGCAAAATCTAGTCACATTTAATTGACAACGGATTCTCCACTTGAAAAGAAATCTTGGCAGAATATTAAAAAAAAATTAAACCGTATTTTTTATTTAAAGAAGCCGTATTTTGATCGGGAGTTGTACTTATAGGAAACTAAAATATGCTGTAGGTACTGCTAGTTACATATGCTAAATATTAAATCGATTCATTACAAGCTAACCAGGTTAGTACATAAATTACGATAGCGTGAAGCCCGTTGCTAAATCAACATTGACAATAAATGAACTAAGGAATATTATGTTATATATTACTGTAGGGCTGCCAAAATACCAATATCCAAACATGTAAATTTTTCCCTCGGTCCTAGTTTCTTAAGCGAGGTGAAGATGCATTTAAGACGATTCTGAAGAATAACATTGATTTAGACTATGGCAAGCTAAAAAACTACATACGTGTACTTACTCAGTGTAGCAAAAAATACAAAGCACCGTACTGAGGCTTTGCCTAGAGCAAGGTGTTTTTACGTTAACGTGATCAAAACGTTGACTCCGTTTGGCTCTCTGGTTGGTTAAGAGCTTGAAACGGGCCAATCGGAGCGCCGAACGTCATAAACGTGTCGATCGCGTTAACGTAAAAGAAACTCGCACTAGGCACCCAAAGTCAAAGTCAAAAATCGTTTATTCATTTAGGTCACAAAGTAACACTTATGAACGTCAAAATATATAGGTTACTGAGTTTACTAAGTTACTGAAGCTACATTTAGGTTAGTTGCTAGGTTCAGGCAAAGGGTTGAGCCTATGAGAAGAAACCTGCAAGAAACTAACGGCGACTCTTTAAAATCGCCAATTAAATATAATTTCAGTATTTTACAACTCATATCAACAAGGTGTTGCAACCATTATACCATATGCTACTGACTTTAAAAAATCTCTGATATAATTTCTAATGTAACGCGACAGAGTAAGAGTAATATTTTATATAAAATAACTTCCTGGTTTGTATCTTCAACTAGCAGGACTTACCGGATTTCACAAGATTTTAAAGGACCTATCTTTGTATCCAACTATCACATGCATGTCCTTCTTTGCAGGAGTATCTTTATGCTTCGATTACCGATAACCATCAGGCGGAACATATCAATGTTTACCGACCGAGTAGCTTCCAAGAAAAATCCTACATATAATAATTGTAACACATGCGTTACTGTCATCGCTAATACATACATATATAAAAGCTTTTAGTTACATGAATGTTAAATTTAAACGTAGAACCATAAGTTAGCCCTCACAAAACAAACCTCGATTGTCTATTGCCACTTCTGTGTTTGTCAACGATCCATAAATTCTAGTTAGTGTCTTGTCTATGGAACCGCTTCAGGCTGTTGCTTTATAATAAGTTTTATTTATAGTAGGCTTAATAGAAATATGGATAATTGCAGCACTTGATCAATTGTTATTTATTGTTACTAGTTTAATTTTGAAAAGGAACCAGATTATTCGATTGGTTAGAGATTAGCTTGGCAATAATGGTATTAAATGTTTTGATTGTATTGCAATTCTGTTATTGACGTTTCAATTATAGATAATTTAGTCAATGTCTCTGTTAAGATAGTTATGTTTGATGTATGTTTGCGTAGGAATTTAAACTTGTATAAGGATAAGTATATACTTGTAAACTTGCTAAGCAGTTTTATTTAATTAAAAAAACTATAAAATTAATGTAAAAGATAAAATTAATAAGCAAATGGTGATTAAATGGCGATAATGGTAAAGATATTCGACTTGCGATCGAATTGTCGTGTTTTAGATATCTACCTGCACTTATACTGCACAGTTGGCGTTGTGATTTTAGTTGTCAACTGGCAAGGAGATTGCGCTGAGAATTGTGGATTCGATCCGGATCCTATCAAAATACTAACTTGTATCTTATCTTACGTGGGGGCCAGTCAGTGCAGACCGGCGACACTTCGACCCAGTGGGATCTATTGTGTCAACACTCTCCCAATAACGACTCCCATAGATGTTCATGGCAGCAGGGACCGACGGCTTAACGTGCTCTCCGAGGCACGGAGCAGGCGATAATTGTCAATCAATACGCACATAATTTCGAAAAGTCATATAACTTCCGAAAGTCAGAGGTGCGCGACGTGGATTTGAACCCGAGACCCTCTGCATTGCAATCTGTTGGTCTCCCCACTGAGTTATCGCTGCTCTACTAACATGTAACTTAAGCTGCTAGTATCTTTAAGTTCCTAACAAGATTTTCTGTTAGGTTTTACTCATTAGTAGCACGGATATACTTGAGTATATTGTAATTACGCCCCTATTATTGTAATATTGGTTAAAATCGGTTTCGATAAAGTATTCAGTAAGAAATTTGATAAGTGATACGTAGGCGGTGACTTGGCTATGTATAACCATGACCGGTGGTAACCACGTACCATCGGATGGGCCGCTACCTTATCTGCCACTAGAGGCAAATGAGAATGTTTAACCTATACTCCACGAAATAAGTTGATTTTAGGAAATGTGAATCTAATTTTATTTCACGTCATAGGATTAATTTATAAGTACTATATTTCAAGGAAATTACCTATATTATCTTGTACTACCATGAACAACAATATCTTGTTTTGTGTTTTACATTTTAGTCTCTTCATCGTGACCTGATTTAACACATAATTTTCGGCAAAGCAAAAATAAATATTATACACAACATATATTCGTATATAACCTAAAATCTTAATATTTATATTTGTATTTATATCTAGTTTTACACTTTAAAATTAACATATATTATTTGTCAAGGTATGTATACTAAATAAAAACTAAATGCCCAATTTCAATACATGCTGGAAAACCTCATCCGAATTGATTCAACCAGTGTAGCCTTTAAAGTACACAGACAAACAGACAAAAAGTCAATTTACGATTGGAATGTAAGAAAAGCAATCTTAACTATATACATATATATATATAAACCTAACTATATATAGGTACTAATATTATAAAAGCGAATGTGAGTTTGTTGGTCACGCTTTCAGGCCTTGACTACTCGACCGATCATCATAAAATTTTGCATACACGTTTTCAGGAGTACGGAAAAGACATAGGGTAGGTTTCATCCAGGAAAAAAGTACTGTTTTAGAGGGATAGAAAATTATTGGAAAATCTGCATTAACGCGAGCGAAGCCGTAGGCAAAATCTAGCTACTAATATTTTACAACGGTTTATTTGAATCGAATTGAAAAATATCTCAAGCAAAAATGCATGCTATTCTACTATTTAAAAATCATTACATACCCATTCGGTTCGAATAGTGGTCGTACCACAAACAATATAATAACCTTTTTTACCATGTAAAGTTACATTTTAATAAACAAATAAGGCGGTTCTTAATCGTCGATAACCAATATTTGCGAAGCTATCATCCAACATTCATTTGAAAACTGAATTGTAAAATTGTTTGGTTTACAATGATTAAAATAAATTAATGATATAGGTTTGTGGTATAGGCTCGATAATCGTGTAGGCCAAAAAATATTGAGATGCGTTATATGCCGAGTCAGGGTCAGTCTACGTTTCCGTTGTATTTTAATGTTCATAAAGGTATTATTTTTAATGCACAATTCATCTTTATGATTATAAATATTAAAAACTAGCGACCGGCTTTGAACGGGTAGTACAAAACCTTAACAAATTTTACACCTAAACCTTACTCATAAATCACTCTGTCTATTGGTGAAAATGGCATGAAAATCCGTTCAGTAGTTTTTAAGTTTATCGCGAACAGACAGACAGACGCGGCGGGAGACTTTGTTTTATAACATGCATTGATAGTGATTACAATTTATTACATACTAGCTGACCCGCCAGACGTTGTCCTGTAAACACGAAAAAAAAACCCAAATCTAAACCAACCTCGAATCCACAAGAACACATACAAAAAAAATTATCAAAATCGGTCCAGCCATTTAGGAGGAGTTCAGTGACATAAACACGTACAGTAGAATTATATATATAAAGATATTGAGGTTATTTTTACAAATATTTAGTGTAATCTATTGTGGCGTCATTATATCACTGTTGAACCTTACTTTACATCTGTATAAACTGGTTTATTGAGAGTATGTAACATTTCAGTAAACGTAAGCTAATATTAAGCAAAGCAATAATTTAACAAAGGTTTTCAGCTACAGGACCAGATAAAGACCATTGCCTTACAAAGCATAATCTCTACGTCGTCGTAGGATACTTTGTTAACATTGAACCGGACACAAAGAACATTCAGCCTCAGAAGTAATATTTGTAGATCACACAAATGTTTTTCCTGTGCCCTCACAGGCAGTTTTGTCGCCTATCAAATTCAGCATATTGGATATTAGCAACTTGACCACTTAAAACCACTGAACATCTGTATGTTCAGTGGTTTACAGATCTAAAACTAAACCCAATATGCTAAATTCGTCTGTTTGTTTTAGCATCTTAAAGCAAAAACTACTCACCCAATTCACATAAAACTTTTACTCTTGGTTTGTCTGCTATACATTTTTTATCACCAACCCGAGGCAAGCCGCGGGCAGTTGTTAGTAATATATAAATTGCATTCGGCCAGTCCGCGCTACGCGGCTCTACAAAGAGGTTGGACCAGCGGGGTGCTGTATCCAATTATAAGGGGGACGCGGCTGATTCTATTTGTATGTTAATGCACTCATTACTGAAGAACAAAAAGGGACTCCGATTTATGGTCGACGAAAGCTTAAGGGTTAAGTTTGGGTAAGCTTTAATTGTGACGTGTGTGGTTTGGTTACCTTTAATGCAAATAGAACTAACTTTTTACGAAGTCTGTGTTTGGATTGTAGAATTGATGGTGAATGTTGAATGGTATAAAGAAACTGGTACTGTATGTACACTGTGAAACAGTATGAAGGTTGCTTATTGACCGCACGGATAGCGTATTGGTTTGAGTTTTCACCTCGCTACTGGTTCGATCACCACGGGACAAAATTTTCCCATTAAATTGTTTTGGGTCTGAAGGTCCTATATTTGAATGTTTTTAAATACCCCACAACACAGGCATTATTCCTAGTGCGGTAGGTTTCTGTTTATTTTAAGTCCTAATGTCTATTCCCTCCAAGGGTTCCAATGCTGCAATGGCTGCCCACTCTAAGATATCACAATACTCTTCACAGATGATGCTTAGATGCATCGTGATTTAGATTTTGTGATGGACAAATGCAAACTACTAAACGACATACTTTAAAAACCATATAGTAGTAGTAGTTTTTGCATTACTAAGCTCGAACAAACACAGTTATGAAGAAAAAAGAACATAGCTTCGATTCATAGTAATTAGGTGATCTGTGTTAGATTAAATAATTTTTTTTTGATAATCTGTCTTGGCGCCGCCCCGATAAGAAATGCAACTGTTGTTCATAAGGTCTGCCGTCCGATTTCTGGATCGAGGTAAAGTGTTATTGGATTTCTTTGGTGTGCTCAGTAGATAATCACCAACTCGCACCTTATTATGTTACGTGACTTAAAACTGTATGGCGAATGTAAAGGCGTGGTACGCTTCACTCTACGTCTACTCTTTCGGGGATATATTCGTGAGACTATGTCTGTATGTATCTATATACAGGGTGTCCCAGAAGTCGACGTCAAGCCGGTATCAGGTAACAGGCTAAGTTATAATAGTTATCAGAAGAATAAAAAAGCTAGGTTACGTATTTTAAAAATACAGGCATTTAAAGGAAAATCTAAAAAAATCTACACCCTGTGACGGTCTTTTCACGCCTGTTACTACATATAATTACTTTTTGAATTTTTTTCTGTTTTGTTATCTCGAATAACGCTTCTTTAAGCTCTCGATTTTTTTCGATTTCTCGAAATTACATTAAAAAAACACAAAAATTAAATGTATATAGACACACCTTTGCAATTTAATAAAAGTACCTACAGTTATATGAACAGAACTTTTATAGTTACAAGGTGAACATATCAATGAATGTCAGGAAGTGGCAATAAATTAATACAATTTTTTTACTAAGACTTGATATTCTGTGTACATTTTAATGCAGTTGGTGACATATGAGTCGACGGCACACCTGACCGTTAATGGCAACCGCCGCTCATGGCCATATCTGTAAAGCTACGACTTCATAAACATATTGGCGGGGAGGCAGATGTCTATAAAAATATACTTATTACGTAACCATTATTTTCCATGGTAGTAAATGAACTGATGCTTCATAAGGTGATGGACAATTATTTTACCTAAGGCCACACTATAAAATATTAGGGGGCGCCATTGAAGCTCTAATTATTTTCGGGGTAAAAAGCAATTCCAATGTAAATAAAATACGGTGAAAGAAGGTATGGCTATTGATGCTGCCTTTCAGTACGCCACAAACATAATAATGGCAACCAGCCACTAACCAATCCACTCGGACTAGCTCTCTCCACTAGCTCGCTCTTACCACTCTCACTCTACCATTTGTGATGGGGAAGAGAATGGAGTGATGATAAGAGGGGTAAGAACAGTGAACTCTTATCGTTGAGGTAACATCTGATCAAAAAAAGCAGTTATATTGATAAGTGGAGAAGAATATATCTACATATTGCTACTTGAAGAGACAACTTTGTACCTCTTTTTAAGCGTTAAAACTATTTATTATTTAAATTTAACGAAGTGCAGCCGAACTTCGAGCCCTAGTTATCATTATTAAAACAATTTTTTTATACGCTACTACAGGCCAAATACTGAGAAAAACTGTGTTGATGGCATTAAGGAAGACACAAATGAAAATGTCGTAATGGCTTAGAAGCTGTTGGTAGCGAGTAGTCGGCACACCTTCGATTTTTTACTCTTCTTAGAAATCCAGCCGTCTAACAAAAATATATTTTAATGGTTTAAAGTCCTTCGCTAAGCAGGGATTATCTCGTACGCAACCCATTTATAAAAAAATGCAATCAACTACCAATTTAATCTAAATCGGCTGTCTTTAATAACCTCATTTTCAATACACCTGCTGTATATCAGCTACTAAGTAAATCGTGACAATCACCTCCTACATACCCCATATACCTACTTATTTACCTAATTTTACGCCACTTTATATCACATTAACTTCTTATACGATCTCATATCCACTTTAAATTATGGACGCATTTCTATACGACACAATAGGAAAAAACAAATAATAAAAAGCTAATACATATAACCAGCTATTAAATGTATTGGGTACCGAAATAAAAGTACCAACTTATAATATCGAACTATTACAATGTGCTGAAGCTATATAAGTAGGGTTTATATAAGTAGTATTATATCTGGTTTAATAAACCGAAATGTTCTAGTCATCAGGGATTTTTATAATACACGATACGATACCGACACGATATTAGCTCACTGTAACCAATATGCCTGGGAATCCAGACGCGAGATGATCATTTGTTTTTGTACTTATCAATAAGTCGCTCACATCAACTACTTAGCGGAAATCTCTATTTACAAACGTAAAATGTTGGGTTGTTATAGAACTGTATTCCAGAGTAAATAATCAATCATAATTTTGATCTCATAACAGGGTTGAAGGTAAAACGAGTTGAATATCATATATCTATTGGAAATATTGACATGCATGCTACAATGTCTGTATTCCGGGTTAGGCGTTTGCAATGCGTAACAGAAAATCTTTAACAAATACTAAAACCACATATTAGTTTCCTTAAAGTCACATATTACAATTCAGTTTCTTTTCGCTAATACCGCACGTACGTCTTTCTCGCTTACTGCGAAGTCAAAGGATATCTACGTATAAATGCTTTTTATTCAAAATTCGAACGCAATACTTGCTTTAAACGTGTTCAAATAAATCAATAGTCGATCATATCGAATCGAATCGTTTAGTATAACTAGGATTAACATTTAGTCGAATACAAAGAGACCGACGGTTTTTACCATCAACTACTGTTGTTTGTTTGAGCATTGTGCCGAGCGCGGAACTACCATTGAATCAATAAATAGATTAGTAAGATGTACTTTGTAAACGATATATTGCCGACTATGAGTAGACGCGGGGCTTTAGAGATGGGTTGTTTGTAGAGAAAGCTGTACATACGTTTAGGGTAATCAAAGATGTATTTTAACACACACATTTTTGCTAATGATGCTTTTGGCGTACCACGTAGTAAGGAACCAGCCTTTTGCTGTTTTATAGTCGTTGGCAGGACATTACCAAAATCTGTGCTGCTATTAAAAAAGCTCGATGTAAGTAACCAGCAAGCCCGTGATGATAAGTCGCAAACATAAGCACAATCATATGCAATGACACAAATAACATCCAAAAACACTTTAGCAAAGGCAAGAAGTGAATCGCAGACCAGTGTATGCATCAACTTACATATGTGACAAGTCAACAAAATCTTTTGTGGCAGATTATTCCTAAGGTCTTTTAATTGAAAATAAACCAACCAAAAGTTACACATGACTAATTGAATATAAATTAGGCAAGCTTTACATCATCATCAGTTTTCCTCCTAATGTATCTATAAATACATTATAATATATACGGAACCGTGTACATGAGATGTGCCCAATTTCACGGTGTGCCCGAAGCGAACGAACCCGCAAGTCACTGGCGTGCAATCAGCCTGCGCCCGCGCCGCTTTGTTTCAAAGCTGCGCTTGGCGCCAAACGTTGCCACAAACAATATGGCGAATTTCGCCATCAGGACATCGAAAGATGGCGTTTATTTAATGAGAAACTGAAGAATAAATGTGCATACATTCGTCTGTAAGTATTGTTAATATTTTAATATTCTACAATATGATACCTGAATAGGCTCTTTCTATCTTTTATTTAAAACCTATCCTCAGCTGTTGAATTATGAAGCCGGCATTGCATTATTACAATCAAGATGGTATGAATAACCTTGGCTCACTATTTATACCTAAGAGATTATGCCTATCAATGGTTGCCACACCAGCGCCTAGACTGGCCTAGAGGAATCAGTAACGTTGCAGGCCTTCCTTTGCAGTGCTGATAATGTAAGAGTTAAAGATTTCTGGTGCATAGTACGTCTTGAGAAGCTGGGAAATCGAAATCAAAACAAGATATTATTGCGATCTTTTAAGATTTAAGATGTTTGATAGGGTAGGTCGATTTTCCTAAACAATGCTTAAAAAAATTATAAGGCCCCACCGAAAGTGTACAAACTAAAATAGAAACTAAACTACTCTATAAGAACTTTATCGTGACATATTTAATCACATGAATTTAAATATCATTCAATTATTTATGCAGTCGCCGACGTTTCGGTTTCTTTCAGCAGCCATAGTTACAGAAAAAAGCAGTATTCGTTTCGATGTCTTGAACATTATTTAATCAATTGTTTTACACAAAATGATCTTAAAGTATCATAGAATTACGCCGTGTTTTTCTTGGGTTTGAATAAATGAATTACTGCTTGCCAAGCTGATAATACATTCAAATAATTTAAAGTAAGTAAAGTTTAATTACAATTCATAACATTTACGTAATCGTACAATCATCAATACTAACCAAAAATTATTCTATCTTAGTATGGCTCGCACCTGGCTTAGTCACAGTTTTCATCACCATAATGAATAATCCTATAGTGTGACGACATACTGTTAAAATCCAATAACATTTAAAACCGAAACAACTTGAAAGGCAAATAAAATCTCATTCACATACGATAAGATCTTTCTAAATTATCGTACAACGTATTAACCACACACGTACACGCATAAACTTTACATTAATTAGCTGCCAAAAGACTTAAAATAATAAAATGAATTAACGTTTTATTTAAAGTAATTCTATACGATATATTTTAATATTAGGACATGACTCGCATCCTTAATAAAACAGCGACTTAACTCGAAATTTGAAAGTAAGGCAATTCGAACTCTAATTGTATATGTTAAATTCTAATATTATATTTGTGTTAAATCTTTGCAATAGAGTTCAAATTTGTTTAATCCAAAATACTGAGATAAGTCCCTGTTTTATTAAGGATGCGATGTGTTCAATATTAAAATGGTTGAAATCATCGAACATACGGCTTGTCCTAATATGTGAGAGTTGGTTTGGCCTTTTTCTGGATTTTATGTTAGTGATTACGTTTAAAGGATCGACAGGGCGCGGGTTTAGTTCCCAGGCTGGATAAATAACGTAATATTGAGGGAATTTGCTGTAAGTAGGGGAACGCGTCTGGAATGTTTCCGATTTAAACAAACAATAGGCTCGTCTCCTGTGTGGGATCTAAAATATAGCTGTTGAAATGGGTATGGGTATACCTATGCTCGCACTGCCGATTTTTCCCGGTATACAGAGTGGCGAGCAAGATGTGGCGTGCATGTAACAAAATGTTATTTTATATATTATCTCTATGTATATTTGTATTAAGACTAGCACTGCAACAGAGCTACTTTCTCATACAGAATATTATATAGATATAGATATAGAGAGATATATATATATATATATATATATATATATATATATATTATACCTATGTGTATTATTCTAGTGAGACTCACAGTTTAAGACACAGAAAACTAAAATGTCTACCGTATAGGTGAGCATCACTTCTTTTCATATCTATTTTGGCATAATTTTTCTGGTATAATAATACTTTGCTATAATTGTTATTGGCATACAGTTTATTAGGATACGACTAGGTATTCTTTAGAGAATTTGCGCTTTAAATAAATTATGCGTATCTAAGCTGTTATGCGTAAATTTAATTAGAATAAACAAAAGCATGTCATGCCATGTTACATTAAGTTTTTAATACAAATGCATGAACCTATAGGTATTTTGAGCTTGCGAAGACAGAACTTTTAACTCTCTGATGATAAACTAGTTGAAGATTGTTTATTTTACACTACGCCAATCGATTTTACAGTACTGCATGATGCATACTGATGGCAATACAACCCCAAGCCAAGAGGCTTGGGGTGGTATTGCCATCTCCTTCAAGATTACTCTAGAAAGGGCCCAACGGGCAATGCTTATAACGATATTGAGAAACACCTTCCGATACCCAACCGTTGAACTCTTCAATGACGCTCAGCTCTTTAGTGTCAGACAACTGTTTCTAAACAAAATTATTCTTCTCTCCCATAAAGACGAGAAGACTATAAACACATGATCAAGAAATGCGTCTTTAGCCTCCTAATTCTACCAGTCAAAACAACGTTTGCAAAGAAGTTAGTGCATATCTTAAGCTTTTATATACTAAAATAAATAAAATATGTAAAATTTATTTACTGTCTCATCGTGAGGCCAAGTTAAAACTAACCAAGACGTTATTAACGTTGACTTACCTCCAAACAGAAGATCTCTTTAAAAGTATTATATAGTTAAGAATGATTGCCCTATTTAACTTATTTACCATATTAGTCTTTTTTGATGTTATTAATTATTCTTACCGTTGAATTTTAATTGTACTTTGGTTTTGTTTATGTCTATCACAATAGGTTTTTTATTTTATATAATTGTTCCATTACCATTTAATTTATCTACAATATAATTTTGTACTCGGTTCAAAACCGCTCTATGTAAAAATTGCTTTCAGGTGAATCGCCCTTATCGAACAATTTCCCGCAGGACAGGCTTAGCCTAGTGCGGGGAATTTAATTGATTCAGAAAAATTGCAACAAAGTGAAAAAAAAATTTAGATTTCACAATAGATTTTTTCTTTATGGCTTTTTTATTATTATTATTATTAATTGATATAACGGACCTTAAATGCAGTAGGGTACTTTATTTAATATTCAATACCGTGTACCTCAAGTTTTATAATTATATACAGCGTTACGATGCGCGGCACGGCACGGCATACGGCAGTCGTCAGTACAGCACTGCCGCATCGCGTACACGCCCACTAATTCAATTTACATCGCCCCTTGTAAACATACAATCGCTAACAAATGTGTTAAGATTTCTACCTCGCGACGTTTTTCTTAGCATTTTTAAATGATTCTTTGAGATGTTTATGGTGTTGTTTGATTATTGTGGTGGTTGAGAAAATGATTCTAGATTTCGATTGTATCGTGATTTTATAGATAGGTCTTGTGATTTACGAGATTTTCGTCTTCTGAGTAGATTTGTAATACTACTTCTATAAAATTATATATCTTAGCATTTTTGCATATGCATACTAGTTATGCACAGATAGGGCAAGCGCGACATTTTAAAAATATATATTTTGTATCCGCAGACAGAGCACTAATAATGTTATAACCATACTATAGACTACTTTTTCAAAATTTATCTTTAATTTATTTCATTTATATTGGAAACAATAAATTTATAACATATTTTATACATTTTGGCAGTTTGTGCGTTTGTGAGTATTGTCTATTAGAACACAACTGTAGTTAAATATCTTTCCGTTGTTGTGCCTTATAAGTTTTTATACAAATACGTAATATAATTACTATCTTTCTCTCTTTTCTACAACCTTAATTCGACTACATACTACATAATTATCAAACAAATTACGTAAAATATAGGTATAGGTATTTCATTGACACAAGCAAATAGATATACAAAATAAACTAAGTTTATATAAAATCACATGAAGTGCCAAAGGGCTACAGCGCAGCATTACGTTGGCTTTGTGAACCCAACACTAATTTACATATTTACCAATCCAATTAATAAAACAATGGTTGTAAATCTTAAGAGGCCGCCAACCGCTTGTCGCGCCGGCAGTACTCTGTTTAAATAAATGAGCGACGATGATTTGCGAAACAAGAGACTTGGTTGTATTAAAGTCGGTAATGAGTGCGCCGGCGCCGGCCCTTCCAACGCTATTAATAACTAGTAGCTGCTTCACGTTGTCTCGTTTTCGGCCTCATCTTATTATCTATGTATGTAAAATGTATTTGATAGCACGTAAGTATGTTAGGGTAATAAGATTTTGAGTGTGAGGAGATTTTGATATAAGAAGCTTCGGCTCACCTCGGCTTTTGCTCAAGTTGAAGTACCTTGACTAGGGATGTACAAAATATGGTTCTCAAACAAAATAATAATTGATTTTCTCACCACAATATAAACATGATCGTTTACTAGGTTAGGTATATAATTTAACAATTTATTTAGATATTGTGGGGAAACTAGAAACTAAGCCAAGCTGGGAAGATTTTCATCAGTAGGATCAGTGTATTTATCCATACTAATATTATACCTAAATGCGAATGTAAGTTTGTTTGTGTGTAATTTGTTTGCTAGACAGATCATCATGAAATTCCGCATATACGTTGCCAGAGATACAGAAAAGGACATAGGATATATTTCAAGCAGTTTTTTTTTTTTATTTAGTGCGCAAAGCCACTGGCAAGTCCTAGTATGAATATACTGGATGTGTGAGTATATAAGTATAGTGTTGTAACTCTGCGTTTAGTTTCGATTCCATTCCTTAATGAAGTGCCATACATTAATAGGGGACCCTAGTCGTGTAATCGTTTTTCCTTGCGCTAGTAATACAAAAATACTTGTTTAAAGTTTCTCAACAGCACATCGACTGCCCGTTTGTGGTGTCGCCAACGCGCTACCGATATCCATTACGCTATCAGCACCACGAGGGGTCACGCGATAGCAAGTCGCTTTAATGAAGAGCTACAGAATACCTTCTCATCGTGGAACACGAGGTAAGCCATCTATATGTAGAATATAGGCATTTCCACTATCACAGTTGTTCCAATCGTAGCAGGTGAGAATGCCACAGTGCTCGACATTGACAGAATATTATACCTAGACAATGTCGAGCACAGTTTCAAAATTTGATCTTTGAATCTTTGATCAAGATTTTGATTGTACAGCTGACATAGTAGTTTAATTTCTGATGAGTAACTGACGTGGTAGCTGCACGGATGCCATACTGTTTTAAGTGCTTGTCTCGTCACTGCCACTGCTCTAAGTAATCAATCCCTACACGGGACAAAAAGTGTGCGATACACAAATTGTTGTTCTAAGTCTGAAAGTTCTTTGTGTCCGTTGTTTGAATGTTTGTAAAGTCAACCGCAACACAGGATTAATTCCTAATAAGGGAATTACTTTCTTAAGAGAAGAAAAAAAAAATGTTACTGCGTTATCTGTCGATTCTGATGAAATCCGATTCACGCATATACCCTGAAACTAACTTGGGTAATATTTCCCCTAAAGAAGTTTTTAAAATATAGATTCCATTATGGATCAGCCTTTCATTTTTCAGTTAGGTTTCAGGTGCTAACATAAATAAATGTAATATATCAGACAGTAGTAACCAAAAATATGGATGGTAACAACGCTACAGAACAAACGAAGGTAAACATTTGACAATTGAAACGGATAAGTTACAGTGAATATGATATAGTATCAATATATTTTAGGAGCTCATACTAATGATATCATATCTTTGAAACTAGTCATCAGCGCATGAGATATTAGAACACACAAGCATCTGCGTGAACACTCTCTACACCTCGCTCCTAAATCCGAAAGGACGACAATTGTACAAAGCCGAAAAGATAAGCCGCAAAACTAACGGCTTTACTTGCTTCCCGGTGCACGAGAATAAAATACCGTGAATTTCCTAATGCCAAGCTTGTACTAACAAATTTTTAACAGAAAAATGTGCACTAGCCTCTCCTCCAACAAAACAGAGGGAACAACGTACCTATATGTACATCACGCCAAACATTTACCTTAAATATTTAAGTTAAGCCAGCATATTATTAAATTGCTACACTACCTTAATATGCAAACAAACATTAACAAGCATAAAAATAATTGACCTAACATCAAACTACAGAACCCAGAACTCTGCGAGTTGTAAGAGCGAGCGTGAATCGGTGCACCCAACATAACTGGTACCTATCAACATTAAATCCTCAACGAAAATTCAATCAGCGACGTCTCAAGGCTACGCCGGGAGTCATTAAACCTCAACAAAAAGCCGGACGACGCGACGGCCAATTCGATCCACAACCCTTGCTGCCATCAGCCGTCACAAAGCCGACACGGCACGGCAAAAAAACCGAAGATCTCTGTCGATAACTCAATTTGGTCCAATTTATTGCCGGACGATAATAGCCGCAGCTACCTTGCTTTTTCTTAATTAGTTTTCGTATAGACGTGACGATATGGTGATAGCTGTGTTGTTAGCTGGAGTCTTTTGTGAAGCGTGTGTGCCTGTATTTAAGTAAATATTGACTGATTGGACTGCACGTATGACGCAGTAATTTAGGAGTTAGCTCGCCAGAAGCCTAATATCTTATTAACATGACAATGTGTTCTATATATAGTTGATACGAAGTTATTATGTTCTTTGTGGTATCATCGCCTAGAGCTGACTTTCGTTCTAATATTAATATTAAATGCAAAAATATGTTTGTTGGTTTGTTTTTATGCGGCAACGGAACAATAAATGGGTGTAATATTTTGCATAGATACAGTTTATGGGACAGCGAGTAACATAGGATTATATACATACATACATTTTATTTCAGAAAAATGCGTGGTTTTTGTAGTAAAGATAGCCAGGGCAGCAAAGCCGAGGGTTAAAGCTAGTAGTCTATATTTTATAATAAATAAGAAACCGTGTATACTTATGCATAGGATCGCGTCCAAATATCTCTTAAGGATCAGGCGAAGATGATTTACGCCATGTTTCTCTAGCTATGTTTTAAATCGTACGCAATATGGGACGAGTTGTTGATGTCGTCTACTGGGCACTTTATGCTGCTGAGCCTAATAATTCTTTGTCCGGGCTTAGAATTATACCGGCAATGAGCTGCAAACATAAACGTTATGCCACGTGACCAGGCAGTAGACGAAGAGAACTGCCAAAATATTTGTTTTCAGCTAAAGCAAATATCTATACAAATAAATAATAATAATATTGTCTGTTTGTAATGGCAAAATAACAGCTTTTTACTAACTGCATATAAAAGCATATAAACCATATACGAACACAGCATATTAACCATATAGAAACCACATACGGTCCTTATATAAAAAAACGAATTTCATAATTTTTGTCTGTCTGTTCCGGCTAATCTCTGAAACGGCTGGACCGATTTTGACGGAACTATAGTAGGTACTACGTATGTGTGTCGTCAGTCTTGAAACATTGATTGAATTGAAAAATGAAAATTGTATAGTTTTTAAAGTCACAGTTTGAGAACATTTCAAACATATTTTTGCTTAATTATATCTAATAAAATCATATTATGACTTTGATTCAAACTCTTAAAAGAAGACCAGTCAATTAATTACATAATCGAAATACAATAGCGTAGAAAGCAAGAATCTTGTATAAAACCAGTAATTTAGAACCAATTTAAAATAAATATCGATTAAATCAAACACTCGATTGTATTACGATTCGATTAATCGCTAAGCACTTTAAATTCGCTCACAACACGCAAATAATGTTTTAATTCGAAACACTCTTTGGGAATTCGATAAAAGGTTTAAAAGAAACATCGAAACTCGAAGCAAATAATGCTGGCTGATAACGTTAGCACGAACGCGGGTCGAATCATCCGAACTTCATTATTTTGTCGACTAAATGTAAACCTTACTGTCTAAAAAATAGATTCCGAAATATATTAACAGATATAGTTCGTGACAGATCTTAATTTTTTTCGAAAAACGAATCATTGGGTAAAGCTTTCCATTAGCGGGCACGCGCCGAGTCGACAAACAAATGACATTTATAAAGAACTCGATTTGAAATTTGTTTGAAATCGGAACGTCTCGGCCGATACAAATGGCGTCTAGACTTTTGATAACCTGACCACAGCCACGTAACTTAGACACGACATAATATTATATGCTTTTTTAATCTATACCTATTGTGGTTAGCTTGAGATTTTAAGTGCATTATAAATTTTATAAATACAATATACTTATAAATTTTAATGTTTTGTCATCATTTAAATAAGACATACACGACGCTTTATTTTAATACTATTTTTATGGCAATATTGTAAAAAAGAAAGTACATTTAGACGGTAATAAATTAATAATTTTGTTTTTAATGCCTGAATGCTGTAAACTGTATTTAAATACATAAAAATACATGTATCCGTTTGACACATGCTGATTTGAATCACATTTTGTCCATACCATGGGATGGTCTTCATTTATCTTTTAGCTTGATGTGTAATTTTTGTTGAGATTTGTGTATTTTTCTGTATAGGCTTATGTAAAAATAAACTGCTTTTCAAAAACAAAGCTGGTAATTATATACATATGTATTATACAAAGAATAATAAATATTTCTATAGAGTAACCTCTATATCGTCGTTAGTCGAGTCGATAAGTCATGATTACTTGCTCAACTAAAAAAAAGATCTTTTGAAACCAATTATCTTTGATTACCCATAGTCAATAGCCATAGAGTTGAATCATTTTACACCACAGATAATAACAGATAAGAGCAAAAGCAAACAACTTGGTCGATGGTTTTGAACGATTTAGCATCGTGATTGCGGTTGGCGCAAGGAAGTCGCGTGCGATCGCAATTGATCGCGGTCGCAATTGTTACTAGACGATGAGCTACGAAATCTAATATAGCGTCAGGGATAATGTATTTTTTATTTGTTTGTTTTAAGCACCACGGACAATTGCGAAGCTTTTTATATAACAAAGGCATTGTTGGGTTTTTCTGAATGAATGAATTTGGTTTGTTGATTCATAAATGCTTTATCACTGATTAGAAATAGTTGGGATATCCCTGTAAAAATAAGTCCAAGTGAACGCTTAGCTCTTAATGGCTCAATGAGAGCTAAACTACCATTAACCTTAGTAATTCAATTACCTACCTATACATCTGTCAGAAAAAATCTTCTTATAGTATGATATCTATGTGGCAAAAATCCAATAGACGAAATAGGTATTGAACGGAAGAAAATTACTGTTCCAAAGGAAAAAGCTAATTATGTGTATGATATTTCTTCTCTCACTGACCTCTTTTCTTTGAAAGCAAATGATAATTCCGTCAGCCATTTTTATTTAAGATATTCTATATAATAATTAGGAATTGAAAAAGTAATCCAATTTCGCAACGGATTAGCACAATATTTGTGAAATTATAACAAACGAGGAACAAAGAAATGCTATTTTCTAAGCTTCGTAACATAATTGGCGCCATTTACAAAACCGCAATCCGTCAGTTTGTGTACCCATCCGAAACAAACGGTGATCGGGCCCAACGTCGGCAGCCATTAGCTACAAATGTTAAAACATAAAATTATTATAGGAAATTATCGTTATGCAAGCGGATTATTGGAAACTGTTTATTTCTTGTGCAATGATTTGAAATTATTTTATGGTCAAGTGGATAACTTGGCACGGGTCTTACTAGGTTTCATTCGGATCAAAATTTACTGGTAGGCGCAGTGAGCCAGTGAATTAGTTTAACCAAACGCATGTGCGCATGCCAATGCTTACGATGATTGCCTGTGGTGAGAGCCCTAGACAGATTTCGGGTTGAGCATATTATTTGTTATATCTAAAATAGCAGCACGAAGCATGGATAAGCAGAAAACCTTTTTCTCATCTAAATTCGCGCACAACTCCGGCAAACGTACACCGGGCTTGAATTAATTTTCTTTATTGATTTATCAAAATGGGAATGGGAAATGTTCTCATGAAAGTTTTTGGAGGAGGCGTACGACGCCACATTTTTACAAAATCAGGGATAAAATAAAAAAAAATTGCAAGGTGTCATTTAATTTTATTTCTTTTTTATGAATCGAAGCTTGTTTACTACTATGTAAGAAGTATAGAAGAAGTATGTACTATGAAAGATACACATTATATATATATATATATATATATATATAATGTGTATCTTTATATATATAATTCTACTAACTCCTAAACGGCTGGACCGATTTTGATGAAATGTTTGGATTGGAGAATAATTAAATTTGGTTTTGTTCCCCTTTTTTTTTCATGTGTACAGGACTACGTCTGTCAGGACAGCTAGTATATATATATATAGAAATATCTTTTCTTAATCAAAGAGGAAATTTAAGTAGGTACCCTACATGGACATGCGCCCGTTTTGATATTAACGGTAAGCCTAGCCAACCCATAGTGATCGACGGTGTAATAGAAAAAAAAACAAGTGTTTAATTTCTGTCTCGTTGGCACAATGTGGTTGGTAGATACAAGATCCTTAAAATTAATATATAATAATATTAGCCGTGTATATAAACTGTGCCACTACTGGTCACGAGCCTCTTCGCAGCGTGAGAGGGGTTAGGCCATAGTGTACCACGCTGGCCGCTGGCAGTGCGAGTTCGCAGACTGCACATACCTTTGAGAATATTATGTAAAACTTTCAGACATGCAGGACAAGCAAGCGATAACCAATAAAATATAAAAGCTATAAGAAAAACAATCCAGTAAAACTAAACAATTAGGCTAAATTGTGCAAAGGCGAGACCGAAAAGGGCTCTTATCCCAGCTTTATGCTACAGCAACGGAATGTTGCAGCACTGATTTTGAAGCGTAATTTCAGCATCCACGTAAGTCTAAGCCAGAAATCTTTATTTCCATAAAAAATATTTAACATTTCTTGAACTTGTATCTGGGCCAGTCAGTGCAGACCGGCGACACTTCGACCCGTGGGATCTTTTGTGTCGACACTCTCTTAATAACGACTGCCATTACATAGATGTTCATGGCAGCCGAAACCGACGGCTTAACGTGCTCTCCGAGGCACGGAGCAGGCGATAATTGTCAATCAATACGCACATAATTTCGAAAAGTCGTATAACTTCCGAAAGTCTGAGGTACGCGACGTGGTTTCGAACCTGAGACCCTCTGCATTGCAGTCTGTTAGTCTCCCCACTGAGCTATCGCTGACACAGTCTCACTGTTAGAATAGGTGCTTAGAAATAGGCGTCGCATAAGATGCTCAATGTAGTAGCACACAGCATAGTCTGTAGCTTAGAATTTACCTTTGTGTATACTCGTATTTTTCGAACCAAAAATTTCCTGTTACTCGCCATACAGTAAAAAACGAATGCCAAGATTACTTTTACATAAATTACGCATTGTACGTCAACCGTTACTCTAATACCGTTTTACTTAGTCAACCGTGTAAACGATGACCAAATGAACTGGCTGAAAAGACATCTTGTACTATTTCCGTCTTACGCTTATAGTCGGTTTATTTTAAAGACGTCAGGATCTAAAATTAGCTAATAATATACCTGCGTAAATTTAATAATAAAATATACTTAAAATTATAAGGAACAACGATTCGATGTTTATTTAACACAGATACTTAACGGTACAGTTAGTTTAAGACTGCGCCGAGCGAAATGTGCCAGAACAGGCGGTCACAGTTAAGTGAATAAAATCAACACTTTTTGTTTAATACAAATATAAAATATACATTTACCATAACAATGAATGTGTTTACAATTACTCCGTGTAAAAAACTTAAAATAATTAATAGCTTCGCCTACAAAATTACGTAAAATTGCACGAAAAATACAAAAACGTAAGCTCGTGTTACGTGATTTTTAGATTATAACATTAGAAATCTATCCTATTTTACAGCTTAAACGAAACATAAATAGTTACATTACAATTTGTACGTCCCAAATATTTAAGTTATTGGTTGACAATAAAGATACATATTTATCAAAAAAAAACTCTTCAAATCCTCCATACAATTTTACTATAGCGGCCGCCCGCGGATTTGAATATGCGCCGTACGAGCTCAGTCATTATCTTTCTTACGCTCGGCGCAGTCTTAAGTGTAATTTTGAGAACCTATGTTACACAATTATTATGTAGGTACGTTAGTCTTATGTTACACACAATACGCTAATGTATCGCCGAAGGGGTAGGAAGCGATGCCATAAATCCCATGTCTGTCCAATGTGTACATTTTTAGAAACCTTGCTGACAATATCAAAACCTCACAGAAAAAGCCAATCAGTACTTTGCCGGACTAAGAATTCGGGACACCACGATTGGTCGCACACATATCTGCAAACTTATACCTATAAACGGAAACATATCGCATCCTTAATAAAACAGAGACTTATCGCAGTATTTTTGATTAAACAAATTTGAACTCTATTGAAAAGATTTAACACAAATATAATATTAGAATTTAACATATACGATTAGAGTTCAAATTGGCTTACTTTCAAATTTCGAGTTAAGTCGCTGTTTTATTAAGAATGCGTTTTGTAAGAAGACTTCTAAACGGGCACTACTTTTTCTGAAAATATGCCTGCAATGTTTTTTTATAAATTTAAATATAAGAAAAAGCGCCTTCAATGTTTTCTATTAAATCTAAGTATAATAACTTTTAATTACATATATAGCCCGGCCAAACTAAACACATTTGAATACAGTCATCGGCTATTCCAAAATTCCATTGTTTGGATATAGGTTTAGGTTTAAAGATCTTTATTATCACCAAGACAACTCGTCACTTATGTGATAACATAACTAAAAAGAGAAATTTTAAAATCCGTCGTCGCATTCACTGTATAACCTACTTAAACAAATTCACTAACAATTCCGAAGGCAGGCCAAGCCACAGTGCGCAAAACTATAGACATACTGTCATATTTGATTTGATCCATTTCATATATACATAATTATATCCCATACATCATTATTTTAAATCATATGGCTATCGAAACATGAAGTTTGATATGGCCGATCATTGCAATATATTGACATGTATACCTGCTATCATATTGCAACCACACATAGCCACACATAGGCCCTAAACAAGTCCTATTTGAATCCTATCATCCTAATTGTAGCATTTATAATATTCAAATACTATGTTTACAAAACAACATATAGGCTGTTACTGACCTACACGTTTCGTGATTCGCAAGATACCAAAAACTCCGTGACACAGTTACAGCTCATTCAGCTCACCAACATTTGAGTTAATCAGGTAAGTAGTGAGGCACAAGTCAATCCTGCGGTCTGCCAAATTGCTGGATGCCAGTTGTTCAGTCATTAGCGGTCGACTAGTCGGCTTACTGAAGCTATATAATGACTGTCATTATCTGTATGCAAGAAGACGGATTTTTGTGACAAACATTGTGAATAATGTATGATATTCTGAACTAAACTAGTCCAAATGTGTCTTAGTGCGAGAGCTGTTATAGAAAATATAATATTGAATCATGCTTGTTTACTCTGGTAGATGTATTACATCTATATTTCATTTTTAGATCCCATTCCGAGTAATTTTGCAAGCTATGTTTTTATAGCCATCGCCCGGACACTTTGCCAGACCTTGCAATGCTCTCGACAATTATTTATCGCACTAAAACATAAATATTGAACTTGTATCCATAATTATAACTTTCACGATAAATACCTACAAAACTTCAGTGATATGCTTCGTGTATTAAAATGATTCGCATCCAACCCCGTAAAGAACAAGGTGAATAAAAATATCTCTAGTTAATAAAAACTGTGTGCATAATGTTAGGTGTCTGGACACCTCATTTATGCGTTTATAGTCTTTAAATTTCGCCATTTAATACTTACCTACATACATAATCTCATGCCTCCATACACTTTACTGGGCATAGTTTCAGACTCCATGCTGCGACTAAGAATTTAGACAAAACCCGACCCGGAAATCGACTCCAACACCTCATGCACAGCAGTCGCATTGACCACCATTGCTGAAACAATCCATGCGCTCCATTTATAGGTAGAAATATTACGAAGGCATATCATTCGTTAAAATTGATCTCATAAAACTACGTGCCTACAGATTCTACATCATACCAAAACCCGGCCCAATGGTACTAATAAAAGATCAGCTTGTTTGGGAACTGGCCACAAGCGCCGTACCGATCCGCTGTTGATAGTTTTCTATTATGAATTCAATCAACATAAATTAGTTTTAATTTGGCCGATGACGACTTGACTACGGATTCGTTTCGTCGGCTTGTAAAGGCTGTGCTATACTGGAAGCTATCTAATTGCGTTACCAAAAACACAACTGATTTTGACTGCCACGGTGAGGCTTCGGTAGTGAATGCGACTTCTGTGTACGAGATCTCTACTAGGGAAACTATTATTGATCTTCTCTATTAAGTAATTCTTGATAGCAGCACGGATTCTGGAACTGCCATCGTTAGAAGACTGGTCCTCTATTGTGTGAGATATATGTATAAACATAGGTCGCGACATTTAGTCGTTATTTTTTACTTTTATTTTGGAAGACAATCATACGGCCCACCTGATGGAAAGTGGTCACGGTAGCCTATGGACGCATGCAAGTCTTTTCAGGTATATAGCCAAGATATGTACATATTTGAGAAATTAGAAGCGCTTAGATAGCTTTAGCACTATCAATATAGTGCTAGCTGCTAGGTTACTCTCGGCATAAATGCAATGTATAGTACGTATACCTATTATTATTATATTATATTATTACCTATATAATGCGAATTATCTATATATTTATACGTGAAGCAAAAACTTTGTACCCCTTTTTACGATAAATGCGCGGACGGAGGAGTATGAAATTTGTAACAGTTAAAGTTCATATGGAAAAGGAGCGGCGAGTCCTAATATTTATATAAAATATGCATTAAAAATACATTCAATTAATGAAAAAGCACTACACGTACACAACCATGCATTTGACACACGCAGTCGAAGCGTGTAACTATAGTTACATATGTATATCAATATAATTATAATGACATAATTATATCAGCAATATCTTACAGGCAAACTTTGGTCCATTTTCGAACACTAGGCGTCCGCTAGTATTTATAATTTTACAAAAGCCATCTCCTAAATTATTAAATATTTTTATAAGTTTTTATTTGAATGCACTATATTTAATGTTGCTAATAAAAACAGCCTCACAGACAAACCAAATAACACTTAATGTAGTATTATACTTTAATAAGTTTATATGTACATATATTTAATAAGTAAGAAACATTTTGAAATTTACATTGACATAATAATTTTTCGTATTTTTTAATATTTTTTTTAACAGAATATAATGCATACAATGAATTATACTGAACATTTAAGTTGGCAGCTTGTGACCACGGCAGAGACATTAAAAATATACTTATATTAATTCAATTTCTTTGGACCACGGCCGGTGCAACCCAGTCGAAACGTGAAACACCTAAAGGTAAACAATAACTATGTCTGTAAATATCCGTTACTAGATATGTATATTATATAGGACACAACGTAAAAGCTTAAAATATTATTAAAGTAGACAATTAACAGGTGGCAAAATATAGTTGTATCGATTCTACCTCGATGAAATCGATTAAATCTATTATTTAATTACAGGAATATTGGAATATTCGCAAATATAAAAACTTATTTTGATGTAGTTACTATAAAGATGCTTAACTATCATTACAAGATTATGTACGTATGTAATTATAGATGGTTGGCACGATATGATATAAATAAATAATAAAATAAATGTCAAGCACGACGTAAGATGATTACCTTATCAAATCTTTAAGATGATATAATTATACTGGCAATGTTGGTTAATTTAATTTTTTTCACATATGTAATTAATGGATTATAATTATACTAATTGCTTGTCAACTGGCGACATGCTAAATAATAAATGTACTTGATAAATGCAGTTGTCCCGTAGGCGCAGGCTACACAATCTTCGTAGCACTAGGACGAGGCTAAGTCGAGACGCGCCTCTAATGTATTTTCGTACAAAATAAATCGAAACATCTCAACGCAGAACTTACAGCAAAATAAAACACCGTTTTCTAGCCATTGGCCTGAGCGGGAACGAGGAAGCTGACCGTGTAGCTAAGTTAGCAGTAAATGGCAATTTAATTAACTATGTACCTGACCACTGGGCATTAGTACCAGAATTTAAATCACTATGCTTTTATTATTGGAAAACACATTTTGAAAATACATCTTTAGAAAAAGGCATCTGGTATAGGTCTATACAGAGTAAGCTTCCTCATAGTTCCCCCTGGTTTGATGACACCAGCTTAAGTAGGTATTATGTCAAGCTAAACCCTAAGGCTTAGGTCCGGACATTATCCACCAGCAAAGTTTGCATACTTAATAAAGAAAGTAAATTCACCTAATTGTTCCATTTGCAATCAAATTGAAGATGTACAACATTTGATGCTGATAGCTGATGGAGTGTGTCCGTAATAAAAATGAACGCGAATCCCTGTTGGACGAATTCAACTTAAATATGTTGGATGTAGGTCTAATTCAAGGCATTTTATCAAGACCAAAATCGGAAGAAGCTAAGTAGTTATGCCATTTAGTAACAGTTGCTCAACAGTGATTCGTCTCATGTAAAATAGTTAATTTCTGAGTATTATTTTGATTGTTATGAATAATGTATTTACTTTGTGATAAGTTACGATGGGGTTGACATATCCGTATAAGATCGAAACACCAAAATAAAATAAAGATTTAAAAAAAACTTTTTCTAGCCTATTATAGTATTAAGTTGCTTCTATGTATCCTGCGCCTTAGCCAACTTTTAAGACTAAACTTGATCAGCAGCTAATGTTTTTTAATTTTATGCATGTGTTCTTTTTGCATTATATTAAAGATAAACAAGATAAGTTCTTAAATTAAAATAAAGTGGAATTCAAATATGTATACGCTTTACACTGTAAAAGGCAGTCCTTCAAACAGCATTTTTTGAGATAATGGCCTATACGTATGTATTACGGGATAACAACATTAATTCATCTTAAACTTGCTTATATAGCAAAGTATTGTTTCACTCGTTTAAACATTGTGTTTACTGTAACTATTCTTTATTCTTTTATTAAAGCTTTATATAAGTAACTATTGTGGTAATCGATACTTGGGATACGTTGGAAATACGGTATTTTTTGCAAGCGCAGCGGATCTGCAACAAATACTTTTTCATTCGCATTGTTTTTGTCGTTAATAAGATATGTAATTTAAATTAGTGTAGTGATGTACGATTGGCACCAAAAATGTATCGATCTACGTGACAATTTTACGATACCTACTACATTTGACGACTCGATGGTTTAGTGGTTAGTGTAACTGACTGCCACGCCTGAGGTCGCGGGTTCGATTCCCGCACAAGTCAAACATTTGTGTGCATGGATGTTTGTCTTGGTCTGGGTGTTTCTATGTATAACATGTATGTATTTACAAAAAAAAAAAGTAAATATGTATGTTTATCCATTGTCTAGTATCCATAGTACAAGCTCTGCTTAGTTTGGGCTAGATGATGTTGCGTGTATGTGAAAGATATTATATTATATTATATTATATTCAATTTTCGATCTATGTACCTATTGTTGTCGCTGATTATAATTAGCGTAACGACCAAATATTCTAATTATTATTAATTGAAAGATTTCGATTTGATGGCCGTTCGTGTAGATAACATGATATTTAATTTTAACTATTTGATCCTCTTCCAAAAGAACATCGTGACTGACGAAAAATTATGTGTTGTTAACACATAATCAAATCACAATTAATATTATTAGAATACATTCGAATTACCTCGCACTGAAAGTATTCGAATAATTTGTATGATTACTCGATAACCACGCATTATTAATAAATAGCTTCTATATAAAAAATATAAATAATAGTCTATTTAGCTAGGTATTGAGAGCTACATTTTAAAATTTTCATGGTATATGTATTAGTAGGTAAAACGACTCGTTTATTAATATAGGGACAGAGCTTAAAAGGACTTCGTCTTTAATCTCGCGTCACATCGCCTAATCTCTCATATCTCTGTAGTGTGTCTCGGGCTTAATGCGATCATTCGTTTTTGTGATTCTACCTTGATTATGAGTAATCAATTTTTTTGTTTATTTATAATTTAGTATCGAATTAAACAGAATTGAATGGATAATATATGTGTTGCGTAAACATGTCCAATGTCCAAATTTTAGGGTTAACTTTTGATTTACAATTACAATAATGTCTTGAAATCAGTTTTTATAACATTTCCTGCTTTAGAACATAAGGCCCGTGTCGTAAGGTTTTACGGACTTTTAAAGCAAGAATAGATGAAGAATATATGAACCATATAAATTTTTTTCCCTGTGTACTATTGTTCTGTTCTGTTCTCTTACACGGAACAGAACTTCTTATGTAGCGCGTGCAGTGCCTATATGGCCATCTCAACCAATGCATTTTTCGTGCAGTGAGTACATACATTATTTGTACCAATACCCTATCAATCCACTCTTATGTGATACATACCTATTAAATATATATAAGTAATTAAATATTCATAAAAGTTCGAGAACACACATATGTCAAGTTTGTCGATATAATCAATTTTATTTTAAACTTTCAATATCATTTTTTGATTATTAACGGTCAAGATATTATATTAATTAATAAGATTTAAGATTTATTTAAGAACAACTATGTAAAATTATATCGCCTATAATTTTAAAAAGCTGTAAATGCTTATTATGAATGAAGTAATTGAAAACTCTAATCATGTAAAAATACAAATAGATATTGTCGTAAAATAATATTTACACGAATATTGGTTCAACGCTTTTTAAAGTAGGTACTCCAGCCATAATATAATACGAGCGTAAATGTAGGTTAGGTTAACAACAGTGGTTTTTCTGGATGAAAGTTACCCTTGGTCCTTTTCTGCACCTCTGACAATGTGTATACAAGATTTCATGATTACCGGTTCAGTAGTTAAGGCGTGAAAGCGTAACCAACAAACAAACAAGCTCTCATTCGGTTTTTAATATAAGGATTAGGATTACTTATATTAATAAAAATACTCTTAGATATTTGCCTGTCGGAGTTACGTTGGCTAATTAACTTTACAGTTTACAATCCCTTTCAAAGTCCCGTAATAGCCGGGCAATGCGCGAACTAGCAATGTTTACGATACTTAATGTTCTATCATAGGTCCGTTAATTTGCCTCATGTGGCCAACACGACGTGAAATAACCATAAAATACCGTTTACTATTACTTTATATGATTAAAACTATATTTATGCATTTATTGTAGCGACACTGCTGACGCTTTAGTTTTGTGTAGTCAGACGCAAGTATGCAGTAGCGCCGCGCGGCAGTCGTCTCCCCGCAACCACTCAGTTAGGTCGTAGCTCAATATGTATTATTTATAACTGGTACCAGTAAATATACATCCATATAGTATACTATCAAATTATTTTATTTGAACATTCACAAGAACACTTCTGGTTACCCCTACATTTATTAAGCACAAATATGGTGAATAGAACAATATTGCAACTTTATGCACTATCAGGCTTTGCTCGCATAAATGTGGGTTATGACAATTTTCTATTCCTCGGGAACAGTTCTGAATGAAAGTTACCCTATGTCCTTTTCTATAACCCTGACAACGTGTATGCGAAATTTTATGATGATGATGATGTCGAGTAATTAAGGTGTGCGTAACAAAAGAACGAACTGACATTCGCATTTGAAGTTTAGTACCTAATAAGTTAGGATATATAAAAATAATATATTATTGTTCTACTACAACAGTCTTGTTGCAAAATAAACATAAATGTAACTGTATACCTATGTTTTTAACGGTATCGTTGTAAAATAAACATTAATATAATTAATGTTTTAATTTCACTTGATTTTCTTTAAGGATATTCTGAATAGCACGGAATCTCGTTATTTATATATTTATGTCGGCCTCGATGGCGTAGTGGTTAGTGTAACCAACTGCCACGCCTGAGGTCGCGGGTTCGATTCCCGCACAAGTCAAACATTTGTGTGCATGAACATGGATGTTTGTCTTGGTCTGGGTGTTTCTATGTATAATATGTATGTATTTACAAAAAAAAAAGTATATAAGTATGTTTATCCATTGTCTAGTACCCATAGTACAAGCTCTGCTTAGTTTGGGCTAGACGGTGTTGTGTGTATGTGGTAGAATATATACTACCCACCCTCCATTACCTAGGCCGAATGAATTTGGATAATTATACTTAGCTAGTTTGACTTGTGTTTTTTATACATAGCCTTAGGTTGGGGTCCTTGGGCAACGATGTATTACTCATATATAAAAATTAATTTCACTCGCACTAAAGTAGAGTTTTTCGATAACTTTTATCACTCGGGTAAAGCACTTTTTCTGTATCTATCTTTTTCTGTACCTCTGACAAAATATATGCGAATTTTCATAATGCTCAGTCAAGTAAAGTCAGTCGAGCTGCAAACAGAGGGTAGTTGCCGCTCACCTCTAAAAAAGTACCTTAGCAGACAGTGGAAAGACACAGCTCGCCTCTAAAAATACCTGTATTTTTATACCTCCCATGTGGTAAACTTGCGAACAAGCCACCCGATGATAAGCGATTACCGTAACCTACGTACGTGTGTATCATTAGGGACATTACTCCGACTCTACAGAAACCTTTACTACAAAGCCCTACGCTTTGAGCCTTACGTTTTAAAAGTCATTAAACACGCCTTCGATGATGTACATAAAAATTTAATGCTGGCATCAGTAATAAGACACGCAGCTAATGATAAATTAATGAAACAACTACACCTTACAAAAAAGGTTTACAATGTTGCAGGAACATGCAATTTGCTTATCGCGGCGATCTTCTATCAATATATTGTTCCCTTGACCAGTGATTAGGGGAGGGAATTAGAAGTCGACGGTACGTGTGCAAGATGCTCATATAATTAGACACTGTTTTACAACTCATTTATATTTACTAAGCGGGCGTCAGACATGCGCAGAAACTTGTACGAAGTTTAAATGAGCTGCACAACAACTTTGATAATGTCCTCCAGACCGAATTTCGGACATGGCGGCCAATCTTAACGGAGATTGGCCAACTGCGCAGGAGATATTATAGTGCACAAGTATGTGCGCAAACACAAGTGCACTCTCTGTTCCCTAACTCTCATGATCCGATGGGACGGATAATCCGACACGACCGGAGAGAGATCAGGTGCAGGACCTACGGCTTTACGTGCTTTCCGAGGCACGGGGGTGTCTAACACCGCCAACTTCCTAACTCCGGGCTCGTATTGAGATTTCTTAACAGAAAAACCCAATAACTTTTTGTTGGCCCGACCCGGGATTCGAACCCGAGACCTCATGCACAGCAGTCGCATTCACTACCTACTAAAGAATATCCGTCATTTTCTAAGGTAGAATGTTTTTGTTGCAATCGGATTATAGATGGATTTTACTCACTAAAACCATCAAGGTGGTCATTCTCAGTTCGTTAATCGAAGTCACAGAATACCTAAAGGAACGAGCATCAAATACGTGAAGCATTATGCTTTGCCTTTACCTCGCATACCTGTTGATTTTCGACGAACAGACAGTATAAAGATATATTTCTTTCTGACCTGCGATTCTATTAATATTTTTTCATTAGTGACCGAAGTTGATGAACCGATGTTGCGACTTTTTTAGTTGCCAAACTTGTGTTTTATTTTAACAATTCAATATACTTACATCACATATAAATCACCGTAGTATTTATTTGTAAATCGCGCGGATTGCTTTAAACGATGTGCACTTTCAGGTGCATTATTACGCTAAATGATTTTTATTTTATTTAGGTAAGAATATTGCATACAGTTTTCTTGTCGTACCTATAAAAAAATAATTTAAGATTTGCATTTATTGTAAAATAAAAGATATGTAAGCATTTATAAGCCAATTATCTTTCAAAATAAAGTTCATTGGACAGTGGCAATTTATGTTGCAAAAGTACCTTTATTTGTCCTAAAAGTAAAGATATATTCCAAGTATATTAATTTCCGTTGGCATTCTTCTCGTAGAATGTCTGTTGCCGGTTTTACTAAGAAAGCCTATAGCCGTTAATATTTTAGTAATACGAGTGTGTTCTTCGCTGAAATTAGTAATGGCACAGTACAATTCTGTATCGTCTAGTAATGGTAAAAAGTGTCGGCATTTGCAGGGTTTCTTTAAACGTGCCAATTAATTGTCTTACAAAATAATCTTTGATAGTACATGTAAGTAATTATGGCAAAAATCGATTACTATAGGGGAATGAAAGATTAAAAAGTAATGGCGTTGAAAATTATCCAATATTTTGTTGGCAATCTATAATTGTAAATTAAAATTTACTTGCGTTTTCTATTAAATTTACATAAGTTTCTAGATTACGTTATTTCAATAATAATTATACTGCTCAGCTTTATTATTCTGAAGATTTTACTGGTCTTCTTACACGCTCCTGATCAGAGACATTTTGACGAAATGTCAGGACAATCTAAGCCGATGAGCATACCTCAAGCATATTATAAGATTGATACAAATAACAGTCTGAATTTTAGTAGTCTGCTTTCTCTATCTTTAGCGATGCGACGCACGATTATCGCCGAAAAAAATCGAGTAATTAGAAAATGTCATGATGTTGCAATCGATTGTATTTTAAGTTACTAGAGATTATTCGAACAACTATCGAATATTCGAATTATTATTTCATGACATAGCGATAAATTTGTTCTGTTTTGAGTTTTTATTTGTGGCCGGATCGTCTTGATGATATGTTTTTGATACTTTTGCACCAGTATTTGAATATATAATTGATTGCTGATTAGGTTGCTTATAGCTAATAAATAATCAATAAATAATTAATGCGTGAGAATAAACGATGTATATTATCGATCGAATACAATCGAATCACTTACACACTTGAATAATTCGAATGATAAATCGATAATAGCTCATAGGTGGCTTTCTTTCCTTGACATTTTTATGTTCATTTATATAATGTATTACATACCACCGGTATCGCATGAAATATGGAAATATTCCATGCATCGAGTAAATTATACTGGTTAAAGATTACGTCAAGAGGTATTATTAGTTTACGCGAATAATATTCGCGTAAACAGAAGACAATATTATTAGATAACAATCATTAATAAAAGCAACAACTGTGCTGATTTAATGTTTGCAATGATGTTAACAACATTAATATGTATCTAATATTCTATCCATATATGTACTTACATACACATAATTAAAACTTAATTATATATGGTTTATATAGTAGTATGGTGACTTTGGTTTCAGTTATATCCTACAATGAATTATATTTCGAAACACGAAATTGCTAAGGGATATGTCCAATTGTCCTGGAATCTATACAGGCATGTTTATAAAACATCACATTCAAAGTGTATAGGTTTATCTGTAATCTTAAGCCCTTAAGTTGTAATTTAAAGTAAAGTGATATAACTTTTCTAGTCTGTACATACATAGATTTATATAAGGCAGTTGTATTTTACCCATCCGTCATTCGCCAGCTACATAAGTAGGTTGTAGGTAACAGCAAAAACGTTGGTCATGTTGGATTCCTATAGTATTATGAGAGTGAGGGAGCATACACTTGCACTGGTTTGTGCACATATACACTGTAATATTTCCTGCGCAGATTACCAGCAAAATTTATATTCTGGAGAACCTTATTATTAAGAAAGTGAGCCTATTTTCATTTAAGTAACGAGAATATTTCCTGACGCCAAGCTACTTCTGAAAACTTCCCAAAAGAAAATCCTTATTGTGGTAAGATTAAAATAAATAGCTCAAGAAACGTATTATGTGCAATAAACTTCTCCCTAAGCCTTTAGAAATACATATATGAATGTATATGCGCGATTCTATGAATTACGTATTTTAATATTATGCATGTTATAGTTGTTATACGTTAGTTATCAACGCTATTAATTTACCGCATGAAGTCCTCTATTAAATATAGGTATTACTCACACTTTTTAACATTGATTGAAGTGTATTTGCATTCATCTATAAGTTCTTATGCGCTTTTTAACGTTGTATAACCATCTAGTAAGACTTAGTTATGTTCATTAATATTATACTTATCAATTCGATATATTTCATGCATATTTTGCACATTAGCCTTGTACAGTCAGGAACAGAAGATGAAACACACATATGAGATTTTGATTTGCTCTATTTCCTCAAAATTATAATAAATGTTAGTTTTTTATTACAATAATATTAAAAATAGTTGAATTAATCACAGTTTAAATCACAGAATAATTAATAGGAATATTGATTTATATATTTTTTATTTACTATTATTCATCTTATTTATATATTTTTTATTTTTTTACTCTCTAATTTGCTTGCGGTTGACCGCGATCTCACCTGATCTTAAGTGAAGATGCAGTCGACGATAGAGCACGCTTGCCTAGAAGATACCTATTCACTCGCAACTTGAAGACACCCAGATTGTACTCATCGGGAAACACAGACCTAGGTAGTGAATTCCACTCCTCAGCTACTTATATTGCTGACTGTACTTATTTTATGTAATAAATGAAACAACGCGTAGTAAACGAAAGACGAGGCTCACGAAACAATTATGGCCACATAAATACGATCTAACAAAAGTGACGCAGTATCCTTACATGGGCTTTTAATAGACTTAATCATTATGAAAAAAGTAGAAGAATTATAAGTGGCAGCGGTAGTAAACGTGACATTTTACTTCTATATTCTGTAAGTGAATAGTACTTCTTCGATTAAGGCGGCCACGTCCCATTTATGCTGAAACTAGCGACCTTGTATCTACTAAATGTTTATTTTTAAATTTGAAGATGATGATTTTTTGTAAAATCCTATAAAGCCAGCTTGTAGCGCTAAGTATGTGAGCATATAATGTTCCCAGTAAGAGAGTTAGCTGTGTTAGGCAATATTTATAAACATTTTATATACATACATACATACATTCACGCCTGTTTCCCAGAGGGGTAGGCAGAGACTACGGATTTCCATTTGCTACGATCCTGACACACTTCTCTGGCTTCATTCACTTTCATCACATTCCTCATACACGCCCGTCGGTTCAAGGTGCTCTTACCCTGGCCTTTGTCCAGAACGCCTCCGATCTGATCGAGAAACGTTCGCCTAGGTCTTCCTCTTGCGACTGTTCCATTCACACTATCCTTATAAACTTTCTTAGCCAGTCTTTCCTCGTCCATTCTTTCTACATGCCCAAACCAGCTTAACATACCCTTTTCTATTCTTGTCACTATATCCACTTTCATGCCGCATCTCTCTCTAATCACACTATTCCTTATTCTATCTTTTATATATAGCAAGCTATGGTGTTAGTTTATTTGAATGATCCATAGAACAAATAGAATATATATAATAAATAAAACAACTATGCCACAGTGCCAGCTATTATTTTTTAATTACCTGTATTTTCCGTACAGATTAAACAGTAACTCAACTGACATGCTGGACACACAACTCTTTGCGTTTATTTTTGAAGTCGAGCCTAACAATGCAGTAATTATTTCAAATCTATTCACGAGACATATGGACAGACAACTATCACAGAGATCCTTTCCTGCCGCCATATGTTACCATTAGCGATAACTAGACATTTATGGCACATCAATACAATATCGGTATAAATAGAGAATCGATTAATTTCTATGTTAATTCGATCATCAAATAGTCCAATACCTCGTTATACTAATCAATAGAATGCCATAAAAATTTATTCACGTCAATGTATATAGTATATAATTTCAGAGTTGATTGGGAATATTGGGACGAAGTTTTTAATATATTGAAGCTATTAGTTTTGAAGGTAAGTGGATATTATTAGTGCTTATAAAATCGTGTTATGGCTTAATCGTAGTTCATTTTTTGGCGCAATATGGTGTCTGCGTAATTAAAGTGTACAAGTATGATTGAATAAATGGAATAATAACCAAAATGTTGTATAATAATAATAGCTTAAACTAGTATATTCAGTAATAATAATTGTTTTGTAATAAAAGGCAGTATTGTGAGCAGATCTTTACTATGGGAAACATATTTACTTATTGCGATCTTAAGGCTGCACGGATGGCGTAGTGGTTTAAGTGGTCGGCTCGCCACTGCCACTGCGCCGAGTGTTGTGGGTTCGAATCCCACAGGGGACAAAACTTTGTGTGATCTACAAATGGTTATTCCGAGTCCAGACTCGGAACAACCATTTGTGAATCCAGATCCGAACAACCAGATGTTCTTTGTGTCCGTTGTTTGAATATTTGTAAAGTCCCCCGCGACTTTTCTCGCGAATTTTCTTTAAAAAAATTAGACATAATTATCATACAAAGTAACACTTGTGAACGACACTACTAAAAATCAAAATTTATATTAGTTTAGAACTTTGTTTTTCTTATAAATGTTTTTATTCTCTTTTGCTAGAATCGGTCAAGGTTTAGTTCAATCGGTTATCCTGGTTGTAACCTGTTCGGGTTCAAGCTCGACTATGTAACCATGGCTTTTAAAGCCATCAATATCACACCGTGATCCTTAGACGGCAACGCTGTTCAACGTCTACTCCCTCTCTTTTCATTAGTGGTAAGAATATATAGGTATAAGTTGGGATTAATATCTTAATGCGGAGACGAACGACTTACCACAATTCTGTTTATATCAGACGTCAAGCTGATTTAAGTTTAGGCTAGGCAGTGACCCTGTTGCCATGTCATTGCTACTTCCACACGTAACGAATATTGCTTGCTATCAGATAGTTTGCTGATGGTTTGCTTTGCTGTAGAAAAAACTAAACAGACGTAAAGAAACTTTGTGCAAGCGGTAGTCACGCTCTCGGTGATCTATTTAGATCACCAGCGACATCTTATACACAATAAATTTGACGAACAAACTTTGCCTGATAGCAAGCTGGTACCATATCCAGGAACGTGATAAGAAATTAAATATATAATGAAAGGAGAGGAATTTATATGGTAGGTATCACCAGAACTCTGGCAGTGAAAGTAAGTAATATTTAAATTCCTTTAGAAGATTTAATTTTACTAAACCTAATAATCAGCTAAGTTCTACTGCGGCTCGCTCGCGTAGTAAGTTAAGAATTCGTATACAATTTGGCTGTAGCGCTACCTATGGGATCCTAAGAACCATCATCTCAGCCAAACAAATATTTAGTGTGAATTTGACCTCAAGCGGTCGAGTCGTTTAAAAGTTACACGATCTCATCCGTCTGCACCAGCTATTAAATATAATTATACATCTTTTAATTCGACTTAGTATACTATACAACTGTTAATAACATTTAACTATAAAATAATCTTTAGACATTTCATCATCTATATAATTTTAGAGGTTTACTGACAAAACCGGTATCAAGTAGTAAAAATGTTGTTATTTCATATTCTATAGGTACTACTGAGGTGGCAAATACGGTCGTTTAATGCCAAGCTTCTACTTAAACTAAGTCTATGAACTCTTGCAACCGAAGATATCAATCAGATATTGCAGTGACGATAGAAAGTTGTACCTAATAGTGTAAAAGGATTGCAGTCAGCACAAGAGTTACTACTGAAATCACAATATGTAAACACAACCTAACCTCAAAAACTCTACACACTACACAGCGCAGGAATATAAGGCTATATCGTTTTATATCCATTGCATGCAGTGGCCACGGGGAACACGATGGATGCAAGTCGGTAGAAAAGTCGGGCAATAATTAATTATTTTACTTTAGAATACTGTTCAATGCGATTAGATTGTCAAATATTGTATTAAAATATCGGCTATTTGGCTGATAGAAGCAGAATTTTAATATATAAAGGATTGACAGATTAAATGCCGCAACACCCAATTTTCTAGATTTCTAGTTGGCTATTAAAAAAATTCTCAATTTTCATGTAGGTATATGATATATATTTAATTATGTCGTGAAAATACCTCTAGAGACGTTATTACTAGGGTAAACATAAAAAGCTTCCTAACCCGTCATTGCTGAGCTTCCTTCTAACTGGAACACTCAGAAAGTACCTTACATAATAAAAGGTCACACAATTATCTGGATGCTTGGTGGTTACTGGTTAGTAATAACAAACTGTTATCTCTCCGTATCACCGTTTGGTATATTCGTTTTTACTACTATAACAACCTTTCTAAACTACATTTTGTACCATATGTGTGGGTGTAACTATGTGTGCAAATAAATACTGATTCACGTAAACATACTTGTACCATCTAAATGAGCTGAGCTCCCGTTAGTAACCTGGCTTACAGCATTAAGAGTTCTTTATAATCTGGTTATACGCTAGCGGTTTCGCGGCAGATAATCCTTTATAACACCATCGGCCGGCCTCTCTTCTTACTTCTAACAAAACTATTTGTGTCAACCACATAAAATATTTTAACAATAATTAAATTTATTTGATTATCTATCCGTTAAGTGCTGATCTTTTAATACTTACCTATAAATTATTATTTCTAAATAAAAATGACGACAAACGTCTTCACATCATTATCGAATATAAAAGTCGAAATAAAACACAAATAAACTAGAAATTACATTTGTATAATTTATGTAATATTAAACTCTTGATTGAATCGACATCGCGTAAAAATCACAATAATTCTTTTTAGAAAATCTATAATAAATATTCAAAACAGTGATATAAATCAAAGATATCGAGAGATATATCCTGATAGCAATAAACGACAAACACATAAAGTAAAAGAGTGACATTCAGCAATACCAAATATTAAAGCGAAATTGATTCAACACAAAGCTTATTATAAATACTGCATTAAACCGTGAGTGTATTTAAAATAATTTAAATGGAAATGTCCCAGCGTCGTTGCACGTTCACAAAACGTCTTTATTCCTTCTTGTAATTTACGACAAGCTATAAACTGTAGTACCTAAAGATCGGTGAATAAAAGTTAGCAAGGCACAGGCGCTTGTGCCACAGGAACCAACACTAAAAAACCGAATACAACGCTGAGGTGTTATCGATAATTGTATCGATAAACATTTGTATACACGAGCGCTCGTGGAAATCGATTTGACACGCCACTTATCTAATCTGTGGGTATTAGAAAATTCTATACAATAATAGGAGCTTAAATTTAATTTAGAAAATTGTATTATCTACGTCTTGTGTGTGATCTTTTGAACAATTTCAGTTATAAAAGTACTTATTAATATATTTTTAAATATTTTTTTATAATGTTTATCGAGATACATGTGGCCAGAGAGCCATGATAAGTACATCCTCGTATTATATACATAATATGTGGTAGGATCTTCAGTAGCCAAACTATAAAACGATCACTTCCTTGAAATTAAATTACTTTGTACGGCTTTTTCTTTATATTTTTAAACTAAACTATTAGCTATTACATAATTTTGAAACTAATTAAACTGCTACTTATATAGTAGGTAGTAGTGTAATAGTTTCAAAATTATACCATTATTTCAGTATAATTTTATATGTCTATCGTACATATATATAATAATATACATATATAATAAGATTCATAACACACTTATTTGTCTGATGCATATTTTCTGCTGCTCTCATCAATTGAAACTCTTTGTATTACATAAACTCTATAATATTTGATGTATTTATTTTCTGTAAAAACTAAATACATCAAATATTACTGAGAAACTATACTATGATATCAATAATACTTAAATTAAAATTTAATTACTTTATTATTTTTAAAGTGCCACATCCTTATTCAGCTAATTATCTCATAGACAACATTTCAATTTACGGAGTGTGCCGTAGAAATACAAATATCGCCTTGAGAACTTGATATGATACAATATAATTAGAAGATGGCGATACGTGCTTTACATAATTATTTCTGCCATGATGTTTTTTGTTGTCATTAATAAGTATTGATACACTTATCGTTAATGAAGTTTACGTTTATTTGTGGTTTTTTTTCAAGAAATATACTTTCTGCTCCAAAATGTCTATAAACGTTTCTTCTACAGTTTGAGAAGGAATTGTATTTTACAAACCCCTTCGAAAGTAGTACTACGCGATTTTTATTTGTTGTCATACTAGGAAGGACACTTTGTATATTAATGAAGTTATATATGTACATCTGTATCCGATATAATATAATAGAGAATATATTAAGAACGTGTAAATTTAATCATAATTGGTAGTAATCGGTCTATTATACTGCCTTGAAATGGAAATCAATTCGCAATCAATTTTGTATTTGCGTCATAAGGACGTAGCCTTTCTATTTTATTAAACTTTTTCTTCACTCGCATTGTATGTGTAGTTCGTGTATCAGTACCTATTAGCAAAACATACTCTCGCGCTTACATCGCCGAAG
The DNA here is from genome assembly GCA_930367265.1 of Catocala fraxini. NCBI lineage: Eukaryota > Metazoa > Arthropoda > Insecta > Lepidoptera > Erebidae > Catocala > Catocala fraxini. The sequence goes on from OV884029.1 coordinate 8,114,859, forward strand.
CGTTTGGCAGAATTATACGATATCCATATTTCACTATCTATGGTTTTTTGTTCGATGGATCTTCACTCTGGGAGGTGGGCAACACTTGAGCAGTTTGCATTCATCCCCTGTGTTGTAAGAACTCATAGGTTACGGTCACCACTTACTATCTTGCGTGCTGTTAACTTATTTTTTACTATAATAATCATAATAATAATATAATATTCTACCACATACACACAACACCATCTAGCCCAAACTAAGCAGAGCTTGTACTATGGGTTCTAGACAATGGATAAACATAAATGGATACTTTTTTTTTGTAAATACATACATATTATACATCCAATGTTTCTATCATAAATACTGACTATAAAAAATCTTTATGTAATCCATTATAATAACTTTATATGCGATAGTTCAAAAGTTTGACTAAATAGTAAATCGATAATCGATACGCAGGTACATCACTAGCCACGGGCCGCTGGCCGGCGAAGCTCGTAAAATCTTATGATAAGCGCCATTATCATCACAAAGGATGCATGTAATTGTTTGTCAAATAAATACTAATAAAATTTCGATGTTTATTAAATATAATTTTGAAAAGGACCCTTTTATGTATTCTTGATTGTCGTAAAGAAAATAGTACTTTAGTGATTACGTAGTCTACTATCGCGGCCATGTTTAAGAAAACATAATAGCAGAGGTGTATTAAAGAGGGTACGTCGATTTTTTGATACGTATTGAAATTGCTTTTAAGATATAATAGTAATAACGTATAGTAATATTTTAAGATTTTGTCTAGGTACTTATGATAAAGTCTAGAACGAGTTTAGATTGCGAAGAGAATTTATATATAGACTACACTGATGGCACGGTGATTAAAGTTGCCACTGCCAGCGAGCCTAGTGTTTTTGATTCATCTCCCAGATGCACCAAAAATTTGTGAGGTCTTTATATTGTTGTTTTGAGTCTAAATGGTCTTTGTGTCTGTTGTTGGTATGTTTGTAATTATGCCTAGATAATCTCCGTGTCGCAGGAAACTTTCAAACATTCAGTCAACGGACCTCTTTTGTTTTTACTACTAAACCTGCAAATACCAAAAGTTTCACAAAATATAACTGGGAGAAGTTGGTATATATGTAAGGTATTCACCACAGTCAAACAAAGAATACCCTATGTATCATATGTGGGGGCCAGTCAGTACAGACCGGCGACACTTCGACCCATTGGGATCTTTTGTGTCGACACTCTCCCAATAACGACTGCCATAGATGTATGCCGGGACCGACGGCTTAACGTGCTCTCCGAGGCACGGAGCACGCGATAATTGTCAATCAATACGCACATAATTTCGAAAAGTCATATTACTTCCGAAAGTCAGTGGTGCGCGACGTGGGTTCGAACCCGAGACCCTCTGCATTGCAGTCTGTTGGTCTCCTCACTGAGCTATCACTGCTCAGGGGGAGATATAGTAACATAGTATTCTACAGACGATAAGAACTATAGAAGAGCTAGACATATTAAAACATACTAGCGGTCGCCAAGTGGTCGAAATTCGACCATACCTAATTGATTTAAAGTTTATGTTTGATCGTTATTAAGGTTTTATTGTCTATAACTATACCCTTATAATCACATTTAATTTAGTCACCTACTCCAAATACAATATGATATGTTACACTGAGCTATCGCTGCTCAAGAATACCCTAACGGGGAGTGTACCATTGTATTTTTTTATGAATAGGATATCCAGTAATTGGTCTGGATGTCAGAAGTTAAACATGACGCTATGTTTTCAGGAGATTACTTTACTAAGGCAGCTCAGCAACTTCCGTTTTTTAAAAAGACTGCATCGTTCAAATATCGACTGATGTTGCAAATGTCTATAGGCTCAACTACTATACCAATTCACATGAGGCGAGCCGGAAGCTAGGTCGCCATTATTATTTTCACTGACTGCCTTGGTGGTACAGCGGTCATAGTATATACGGTCTCAGGTTCAATCTCCCGGGACTTGGAACCGTTTTTGGGTTTTTATACTATCAGTCTCGGTAGCAGCACGTAGTCTGATACTGTTTGGTAGACGGCAATGGACTCGGATCCTATTACGTAAAGATATATCTGTCCTACCTATTCGAGATGTAAACGTGAAACTAAGTAAGCATGTATTATTTTAGCTGATAAAACCGATTTAGTGCAATTGATTTATACAAATATATAAATAATACCAGCCCTGTATTAGACTGTCCCACTGCTGGGCACGGGCCTCTTCTCACTGTGGGAAGGGTTATGCCATAGTCAACCACGCTGGCCTAGTGCGGATTGGCAGACTTTACATATCTTCGAGAACATTATGGAGAACTCTCAGACATGTAGGTTTCCTCACGATGTTTTCCGTCACTGTTAAAGGCGAGCTATAAGTAACTACGTATTTAATATTCATATAACTTCGAAAAGTCGGAGATGCGGGCCTTGGGATCGAACTCGGGACCATCAAATTGATTTACATAGATATAATAAAGCATATTTTATTCTATTTTAATTCGAATAATTCATTTCGCGGTATAATGTGTGTATGTCGATAGCCAATTGGAATGCAGACCATTCATTCATACTCGATCTCGAATGATTTTACGATTGACGCACATTCGAAAACAAATTGTTGTTCCCAAATGAATTAATTGATTAAATTAGTTGCAGAGTCCGGCGAACAACGTCGTAAAAGCACAAACCACATACGTATCGACAATAAACTTATTTTACCAGTTTATAAATCACTTAATAATCCACTTATTTTATATCAATATTAAAATTATTATAGAATTAGACATAACGAATCGATCAACTACTTTTTTTCGTTGCCAATTATAAACTAATACCAGTTGATTTTAAGAACTTAAGATTAATAAAAACTAGATTTTACCCGCGGCTTTGCTCGTGTAAATGTGTATTTTGTATCCCTTGTGAACAGTAGGTACTTATTTTCTAGGTTCAAGGTACCCTTTGTCTTTTTCTGTACCCCTGACAAAGTATTTGCGAAATTTCATGATGATCGGTCGAGTAGTTAAGGCGTGAAAGGGTAACAAACAAATTCATATTCACATTTATAATATTAGTTAGGATTATGGCATTAATTCAGCAACAGTATTCATTTATTTCCTTCTTTTAGCAGGCAGAGACTGAAAAACGAATTCCCATAAGCATCTATATCGACATTCGGATCGCAGGCCCAGACACAACTCTTTTTCTTCTCATTGTCTAGATATGGTTATATTGAGTCACTGGCTATTTTGTGTTTTTCTCTATACGCTTATTTATAAGCTACATATCATATACCTGTTTATTGAAAAAGATGGCAGCAAGATAATAATAATATAATATAATATTCTACCACATACACACAACACCATCTAGCCCAAACTAAGCAGAGCTTGTACTATGGGTACTAGACAATGGATAAACATACATATATACTTTTTTTTTGTAAATACATACATATTATACATAGAAACACCCAGACCAAGACAAACATCCATGTTCATGCACACAAATGTTTGACTTGATATAGATATATTATGATAATCAAAGTATACATTTGACATTTAATATAATTTTGTGTTTAAATTTTATTATATAAATATTTTGATTAATTATTTCAATTTTTAATGTATTTTATTATAATCCTATATTCTACGTAATTTTTTATTTTCTAATCCCCTGCTTTCATAGTTTATTTGCTTTATTGACTTTCACAGTATTGTAAGTATTATATAATTTTCTATTAATTGATGTATACTTATAATTATTATAAATTACATTGTTGTATTTTCGTCATAATATATTATAATGTTCTTTATATTGCATGCTGTGATCTCCTGTTATTGAGGAAACACATGTCCTATTTTAGTGAGCCCGTGCCTTGTAATAAATGTGTATTTCTTGTTGGAAAATCAAAATAAAAAATAAAATAAAAAAAACCCTCAAATTCTATCAGAAAGAAACGTAGTCATATTTCAATTAGGATAGATTGTGACAAGGAAAATTACTGCAATTGGCACCAATGTACTATTAAAAGCTATTGAGAAAACTGACTCAAATATTTTTCTAATTGCGTTGTTCATATTCTGATTTAGGGGCTTTCCCACAGGTCAATGCTATCAATGATGATGACAGAATATTGGGTAACAGCCTGGTAAAACCCATTTCAATAACTATAGTTACGAACCTACCTGGATTTGTAAATTTTTTGCTGTTTGAAGGTAAAGTAACTAAAATGTATATTCTAATGCAACAAGAAAGATGCTTAAGTCCAAACAGCTGATCAGAAAACATTCCTAGACTTACGCCTGAATATCTCAGCTATGTTTTTTAGGCCACAGTAATAAGGTCAATCCTATTACTGTGGCCTCTTGTCCTCCTATTGAACATTTTCTAATAGTAAAACACAATAACTTAATAAGTTATTATATATACTAATAACTTATATTTGTTTCAGTAATTAACCCTTCGAGCCTGTGTGGACAAGCACTGCTTCTTTATATGCCAAACGCTCGCTTGCCGACTAGAAAACCTTACAAACAAGCATAACTTCCTATTAAATGATAAAGTAGTGGAATTTTCTCGTACATAAAAATAAATTTATAACACTGAATAAGTTGACATTTTATTACAATTACTTGCAACGTGCAACAAACACTTGAACCGTAGTTTACTAGGACATTGACCCCTATACTCATCAAAGAAACCTAACTAGCGTATAATCTAGTGCCGGTAACCGCATCATCCTAGGTCATACTCCAGGCATGCTGGTATAATTGCAGCACGTAGCACACCGGCCCTTCACCGGCCTTGGGTGACTAACACCAAATTGTGATGATTGTATGTGATTGGTGGTGAATCATTGCGATGAGCAGGGGCGAGGTGCTTCGGATAGCGGGGAGCGATTTTGTCGCGGGTATGAGTCGAGCCCGCAGTGCGTCAACGTTGATTAGTCAACGATATACAGTTGGTACCGACGTAAATTCAACTTGATACAAATTCAAAAAGTCATAACCTAATAGAGACTGCTCTGTTGTGTTTCGATTGTAGGTAAAAGTTCTATAATGTAAATATAATATAATGTAAATGCAGGGTATCTGCACATTCTATTTCTAGGGCGCACCATTCATAGATAGTAAAATAATTTATCAACACGTCTTACGATTTTGAATTCAAATGCAAAATTAATGCGGTTAAATGACTTAAGTTACGTGAGAATTAACGTTACTTTTCAATATTTAAATGTAAATACCGGTGACATACAACGTGAATTTACATATATTTTTAAAGGAAAATATCAGTTGTGTTGTATGATGTACTAATACCTGGCTTTTATATATGTTGATATCATGGGCAAAGAAACTTATTGAAACTGTAAACCTATCAACTTTTAGTTTCGAGCAAAAGCCTGCACTATGACATGCTTAGTAGCATGATAAAATATATAAGATGACAACTTCCCCAAGTTCCAAAACCAGCATGTCAGTGAACAATAAATTTGTTAATTCTATTTATGTCTAATTAAAGCTCAAAGTCTGTTACGACAACAATTTGTACAATCTGTCGATTTCGACAGATGAATTTGGCGTGCTGAAGACTTCTCGATCGAAGTGTTGCTTACACAGAGGTGTCTGCCACCCTCAGTTTTCCTTGAACTTGATCGACTTCTGCTGCATAAATTTCGGATGCCTGCCAAAGTCCTATCGATATAGTATGAGCAAGTCATAAGACGCATGTGCTCATATCTTATGTTTTATACGTTTATAGTTTATGTATCATCCATACCTTCAAGTACATGATCACTTCTTCATCAGAACAAATAGTCGCTACTTGCTAACAGTATGACCTAAGGTTCACGTAACCTACAGTCGAACAAATTAGTCGCTTCCATATTTTGCGAATTCCAAATAGCTGTTATTTAATTACATTATACTGTCATGGCGAATTCTGGATATAATATCTATGACTGTATCTGTGATTTGTACGATGAGTCATTTTCTCTGAATTATCTTATTATTTCGTATTTTTCCTTGTGTATAATTGAATTATCGGTATTGTTATATTGGTTTCCATGTAAACATTGAGTAGGTAATCTAATAGTATAATTAAAAATACGATTTCTAGTAAGGTATGTATGTGTATTACTTATGCGTCTTTGACCTCACAGATGTTGTAGTGATATAAGAAGTTGCCTTGCTACTGCTTATGGTCCAAGTGGTGCTCGGGTTTGATCCCCACGCGAGACAAATAATGATACACAAATTGATTTTCTCCGTAATTTCCGTTGTTAGAATGTTCGTAATAAGGGATACATATGTAGATTGTAAAGCCCTTTTCAAATAAAATTCTTAGTTTAATTCCCATAACTATTAGTCTCATATAATTTATGTTTGCTAATATTAATGACACAAAAAGACAAATACTTGTACAATATGGTAGTGCAAAAACTGACGCACTCACACATGAAGCGTGAAAGCTTTTGGATCAAGTTGGTTGATTGTCAATGTGATTTTCGGTCGAATTAGATGTTTATGTGAATGCGTTTGTTTTCGCGTATTGTATTAAGACAACTTTCTGTGCCTGTGTATTTTTGCTACTGAACTTGTTAAATACAAGTTGTCAACATTGAGGGCACGTGATGTTCTGGCAACCCTTCTTACGTCAGAGTGACAGCCATACAAAACAAGGCAGTTTGGACCGATCGACCTCGAGTTTGGAAGTTTTACTCACCTGATATATAAGGATCGTGGAAGAAATAAAATATATGTTTATCAAAATAACTTCATTTAATTATCCTTAAAAATATTAATAATACATAATCTAAAGAGGACGGATTTTACAAAATTAAGAACTACAATAACATGCCTAATTACCATAATGTTATTTATTTACAAAATAAAAAAACACTACACTAAAATACTATTTTCACACTGATCTCAATGAGTTTTATATTAAAACTATTTCACTGAATAATATTAATTTTTACAATAGCAAAATAGGGAATACTTATTATTCTTTAGTAATACCATGTCTAATATAGTCAACAAATAAGGTCGGCCCTCTGCCTCAACAGTTCAAGTCGAAGTTCATGCTCTCGAGCGGCCAATCTCAAGGCAGCAATGCTTGAAGTCCTCACATCCTCCATTACTGAATGCATGTGCAAGTTTTCACTGCCGGGCGAAATTGGAGGGGAATCAGAGAGCGCTGGCGATCGGGTAATTTCGGGTGACAATCGAGAATGATCGGATGACGGCCGTGACATTTCCGAAGATGGCTGAGAGCGTTCGGGTGTTGGTCGGGAATGTTCGGGTGATAGCCGAGGCATTTCAGGGACCGTTAGATTTGCGAATAAAGAATGGAAATGCGCGGGTGATGTAGCGTATAGTGGGGCTCCAAATAGAGGCGGACGTGACAGCGGGGGCAGATACTGAGCGCCAAACAGCGGTGTGCTTGCATACCTGTTTCAAAAAAAGAACTAATAAGTACAAGATAACATATCAAATATTCAACCATTAATTTCATTAATCAAACGTGGTTATTTATATTATATAGAATGGCGTAGTTTTATGTAGTTGTTAATTAAAAACTAGTTTGACTACCAGCTATGGTACAAGCTCATTAACTTTACATACAAAATGATGAATTTATGGACAGCGTAAACTCATTCCTATTTGATAAATTAAAAAAATTAAGAGCACTTTGCTGTGTGATTGGTACCTACCTAAATGATGCTAGCGCTGCATCGAATGGTTTTCTGAGACCAAAACCGAGCTGTGACAACGGATGAGGAGGTGCCGGTAACGAGGCGGATGTTGGTAATGGTTGGGCTCCCCCTAGGTAGCCGCTGTAGGGATGAGCGTGGGGTCCCACTTTCTCCTGTTTACGCCATTTCGCGCGACGGTTTTGGAACCATACCTGTTGAAGAAATACAGACTTTAGAAACGAACAACAGGCTCTTTTTCAATAGGATATTGTAGGTTGCCTAAAACGTGTGTGTGTGTTTTCCTTCTATACCTTAATAATTTTCTCGTTACCTATAATTATAAAAATAATTGAGTTTGATGTTTATTTAACGACATCAAGCAATTATATCATTATGCACAGCGGTTTTAGTTTATATAATTAATTTTAAACAATTATAAGTTGCGTCTTCATTCTCGCATCGTTCTCGCTTTCTGGCGAAATACATTCACATATATTCAGAGATTTCAGAACTCAAAGAACGTTTGAATTGTTCCGAAATCGAACGCTTTGTATTGAACAGGGTATCTTAGCCTTTGTAATTTGTGACACTACTGCACTCAAACTCATAGGTTTACGGCGAACGCAATAAGATGGTAACCTATAAACATGTAGGTCTATACTCCATATGACTGACGGATGGCGATTTGGTTTGAGTTTTTGTCTCGCAGCTGCCTTTCTATGCCGTGGGTTGTAGGTTCGAATCACACACGGGATAAAATGGTGCGACTTACAAATGGTTGTTTTGAACCCAGGTGTTCTTCGTATCCGATTTTCAATATGGGTAGAGACTCTTGCCAGGATTTATTTGTAGTTCAAGTCTTTTTAAAATATCAAAATTATATAACGTGACTTTTTTTTAAATAAGTTTGAGCAGATGTACTAGCTTGCTAAGATCTCTGTGTTATGTTAAGTATTGCATCAGCTTTTTATAAATATCAAAATCAGTTCTTATATATTAAACTTAATACGCCGGTTTTCTTCTCTATAACTTACAAAGAAGATATATTTATCGTTAAGTAATAATTATATTTCTAAGTAATTATATAACAATCATCAGATCTCGTTAATTTTGTGATAGTATTGATACCACAATCAGCTGGTTTCCTCTATTCCAAAATATTATCGTATGACACGATGATAGCATAATTAACGTTTAATCAATTTCTTTTCTTGTTATTTTACAATATACAGATATAAATCGATTATATAGAAATTTTGTAATTCATTAGTCTAATTTCCATTTGCGGTTTCATGGTACTACTTTAGTACTAAAAGGCCTATCACACAAATAGGTATTCAACATAAGCTTTATCTTATAAAGCAGCGATAGCTCAGTGGGGAGACCAACAGACTGCAATGCAGAGGGTCTCGGGTTCGAACCCACATCGCGCACCTCTGACTTACAAAAGTTATAAGACTTTTCGAAATTATGTGCAAATTGATCGACAATTATCGCCTGCTCCGTGCCTCGGAAAGCACGTTAAGCCGTCGGTCCCGGCTGCCATGAACATCTATGGCAGTCGTTATTGGGAGAGTTTCGACACAAAAGTTCTCACTGGGTTGAAGTGACGCCGGTCTGCACTGACTGGCCTCCACATAAGATAAGATAAGATAAGCTTTATCTTCAAATCACATCAAGTATGGACCTGAAGATATTTCGAGATTTGATTTGGGGATTACCTACATTACAATATTGCTTCTATAAGAAATGAAGACGATGATGACTGATATTATAAAATTTCGCATATACATTGCGAGAAATACAAAATTTTATGCCATTCATATATAGTTTCATAACTATATTTCTGGAAAGATAGACAGAAGTGTATCACAGCAACATTTCGCTAAGTATGTTTTTAATCTGAAATCGAGCGAGCGCGAGCGACGTCGCAGACAAAAGAAATACGTCTCGGCAAAATTTCATATGAGTACATTTTTTTTCTTTATTTTGGATCTGCTGATAAATGAACGAAAGCAAAACAGACAAACATACATACAACATTCATGTTGTTAGTACGGATAATATAAAACTCAAAGAAAACTAACATAAATCAAAGTTAATTAAAAGTCGCAGTATATTGCCGACAAAATCTTAATCCGGACATATAAGGAATGCCCAGCCATTAGCCCGTGTTGGACGCAGATAGAACTTAATTAAAACGCATTTAGCAACAGTGTATGGACAAAAAATAACTCAATATCTATTTATAATTGACGTCATATATTTAATTCATTAATGTTTTTCATTGATTGACTTGTTGATATAGTTACGTGAACACACAGATACGGAACAACCAATTGTACGGTCCTAGATCAAGCTGAATATTACTGCATCTCTTTGTCATGTATTTTTCAGTGAACCGTTAAAACTACTGAGATAGATAAAAATAATAATTTCTAAGTCGTGAGATATGGATTTTTTGCTATTCTATTTACAATGTTATTAAAATATTAATTCCATTGAATAATCAATGGAATTAATATTTTAATTAATCACAATTTATTACTATAAAGTAATAAATTGTGATTAATTTTATTTTTAATTACTACATTGATTTTGTAAGAAAATAAAAAAGTTCGGTCATAAAGGTACATGTTTAGTAACTTCTGTCTGCGAAATAGGCGGACATGTGATTTATTAATTTTGGTAGCCAATTATAAGATATATGTATATTATAGTAACTATCTAAGCTTGCCGCCCAATTTGTGTAATTTATGTATTTTGTAAATTAATACCAGCTAACAAACGTAATATCGTAGATGTTTATTTTTCTAACGATTAAAAATTACTGTTTATTATAGATTATTTTCTACACACGAATTTTTGCATGTATTAATTTTAACATACCTACATATTGTACATTTACAAAAATATTTATCTTCTCTTATGGACCGACAAGATCAATCCAGTCACAATAACAGTCAACAATCCACATAGTATACCTTCTTATACAGTGTGTATAATAAACCCTGTCCGATCCATTAAGGGCTTGTTTCTCACTAATAAACATGCTAAGAAAAATAATTAAATAATTTATATCATCGTAAAAAGTCTTCATAATATTTTTAAGTACAGTATTGATCAGCATTTCTAACCTTAAATTATTGAAATTTTGCACAGTCTAGCAACACTGCACTAAAGTTGACAAAAACGTGGAGCGTGGCATACTTTTGGTAGCATTTTTCTAAGACTTAGGTAGGCAAGCGCGGCGTAGTGCGGCGCAGCATCGGTGAATCTTTATGAACTTTAGTGATACCATGCCATGCCATAGGTAATCTATTAATATATATTTTAAATAAATTAAATTTACTGGGCTAATTTTTTTGATCGATTTTTATTAAAGGATGTCGCTTACGTACTCATAATAAGCTACTGTATAACACCTTTAGGGATCGGACAGGGTTTATTATACACAGTGTATATCGCTGCCAACAATAAAAACACAGTTCCCATTAATTCCGCAAACGTCTATAAACGTAAAAAGTCACAACGTTTTCTAAGTAATTGGCAATTTTCAACAAAGTCGTATTTCCAATTTTGCAACGACTTGGACATTAATGAAAACATCCTACGGTCTTGTATGCCGTGATTAAGTGATCATTAAGGTGTCGTTACACCGATACGCGGACGGGCGGAGTCGCGTTTCCCCACATGTCTTATAAGGAATCTTGAACGCGTATTGTGACCATACTTCGACTTCTTAACGACAGATATTAATCGCTTTAATCTCTTTTAATAGTGTACTTTAAGCATTGTATAAAAAAACTAATTTCTGTTCGTGACCTTTTTGATAATGTGAAGTGAATGGTGATGTGTTTTGAAGAATTCATTTTTGGTAGCTCGCTACAATGGCCCTTTGGCATCTTAACTATCCATACAAATATTATAAATGCGAATGTAAGTCTGTCTGTTCATTACAGTTTCATCTGTTGACAACAGATGGAGCCAATCGCCAATTACTTAGACTTACTGACAAGTGATAAATAATTTTAATATAATTTTATATGAGACAGTCTGGCGGAGGACACCACTTTTTTGAGAATACCATCTAAGTCGCTAATGAAATCTAGTTTATTATAAATAAGACTGCGGAAATGGGGTAGTGGTAGTGAATACAACTTTTGTGTGTGTGCCGGGTGGTGTTAAATGTTAGTGTTTCCTATCGAGAAATTCTACGTGAACGGAGCTCGGAATCTTGAATTGTGCCTGATAGACGGTAAAGGTCACCTACTATTATGTCGGAGTAAACAAATGCTGATGACATGAGGATATTTTACGCAGCTGTCTAGTGTCTACCTATTCGGGGATATAGCTGTGAAACTAAAGATGTATGTTGGATAGTAGTTTGGTTGTTTGCTTTGTCTTTGTTCCATTATTCTATTTTATTCTAAGCAAAAAGAAATCAACTAAATTACGTTACAATTTAAGCAGAATTTTAAGTACCTAGCGTACTCAAGAAAACAGTTACGAGCCTGTTCGCCCCCTAGTAGGTATTCGTTAGGTTGCTTCATAAAATCCACCCAAAAATAGGAGCCCCGCAGTGCGGGGCTCCGTCTTTCTATAAAAGGGGCGAAAGTCAAGGGGCGTACGGGCTCGTAGCCGTTCAACTCTCCATTTTCATTATACCTAGCTTGCATGTGATAGGTATTATGCTGTTAAGTGTGAATATTCTATGCACCTTTAATTTACATAAACACATTAAACCTAAATTGTGTTGTTCAAAGTATTCGTAATATATTATAATAACGCCTGCTACAGTTTTTGAGCTCATAATTTTTATAGTAAAAAATATTATACCTTGCATAGACAGTTGCATATAAGACCGTAAATCATCGATGGCTGTTGTAATTTCGTATTAATAATATAATTACCACGTTCATGTACCTACTAAGCGAATAATCCGAACTGTAAAGACGCTACTGAATATATTAACACGCTGAAATATATTTTTTTACTCAAATGTTAAACTCCATTGGTACATCATACGATTATAATAATGGATTTGAATTATTAAATCTAATTTATAAACGCATAAAATATCTATAAAGTGCAATGTATGAATAATTTTGTGGTTACTTTTTTATATTTTTACACCAAGGAACATTGCTGTAGGTATAATTTATTTTATAGTTTTTGCGTTATGGAGTATGGATGATGATTTCTTGTAACGTTCTCGGTACCAACCATACCGAATTTGTCTCGTGAAATGACGGAGATTCTCGCGTACCGACACACATGCCAATCTCTGTATTGTATTTTGGTAACCTTGTCTATTACCGCATTATAACAGTCAAGTTTTTATGAAAGTATATATAGATTAGAATATTATTCATCAATGTAGGATAAATAGTTCAACAGGACAGGCAGGTTATCTATCTCATTTATAATATATTTATGAATATGCCAGGCAAAGGTGGCGAGATAAGTTGGACAAAAAAGATTGATCCTAAGCGCCTCTAGAATTGAAAAGAGTAGCGAGGCCTTTGCCCTGCATATGAAAATATAATTTAAAAAAGTAACTATTTAAGCTTTGAGTTAATACCTATCCCCTTTTTTTTCCAAGGCTAAATAGACTTATTATACTGGAAAAGTAATCATTTATATAAAATTTATTGTAAAAATATTTTTTTGACTTTTATGCCTTTAAATAAATTGGCAACCCTACGCATTACGAGAATATCCCCCATATAAATTCAATATGGTGATCGTAAACTTTCGTACACATGCGTACGTGAGTAAAATATACAATTTAACCATTTAAATAGTTACGATAATTGCTGGTTTTACTTTATAGCAATTAACTGTTTTTAGATTCCCTTATTTATGAGCTTACGTTACTAAGCAGCTAATAGTTCTATACTCAACTTCTTGGTGAATGAAAATAGTAGTATGGCCTGGTATTGTAAATATTAAGCAACTTTTAGGCGGCCCGCAAACGAACGACCTACCTACCATACATATGAGATGTGTTATACTGAATTTATAATTAAATGGCAGTTTAAAAGAATGCCGTGAGCTTTTTGGAGGTATTTTCTCATATGTTACCCTTTAGCTGAACCTAGCAATTAAACTGAATGTAAATGCAGTACCTTCAGTAAACTCACAAGCTTTGACGTTCTTAGGTGTTACTTTGTGACCTAAATAAATAAATGAATTGGACTTAACTTACGAACAAAGGACCCAATTTCGTAACAAAAATTGTATAACATAGAGTTCCGATTTAGTCTCGGTATCATATCACAAATTTTATTATTCTAAAATTAATAAAAACGTCAAATTTGAACTTAAAATGCATTTTACTTAACATTTGATGTTTATTAAACAAAGTTGATACTCTATTTTGAACATATTTTATTACTAAAATTGGCTTTTAGTAGAAACATTAGGTTTTCTATTCTCTAATACTCTAGCTTGTTAAGCAAGAGTAATAGAGAATTGAACCATCCAACACACACACATCCACCTCCAGCTAAGCCAGAACTTATTTAAGAAAAGGGTTGGTACAAATATTGCGGTAATATTTATGAATATTACCATCAGATATTTAAATAATAATAAAACTATGAATAAATGTAACTACCTACCTCTATAAAGTTGCATTTGAAAACATTTTACTGAAAGTTTTAAATATTATTCTCGAAAGATGTGAAGTTTGATAACAATTGTCGGCCTCGATGGCGTAGTGGTTAGTGTAACCGACTGCCACGCCTGAGGTCGCGGGTTCGATTCCCGCACAAGTCAAACATTTGTGTGCATGGACATGGAGGTTTGTCTTGGTCTGGATGTTTCTATGTATAATATGTATATATTTACAAAAAAAAAGTATATATGTATGTTTATCCATTGTCTAGTACTCATAGTATAAGCTCTGCTTAGTTTGGACTAGATGGTGTTATGTGTATGTGATAGAATATTATTATTATTAACTTGACTTGTTCTATGGCTCATTGACAAAAACATAGGCGCGGCTACTAAACGTCATGTCTCTAATTCGATACCACATTTGACCTTTGTAACTTTCTTATTTAAGAATATTTTAACTAACAACACAACGATTGGAACAATAAACTGTCTCCCTACCACGGGACACTTAAAATAATTTGTGAGACCTCTGCTCCCTTCACGGCATGACATTACATTATGTCACCAAATAGAATATTTAGAATACTGTACGCACCATAATTTTCTAGTCCAAGCGATCCTACTGTGTGACCTGACTTTAAACTCGTGTGAAAGAAAGTCTCATACAAATCTCACATCATTCTTCGATCAGAAACGCCATAAAAATCGAAAATAACTTATCTTATCTTATATCCATAATTGAATTCAATGTGTGTAAATTAACGTGTGTAAATTATTAAAAGAGGTATAACTAAATTTTATGTGTTATATTAATAGAGTACGGTATGTGTAAACTATCGGAGCGACCGAGACTTGTGAAGGAGACGTCCTGTCGCGCGGCTGCAGGGGGCCTTACGTGCGACTTTTTGTCGCGCCGCTTGCCGCAATCCCGCACTCTGATTTTATTACCACACTTTGATTGACTTTACTATATTATCTGCTGAATTTATGTATGAATGCCAAATTTGTTATTATTTCGGACAGGTAATTAAAACCTTAATGTGGAAATATGTGTTATTTTAAGTGGTTGTCTTGTCAAGGGCAGAGCGTCGGCTGTTGGTTCGCAGGGACAAAAAATTGTGTGTTTGACTAATAATTTTCCGGGTCGGGATGATCTGTGTTTGTAGTTTGACTGTTTGTAAAATCCACCGCGACACAATGGTTCATTTGTAGTACACTAATGCAAGAGCTATCTTTTTTAAGGGCGATGTGCATTTTTTATTCTCTCTAGTTTTCCTAGTACCAATTTTAATTGTATTTATTATCAATTCCTATACTTATTTATTATAGCTTAATATCAATTTCTCTGCAAAGAAATTGTTGTCTGAGTTGTGTAACCCAAAGGTAAAACGATATCCCGGATCAAAACTGCTTTTCAAATCAAATGTTCTAGAACTTACTATCATCTCTGAAAGCATAGTCATTGCATACGAGAGAAAAAGACAAAGCTACACAATGTGTAACGCGCTGTCTCTTTCGTAAGGTTAAGGACCTTCCATTATTACATTTTGATGCTGAGACATAATACTCGAGGCATAGGACCACGTGACTGTTTAAATGGTCACCCTCTGAAAAGATGCCTGGGATAATGTTGCTTAACTTCATAAATAAATCGAACCCACTATTATTATAGTAGGTATACATATTGTATTTACTCTTACCTGTATTCTAGCTTCGGTGAGGCCGATCTTTAAAGCCAGTTCTTCTCTGTAACAATAAAAAACAAAGGTTGAATACGTGAGTTAATAAAGTGTTCAGGTAAGTTGATATTTGCGAAATTAAATCAGATCACAACTTGAAATTATTTTACGACAACAATTGTAATGAGAATACGCAATGCATTCGTGGATCTACTTTTATATTAGTAAACTTATTAAGCATAAGCCTGGTCCTACTCAATAAAATCAAAGTTATCTGTCCTAAAAAGAGAATCACTGCTACGTTGGCAAACAAACATATCTGATCTGAAGGTAAGCTTGCTATAGCCTACGATTACTTGCAATAAGAGCGGTATTACTCATACGATGCCAACCCTAGAAAAAAGAAATTAAAGGTGAGCTGACAGGATTCTACCCTTACGCCTGGTTTCCTAGAAAGGGTTACTGATACCATCCTGAGTGAACCGGGTTATTCGTACCGTCGCTAAATAATTTTTAACAAGGGGATCTGCTACATAAATATAAATTATAAATAATGATGTTAAACTATTGATTATTGATATTGAATGGCAATCTTTGAAGAAGTTATGTTCTGTCTCCTTTAGGTAAACGGCTACAACTATGACATAAATTACATTGATACAGATGGCCATTTCACGTCGCACGATAACACTCGCGCTCATACATGTACAGCAAATTCAAATTAATATGGCCGTATGCAGTTCAATTACTATTTTCGGTCTTACTATGAAAATGCTCAAATAATTCCTATATTAACTCAGCATTTTCATAATACACACCAAGCAAATTAGATACACAGATTTTTTTAAAGAACGATATTTGTGTTTTTTTTCCTTAGTTCACTCCGGACCCGCATGACATTCAAATACATAATAATTGATGGAGAATCACACAAATAAATGTCCCGTTTGGAATTAGAACCCACAACCCCTTTGCCCACGCGGCGGGAGCGTTGAGTTGACCGCAGGCCCACTGCCCCATCCATGCAGTAAAATTTCAATCTTACCTAGTAAAAACATCAGGATAATGTGTTCTTCCAAAAGCCTTCTCCAGCTCATCGAGCTGGTAACTCGTGAACGTGGTTCTGTATCTCCTCTGTTTCCTCTGAGGAATGTCCTCATCATCCAGACCGCTACCGGAGCCAGGCCTCTCGTGTTCCATGGGTGGAAGGTCCGGAGTGGTTGAAGAACCAGGCTCTGACACGCCCATGATGAAGTGTGATGGGTAAATGATGACGGTTTTGAATACCAAGGAAGATTCTGTAACAAAAATATTTCAGAATTTATGATTTGTTGGAGAACGAATATAAGTTTACGCAAATTGCCGATCGTGAGATTTTAATGACCACGTCTGGCGTTGTTATTAAATGTCTATTTTTGTACAATTTTGGATGGCAATGGAAGGTTTGAATTATGACTAGCTGGCAACTTCCTATTAAGATATTTGATCAAAGCTTTTGCCGATGTGACTTATTCGTGGACAACAATAGGCTTTCCCTTAATTTCGATATAAACATACCTCATGAAATGTCGGTGCAATCTTTGCCTAGCCTTCCAAGTCACAAATCCTTATTGTATAATTATATACGTAACTATAGGTATATTCCTCGGCATATGTAATCAACTATATATTTATTATATAAAAATAAAGACGGTCTTCTGTCTGATTTGTCAGAGATCATTTTCTATTTCTACGTCAAAAACGAGTATATATTAAGCGTGACTTAAATTCCCCCGTGAATGTCCTGTAAGCTGACATCGATATGTTCAAAACACGTTTTGTAATCTTTAGCTAATAATTGCCAAGCGTTCCTAGGACTCGTTTTTAATTAGACTACGAAACTGAATCGGACGGTTATCGACTGAATATCAATCGCGCCACACTAATAAATCAGCTACTTTTGAATAAAATAACCGTTACTCCGTGAATTTCATTAAAGAGCGTTAAATAAGCGTTAAGATCACGTTATTTGACTGATGGATGGCACTGTGATTTAATTGGTCGCCTCGTTTTATCAAAATAGCATGCTCTCTCTTTGGATAATAATTTATTTGATTGGCATTCAATGGTTTTAAGTTTAAGGATCGAAACTTTAATCATCATAAAAATTACTAAGGAATAAATTTGACATATATTATATCCTGTAGAATAACTCTCAAAACATGTAATGAAACGTACTTTGATGTTTTGACAGCTTTTGTATCATCTAAGAAATATGTAGTTGTTATAAAAACGACCCTAATGGCCACTCCTACAACTTACAAGTAAAAGTTATCCGAAAGGTAAATCGCATGCTGTCTGACTCATGTTAGGTTAAAGAAGAGAGATGGCGAGACTTTTATCTCATAGATAAATTCTATCTGGAGGTGGTTGTACAAGCCCTAAGTGTTCTTTGTGTCCGTTGTTATCATTTTTATAAAGACCGCTCCAGTGTTGAGTAGCGCGGCGCTATCTATTTGAAAATAAATGTTATAATATAAAGTTACTCCATGAAATATCACAAGCTAACCATATTTCACTTTTAAAATACTTAAGAAAAACAAAGTAACAATTACAAAATATAATAAATTTAATAACATAATAAATAACGTGCTATTTTAACATACTATTTTTCAATAATCTACAAATATCAAAGGTCAAAACGAAACATTGTGAGGAACAGTTGGAATTAAACCTTCACATTTTGCTACAAACCCATGAAATATCGATCCCAGATTATCTATAATTGCATGTGAACTTTTAAAATTATATTTACGTTGATTACAAAGGAGATATAATTATATTAAAGATAATGTTGGCAGTTATTACTATGCAACGGGCTGTGTCGGGCCCTTGCTATGAAACGACAGCCACAATTACCGGTGTATCATTATTGCCCATCTAAATTGCAATACGCAAACATCCGCTTTCCTTACTCACTCACTATTGTTAATGGTATGAGTAAAATGTATGAGCTTTGTAGAGGAGCAACTTTTTGTCACTTGATCTCGCGAAGAGATTGCGTCGCACTCGTCTAATATGGCGACGAGTGAAGCAAGCGCTAGGGACAGGTCGCCGACGTAAACTGATAATAAAATGGATTGCTTCGACTTTGCATTACAATTCAAAGGGTAAAGTATTTTCTATAAATGCTTAGTTTAAGGCCAGCTATGATCTATTGTCAAGATTATTAAACGTCAGTGATCTAGAATACAAAAAATGGCAACCGCTCTTGATTTTTGGTTTTGGGCAAATCAAAGAATTAATTAATGTTCATGGCTCCGTTTTTAATTTTGAAGACTAGTAGTGACTGCCTGTTGCACTTTGCTGGCGTAGTGAGCTATATACTGACAAACAATCTCTTAAAAAAGAGGAGTCTATATAGGAGATGCTGGTGCCTTGCATTGGGTATGTTAGAAACAGGTCTGACATAATTATAAAAATATGTAAACCGCAACTATTTAATACATAGTAACACTAAACTCACCAAAATGCAAAACACTAAATAAACTAAGCAATATTTGGCAACATTTCATCGCCCGTAGGTATACCGAACCTAAATGCAAGAGAAGTTAATATGACCCAAACATTTTTGGATAAAGATGAATATTGAGAGAACTATAAAAGTTATGGTCGTCATAAAAACATCTTGTTTTAAGTAAGTGTGAAGAACTTAATTGCACGTTTATGCAACGGTTTATTTTTGGAGTACTAAAAATTTATTGCTGCAATCTGTCTGAGTAAATTTCATGGTATAAGGTGGTCTTTCCTAGAGGACAATTTAAAAATGTATTGGATTCGATTTTAAATTATAATCCAAATTATACTACATTATAAGCTCATCTGCCTCGGCGGCAAGCTACGCAAGAGATTTCTATTTCGATTCGCCAATGGAGAAAAGTGCTGTTGTATTTTTAGGTCAAAAAATGTTGTGTAACAGGGCAGGGTCTAGACTTGTATCCGTTAGCCGACAATAGGCTTGCCCCGTATAACATAAATAATAATAATAATAATTTACAACACACACACACACAAGACATTACATGGTGAACAATAGTGGTAGTGCAATAATTGAATGACGAATAAATACATAGAACCTAACATAACTATCCCTTCGAAGATCTAGCCGTGAGGCAATAATCTATTTTAATTTTATTTACCACGTTTTGCTTCATCCGATTTTACAGATAACTTTTAAGACTCTACTGTCGGCGCAGTTAAGAACAAATAGGAACAAACCATCCACTATGTTATAAAAAGATTGACTACAAAACAGCTGATTTGAAAGAATGCCTGCTCTATTTATAAGAAACATATTTTTAGTATGATCTAAAAAAGATTATTCGCCACGCTTTGCTGATTTTAACATTATAAAACAAACATTATCACCATAATATTTAAAAAAACAACTTGCTTTTTCACCTTGTTTCTAATATCTACATTATAAAGACTTTTATGTATAATTATTACGGTTTTATAGACCAAGCGATTATACTATGATACGTCAGTTCCTAGTCTGATATTTTTACATACACGTACAGAGCAGGTGAACAATCTAAGGCGCGGTTCTTACATTAAGAAACCAGTAGTTTTAGCTACGGCGATTAAATTACGACATATATTTCATAGAATTATATTACATATATATTTTATTATAAATTAGCTGTCCGTAGGTAAAACAGCAAATTTATTTAGTTAAGACTGCGCCAAGCGAAATGTGCTAAAACAGGCGGTCACAGTTAAGTGAATAAAATCAACACTTTTTGTTTAATACAAATATAAAATATACATTTACCATAACAATGAATGCGTTTACAATTACTCCGTGAAAAAAACTTAAAATAATTAACATTTTCGCCTACAAAATTACGTAAATTTGCACGCGAAATGCAAAAACGTAAGCTCGTGTTATGTGATTTTTAGATTATAACAGTAGAAATATATCGTATTTAACAGCTTAAACGAAACATAAATAGTTACACTACAACTTGTCCGTCCTAAATATTTAAGTTATTGGTTGACAATAAAGATACATATTTATCAAAAAATCCCCTTCAAATCCTCCATACAATTTTACTATGGCGGCCGCGCGCCGATTTGAATATGCGCCGTACGTGCTGTCATTATCTGTCTTACGCTCGGCGCAGTCTTAAACGTTTGCAAATTACCAATCGTTCATTCACTACTTCGTAATTTTGACAGCAGTGGTAGTTTTGTCAACCCTGTTTTCAAGCTGTTAGGCAAGGGCCTCTTCTCTGTAGAAGAAGGTTTAGCCTATCGATGATATTATTGAACGTATGTATATTAAATGTTGGCTACACGAATGGCGTAATAGTTAAGTAGTCCCCTCGTCACTGCGCACGCGACGAGATTTGTGGGTTCCACCAACACGGGACTAAAATTTTGTGTGATCCACATATAGTTATTCCAAGTCTGTGTATTCATTGTATCTGTTTGGATGTCTATAAAGTTCCTTGCGAATAAGAATTGTCTTTTAAATAAAAATGTGATAAATGCGTATATATGCGAGAATTGTCTTTTTAAATAAAGTATGTCTATTTAAATGGATGTAGGACCTTTACTCAATGTTTAGCTATTGTTAGAGTTTATGCCTGTTTGTTGTTTATTCTTCAGGTAGTAGAACTTTTCGCGCGAGTAAAAGTTTCCACCTAAATAGTCACGTGAATGTACTCCTAACACATGCACGTAATTTACGTTTACTCATCCAAAATACCTCTTAGTAATTTTCAACCTAAAGTCTTCTGTAATCAAAACTCTCATGGGTTACTTTACTACCAGCGATTTCTCGCCTTCATCATATATTACTGTAGATATGACGTGTTTCACGTTATTACATCGCGTCTCACTTCGCGACAACCTTCAAGTTGCTAAGTCAATTTGTTCTATTTAACATTCCGCAACGCATAATTCCTATAATCTGATCTCAAATACAATAAAAAAATGTCCGTAATACCGTAATTACTAATTACCGTACATTTTTGTACGAGCGATTCGTTTTATCCAAGAAACAATTAACACAGTTAATCAACTATACAGACCCAATTAACAAGTGTTTAATTAAGTTTCAGCCAATTTATTTGTCATTCAATTATGTTCCTTGACTGCTGAGGTATTAAGTTCATTATTGTACAACAGATTGGTTAGAGAGCTTATTTTAGAGGAGTTTGGCTTTTGTTTTAAATAAGTGATAACGTGTAAATTGTGGGTATGTTAATAAGTGTTTTATTTAAACATTGATTTGACTGCCCAGACGGCGTAGTCGATAAAGTGGTCGTCGCGCCACTGGCATGGTGCTGAGTGTTGTGGGTTCGATCGCCACACGAGACAGAAAATTGTGTGTTTGATCCACCAATAGTGTAACAACTTGCATGCATTATTATTTCTGTATGTATACACCTGTATGAGCAAATAAATAAATTTTAAACAAATATTATCGGCTCTGGGTGTTCTTTGTGTCTGTTGTTTGAATATTTGTATATTCCCTTGCAACACAGGATTCATACTTTGTGCGGAAGTTGTTTTATAAATAGACAAAGATAAACATGGCTCTAATTGCGTAATGTAAATGTATAAAGAATATCATACGAGTGAATAAAGCAAAAGGAATTGAAGCAGTGAAAAATATTGTGAAATCTCAAATCAAATAGTTGAAACACTGCCTCACAGGAGTGTTTAGGAATTTACAATTATAAATTATAATTAACGTATGCAGAATTATTATGCTTGACGCCTTGCAGTCAGTTTTTATTGCCATAAATGCGTAAATAGAGTACTCCATCTAGGGCTTGTAATAAACTTATAAATTATTTCACAGAGAGTGCTTATTTATGTTCGTGTATGTGACTGTGTGGAAAACCTTGGGGGAGGCCTATGTCCAGCAGTGGACGTCTTTCGGCTGAGATGATGATGATGATGATGATGTGACTGTGTTCTTAGATAAACAAGAAAACTGCCAAACGAACAAAATAGAACAATTGGGAAATAACTTAAAATTGCTTAAGAGTAAGGGAGAGAAGGCCATCACAGCAGGATTATGACGTAACAAGTTAGTCATACCCTAATAGTTTAGTAATAAAACATATCAACATCAAACATTGCTAAAAAGCTTTTATAATTTATAAATTAAACTACCATACTGGCCCAAATGCTGGCCTTGGCATAGCCTTTGGCGCGGTGTGATCGTAGGTCCCACGTAATAAGGGAAGGCTTTTGCTCAACTCTTGGAACAACGTGGGACCTAGCTACTACTGTTGGCTTGTCGGCCTCGATGGCGTAGTGGTTAGTGTTACCGACTGCCACGCCTGAGGTCGCGGGTTCGATTCCCGCACAAGTCAAACATTTGTGTGCATGAACATGGATGTTTGTCTTGGTCTGGGTGTTTCTATGTACAATATGTACGTATTTACAAAAAAAAAGTATATAAGTATGTTTATCCATTGTCTAGCACCCATAGTACAAGCTCTGCTTAGTTTGGGCTAGACGGTGTTGTGTGTATGTGGTAGAATATTATTGTTATTATATTATTACTGTTACTACTACTACTTTCTACTACCTAGAGCTTGCTAGGTCCCACGTTATTCCATAAGTATCTAGCTATGTTATAGGTCCCACGTTATTCCATGGATGCAATGCGGGTTTAATACACATGTATCTATATTATCTTCGGGATATACGATATGAATATGTATTTAGTGACACGTGTTAATAACTGTCTATTAGTGTACTTCTCTTTACTGATACACCCTTAATGACACATGTCGTTAAAATATTGAGTTTTACTATTTAAACTGTTATTATAATCACAACTGTCTAATATACTTACAATTTCCAAACTTTCAAATTCCGGGTCGTGTCAACAAAAAGTTATTGGGTTTTCTGTTAAGAAATCTCAATAGCAGCCCGGGATTAGGAAGTTGATGTTAGACACCCCCGTGCCTCGGAAACCACGTAAAGCCGTTGGTCCTGCGCCTGATCTCTCTCCGGTCGTGTCGGATTACCGTCTTATCGGACCATGAGAGCTAGGGAACAGAGAGTGCACGTGTGTTTGCACACACGCTTGTCCACTATAATATCTCTTGCGCAGGTGGCCAATCTCCGTTAAAATTAGTCGCCGTGACTGAATTTCGGTCTGCAGGACATTATTATTATAACCACAACTAATTATATATATTACTGCTTAGTAATATGATTATTTGACATTATTTTCTAATCTTTTTACCAGTTAGGTATAGCACCCGTATTTTTATTTTTTCGACATTATGGTTTTCATTGTATAGCATTTTCTGCCAAAGATATCGCAATAGTTTTCGCAATAGCACATTGTTTATGATCTATTTTTATACAAGGAGACAAAATTATACATAGTTTTTATAAAAATAATTGGTTAGCTATTATTTTTATTAACCACTGCTTAAAATTTTAAATGAGTTTAATTTGACTCGGAAACAGTTATATTTAAACAATGGGCTATTCATTCTATAAATAACGTTTGGAACCACAAATATAATATACCTATATGTTATATACTTATAAGTTATATACCTACATAATGGTATATATTTATATGCTATTAAATATGGAATATGCGTAAATATTTAAATATTTTATTAATCGCTTACAGATTCAGATTATTCAATTTTCAGTAATTAATACGATCAGGAAGTATGTAACTGTAATTATAATTAAAATTGTAATTGTTTTGTTAATTACATATAATTACGTTTAAAAATCACAATTTATATTATAATTGTTATAATTAATAGAATTATTATTTTATGAAATTCCTTTTATTTCATAGAATTGCATTATTAGAATAGTCTAATATTAATAAACATTATCTACCGCATTTTTTTTTGTAGTTTTATAATATCGCAGTGATATAATTACCTAAGACAAATTAATTAAACAGACAGATTTATATATTATGATAACACATAAAAAATAGAATATCATATTAAAACATAATAAATTTATATTTAAAAACAACATTTTCGGCTGAATGAATTAAAATTTATAAACAAAGTTTCCTGACAAAAACCAGTATTAAATAAAGTATGGACTATCACGAGAATTACCTTGGTGACTTTTGATGTCGTGCTTTTTTCATAATAAGTAGGTATCATATAATGTCGTACCAGTAATGGTTTCGTAATTAACTGCCTCAAAATTCAAAATTATCTCAAGTTTTTAAATAGTAGAAATCCATACATTAATTTAGACGTAAGTATACATATTATTAAAAACATTCAATCCACTGCCGACGTGAACCCAATCCTAATACAAGCATTTTAGCTTAACTTCAGGAGTCACCAAGAAGAGTAAATACCAAGTAAACTAAATTACTAATAAATGCCTCACACGTTATTTTTTATGCAACTATGGTGGCGAACAATCATATAGCCCACCTGATGGTAAGTGGTCACCGTAGCCTATGGACGCCTGCAACACCAAAGGCATGACTTGCGCGTTGCCGACCCTTTAGGAAAGGAAGTGGGAAGGAGAAGGAGCGGGAAGGGGGAAAAAAGGGTGATTGGACCACCGGCTACATGATGTAATGTGGTAAATCTTTAATAATATTAGTCTTCTTCAGAGGTTAATGAAAACACTATGTGGGTCTATGTGTCCGTCTGTTAGTGACAGATTGGTGTTAGTGACAGGCATAACTCCGGAACCACTGGACCGATTGACTTGTTGCTTGGTTTGCATACCTTGGAGTCATACCTCGGTCAAGTTTGAATATGGGCCCTGTGGGTCAAAAGACTCCCGAGATATAGGGGTTACAAGGTCACATGTATTTTAAATGGAAAAATATTGACTTGTAACTTGGTGTGCAGACACCTATTTAAGGCGAAGCGGTTAATTCCTGGGTTTTTACAAACATCTCGTTATCTTAAAACATAAATAAATAAACACACCAGAAGTAACTTCTGTATCGTAGGTATATTACTCAATTTTGTATTCATTTCAAACCGACGAGTAAAAGCAGAGTGATCCTTAAACCACAGAGCTATTTACGCAGACATTATTGCTAATATTGGTTAAGCATTTCGCACTCTTAATAAAACAGAGACTTATCTCAATATTTTGGATTAAACAAATTTGAACTCTATTGCAATGATTTAACACAAACATAATATTAGAATTTAGCATATACAGTTAGAGTCCAAATTGCCTTACTTTCAAATTTCGAGTTAAGTCGCTGTTTTATTAAGAGTGCGATTTATCAACAAACAGCAGCAATTGATACTAAAACCAAATCTGAACAAAGAACTCCAAATCCATACTGTCTCATTCCGGGGACGGTTTATCCAAATTCTCCGATATCCTTCACAACAAAAGAGATTATAACTAATGACACAGTAAGTATAATAGCACCTGATTGTAGTCAAACAGAAAGTAATTATCGTTATCTTTCGACAGGATGGATTAGATAATTGTTACTTTAGATAAGTCTTACACAATAAGAAAGTGTTTCTCACGGGGAACACGCAATAACCAATCGAATAGCATTTTGTTTCCGTCATGTTACTTCAATAGTTTTAAACGTAACATAGCTACCGTCTACATATATACTTCTGAAAGGTAAAAGGCCTAACTCTTGCAATAGGGCCTATATTTGATATTTTACGTTGATGTAATATAGGCAACAGGAAAAAGCGTTCATAACAAACATTTAAGGGTTTGTTCCGCATTCGTCCCTCATGTTTCGTCCCAAACTTAGAGATACGGATTCGTCCCAAAAATTGTTCCTCATATGCTCTTAAATTTAAATATTCATATTTTTATTATCTAATGTAATTCCTATTTCGTCCGAAATCATGTTTCTTTTCTGTAACAGTTTTTTTTTTGTATGGAATTTTTGTTACTCCCTCACTCTCTGCAAAACTTTAGACTTGTGATTGCATGACATCAGGAGCGCTACAACGAAAAGATTTGAAATTATTTTTAACCTGTAGGACGAAAAAGGAATACTTTAAAAGAGGGGCGAAGGAGGAACATTTTGGTATGTGTTACGTAATATAGGGGTAAATGCAGAACAAACCCATTTAAATTATAGATGCGCCCCACTACGTTTAAATATGGTTACATTTCTAGGTATTCAGTTTTCATCTGATACACAATTCCAACATGTTATCTGAATTATAAATATAGTATTATCATGCTCACACATATTGAAAGTTGTACACTATCGTTCTCTATTTCATGTGCGAATTCTTTTTAGTGCGGACACTTTTTCCTATGATTGAAATCTTTAGAAAAAGAAACCATTTTGAAAAAGAGCATTAAATTTTTTCTATATTTTGGTATGCGCTAAAGTGGGGGTTTAGAATATCTCGCTATTTCCCTCGCACGCCTGTGTTTAAATAACGGTTACGTCACACAATGGTATCTTACGTCCTTTCGGAGCATCGTTCTATTATACATGGAGTATGTAGGTGTTAAATTTTTCGTATATATCGCACCCCCAGTGGAATAAAGGCGTAAGAAGAATATGCTACCTTTAGAAGAGAGAAACAAAGACATAACGTGGACATAAGGTGTATTTTTAGCAAATTTTAAGTACTTATTTTAGTAGGTATATAGTCTTTTATGATTGGAAAATATCAAATCTATTATGATGCGACAAAATGGCGCGACAATATGTTGTGATTTGACAAAAAATAAAGCCTTTATGTTTTTGTCAAATCACAACGAAAATAATTGAGCTTGTGTATCTTTACTTGCATTCGAATCTGCAATAAAAAAGATCGACGTAAACGTACTTACGCCTTTATTGCACTGGGGGTGCTATATGTATATCGCACTTTTAGACCTTATTCTACTGAAACAAAGATCTTGTTATTAAATATATAACAAAATAAATTAACATTAGTGCAGTGGGCGTTGTTAGTTTAGAAAAATAAAGGCAACAAATAATCTGAACTCTGAACTTGCACATAATGATGGTAGGTAAAACAATAACTTTGATTCATAAATCACATCATCATTTGTTTAATATATCCATATTATTAGTCCATTAAAATCTTTGTTAAGGAAATACTCAGAAATATACAATAATTTATATTTTTGAGAATCTCACTTGTATACAACTTTAAAAACAAAATAAAGTATTGAACAAATAAATTATCATATTTAGATAAAACATGTCTACCTCAACATCAATCCTGTATTCTATTAACTGTTTGGACCAAGGTGTATTACACCCATATTTTAGCTATTAGGTTTAGTTCCCGCGTATATTCTTCTTGCCTGCCTCGTATCTTCTATACTGCCTACCAAGAAACCGTTTAACAGTTTACTTGCTTTGACCTAAAGCTCCTTGCTCTCTTAATCTTCTCTCAATTTGTGTAACCGAAAACCGAATCAGCCAAGAAACTTGTGTAACTGTCGAGGTGTCCACGGTTACACAAACTTGGCTGATTCGGTTTTTGTAAGATATATATGTTTTTGAATAAACTAAAAGGTAAACTAGTACGATTATTGAAAGCTGAGCAATCAGCAGTCGCGTTTGTATGTAGGTACGATTACCAAAAATCAACTTTACT
Organism: Catocala fraxini; assembly: GCA_930367265.1. Lineage (NCBI taxonomy): Eukaryota > Metazoa > Arthropoda > Insecta > Lepidoptera > Erebidae > Catocala > Catocala fraxini. The sequence continues at coordinate 8,143,469 of OV884029.1, forward strand.
TTTGTTACGACTTGATAGGTACTTACGAATGAATAACATTTGCGTAAACGTTAGACAATTATATTAGGTACTTACGACTAAAATCTTATATCATAATTTTAGCCCTAATTATTAATTGTCCCACTGCTAGGCACTGGCCTCTTCTGGGTATGTGAAACATTAAGTTATAGTCCTCCCCGCTGGCAGTCCGGGTTGATGGACTTTTGATAGACTTGGCACATCTTTGAAATCATATTATAGAACGCTTATTCATGCAGATTTCCCAACCACGTAATCATTTACTATTTGATACGCAAATAAAGGTACGTACTTGAGACCGTACTTTTGATTCTACTCGACTATTATTACTGCCCTATACTAAAAATCCTAAAAGGACTTATAGTATAAGGCCTTAAAGTAAAATTCCATTAACCATATTGTTTAAAGCTCAATAAAATTAGGTATAGTTCACGATCGATTAGGTGGATCAGTTTCGTGGTAGTGGTCACTCTGTGAGTACCTGCGGAGCGTGACGTTACACCTGCGCAGGCGCATCTGTCGCACGCGCCGGTAATCGCGATCTACTGCGAACCGAGCCTTCGTGCCTTTTGTTTTAGCATTGTAGTTTACTATTATTGTTTATATAACTATAAAATTGCAACGGTTAATGAACGGTAGATTGTTGTACCATTAAGATGGCAAACAAGTATGCCTCAATGATGGTAAGCAGTTACCATCAATGGGAAGCTAGACTAGAAATATCGCTCGTGTATTTCTGATTGAGTTTTTATGCTACCAGCGCAAGAGACACATTACACACCGGTAGATTACCCGTCTGACAAGACGTCTGAGTAGCTATGAATACAAAATTACCTTCATTAATACTTATTGCTCTTACTGATTATAATGTTTGTTTATTGTAGTGTAACCGATTTTACATTATGTCAATAAATTTCCATCCCTCATAAACAGTCCTTTTTTGCTTGATGAAAGATACCTTTTGTCGTATTATGTACCCCTGGCAACGTATGTATATGCAGAATTGCATGATGATCTGTCGAGTAATTAAGGCGTGAAAGAGGAACAAACAAACGCACATTCGCATTTATAATATTAGTTAGGATATCACTTTACATTGGTGTTATATCTTCTAAATATGTGACCCTAGAAATATTGATAATATATATCTAGGAATACCTGGGGATCTTGCCCTATCTGTAAATCAGATTTAAATAACCACTACAAAGATATCGTATTTCAAATAAGTATTTATAATTATTATGCAATTAGTAAGGTATTAAATTAATTAAGAATGTAATGGATATCATAAAAAGCGAAGGCAGGAATTTTTGCATATAACCAAATAAAATACAAAATTTACCGAACCCGTAATTGTTTTCTAAACAGTTATTTTATCAGAAAAAAGCGATACATTTAACCTGTCATCGGCGTGCTAGCCAATAATTTGTTTTTTCGCCATCAAGCCATAAAGATGCAAAGATGTTTTTTCTGCAACGAAGCTTTCGTGTAAATAGAACATACTATGCAACCATATAATTATTTTCATGGATACCTAGAATGCTAAACGTCATCTACAAAATTGTAATTACAACTCACAAATAAATTTTAAATATTGAAAACCGAAGTGAAATTGGTGAACAAACTGAAAAAATAAATTAACCGCCGACATGGTCCAGCGTTTCCTCTTTGCGAGGCGGAAAAAATAGTTGAGTAAATTAAATAAAGCAATCAAGATGTAAATTTTAACGCTCGAACGATCTCGCGGTGAATATTGACGAATATTATCCACTGATTGGCTCTGTCGAGCGGGTAATGGACATATTGTTAGAAAACCTTTTTTATATACCAGCTAGCGGGACCGAGTTCGTTTGCCCCCATAACTGCAAATAAACCTTGACTTTTTGTCATCTAAATTCGGAATAAGACTTTCGTTTAAACACCTCTTTTATAAAAATAATAAAATGCAACTCTGTGGGCAATTTTAAGGCATTTTAACTTACCTATGTATATAATTAACTAGCTAATGATAAATGTAATGAATAAAGATGTTAGCTAGTTATGTATTGTCATTAAACTTAGCCTATGTAAAAGTTTATATTATCGATTCTATAGTTCCAAACTTTAGTCCCCACATATAAACAAACAAAGTCTACCTCTATAATATTAGTAGACAAAACAAAACTTTAAAGTTTACAGACTATACCGTATAAAGCAAAAATATATTTAAGTATATAATGTACCAAACATAGAGCCCACATAATGGGAGGTGTGCCATCCACTTAATAAAGTGGTAGTCGAGTAACAGCTGAAAAACCTAAAATCGACTATCACACGGTCATGATCGATTTTGAAACTTGCCAAAAAAGTAGCCAACACTACCAAAAAAAGTTATTTAATCAGCCAATTGCTGTCCACTGCTAGACTTACGCCGCGCCCAATTTGCGCTACAATACCTAGGTATACCGATTTTCTTGTCCAGGCTATACCAACTTTCTTTACAATAACAATTATTAATTATTAACGATTAATTATTATTAACAATTATTATCCTAACTGACTAAATAATATTATAAATGCAAATGCTAGTTGGTCTGTTTCACCCCTTAACTACTCGACCGATCATCATGAAATTTCACATACACGTTGTCAGTGGAACAGAAAAAAACATAGGGTCCTTTCATCTAGAAAAAAACTTTACTTTGTTACTAATTTAACCTAACCTAGAAATACGTGAACAAAGCCGCGGGCAAAATCTAGTAATTTTTATAATTGAAACTTTGTGTAGAAGTTTTTATATTTATCTACTTATAGCGCTCTGTGCAGCGCTCTGGCGATACAGTGTTTCAATTAATTCCGTCCCTATAAATATTAGCGAAGATCGTAATAATTTAACACACTATTGGATAACACTGTTCATTATAAATCATGTGAAAAAAGATGTAATGGCGGAGTTTAGTGCCGTAAATGAACATGCTTTTGGAATGGTTAATGCCATGAAGAGTGCGGCCCCAATGCCTAAAGTGGATGTGCCTTAAACGATGCACGTACCGATATAATTGTAGCCGTGTTTATGAATAAATTACGTTGTACATTGGCAATGCGATGATATACAAAAAGTGCATACACAGCCTTATAAAGTAACTGTGCAGTGTGAAATTGCTGATGACGACACAAATATTGAAATACTCCGCATTCGTCCATCGTTACACTTGATCACAACATTATTTATGATAGTTGTAAATATTGTGTTTAAACTGCGATACGATATTTTAGACATGTTTTATTTTATTAACTTTTTATGTTAAAACCAAGAATATTATTCTAAAGTATTTACATTACATAATATACATATGTATCACACTAATATCAATATACAAAGCTATTATAAAAAATATGTTAAAATCAACTACACAAACAAAAATATATGACTATATACCTACTGTCGACAGAATTGGCAACGTGCCCAAAAGACTGGCAGCAGTGCATTACAGCAAGCCACTGGTTTTGCAACTCTGCAGAATATTAACATCTATTGGTCTTTCCATATGAAAAGATATAATAAACTATATATATCAAGATAAAGCACCCACAGAAACCTGGATATCTAACAGAATGTTATACAACTATGTATAAGTCTGCGAGACTAAGGACAATGTTATAAACTTATAATATACTTATTATTACATACATTAAAATATAATAGAAATCTGTAGTCTCTGCCTACCCCTCTGGGAAACAGGCAAGTCAAAATGTATTACATACATTCGAATTAACGATGCAAGTTCAAGATGTCTGTTACAAAATGGCCCTGCACACAGTGACCATAGTCAATAATATACACAATTATATGTCGCATGTACATATAACCAAAGTGACCCATGCCTATTGATTCAATTATACAATTAGCCTTTATTTCCTGTTGCCCTATACAGAAAAATGTTTACGCAGAATACAAAAACACAAATACAATAACGTATAAATTGTATACAAAAGAACAATTTTGTTGCGTTGATCCCACGATAAGCGATGTGAGGCTTTAATATATTCAAGTTAGATAACATTTCCCTTATTCAATGTACAGTGAAAGAATTATAATATAATAGGATTAGAAAAGATAGGAGCGAGGGGCCTAACGGATTAGTTTTTTAATGTGCTGCTCTAATGCTTGGTGATAATCAATTGTTTTAAATATCGTTAGAAGCACGCTTATATCCTTAATTTTAATAAAATAATTGACTGTGATACTAAATAGTATCTAATTTCCAATATCGTCATAAAATTTATGACCATCTTTATGACGATTCAATATTTTATTGTTGCTTTATTTTAAAATTTAGGTAGTGTTATTCGTTTTCAGTTTAAATTATTATTAATATCTTAAAATATGTCCTTACCTACTTATACAAAAAAAGTGTTGATATGCAACTGAGTCAGTTTACGCACTACGTAAACAAAACATATTTTTACCCCAAACTTCGGACTCTCCATTTTGCACTTTATCGTCAGCTCTAAGAATTGGAGGATTAAAGAGTTTTTGTCCATTAGGTCTGAGTTGAGTGTTAATGGCGTCTCGGATTATATCGCTGAGCTTCAGATAAGAGCTGCAAGTGCCTGACTCATCCGTCCCCTGACTGATGTCTGTCTGCTACCTGATAACCCTGACATTACCACGCTAATGTTATTATACCAACTCCAAATTCCATCGATGTATCATCATCCTAGTAATACAAACAGAACAATCTATCAGAACCTATTACAAAGTAGTCAACAACAATTGCTTCCTTTAATCTTAATTTATATGATCGCTGCTACAACAAGGCATTCTTTTGTTCTACTGCATTCAACGCATTGCGCAGTTTACCATTACATTCTTTACTCCTTCATTGTCGGTAGATAAATTATTATCACTCAGAATAACATACATTTCTACATAATTTATTTCCTCAGTGAAGTTGGGTACAAAAATGTATACCCATCTAATAACATTCACAAAGCTAATATTATTTATCGTAATCATAATCTCAATAACATCCGATTCAATTTCATCACTCCATAACGAACAACGGAGAATCTTCAATTTTAATAATGTGAACATTAAAAAAATAATCAAGATACAAGCGGTGTGGATGTAAATGGACATTCCTATTACAATCGCGGCTAGTAGCATCGAGTAGCGTGTAATGAGAAACCAGAATGTTAATTAAGATCTAATTAAGTCTAATACAATCAACAATGCTGCTCGCGTTCCGGAGGCATCCGCAAGTCATCACGAAGGTTTCCTATCGACTGCTTTATGAAGATCTCTGACCTTCAATCGCGAACCTCATATTTTAATATTTTTTCCTCCGACAGTAAGAAACGCTGAGGACCATTCAAACTGGTCGTGTTAATCGAATGAGATCGGACAACCCTTTAGTAAAAAATCGGTTAAAATCACTCTTTCTAAAGCCTATTGTGATGTGAGAACTCAATTTAGTGAACATTGCAGTAATGGAGACGTGAGACTAGTCGAAAGAGTAATAAAGATATCTAACATCTGTATGCGAGCTATTGCAAGGCACAAATCATTTTAGAAGTGATAAATGGTAGTTTGAAGAAAATGTAATTATGTTTTAGACGCAGAATATAATACCTAATTATGTTTGAGTCATTGCAATTAAAAGTTATTTCCAACACGTATACATACATATAAATAAGGTATAGGTAACCATAGTTACAAATACAAAGAATTGTACGACGTCAGACGAACAATGCCGAAATACTACGAACGCGATTCGACGTCGTGTGTCAAATGCATGGTTGTGTGCGTGTAGTGTTTTTTCATTAATTTAATGTATTTCTAATGCATATTTTATAACAATATTAGGATTCACCCCTCCTTCTCCATATAAACTTTAACTGTGCCAAATTTCATACTCCTCTGCCCGCGCAATTTTCGTAAAATTGGTTACAAAATTTTTGCTTCACGTATTAATATATAGATATATCAAACTATGAAGTATACCTAATATTATTTAGTTCAAATGCAATAGAATAGTTTATTGAACTAAAGTAAATATATATTTCAGAATTTGACTCTACAACATTACCAATAATCATCGCATTTATCAAACAGCACATTCTTATTTCCTTAAGTTAATAGCACAAGATTGATATCTTCCCCTTAAAGTCTGCCAGGTTACAATACATTAAAATATTGTAAAAGATCTGATTCATTTACAATACACACATTTATATTTGTTCCGACATAAGGGATTAGGTATAGAAAATTATTATTTAATCTGAAATTATTTTGCAGCTATAAATGACATTTAGGTAGGTACTATGACACTTATTTAAAATAGTATTTTATTTGTGAGATGCATTTTTTTTATTTTTGTTTGAAATCATTTATTTTTTAATTAAAATTTAATTTATATTTATAACAAGAAATTCAACATAATCAAAACTATTAATAACAATTAATCTGAATAAATATAGTCTGAAATCGTTTTAAATTAGTCTGAGCATAATTGGGTTTCCAATTTATGCATCCAAATCCCATAAAAATTAAACTATAAACAGATTAAATTCATTAATAACATGCAAATTCGTACTGGTATTATTTTATGACGCTTGTCACTATTAAATAACACTAAAGTTTAAAACAAATCTACATTTGAAATCTATCCGCATATACCACCCGCCGCCCGTCGGCAAATATAACTATAATAATTTTATAACAAATTTAATATCAATTAAAAATAGTTTTATAGTTTTATAATTAACATACATGTAAATTGGACAAATTATGAAGACGACAAAATATTTGGCCACATATAGGTAAGACGGTAATAAAAATGACACGCCACGAGTTCAAGATTATAAAAAATATAATATTATCCACACATTCCGCCGTAGAGGATAATAAAATCAAGATCAATAACATAAATACGCTATTGTTGTCCATCTTTACAATATCTAACAACTTTTATAGAGCTTGAGATATGGGAATAACATTCAAAGCTGACCATAATACAAGCTATAAACAAAATTAACAACACAAGAACCCCTGCTGATTTCAATTTTGAGCCTGACATCGGCCCTAATTCAATAAAGCAATAAAATTCACCTAATTATGCAAATGCCTTTAAAATATCAGGCATTATGCCTTTTTTGACTCCCAAAAATATGATGCGAGCTGTCAAATAAGCCTGTGGGCTTTGATTAATGAGAACCCGTCCTAGTTATAAAGTAATGACATTATTTTATTAGTCTGTTATTGAGCATAATTATTAAAAATAAAAAGGAAGCGTCAGGCAGACCCGCTGATATAAATAAATGATTTATTTTAAATTGTGACTCAGGTCATATACTTACCTAAATATTACTTTAGTAAAATTAATTTTGAAATATTTTAGGAAAATGTAAAAATATTAAATGTTGTCTAAATTGAAACATAACAGGTATTCTAAAAAAATTTAAATATTTGTTACTTTGATTATCTCATCAATTGATTTTATTAAGATAAAATATGTATAATTTAGTATACAAACAAAAAAAATCTGATAAAATTCACTTTGTACGATTTACATTATTGATCAAAGGTTAGTTAAACGAAAGCGGTAAAATAATAATTAGAAAACACTTACCGCACACAATTCACACAAACTAACTCCGAAATAAAGTCCTTATTAAGCACAAGACGATAGATAGTGAACACGAATAAATTGCCGTCAATAAAGGCCACAATTTACATGATACCCCGTGACGTTTCAAACGACAACAGAGCAATAAACTATAACACACCAACGCCTTCAATCGACTGGTAGAGAATAAAGCCGGCTACGGTCGCCAACGCACCGCTCGAAAAAGTATAACAAAAAAGTAGCGGGCCGAGACCACTCCCCTTCGACACGCCCGGCCAATGGCGGCGCGTTGGTACCGCCGCCGCCGCGACGGTGGGCTGAATCACTTGATACGGGTCCCTACTTCGATACCGCTAATTGACTTTATCAACAAACTGACTTTACTGGCCGAAGTCACGATATATGCGTTTGTCTGCCGTGTCAAAAGCCTAACTGTGGCCCACTAGCACTGTAATTAAGTATACTGCGAGTTAATGGATGATTTGAGCTAGCGAGAGATTATTTTGTACCCATTACAGAACTTAACCGAAGGCCATTAAATTTGCTTAAGCAGTTTACAAGTAATTGATAGAGATAGGTTATGACTTAGTAAAGTTATGAAGTCTATTTTTCCGAAATTAATTTAGGTATAATATTTTGTTTTAAATTTTAAATTATATATAAGCTTTTGCAAACTAAGATAACTTCAATGCAAAAATAAGGTGATTCTTTCAATGGTGATATACATAGGTAATTGAACATAGAAGGGTGGTCATACAATTATTTTCATTAGGTACTGTTAAGGTATTATTGCTTCTCTATAAATTACACATTTACCTAGACCAAAAGGACATATAGCAGTCCATACTAGGTATGCAATTAGAAGCTATGAAAGCTTTATATAGCTGTTTGGAGTACTATTTATCTGAGTGTCGGCATCTTTGTACTAATTGCGAGTAAGGCTATAAACCGATCTCTGGAGGTACTCCGGCTAGCTGCAACTTAGTTAGCGGCATAACTTTGGCAGTCAAATAAATTCTTGCAGAGGTATAAATTTTATAGATAGGTTTTAATAATACACTACGTCCATCTTTATAGTTCATACATGTTTATTCGCGTGAACTTTTGTTCATACCTCGACGACTTAAAGGATGCATAAAATCTTCAGAAGACCCATAAAATTAGAAAAGGTATTCAATCTCACTAGGTATACGCTAAGAAAACTGGTATGAAGTAATTACGAGGTAATTTAAGATCTGAGAGAATACTAGTTTGGCATCTGCTTCGTTAATTTTAGTTTGAAAGCTAAGTAACTTTTTAACCTCTTTAATTTTAGTGATAGGGCACTATAAAATTATCCGCCTGCTAAGTAGGTACCGATGAAAACAATGTTTACTGAGTACTCAGTCATAGTTTTCAAACAAACTGTATAGGGATCCAGGCCGCGATATGATGATGCACCGTATTCTGAACTTTAAACAGCCGAAAATTATTGTACATTGAAAATAATAGACAAAATGAAAACTCATAATTGCACTCTAAGGTTCCAAAATCAAGACACAGTAAAAATTAAGTCAAAGGAACTAAAGTTATAGTCACCTGCTAACCACAGAAATAATACAAATTTGCATGTGTTGTGGTACACGAATTTCTCTTAGGCCGGTCACGTTATTACATATAATAAAATATAATAGCTTTATAATATTTTATTATTTAATATAACTATTATATTTATATATACGGGCATAAGCTCGTGCTCACACGGGCGTCTTCTCAGTGTAAAAGGGGTTAAGTTAAAGTCCACCACGCTGGCTCAGTGCGGGTTAGCAGACTGCACATATCTTCGAGAACATTTTAGACAACTCTCAGACCTGCAGGTTTTTTTTAGTACATCTGAGTTGTGTGCATTAGTTGGAAAATTCAGAGGTGCGTGACTTGGGATCTGATCTCTTACATTAGGCGACCGCTACTTTTTTTCACGTTACTACATCAGAAGTTTCTTAGTTAAATATCTGATCGAAGCGTCGAACAAATTAGAGAATATTTAATCAAAAGGCAAATTATAACGCGACCTGATATAAATAACGCATAGCTGTAGTAAAAGAAAATCAATTAAATGTCCTTTAAAATTTGGTTGTGATTACTGATTACTAAGACTGGCTTGGCAATACCGGCAACCAAAGATTGTTCTGACGGTTCAAATTACATGCTCGTATTTCCAAATGATATTGACAATGTAGGCAAACGAAAACAAACCCAGCAGGTACACAAAACAGTTAGACAGAGCTAGTTTTATTTTGTCTATCTGCAATAAAAAGTTGAGATACTATATTTGTATCTACTTTAATATTTATCGGATCAGCACTAATATATGGATATTATGCGTATTACATGTCCGCTTTCAACTCACTAAGACAATTGTGTGTTAAAATTCAGTAGGCTACTATTATTGGATTGATACTTCTTTCCGCATATATAGATTCACAACGTCTATTCAAATACCAGGACTTGACCTATTTATTAGATAAACAAATAAAATAATGTTTTATAATCTTATCCATAAGTCTGATCCAAACAGAATAGAGAGATGCATCAATAGATCGTAAGTATGATTTACCAAACAGTTTATTTAACGGATGACTGCCATTTGACCTACGTTACCTAATTGGAGAGGGAATCTCTACAGACGTAGGATTGAGGTAAACACAAACTTGATAAGAAAATTGACAACTCAAATATTTTATTAAAAATTAAATTTTAGGTTGTCGAATTTAGTTTAGCGAAATAGTGTAACAGAAGGCACGGCGCAAGGCCCAGTCCTTGGGCCATTGCATTTTTTCACTTACGTAAATCGCCTTGCCAATGTAGTTAACAAATGCGAGGTTACCAATTCGCTGATGACACTTGCGTTTTAGCTGCTGGGCGAAGTATAAGTGAAGCTCAAAACAACTGCAATCTGACTTTGACTTACTGACCAAGTGGTCGCATGACGCTGGTCTAGTATTAAATGCTAATAAAACGAAACTAATGTATATCAGTTCCAACCATAATAGAGGCACTCTATTGCCTAAAATAATAGCTCACTGTCACAAATGTTTACATGATAACCACAATAATGGAATAACCAAGACATGTAATTGTGACTAAATGTAGTCAAGTTCAATGGAACTTGTAGATAAGCACACATACTTAGGGCTTACTATAGTCGGATAGTCGAGTGTGTGATAGATTAAGATGCATACTAGCTAAATTCTCTATATTAAAATACAAAACTCCCTACCAAACACTAATAATGCTTTACAAAGCTCTGGTAGAATCATATCTTATGCCCTTCCAGCTATGGAAGTACATATACATATGTCTCATCTCGACCGAATAAACATACTCCAACTACGTACCTATATTAAAAACAATTTTAACGTATAACATAAAGAAAAACTACAAGAAATATTACCATGAAATGTTTGACTTTTGTAAAATTATACCGATCCATCAGAAAGTAAATCTAAAGTTGTTAATAGAAGATTACAAAATAATGAAATTAGAATACGTAGTGTCACATATGCGAAACTACTACTTCCACAATATAAAAATCTATATGGCAGAAGAACTTTAAAATATATTATACCCGACCTTATCAATAAACTACACAAATCTTTCAAGGATACAATAACTCCTAAAAACATAAAACATAAGTTAAAACATTATTATTTACAAAATAGATTAAATAGCTAAATATAAATAAATATATGTATACTAGCTGTCCCGACAGACGTTGTCCAGTGCACACGAAAAAAAATACCCAATTCTAAACCATCCTCGAATCTACATGAGAACACACAATTTTTTTATCAAAATCGGTCCAGCCGTTTAGGAGGAGTTCAGTGACATACACACGTACAGTAGAATTATATATATAAAGATGTGTGTGTGTAGCTAGCTATATGGGTATATATAGTGAACAATAAAATATTTTAATTAATAAAAATATTATTATTTTTAAAGCTACCTCATAAAATTGATATAACTTGTTAACAAAGGGAGATATCTATAATTTTATTATAATACATTATATAAACAACACCACAATTATCATAATAACCCACATGTTATTAAATTCACAGACGTAACTAAGAACAATAAACGGACCCAATATAATATTATTATCATACACTGTAAAAATATGTATATATGAAAAATAATAAAATTACTGTTCATATTCTTTTTCAAGTAAAATTTAACACTCTCACTATGGAACATTCTGTATATACGTAATATGAACACTGACTTCATACAAAAGACAGCCAGTGCGTTGACGCATACGTGATCGATGCAGCGATGCTTGATTCGACGTTCGTATTCTGAATCTACCTTCAAAATTTAATATTACGCAGTGTATAAAATTTTTGTTCATTGTTATAAGGTATTTTACTATGCATGAATTGACGTAGTTATGTCGCCGTCGATGATATGATGCACGGAAAACACGAAAGAGGTTGTGTTCGCATCACAAAAAAAAAATTAACTTTTATTATTACAGAAGAAAATAAAAAAATTAAAAAAAAACCCGCGTATCCCTTTTGAAATCAGCTAATTGAGTTATTACTACCAACCTTAAAAATAAAGAACTCTCTCATATCCTATATTATAAATGCTTGAGTTGATGCCTGAAAAGATGCTTGTAGGTTTGGATGTTTAATTTTCAATCACATGTAATTCACGTATGCTGTTTGAACATGAACTGAGCACAGTCAGATCATTTTTGTGTTAATCCTCCTGGATTAAAAATCTTTGTATCTCGATATGTCTGCCCGTAAGAACCACCTGGCTGTAGGCGTAAATAAATATAAAATATATTTGGTTAATTTTGTGTTCTAATATTATATCTGTTCCACCAGAAAGATACCTACATAATTATTATAAAAATATATTATGAAACGTACGGAATAGGTATCAAAGTAGGTAATAGTCTGGAAAACATATTTTGTACAACAATGATTTAAAGTGGAATTACGTAAAAATAATATAAACTAAAGTATTACTTAAAATACTTATTTTATAATTGCAATTAATGTATTTCAAAATGACATACATACATTAATTGCAATTGAATTATCGAAATATCAAACCAAGGCAAGATTTTGAATTTCAGTCAATTTGAAAGGGGTTCTTAGAGTGTCAGTCTCATCTCATCATGCTCGCTAATAAAGACGATCAATTGCGCAATATTGCTAGCCATGCTGCACAAGTATTTACTAATGACTACTTATTAATACATTCCTTAAATATCCAATTGGAATTGCCAAGTTTTAACAGACTATACAATTAGGAAAAGTGCAGGTATATTCTTCTTAAGCCCGATAATATATGAAATAGTAAAAAAATATTTGGTATACTAAATGCAACTTACTATTTGGTACTAATTAATACAAACAAGAAATAATAATAATCCATTAATAATTCTATAATTCTCATAGTTGTTACAACTGAAGATTATTAAACTTAAATGCAGATCAAGTACATTTCGCAAAACGCAATATTCTAGAAACTAATTTTAGGTGTTAAACTTAAATATATTCTTAAGCTTTACTTAGAAAAGTTTCCACGAAGTAATATTATCATGAGATTAAAGTAGCATAGTAATCAGCAACCGTGTGCGCAGGCGCAATTAGATTCCCACCGAGGCGTAATTAAAACTATTAAAATGACATTTGGTACAATCCAGAAACTTCTATCGCCCTGTTCCGCATACAATCATATAAAATCGCTTTACGGATTGTTATTTTAACATAATAATGTTTAACATAATTTTAAATTCGAACAAAGGAGAATGTTGGTAAGAAAATTGTCGTGAAAGTAAACTACACCGCTTAGGTGATTTAGATTATCATTTTCGTTTTGTGTGAAACTAGGGACATGATTTTAACCTCATCATCTTGATTGTGTGTACTTATTTTCTTGAATTTCATTTTACTCTGCTCGGGGAGTTAGTGCGACTGTAATAGACGTTTCATTTATTTCCAGTAAGATTTACTTTTACGCAGTGTAGCGACAAACATTATAATTGGTCAATAGAATTTTAGTTTACGTAGAGTACAGAAGAATATGCGCACGCACAAATACGACAAAACCTATCTTACTAAGGGTTAGTGTGGCTTTCTATTAGTGACAAAACAATAACAAGACAATCCATGAATTACATGGCTATGCTTCTCATGGATTGACCCTCATAAAAGAACATATAGTTAATGTAAAACACCCAAGCTCGATGAATTCTGCTATACCTACTTCAAGACACACAAACACGTGCACCAGAGGACCAACCATTATTCAAGATTTGACGAAGCATAAATACACTGGTCCCTACCCAGGATACGAGGTTATTGAAATTAATAAATCTTAATTTTAATAGAGAAGATCCTTGTATTGTACCACCAGCCTGGAATCCAGTAATTCATTTACTAAAACCCACCAAGAGAAATAAACCAGGACATCATACTCATATTGCGTAAATAGAAACATCAATAATTAAATAATGTATTAATTACTTATACTTTGAACTTACTTTACTTTAATAATTTAATTAAATCGCATTAGAAACCATAGTCAATAGTTTTATTGTAATATCTATATTTTTAATAAAAAGGTCGATTTCTGTGCATGTCAGAGGCCTTAATAAGGACTACAATAATTATTTTCAGAAATTTCAACATGTTTGGACGCGCATCACGCAGACCCTACAGCACAAAGGACATTGTTCAGCTGCCATACATTATTAGCCTAAGAACAAACAGCCACAAAAAAAATTAAAATATGTAGTTAAGGATGACCACATTCAATTAAAAGTGAATATAATATAAGTCACGGACACTTCTGAATATTGCTTCTTAATAATCCGGCAGATCCATTATTATCATCCTTATTCCATCTTTATCTTTTACTCCGGTGAGTCCGACATAACCCCTCCGCCCGCCCTCGCGGAGAGGTATGCGCCAATGCATACCCCCACGTAAATAATAAAAAAAAGTGCTGCCCTGCTTGCACTATAGAAAAACGTATAATATACCGAGAAAGTGTTATTTATTATGGTCTTTCACATTAAAACTTATAACTTTTAAAAGAAATTGGTCATATCTATGATGAAGTTCAATAAAGGTATTTATAGAATAGCATTCGTATTAACTACGTAAGCAAAATTACAGATAAGCTAAATAAGAAATAATTTATCTGATAAAACCGTACACATATTGTTAAAACTGTAAGCATGACAACACTGCGTGTCTCAGATGTAAACAATGGATGCCGATGTATTTGAAATCGCGAAAATACTTTATAATACGAAAATAAGATTCGAAAGTGTCCGTCAGATTGTAATGATTGATTATTAAGTCATAAAATAAAATGCAAATTATTGTTTAGGTGGAATGTTTGTTGATTTATAAGCCAAATTGTTCATTGTACTTTGTATGCGGTATTCATATTCACTTACTTCCAAATATATGTATACGAAGTTGCTGGAAGCTAGTATATGAAATAAAAAATTTTTTCAGCATTGGACAGCACTTATTCCAACTCTTTACCTCTGCCAAGTAGTCAGAGGTAAAGTTTTATTCTAAGGTAGCCTGATAGTAATTAAAGCATTAATAATATGTGTTATAATAAATTATAATTCAACGATGTACTATTGTGTATTAAGCTTATAAGTAAAACTAAAATAAGAACTACAATAGTTTCTGTTTCCTAAACTTCCAAGTCAATCATTTACGCTAAATGTCTTCACTTTACCAAATATTAAATCAAGTTTACATCAGTTTAGCGTTATGGCAAACTTTATTTCCGAAAATTACTTTGCGCTTAACGTTTTTTATTGCAATAGTGTTCATATTCAAATATAAATGTTTTATAATGAAACACAATCACCATAATAACGTTAGATAAACAGGTACTGGAAACTGATTGCGCATTACGTACAACTGATTACAAAACAACGAGGATTTCCGTCAGTAATTACTCGAATGACACAAATTACACAAGTAATAACACATGAATGCAATAAACAAGTACTAGCTAGCTCCTCGCCCTTGCTCCGCTCGCCTAAACCCCAACACTTTGTACTGAATCACGTGAAATTATAACTAACTACGTAATACCCGCGCCGAGAGTAAATTGGTCCATATTTAATTTTGGGAAAATGTAAAAATAAACGTTTTTATTTGTGTAAATAACACAATAAAACTGCGCCGGTCATTATGTATGCCGACACGAATTTGTGCGCGCACCAAATTACACAGATACGATCTGTGTCGTAGTAATTGTTATTTTACTGTCGTTAGTGCCCCGAATCGCGTAAATTCAGTTAGGGGATATGATTTCTTTTTCAAAATTCAATATTCAACTTTTTGTTATGACCGGAAACGGACGCGTTAGAAAAAAAATTACGCGCATCCGGTCGGCTCGCTGCGTTTGCGCTATTGCAATAACAGTAATTAGTTTTTGATGCGAAAGTGATAAAAAATGATGCGTTTGCCATTAAGTGACATTATTAAAGAGTGTAAGGTCTAATAAAGAAGTGTTGTCAACTCAATTTAATGTTGTATTATTGTAAAATGGATTTTATAACTTTGTATATAGTGTTTATTTTAGGGTAGATTATGTTGTAGAATATTAGACTAATGTGTCGAATGGATGACCAATTGTATCTATTTGCGGTTTTGTAAATCAATAACAATGCTTCATTTTTTTTCTATAGGGTCACTGATGAGTCGGTGCTTCGGTCCGGATGTGACGGGACCACGGTTCTTGTCATCGTCGGCTTCCTTCGTTTTTTAACTTCACCAACACAATTTAAAACAAATTAGTTAGGACGTTCACTCGCTTCTCGCTTGTTTCTTGTTCAATTGTGATTTTACGTCGGTTTTCCAACAAAACGAACAAATTCGATTCCAATGCTTTGTTTCAAAACAAAAAGTACGGTTAATTCACTAAGTCGACGGAGTCACTGACTTCATTCTGTATTGGCGGTCAAAGGAAACAATTCGATTCAGATAAACGTAAACGTTACAACTGTTAATTTAACTAGTTTCTTGTTATTCGGTTTGTTTCGATAACTCCATTAATTAGAGTTCCCAGAATAATCAAAATAATTTGAGCTAATCGAAAATAAATTTCTTCATTTACTTTGTTAATAGTAGCATCAACGCATTCACGTTATTAATATACAAGTTTTACCTAAGGCTATATAAAACGCTTAATCATTTTAATCAAAGTTAAATTATCCAACCAGTTTTGGTCTACATGCGAGACTAAATCCTAACTCAATATTTGTTTTAATGACGTCATTAATTGATTGAACACGCCCCAGTCGTGTATCCTCCTGCCCTAAAACCGTCACGACGCTCTCAAACACGACCGAGAAATAACTTACTAACGAAATTTAGTCGCCTTTGTATCAACAGAACAAAAAGCAAATCAAGTTACAGGCCGAAAACAGAGAAAATCAACAAACAAATACCATTACCACGGCCATTTTCGAACGAGACGCGCTCGTGATGGTAGCGTTTTTCAGTACTTCCATCGACACTAAACAACCCTTTTCTATACCACCAAATCAGTTCACAAGCCATCCATTACCGCATTTTTTCTGCAGACTCTCCAAAAATGCTTCGATAAGCACGCAATGAATGTCTTACACTAAATTTCAACTTGAACTTGTATTTTTTCGATACGATGCCACAGGGATTCAATTCACGACTCTTCTTTTTGGCCAGATTCGGTCGGGTTGTGGACTAAACAAACTGTTCGGAGTCGTCTTGTGAATCGATTGGTCTCGGGCGCGATATTACTCGCCAGAAAGTATAGCATTGCTTCGGATGAAGTAGGTATGCTGGTGGGAACAAGTGGACCACATAGATACATAAATATCCCTCTAATACCAAAACAAAATGGGTTAGATACGGACGGTTGATTCTGTAGTAAGAGAATCGAAGGCATGTATCAAATTATTCATCCTGTAAAATGACTGTACAGTATGTAATGATGAAATCATATTTAAATTATACCTACATTGATAGAATTTGACACGCAGATATTGTCTTACACTGTGTACTAAACTGTTCACTGATTAACTATATGAGATTGTCAATTTACAATACGAATACCTTTTGGAAAATAATAATATACAAAGTCGAGTGTTGTAGGTTCAATTCTCCCAAAATATGGTGCTATCAAAAAACAGTTGTTTCTAGCCTGTATATTTATTGTATCTGTTATTTCAATAAGGAATATCCCAAGAACGTGGTGTTATCAAACAAACTAGTTTCGTACCTGGGGGGTATTCCTTTTATCTATTATGTCAAAGAAAAATATAAGGTCTACGATACAGCGACAAGCTCTAGTTCGGAAATTGTCTCTGTAAAAAAGGAACAATAAATCTGATCTAAGCCAATGAATTGTGGAGATATTTGTTACAAACTTCCTGAATTGGAATTAAAGCAGATGATTATTATTTTTATGACATCAATAATTAGAATGAAATCTTCCGTGATTTTTTTTTTCTTTAGTCAGTTAAAAGTATGAATTTTGGCATCGGCTAACTTTTAGATTATAAAAATATTTGTATTTCTTTATTACGTCTGCACTGAAGCCTGTAAAATACAAAGTTTTAACGATAAGTGCCTAAAAACTATAAGGCACCTGCGCACAATACATCCCGCGTGTGGTCTTTTTCATTTGACTCTGCATATGATTACATTTTTTGTCCAAAAGGATCCATGATTAATTCTCACAAATCAGTTTCTACATTTTATAGTTAATAACCGCCGATTGCTGACGATTAACTAACCGAAACTATAAACTACTAATTACGAACAAACAACGTCTCGTCGTAAAAAATACCCTCAATTCTAATCATGATCATTAATTACTGACAACTGTCATTTTAAACATCAATCATTGTACTAAAAAGGATTTGCTTGGTTTGTCATATTGTTAGTACATCATTTTGTGTATAGGTGTCGCTGTATGCATTAGAAAGCCCGCGCTAAATCGACTTTTAATTAGTCAGATAAGAGGCTCATTACATCGACATTAGCTGTGCCAACTAACGTTTTTTATGGTACACTTTTAGGGTACAGTGAGTTATAAAAGGGTGAGCGTCACTGTAATTAGTATCATTTATTTTATGTATGATTTTTATTTGAATTTGGTGTGACCAGCGGTGTAGTGATGAATATCAGTTTTGATCGGTGATTAATGACTCGATTTCGGTATATATCATGATTTACTTCTAACTACAATGTATAATTTACGTGATATTTGATTTCATTACATAAGGCAGCTCAGTATACATATTGTGGTCGACTGGTGTGTACACTAAGCTTAAGGCTTATTCAATATACATGCGGAATCAATAGATTGTTATGAAGCTGACCTGTCAATAAAAATAAAAAGTATTTTCCATTGGATATTGCCTCGTTAGTCTCGTGGCATAAGTTTATAATTGGGTTCGATTCCCGGGTCGTGTGATCTATTATTAAGTTTTCTGTTGGGAAACGCTCAAAACAAGCACGGAATCTAGAAATGTCTCGGTAGACGATAGTAGGACTGACATCTCGGCCTACGGTTTGGGGGATACAAACGCGAGACTTCTATGTACATATGTACATATGTATATCAAGACAAAATTATTTGTATTATATATATAATACAAATAATTTTGTCATCAAAACAAACTTATGTATAAGTTATAAATTATCGTTTACTGATACTTTCTGACATAACCATAAACAATTTATCCAACCTGGCACCAGAACCGAAAACCTCACGAATGAAAATGTTATCATTAAGAACACACACATGAGTAAAATTTCAAACTGGCTTGAAATATTTACATAATCTTCATATTTACATATACCTACCTACTAAGAAAATGGAAATTTAAAATTACGTATTTTTTTTGCTAAATTCGATAATTTTACAAAAGAACCAATCACGTGAATAGATTAATGTATGTTCATGTACTACAGTGGCCAATGACGGAGTGAGGAGGAGAATGATTGAAACCAAACATCTTTTATTTGTTTTCCTGTGTATATTATTTAAGAACATCGCACAGAAATTACTAAGGTGCAATTATATGCTAGAGAAAGTCGAGCACTTCTTATTATCCCTTATTTTTAAAGAGTTACATAGGTCCACACATAAGCTATCTATACCAGAACAGGCTGGTAGTGTATTATGCTCAAATTTCAATAGCTGTTGTTTTAGGTCCCACATTTCTAGACTCTTTGACAGAAAACCTAATAACACTTCGCCCGTTCCAGGTATCGAAGCCGAGACCTCATGCGCAGCAGTCGCATTCATTACTGCTGCGCTACCGGGGCAGTCTATCCAAAATTTATAATGATTATACATATTTATATTCTATAGTCAGAATATAAACATTTATAATAACTAGCGGTCGCCTAGTGCTCGAAATTCGCCCAAAGTTTGCCTGTAAGATATTGCTAATATATGTCATTATAAAATATATTGATATACATATCGCACCCTTAATAAAACAGAGACTTATCTCAGTATTTTGGATTAAACAAATTTGAACTCTATTGCAAAAATTTTACACAAATATAATATTAGAATTTAACATATACAATTAGAGTTCAAATTGCCTTACTTTCAAATTTCGAGTTAAGTCGCTGTTTTATTAAGAGTGTGATATGTAACCATAGTTACGCGCTTGTCAAATCACGGTTGTTACTGCGTGTGTCAAATGCATGGTTGTGTGCGTATAGTGTTTTTTCATAAATTTTATGTATTTCTAATGCATATTTTATATAAATATTAGGATTCGCCCCTCCTTCTCCATATAATTTTAACTGTGCCAAATTTCATACTCCTCCGCGCAATTTAAAAAAAAGGGGTACAAAGTTTTTGCTTCACGTATTAATATATAGATAATAAATGTCGGAAACTTGTTCATATACCACTGACAAGAAGAACGTTAGTGTATAATTATCTAAAATTACAGCAAATTAAAGAGGCACTGAAATTTAATGTTGTATAAATTATTTATTAGTATACCTTCTATAGGTATAAAGTATCCACAATATTCGCGTTCTAAATCGTGACCAGAGCCGAGCATTAAATGAAGTAATACATTTAATAGTGTGCAGAACCTCAATAAACACAACGCACCCGGCGATACTCACAAATTACGTCAACTTCATAATATTAGCGTTTCCAAGCGGCAAGCGAGCGTATCGCGTTCGTAATGTAGTTTTAACCTATGTTAATGTTACTCTTTCTTTATTACCACACAGCCCCGCATCGTGCTAAACATTGACTGCACTACAAAGAAACGTGTAACAAAATACACTTATTCATATTCCATATAAATATTAATTAACCAGCCAATTGTTAGTTCGAAACGGGCGATGGAATTTATCGATGAGGCATACTATAAAATGTCTTTCAAAGTCATGTTACAATTAGAAATTGTAAGCAAAAACTTCGCGTAAATATCGCTGGGGCTTCTAGTTGATGTTTTTGTACTATGTTAATGTTGGAATGCGAAACACACGATAGTCGCCTGATACAGCCTTTTTAGCTGCAGCGATGTCAAAATAAATTGGCTTGCATTTTTATAACGTACTTCATTATTCTCTATGTAGACAATGTCTACTAGACATATATGATTGAATATTCGATGAATATATTATATTATCTATATATATAAAACTCTTCCGTTACTGAGTGACTGACAGACAACGTACAGCCGAAACCACTGAACGCAAGAAGCTGAAATTTGGCATATATATTCCTTGGAGAGTGTAGAGGAGCACTAAGAGTGGATTTTTGGAAATTACACCCCGAAGGGGGTGAAAGGGGTGAAAAACTTTTATATGAAAGTTCTACACCGTTGAAGTTAGTGACTTAAAAATTTGGATTTTCACGCGGGCAAAGCCGCGGGTGGAGGCGGAAAGCTAGTTTATATATAAAGGGTCTGTTATATACAAATTTCGCTGAATATTTTTTGTTGTAATATCAGCTTAGTGTTAGGCAATAGTTCACCACGCTGGCCGAGTGCTGGTTGGCAGAGTATACATACATCTATTCGAGAACTATGGTCAACTCTCAGACATGTAGATTTCCTCACAATATTTTCCCTCACCGTTAAATTTAGTGCCGAAAATTTATGCGACAGACTAATTCAAAAATACGGATTAGGGCAATACCAAGAGAGCCTCAAATATATGCCTCATGTGTACAACGGGGCAATCACATCATATAGATTTTATTTATGCAATTTTAAGCGTCGTATACACAACAAATATAATTTGTATGTAAAAACAAAACAAGAATCAATAAAATGTAACGGCTAATTCAAAGATTACGCCCCATTACACGCACTTAGAGATCGAGTGGATCGTAGCAAATGATATGTTCGCGCAGTCCCACGGACAGGTAATCTCGGCAACACATTACGGGACGATTTTCACGGCTAGCTATAATTTAATATAATCCAAAGAAATAGTTGCACTCGTAATGTTACCGAACTGCATCGTGCAGTCGATACCCAACCATCGCTACAACACGAATCGATTCAAAAGAAAAAATAACTTTGGTTATGAACTTTATGTGCGTGGAACACGATTCAAATTTAAATTTGGAATTACAGTTTGGTTTAAAGTGAACTTTAGTGATTTTAACGTAAGGATTTTGTTTGCGAGTGTATCGTTGTACACAAATGATCGTGATTTCGATAATCGGATGGTATGTTATCGATCACGACGCTAATATTTCGATTCGTTTTGATTGTGGATCAATGCTTGTTTTGATTTCCAATTCGCGCTTGCGTCGTTTGACGCTAAATAGCGTCACGTAGACGGTGTTCTCCTCTCTTATTACGTATGCTCGCAATTTCGTTCTCAATTTGAAATTGCAACGTTGTAAGATTTTTGGAATGTAGGCATTGGTGGTTGTATCCTTAGGGACTGCGATGTAATAATAATATCATGTCTGTTTATATAACTGGGCACAGTTTTAGTATGACTATAACCAGGGCTTGTAATCTACCACAGTAAACACATACAAGTTTCCAATTGACACTTCCTCGAGAATTTTATACGGTTTGTATTCGAATCTAGCTTTCTGACGACTTCAACGGCTGTCTGTGTACCTACGCATGAGTTCCCATATTATATATACATAACTGCCTCCGTGGCGCAGCGGTAGTGAATGCGACTGCTGTGCATGTGGTCTCGGGTTCGAATCCCGGGTCGGGCCAACAAAAAGTTATTGGGTTTTCTGTTAAGAAATCTCAATAACAGCCCGGAGTTAGGATGTTGGCGGTGTTGGACACCCCTGTACCTTGGAAAGCACGTAAAGCCGTTGGTCCGGCACCGGATCTCTCTCCGCTCGTGACGGATTACCGTCCCATCGGATCATGAGAGTTAGGGCACAGAGAGTGCACTTGTGTTTGCGCACACGATTGTGCACTATAATATCTCCTGCGCAGATGGCCAGTTTCCGTTAAAATTGGCCGCCGTGACCGAAATCGGTCTGGAGAACATTATTATACATGACGGTCTCTATTGCAGTCTAGTGTCTAGTGTATACTATGGTTGATGAGGTCCTACATTCGAAATTCTGTTAAGAGTTTCTCAGTAACCGCCCGAAGTGGAAGTAAGTTGTATTTCATACTCGTCACTCGGCAAGCGAAAAAAGCTGTTGGTCCTGCGCCTGATCTCTTGACGGTCGTTTCGGATTGGCAACCATCGGACTGTATGAGTAATGGAATAGAAAACGCACTTATGTTTGCGCATATTTGCACTATAATATCTTCTATGCAGATTGATAATACCCATTGATTGATCGCTATGACCGAAATTCGGTCTTGTCTTATTATAATACATATAATTTTAAAATATAGGTAACAATATGCTTAGTTGAAGTTGCTTTTGATGACAATGCCACATTTATAATAGCAGTAAATGATACCAACACATTTATTATTTCACAAGCTTGTGTAAAATATAAATTAGAACAATGGGTGACCTTACAAAGTGACAGCGACTACCAAAAGCAATTCAACAGAGAACTTAACCTCCAATTATATCGAGTCAAACACACATTACCGAAATGAGATAAACGAATCGAATAGTCCTGCCTGATTATTAGTTATACAATAGTATTATGTGAACCGAAAGCTATAACGTGCTTTTACGAACACGAAAACGATTTTTCAATCGATTCTAATCTTTGTGTCCCAGCACTACAGGTATTTTTGTTTCGCTTGGTTAGTTCAACGTTTGTAAATGGGTGTATTTTCGTAATGTCGGTCTCAGCGGCCTTACGTCGATAACAGGTTAAGTAAATGACACAAAATGGCGGCTAAGGGCAATAAAAAATAATTCGGGACGAACATCTCATATTACTTTTCGAAAATTCAATTTCATTTCCACGCTTGTGTTACTTTTTTAATATATTTATTTTATTTTATTATAAGCCATACATTTATTGCTACAGGAAACAATTGGTAAAGTCAATTTAGTTTTTTGTCCAGATGTCTTCATTTTAAATCCAACATTAAATTCAACCATTAAATACGCATTTAGGTAATTTTAAGCTATAATCTGGCAGCCATTCAAAGTCTCATACATAAAAATAAATATTTCAGTAAATAAGTTTGTAATGTTAATCATAATTTAAACATTGAATTGTCTTTGTTTTGAGTTTAATGGGCTGTCAACCATTGTATTTTGCCATGAATTTAAGGTTCTTTTTGGAAGAAACACACATCAGTCTTGACTGTGTGAGTGCACGAATACCTACCTGAATACTATACTAACCTACATATGGATTCGCATTTGTATATACCCCGAGCCAGGCACAGATGTACCACCCAATTTTCGTTACTTATTTCATATTTTTATATTCCTACTGATAATTTCTTAAGATGCCTACCTAATAGAATGGGTCACCATGCCCTTAATCAGCCATTCCCGATTTTAGGCAAAAGGTACCTATTAGCGATAGAAGTGAAGGAATGGAGAGTAGGTATAAGCCTTCAGAACTTATACCTACCAGTCGAAACATAGTAACAGTGTTATACTCTTTCGGGTTCGAGCCCGTACGCCCCTTGACTTTCACCCCTTTTATAGAAAGTTGTAGTTTCGCCCCTTAACTCAGAGCCGTTTCGCGAACCAAGATAAAATAAGATATATAATTTTTTAGCGAACCCTTTCGCCCCTTAGTCATATCTTTACTGTTTAATAGTAAAAAAGGACATTAACTGTTCCTCAATGTTTTGCCTTTGTTTCACCAAAAATACTAATTGCACAGCAAAATATGCTTACTAAAATATTTTAAAGAGATCTAACTAATCGAGGCTTCGCGGAGCTCCTATTTTTGGGTGAGTTTAAGAAGGAACCTAACATAACCCTTACTATTTTTGATCTTATAATAAGGGGCGAAAAGGTAGTAGAATTATTTGGAGGGCGATAAATACCTAGAGGACTCGTAACCACACTTTCGCTAGTTTCTAACAAGAGATCGAAACTGCTCCAAGCAAGTCGTCTCATACGTGATTTCACCAAAATTACTACACGGATGGTGTAGTAGTTGAAGTGGTCGCCTCGCTACTGCCACTGCGCGGAGTTTTGGGTGTTCAATCCCCATATGAGGCACAAAAATTGTGTGATCCACAAGTAGTTCTTCTGAGTTTCGGTGTTCTTCGTGTCCGTTGTTTCAATGTATGTGAATTCCCTCGCGACACAGGAGTTAAACCTAGAGCGGGCGTTGTCTTCGAAGAAATTTAAAAAAATCACAAAGTTCTTGAAGTAAAGTTCCTTCTATATACTTTTTAATTTTTTTTACGTCTAATTAAATACTTCATACTGAAGATACTGTGCTATATAGAGCAAACAGAGATAGATCCCATACATTATCAAAATCATCAATAATATAATCGAATATGAGCATTTTGAATTCATTTAGCTGCGTGTGGTGGATAAAAATCTTTAATCTTACCCCACTTTACCCAGTTGACCACGAATATCATCCTTAAACTCTATAACAAGGGACCGAACGTGACATCCGCTATATACAACCTTCTTCGAATTAAATATTTTTTTACAACACATCAAAATTACAGAGGAAACGGTATAAAATTGATTACCAATATTGATCCTAATTTGAGGTTCTCACTAATATAATAAATGCCAATGTGTGTCTGTTTGTTTGTTGGTTCTTTGCTTCAAATATGAAATTGAGCAGCGAGCCGATGTTTCTTTTTAATTTAGCTGGAACAGTAAAAGAACAGCTTTAAAATAACATTCATGCCAATACTAGTTTTTTTTGTACGTACTTTGATGCAGGCCTCTGTACCCCAAAAGTACTGGCAGAAGTGTTTCATACACAAACACATTTCATTTGTTTAACGTACCCACATTTAATAAATTTCTAAATTCGTAAGGCCACTAAAACCAAAGACGGAATACATTTTTTGCCTGATTCAAGAATCGAACCTGGGCTTCATGTTTGCATTAAATAAATTTGTGCTTGTGTATGTTAGAGTAACTTTTATTATACGTATAGATATTGGTTTTATATATAATTTGTATGCAACGTGTCTCTCGTATCTTATTTTATTACCACACGGACGAAATCTGGACATTCAGCTAGTCTCTCATAATTGACTTTAATGATTTGAAATTTCTGAGTAAAGGCCAATCCAATATTGTTCCTTTAGTGCTAAAATGTGAAGTGGAAACTTTGTATTATTTAAGAATTAATTTGGATTAAAAAAAGGCTTGAAAGGCATAATATAAAGAGACTAAGTTTATTGTTCCTACGCAGGGTTAAATACTTCTAACCTGTGGATAAAATGCGTTTATTAACATTTTTAGCGCATTTTTTATTTGTTGAAGTTCGAATTAAGTTAGGCCTCTTTTCAAATTTCCTGGCTATTGTGAGATACTATGATGTGTTATGTTAATGCTTTTATTAGATTTGACATAACCCCCATACGACTAAAGAAGCTTTTTTAAAATTATGTTGACAATATTCAAAATATGCTTTATTGGGGTAAATTAATGTGTTTAAATAGTGATAAGGAGGAAATATTCACCTACCCTAAGAAATGGACGCATTTTATTGTAATTTAGGAACTACTTAGCGGCAACCCATCGTGAAAAATATGAAATAATAGTACTCCCCCTCTGGTTATAATTCTTATATTGCTCGAGGCCTTTACTAACTTTGACATAACCGACATAAGAACATCTAGATTTGAAACATATTTCATTTGTGTTATCCACATAGTCATAATTATATTTGTGCCTTACGGGTATCGAAATCACGGCTACGAGCCCGTACGCCCCTAGACTTTCGCCCCTTTTATAGAAAGACGGAGCCTCCTATTTTTGAGTGGATTTTCAGAAAACCTAACAAATACCTACTAAGGAGCGAACCTTGAGGGGCGAACGAGCTTGTAACTAAAATCACAACACTTGCCAACCAGGTAGTGGCGAAGGAACCATTTCAAGCACTGCGCGACTATGCAGTCATATTGGTGTCACAAGATGCGCTTTCATCATAAAGCATCATACTTTTGGAGTTTATTAATATATATTCCTTCAGTTTATCTATATATTAATACGTAAAGCAAAAATGTTGTACCCCCTTTTTACGAAAATTGCGCGGTCGGCGGAGTATGAAATTTGGTACAGTTAAAGTTTATATAGAGAAGGAGGGGCGGGGCGAATTCTAATATTTATATAAAATATGTATTAAAACTACATTAAAATAATGAAAAATACTACACGCACACAATCATGCATTCGACACACGAAGTCGAATCGCGTTCGTAGTATTTCGGCATTGTTCGGCTGATGTAATTCTTCGTAACTATGGTTACGTACATATGTCAATATAATATATCAGCAATATCTTACAAGCGATCTTTGGTCGGATTGGAATGATATATACTATTTCTATTATAATATATTTACGTATTTATAAGTAAGTAATGAAGAAAAAAGAAAACAAAGAAGCAAGCTTAGAAATATCGTCAATTAAAGACTAAGTAAATAATTTTTTTTTTGAAAAAGCTATTTAAATTAACCTGTATAGATCGAAATCTAAATGAAATGTTATAAAAAGGGTATAGTTTTAGACAATAAAACCTTAATAACTATTAAACTTAAAATTTCAATCAATTATGGTCGAATTTCGACTACTAGGCGACCGCTAGTTAATATATATTCCTTCAATTTTGTTAATATATATTACTTATTATATATTATTCTTGGATATTTATAGCTTGTCTAGAGCATATTAGAAAAATAAATGTATATGTATAAAGAAAAGATACCTGTCTGATGGCGGTACCCTCATTTAAGTAAATTTTTATTAAACGACGTCTCCCCTTCTAGACTTTAACTCTGTGTCGCGGGAGATCTTACAAACATCGAAGCAATTAACACAGGGTACACCTGGGTGAACAAACTTTGAACCTTGAGGTTTAAAGTTTGTACACCCAGGTGTACTCTGCGTGCACAAACTTCTTATTTTTTGTGGGTATCAAACCCAAAATACTTGCTGCAGGCAAACCACTGTGCCATACATGCAAACATGCCGATTCCTGTACATATTATGTACGTGTATAGCCCGTCCTAAGGAGCGCTAGTGCACTGTAATGATTAGTATAATATTGTGATTGTTACAATATTTGCTATCACTTGTGTGCTAATAACGCTTATTAACAAGCCACAAGAAAAGACAGTAAGTTAGTCTAAGTCCATGTGTCTTATTTATTTTAAAAT
Organism: Catocala fraxini; assembly: GCA_930367265.1. Classification (NCBI taxonomy): domain Eukaryota; kingdom Metazoa; phylum Arthropoda; class Insecta; order Lepidoptera; family Erebidae; genus Catocala; species Catocala fraxini. The sequence goes on from OV884029.1 coordinate 8,171,898, forward strand.
TATATTTCAAGATTTATCTATCTGAACCCTCAAATTAAAACCATTTTATGTTTTTTTTATATATGGTAGCCGCTGGTAAACAATTATTATGTATATTCATGTTATACAAATATCGTAAACATGTTGGTCGGTGTTAAGAACACACATTCTTCACTTCATGTTTGCAGGTGTTTCGCTGCTATAATAAATTCAATTAGTATAAAAATATTTTATATTACTACCGCCCACGGCTCCGTCCGCATATTATATTTGAAAAAACATCATATTAAAACACCGAGCTAAGTTTACTTTTAACATTATGTTTTTTTATGTTTTACACAATGCCTCTTTTAATATTCATTCCCTTTACCACAACTGTGTTAAAAATATGCTATAACATAGCTATTTTATGATTAAAGAAACATTCGTATTATTAGTAAGCTAGTTACAGCAGCCCAATAAAGTAGAATATTTCTGATTAAGGGTTCGATCTGCACCTATGGGACTAATCTACATGCATTTAACATAACTGCAAAACATTGTAGAATTTGTTCACCGTTCCTAAGCTTTTAGGGTCCTATATCAAAATATGAGTCAATTTACATTCCTATTGACAGTCAATCTTTGACACTTATTCTATATAAAAACAATATGTCCAAAGGAGATGTTTCACTTTTGTATAGGACTCCGGCTATAGCTTGTACATCCTCAGAAAACCTGGGAAATGTACCCCTAAATACATTTAGTTGAGCAATTCTTTATTAATATTTAGTATTTTCGTTGCGAGAAATTAAATCTAAAATGTTTGACGTTTGTCGTGCGGACTATCTAATTCTTGTAAAAATTAAAGGAAAACGTATGAATTCAGGAAAGTGTAATAAGAAACACCAATTCAGCATTGGAATATTTATTATCAGTCAATATGACATTGACAGTTAATGTCAAGCATAAACAAAATGTTTCGTTCCGGATTGCTCCCTGCAAAATCAGTATTATATTATATGAATATATTTTTTATGTTAATTGTTTGTTGAAAAGATGTGTATGATAGTTAAAATGAATAAATGATACTCTAATTATTGACATATATATTTATATATTATTTACATTATTATATAGTACTTTCGTACAGTTTTCGTTATGATTTATTATATCACCACCACCACCACCACCGCCATATTGAATATAATGGCAATACTATAAAAATTATTATTTTTAAGCGCAAACGTAAATCGACTTAAATTTAAGAAATAATATTTTACTCCGATTTCTAGTATATTTTACTATTTTTTGGCTGATAGTACATTACATAGCCGAAAATGAAACATCTCCTTTAACGGTCCGTAACTGTTTATAATCGGTAGTTTGGTACATCAATAACCAAATTAACAATTGCGCAGCACTTTAATTTTGGTTGTGGCAAATTAATTTGCTAATTGTTTGGTGGCTGAGAGTACATATTAACTAGCCTGCTAGAAATAGTATCATCTTCTCACAGGTATCTTATGTGGGGGCCAGTCAGTGCAGACCGGCGACACTTCGACCCAATGGGATCTTTTGTATCGACACTCTCCCAATAACGACTGCCATAGATGTTCATGGCAGCCGGGACCGACGGCATAACGTGCTCTCTGAGGCACAGAGCAGGCGATAATTGTCAATCAACACGCACATAATTTCGAAAAGTCATATAACTTCCGAAAGTCAGAGGTGCGCGACATGGATTCGAACCCGAGACCCTTTGCATTGCAGTCTGTTGGTCTCCCCACTGAGCTATCGCTGCTCTGCTCTCACAGGTAACTGGCATAAAAGTAGTTACAATGCTTCTGTGTTTTGTTTATTGAATTCCGTCGACTTCATCGTTATCCTATGATAAATTCCTTATTCCAAATGCTAACAGTGCTCGTTTAATAGCCAATAGGTATTGCGCGGTCAAAGGCTACGGTAACCCTTCACGCAGAAACATATCCCGCTTTTACTTTATAAGCAATCTTTACTAAAAACTCTGTTTATACTTTGATTGCTTGCTTTATGAATAACCAAATTACAATTGCTCAATCTTATCTTATGTGGGGGCCAGTAATGACTGGCCCCAGACCGGCGACACTTCGACCCAGTGGGATCTTTTGTATCGACACTCTCCCAATAACAATTGCACAATACTAGTAAAGCGTCACTCTACTCATTTCCTACCACGACAATAAATGAACACAGACAATTGCAAATATTTCTAGTACTTTACAAAGTAAGTAGGCGCGTACAGTTATCGAATAACATGGCCCAGTGACTTCGTTCGACTTTCATTGTAATGAGTAATGACGACTTCGGTTAAATAAATAAACGTAAACTGCTATTCATTAGGGCTGACTGTAAGTCATTAAATACTTCATTATTTTAATCACTATTGAGCCTAAATAAACAACTATAGAAAAAGTAGAGCTAGGATAGCTAAGTGATTTAGATATCAATTTTATAATACAAGGATTAACGTCACAATTGGGATTAAGACGTTTAATCTATTGGATTAAAGTCAAGACGCCAAAGTCTTAATAGGTGGGCCAATTAAGACTTTAAATTAATAGATAATCCACTCGTAGTAGTAATCCACACCATACACCTACTTCAATAATTTTTTGTTGTATATACCTACTATTTTATCCATGATTTTAATTTTATTACTCCGAACTATTTACTGTTTTTGTATATATCGTTAATATGTAATTTCTAATCAATTATATTTGTACACAGTCTATGGTAAAACATCTTGATACACAACCTACCTATTCAACTGTTATAGGATGCATTTCCTGTAAACTACACATGTTCGAAGCACATAAATATAAATTTATCTACTACAAGCAATTTGTTTACTTAAAGGAACGTCGAAGGTTTAAAATAAAGGTAAGGCAGTATTGGTAACTATCTATAGAATCTGATAACCGGCAAACATAAGATGCTTGACACCATAGTGGCTTATTGTATAACACATTTATTTCTTGGGTATACAGCCATCAAAGCTGATTCAATATTATCTTAATCAAATACGATCTACATCGTTGGCAAAAGAACTTTATATTTTATATTAACTGGTTATACCTAACGTAAGCTTCATGGTGGCCATTACATAGATATGAATTTAAATGGCGTGTTAAAAGCGTATTCTAAAATCTACTTTCATTACGTGACTACATTAAAATGTATTATAATCACAAATTGTACACGGACTTTGGTTGCTAAATGAATTGCATTTCAATCTTGATCACATCGCGTAAACGATTCCAAAACATACCTCATATCAGAATGTAGCTGTAACATTATATCAATTAAACGCCATAATTAATTCACTCATAATTCTTTCTTTCTTTTCGTGTGGTTAGTGGCCAACTCATAATTAAAACGAGCGGAATAACGTGATGCCCTTGCAATATTAATGATGTAAACTCATGATTGTTTCAAAGTACTTACAACACATTTAAGTACAATAAAAACTCGAAGAATTGAAGGAAAGACATCAACTTTTTTTAATATTCCGTCATGCGATGGTTTTTTATTTGTTTTGCAACATGACAAGTGTGGCATCTAAATTTTAAATATGTAAACATGGCAGCCCTGGACGGATACGCAGTTTGAGCACACAATGAAGCGAGGTGGCAGGGGTGTCGCGCGGAGGGGGAGGTGTGAATTGCTCACGCGCATATAAAAGTTAAATAAACAATCCGACGCAGGAACCACGCTCACTTGCGACCGAATTACCCGGCCTTACTCCGCCAAAGCGAGCTCATAACAAATTGATTTTTTTATCCAAACGACATTAGGACAGCATTAATGCTGGGAAGGTACTCTCCGGTGACAATTGTCGGGGATTTTATTTGAATTACCGTGCTTTCAAATATACATTAAAATACGATTACGAACCTGTCGCCGCGTTAAACATGGTAGATGCATTTCAACTGTCAAATAAAATCTGTACCGGTTGCTATTATAGGTGTTGTCAACCGCGGAACGTGATATTTTCTTTAATATTACTGGCTGTAATATAATATACAAAAATGCACAATTTTTATATCATAAAACACATACGTACAAAATGCCGGTTTGTATTAGGTCGCTTACTTCTGAAATTGTCGTTTTTTCCTTGGTACATAATATAATTTCGAGATTCCTATCGAAAATACAATTGGTATTTTGAAAATGCATTTTTATTTCGATAGGCAATCATAATAATATATATTATGAATAAAATTTATTGTTAATAATCTGTATATATTTATTTATATACAATTTGTGTTCAACGTTAGGTAGTTATCTGTCTACCTGGAATCCTTGCTTGGTTTTTTTATAGTTCAATAACACATTAAACTTGGTATTTGGAAGTGTACATGTAATATATCTAATAACAAATGCCGATTTGCCATTAAAGAACGATTGATGAAATATTTCGTATAAAACACTACGATACCGATTTTCTGCATACAAAACGGCAATTTCATTGAATGAAGCCAAATATAATTTGAAATTCGAACAACTTGTTCCAAAATCTTATGTGTGAGTGTATTTGTTTTGGTACATCGGCCAGCAGTCTGTATGTAGGTAGTTTGTAACCGTTTTCGAAAATGGCTGTCCAAATGAACTGCACATGTGCTAGTAAAGACTTCACAACAATTGTCTTTCTCTGGACTTTGATATCTTTATGCTTGTTGTTACAATATTTGCAGTCTCTCACATCCAAAGCATTGTCCAACATGCGAGGAATACTTGCCTAACTATAAGGTTGGAGGAAGACGATACTTAATAAGTTTTATATATTTTATATATTATTATTATTTTATATACATATTATTAAAATCAGTGTAGGTATCGAACCCACTACACTGGGCACGGCGCATCGGCAAGGCTAACACTGAACCATTACTCTATCGAATTAATTAATTACATATAAATTATACGCAGGACGCTATGTTATGTGCAAATTAAATACGTACTATAAAAAATATTAAGAAATCACATTTTTTGCGGTTTTATAATTTCATATGCAGTATGTTCGATATGTTATTTGTCAAAGTGTAAGATATACTTAAGCACATTCTTGTAAAAAGACAAGAATTTAGATACGAAGTTAGTTACACCCTATAAGTATGCAAATATGGTTTTATCTAACCACCGACAAGATAGACACGCTCGATATATTATAAAATCGACATAGACTACGTGTAACAACTTTTTTAATAACAGCGATAGCCTTGTAGGGTGTCTACTGGACTACAACTCAAAGGTCTTAAGACTGCGCCGAGCGAAATGTGCCAAAACAGTCGATCACAGTTAAGTGGATAAAATCAACACTTTTTGTTTAATACAAATATAAAATATACATTTACCATAACAATGAATGTATTTATAATTACTCCGTGTACAAAACTTAAAATAATTAATATTTTCGCCTACGAAATTACGTAAATTTGCAACGTGATTTTTAGATTATAACAGTAGAAATCTATCCTATTTTACAGCTTAAACGAAACATAAATAGTTATATTACAATTTATCCGTCCTAAATATTTAAGTTATTGTTTGACAATAAAGATACATATTTATCAAAAAAGCACTTCAAGTCCTCCATACAATTTTACAATGGCGGCTGCCCGCCGATTTGAATATGCGCCGCACGAGCTCAGTCATTATCTGTCTTACGCTCGGCGCAGTCTTACAAGCGCATATGAGTTTTCGAAGTTAACAGAGAATTCTATAGTTAATTTTAGCGGCTGAAGCTGTTTTTCTTTACCATGGCATCGAACTTGAAGCTGCTGTACATGAGGGTATACAGTCGCATACACTACCGCTGCGCCACCAAGATGTTAATTCAATACAAATTTAGTACGATAGCTTCTTAAAAAAAAATCCTGTCTACTTTTTACCAGATCCAGAAAGCATACTTTATGCACACCGTTAAGTCGAGCGATATTAACTGTTGAATAATCTCATAAGGAAATCTCTATGTCTGAAAGTTCTCAAATTTTTCTTGAGGATATCTGAAGGCTACCAGAATATAGTAGTCCAGCGTGACTTAGAACAATCTAACTTACCTTATCACTTAGGTATCTACCTAGGTATTACGAAGAGGCCTGTTCTCCATAGTACAATATAAAGACTAGTTGGATATTCTTATAGCAAGTTTTTAGAACTGTGTTTTTTCTAGCAAACGATTATCTACAGCAAATACTAACAAACAAAACTCAAGTGTTAATTAAGTTAATGCAATTATGAGATCATATTGGACTATGTAACGGACACCGTTGCAAACTTACACATGCACCTCTACTACTTAACATAAAACCTTATTTCTTTGCGATAAGATTAAAATTCGCTTATAATGTGTTTTAGGAGATGCATGTGTATTTTTGTTTTCGCGGTTCTGTACAAGTGGCGAAGCCGACCTTTTCAAAAGGGGGAAAAAATGTTGTGGAACTAGTAAGTGAGCGGTACATTCGTGAAATGCCAGCTGCTCGATGGGTAATGGTTATAATAACCGTATTGTGACACGTTCGGACAAACAAAGAATCAACGTTCAATCTGTTGGTCACATCTTACCGACGACGGTTCACGCTAAACGCTGCGGCAATGATTCTGATTTGTTAATTGTAGATGATATATCTGTATCCTAACTAATATTATATATGCGAATATAAGTTTGTTTGTTATGTACGCTTAGACGCCTTAACTACTTGATCATCATGAAATTTTGCATACTCGTTTTCAGGGGCACAGAAATGGTCATAGCGTAAAAAGCATTCTAAAAAATGTGGAAATTGTGAATCTTCTTCTTTTTTTCTTTTCGTGTGGTTAGTGCCCAACCTGTTGTCAAGAGTTGCTCAAGCCGCCCGTAGGCCTCTGACATGGCTTAACGACTGCTGTCAATTTGACAACAACCGGGACCGACCTTTTACATGTCCTCCGAAGCATGGAGACGCTCAGATGAAATACCACTAAGCGGTCACCCATTTATAGACTGACCGCACCCAACGTTGCATAACCTCGCTAATCGTTTACCGATCAGTGAGTGCAACTAGCTATTGTGAATGAGCTGTGTCTATATAGACCCCTCACTGCACCCACGGTTTCACTCGCTTCGATCGGTATTTAGGTATGATAATAGGAGCTCCTCGATCGGAATGCAATTGCTTATAACCTGCTTTAATAAGAAGACCATCTGAAAACAAACAACATTTGAAAATCGTAGCTGTGTCTGCATAGGCACAGCTCATTTACTCTTTTTATAGGACCCTGGACATGTCATCAGAGTTCGTGGTGTACTAACCATTGCACTACTGACGTAAATTCACTTCTAACACAACCATTTTAGCTTTGCTGGAGGTTTATTGTGTGCCCCAAATCGCTAGTAAACTTTTTAAGAGATGATTTAAATTAAGATTTGAAATAGTAACTAACTTAGATCAAATTATAACGTGGTAATAGGTTCGCCCTTATTACGTGTGTTCTGGCTTACCTGGAAAGTAAACCACCACTGAACCTGGACTACGATCGATGCAAGTCGGTCGAAACGCCGGGCAATCAATAGGTATTTACCTATTACCTTTTAAATACTATATCGCGAGTGGAACTCGTTACCTGACATTATATTAAGTAAACCTAGTACAATTAGGCATTATCCAGATGGTATGTCATTACTGTCATGGAAAATGGGTAGGCCTTTAGTGTGTCGATACCCTTTCGCCATCACATCTTTCTAGCACAGCGGGTTGTGCTGGTGCTGCCGCTGCGTCGGCGGAGACGCTCAAACGGCGCAAATATCAAAATCTTATTGGTGAGTAGTCCAAGTGCTAGGTCTGTTTATAGAGATCTAGCTAAGCGGCTCATTGACGCTTCGCGTGGCCAGAGGGCTGGTATTTCCTTTGCACAAAGAATAAGTATTGCCATTCGACGTGGCAATGCTGCCAGTCTTCTAGGCATGTTGCCAATTGACTACGATGCGCAGAAATATTATGACGCTTTTTAATTTTGAAGTTTTATTTTCCTCTTTAGTTTATAATTCTTGTAAATGATTTGTGTACCTATATATTATGTTAATTATTTAATTATGTCATTAAAAAACTATAACTTTATTAGGCATTCAGGTATACCACTTTGCCCGACACAGAAATCACATCCAAAACCTCACGTTCAGAAACATAAGCAAAAACAAATGTCTCAGAACCCAAGAGGCAGTATTATAATACTATAGGTATTATAATACTGCCTCTTGGGTACTGAGTAATATAACTCAAAGTAATATAAAGCAATATAATATATGTATATAAATTTATTTGTCAATATAAAATCCATGGCCAGTATCAATCAATCAATCAAAGTGGTACGTAATCGGCGATTGCTCAACGCGGCCACCCTCGCACAGGTATATAATTAACGGTCATGATAACCGCTACGGACAGTTTGAGGACAGCAGTATTACAGCGACCTTATTAGTATAACACTGATTGGGATACTCCATATACCTACTGGAGATTTTATTGAATTACTGCCTCGGTGGCGCTGTGTATGCGACTACTGCGCATGAGGTCTTGGGTCTGATGCCCGGGTCGAGCAAAGTCTTTTTTCTTTTTATTTATTATACAGGGTGTCCCAGGAGTCGACGTCTAGCGGGAATCAGGTAACAGGCTAAGTTATAAAAGCTATCAGAAAAATATAAAAAAATCTAAGTTAAGTATTATTTTATTATTTAAGTAGACTTGCCTCTTATGACAAAAACCTAAATTGACGATAATAAATCCTGTTGCTGAAATACCCAATTGGCTAGGACATATTACGACATTTTTGTTGTTCGTTAGGTGCGTTGGATACCCGTACGAATTTAGAACGATAGAACTTAGCTCTATCTACAGACAACCAAAATGTATTTAGGTATACCTACGTTGTACCAATCTATTATAAATTATAATGCTGAAGAGATTGTTTTTTATATTACTACTCCAATCTCTAAAATCTTTATGCTTCGGTTGGCCTGCTTATTAAAAAAGGTTATTGGCTATATAAAATTTCGCTACAACTAATGTGGTGGAGTTGTAACCACACTTAAGCACTTATTAAATCAGGTGAAATACATAGCCGACATAGGTAATGTCAATACACTAGCTATGCCTAAATGGCAGCCATCAATAAAGCCAAGCTATTTTGCCTTAAATTCGAACCCAAAGCCTCTGCCTGAAAAGTGGAAAAGCCGCAAACTAATTTACTTTGTTTTTAACTGCTCTTTTATATTTTTATTTTATTTATTTGATTCACCAACAGTTGTATAGGTACACAATTAATTACACTTCATACAGACTTAAAGAAGAGCATATATTGTGTAACAATTACTTGAAACAGATAAACACTACATGAGTTATTTAAATGTTGATTAATACTGATTAGTAATACTCACTGATTAGTATTTAATTCTCCGATCAGAACAACATTGTGGTTACACAATAGAAGGTACTAACGCAGTAGTTAGCGATCGCGTGCTTACAGCCATTACAGGGCCTGAGATTGTGCCGTATTGATGTCTCATTCACCACACCGAACGATAACACTGCTTACGATATACAGAAATGGGAATGTAATACGTTTTACGTGTTTATTGGATACATACTTCTCGGTTTGTGGTGCTGATAATGCATAGGAATATATCGGGCTTGCGTCTGTTTACGAAAATATACCCTTGTTTTTCATTAAAGATAGCTTTCGTATTAGTTTTAATTCATACCTAGGTATGTCTATGTTTTACACTAGAGAGACATCCTTTCGCACTAGAAATAATTCCTGCATTGCGGAGATTTTGTCCGACCCAGCTCTCTTGATATCTCTCTCTCTTGACATACATTTTTAGATCATAAAATCTTTTATTCCGTGTGCGATGCGAAGCAACAAGATTCAGCATAGCGGCGCGGCAGAAGCGCAGTAAGAAATACGTTATTCGCGCAGTTTGGTTACTATTATACAATGTGCAGTGTGACGCCAATACTATATAAGTACATATGTAGATAGCTTCGTTCTTTACAGTGTAAAGTAGGTTATGCGTTGTGCACCACTATATTAAAATATCATTCGAATACATTCAAATAAACGACACAAAGTAGAGATGGAACTATTTGTAAATTACAATTTACTAGTCTTGTATATGGTTTATATTGACTGATTCGGTATCGCAGTAAATATAATTACAAATTCTAACAGTTTCAAAGAGTGCTATTTTTAAAAGAATCGGTAGATAACACAGAAGAACTCAGAACTGCAACTTTTCCGATGACTCCAAACTCCAATCAAGAGGATTAAAGATTGGTTTTATCGACGATGCAAACAGCACGCTTTTGTAGAGATTCATGTGAATCAGGGAATCAAGTGGATGAAATTGATATTTGAAAACTAAAGTAAAGTAAAGTTTGGGTAGGGGACCCAGAGATTTTCGGATGATGGCCGAACCAGACCTGAAGTACCGCTTGACCGCTTGACTCTGTTTGTAACGCCCATCATTTAGCTCGACAATTTGGCATTAGCTACCTTCCACCTGACGCCAGAACCGGGCTTTCATGAAGATTTACACTCCTTAAAATTTTTCTTCTTCTTCGTGTCAATGATTCTAGTTTGAACTATATATTATTTACATAATATTCCTTAAAATTGTAACGCTATGACAAAAGGCCTCGATGGCGGAGTGGTTAGTGTTACCGACTGCGACGCCTGAGGTCGCGGGTTCGATTTCCGCACAAGTAAAATATTTGTGTACATGGACATGGATTTTCGTCTTGTTCTGGGTGTTTTTATGTATATTATGTATGTATTTAAAAAAAAGGATATATGTATGTTTATCCATTGTCTAGTACCTACCCATAGTACAAGCTCTCTCTCTAGTTTGGGCTAGATGGTGTTGTGTGTATGTGATAGAATATTATTATATTATTATTATAGGGTCAGAATTTTAAATATCCTACTACATGATACCTTAAAACCTGGCGCTAGATGCGTGTAGATACACCTCTGCTATATCTTTCTAAGTTGACTAGGCGCCAGGCTGTGTGTGCGCAGCGCTTAAAATAATTACTTTCAAACATTTCGAACTTCCTCAAGCATGTTTATACTTCAGTTCTAAAACGATACGTGTAAAATGCTCTAGACATACACAAGCAAGTTTTGGTGTGTCGGCGGTTAATCGCAGCAAACTAGGAAAGCGTTCAAGTTAATTTTATTCGTGTTCGGTTAGTAAGCTATTACTTAACCCCGGTTAAGTTTTACACGCGACCTGAAGTTGTTATTTGCGTTAGGAAACCAATGATAGGCTCCGTCAACAAAGTTTTTATAGCAGTTAACCCAGTTGTGAAAAGGTTCAAGTTGTTTAAGTTCTATGATGTGAAAATGACATGTTTTAAGAGGCAAAAATCATTAAAAACTTTATTTTTAATGTGTGTCTGAACTCTGAAATATCATTCGTTATTTTACACTTATTATTTGCTTCAACGCTGAAGGAGGGAACGAAAAACAGTGGACAGAAACAAAAGAATGTAGACAGACGAAGGAAGCCCTTCCATCCTTAGACAAACATCTGTCACGCAGACTGCTACGTTCCAACGTTCCACAAGGAAAAACCTACGCCACCTAGTGGGTATAATAACGGGCCACTGCTCACTTAACAAACAGCTGTTCAACATCGGCATCACTGGCAGTCCTTTATGTAGAGGCTGCATGGAAACCGAGGAGACATCGGCTCACGTGCTCCTACATTTTAAAAGCGGGAGCAACCAACGGGCGAAACTCCTAAACAGTCCAGAAACGATGAAAGAGGTACTGCGCAACATCGGTCCCCTATTATCATTCTGGACGGAGCTGAGGTGGTATGAGTAACCGAACAATACTTCGCGTCGGCTAATTACGCACAATGGCCCAATTGTAGGGCTAAGTGCGGATAACACACGTCCAACTAACTAACTAACTAACAACGCTGAAGGAAATTATCGTGCGACAACCTGCATGTCTAAGAAATTTTGATAATGTTCTCGAAGATATGGGCAGTTCGCTAACCTGTACTGGGCCAGCATGGTGGTTATTATCTTACCGTTCTCACAGCACTGGAATTAATATAAGGCTAATATTATTATAATTATTTTATAATCAGCGATAGCTCAGTGGGGAGACCAACAGACTGCAATGCAGAGGGTCTCGGGTTCGAACCCACGTCGCGCACCTCTGATTTTCGGAAGTTATATGACTTTTCGAAATTATGTGCGTATTGATTGACAATTATCGCCTGCTCCGTGCCTCGGAGAGCACGTTAAGCCGTCGGTCACGGCTGCCATGAACATCTATGGCAGTCGTTATTGGGAGAGGTTGGCACAAAAGATTCCACTGGGTCGAAGTGTCGCCGGTCGGCACTGACTGGCTCCCCACATAAGATAAAATTTACGAATGAGTAAACAAGTATGTGGCCTGTCTGATGGTAAGCGCCGACATGCACTTACACCATATGAAACGCCAAATTTGTAAAGTCAGAAGTACGTATGCTGCCATCTCAAGTGAAAAAGATTGTCAGCAGGGCTATTACTGATGAAAATAAGTAAAAACGCCTATTGTCATATATTGGGCTCAGTTCCAGACTCCGTGCGACTACTGTGTTTGCCTAAGATATCAACCCACCACTCACGCACAACAGTCACATACACTACCGCTGCAGTACCAATGCAGTCTTAGGGTAGTAACAAAACAAGTAATTACAGTCCAAAACGAAAACATTTCAACCAAACTTGTTTGAAATAAAATACCTGAAATAAGTCTCATTACACAATTTCTAATTAAAGTTTCAGCGTGTTTCAGCAGTTGTGGCAAATTAAATTTGTTCAGCTGATTAGCGGCGGTTCATGAAGTTATTTCAGCTGTTTATCGTTGGTTTGCATGCGCGCGCTTTACTCCAAAACTATCCGTCGACGGTCTCGTAAACGCTAGCGGGTGGTGTAAGATATAAGCTAATTGAGACTAATTTCTTTTCATATAATAAGCTTATGACCAGCTCATGGTAAGTGGTTACAGTAGCCTATGATACTTGCAATAGTAGGAGTGTTCGCACAAAGAAGCTAATTGTAGCTTCTTTGTGCGAACACTCCGCACTACTATTGAGTAGTGACTGTGTTACTGCGTTTCGCCCATTAAATAAGAGTTCTGGAAGCTTACACACCTACCTTTCATTCCTTTACTTTTATCCGTCTTTAATTTCTTTATGTTTGGGTTGGCGAGGCGCGTATGGTGCTTTTTATAAAGCGAATATAAGGGTACAAGAACCGCTAGAAGTGGTACATGTTTGCCCCTATGGTAGCATATTTTTTTTTTATTAGAATGTGAACATTACGGCTTCTACTTATATATTTTAAATATATCCTAAATTGCTCTGTATAAATAGGCTGCCCCTGTGTACGCGTATATTAATTTAATGACTGATAAAAAAATTAAAAGTAATTGGTTTACAATAAGAATAATCTATTCCACTGAACTCAGTATTTTGTCATTTATAAGTGTTACTTTGTGATCTAAATGGATATGATTTTTACTTTTACTTATTTTGTTGTTGCTTACCGCTATAAGTTCGTGTCTTAAACCAACATGATTTACTTATAATTGGTGGGCTAAAGTCGGGCTGTTCTTACAAATTGTTTATTTCGGTGTAACGAGCGGCTTACGACTAAGCAACTAAGTCTAATTATGTAAAGTAGGCGCGTTATATGGCTCTAACTTGTTAGTGCACGGTGCTCGGACCGTGAGAACATTGTGTCGTGTGCCTGCAAAACTACCATTCCAACATCGTGTCACAGAAACTAGCTAACATGTATACATATGTAGGATCGCGACTGTATATGCCCAAAGGGGTAGGCAGATGTGTATCGCTACGATATTACGATAATTAAAGTCAAAAATCCTTTATTCATTTAGGTCACAAAGTAACACTTATGAACGTTAAAATATATTAGATATTTAGTGAGTTTACTAAGTTACCGAAGCTACGTTTAGGTTAGTTGCTAGGTTCAGGTAAAGAAGGTCTATGAGAAGAAACCTGGAAGATTTGAAGGACCACGACATCTATGGTCTTTAAATTACTCATGAGATGCTCTAGACCGAATTTCAGACAGGGGCTAGTCTTTACGGAGACTGGCCATCTACACAGGCAATATTATAGTGCACAAATGTGTACACAAGTACCAGTGCATTCTCTATTGGTGCACTGTCATAATCTGATGGGACAGCAATCCGAAAGGATCGGAGAAAGATTTTGGACTGGACCAACGGCTTAAGAAGCTTTTCGGGGTCTGAAAGTGTAACCTAACTCTGGGCAACTATTGGCAATTTCGTGACTTAACTTTTTGTTTGCCCGGCCTGAGCACTCGCACATTTGAACTCAGAATGACGACTCGATGGCGTAGTGGTTAGTGTAACCGACTGCCCCGCCTAAGGTCGCGGATTCGAATCCCGCACAAGTCAAACATTTGTGTGCGTGAACTCGGATGTTTGTCTTGGTCTGGGTGTTTCTATGTATAATATGTACGTATTTACAAAAAAAAAGCATATATGTATGTTTATCCATTGTCTAGTAGCCATAGTACAAGCTCTGCTTAGTTTGGGCTAGATGGTGTTGTGTGTATGTGGTAGAATATTATATTATTATTATTATTATTAAAATGTAATATACTCACAGGAATTAATACATAGATTCACACACGTTAATGTATTTATATCGTTAAAAGATATTTATCTACGAAGTTGAAGGCAAAGATGTCCTGCAGCCACATTTCGCCTATCTTATTTAGATTCCATGGATTAGCGGCTGGGTGCCATAGCTCTATTCCCGGTACGTTTTCAGATACTATTCTACTACTGACAATTATTTAACTATGTCCAGCAGAAGTTTGCTTAGGGCAAATCGACTACAGGCGCTCGTTCGCGCGCCTCATGCCGAAATAGTGAAGGCCGCGGGCGGGAGAACGGGAATCTCCCTCTGTAGTGCCGGGACGCCGCCCAGGAGTTGTAGTTTGCTGGGTGAGTCGCTGAGGTAGTCTTTTTTTTTCAGCGGCCCATCCACCATTCAAGGCATCGTGTGTGTTTTGGTCCGTAAGCCCGAAGTACGAGAGAGCCGGACTTAACCCTCTCGCCTCCCCTTGTGTCGAGAGGGTACGCATCTGGCGTATTTCCCCAGGTACAAAAAAAAATAAAAATAAAAGGGCTAATCGACTAATAGCTAATGTAAATCAGTTAAATGAGTCAATAACTAAATATTTGCGATGGGTGACTACGGATTAAAATTTTTAATTATTCGAATGTTTATTACTGTCATTCAAGCCAAAACGAAATTGATCAATTGAATCCACCATGAATTATGTATTAAATTAATTTTTGAATATTCGAATTTCCCTTTTCATAGCAAAAGACTTTGTTTACCAATTTAAATGAAACAGAAAACCAACATTACATGTTTATTCCCGCACAAGTCAAACATTTGTGTGCATGAACATGGATGTTTGTCTTGGTCTGGGTGTTTCTATGTATAATATGTATGTATTTACAAAAAAAAGTATATAAGTATATTTATCCATTGTCTAGTACCCATAGTACAAGCTCTGCTTAGTTTGGGCTAGATGGTGTTGTGTGTATGTGGTAGAATATTATTATTATTATTATTATTATTTCTTTATTTAGTTTTATCTACAGCAACTATATTACAGACTTTAAGTTAATTATAGAGTAAATGTCTAATACAGCCATTTAAAAAATGTTAGTCAAATCTTATCTTAATACGTCACTGATAACAGGTCGATTCAGCTGTTGCGGAGAATAGCGTGCACAAACGTGTAGAGTTACACAAACAGACAAAAAACCTGTTACATTTTTATTATGTATAAGTACCTACATATGTATAGATATATTATGATAATTAACATAGTAAATTAATTAATTTATTAATTATACGGACTATGTATTTCATTGGTTTAAGGCAAGTGGTATCAACGGTTATTACTAATTATAAAAATGGGCTCAGTTGCAATTGCAGATCCAGAATCGTATTATATTAGTATTTCTTTCTAAAAGTTCTTACTTGTACAATAGTATCTGTAGATTAAGATCTATCTATCATGGTAAGCCATGAAACTTAAATATCGAAGTTTCTGGCCGATTGTTCGTAACATCAAACACGTGAATACGTTTTGGTCGTCCTAAACCCTACCATGAAGTGGACCGAGCAACTAAAAATGACACTGTGAAAGAAACAAATCTAAAATAATTATGTATTTTTCTTAATATTTCTTCGCCATGAACATTCGGATGGAATATTCACGAATTTAAGCTCAGCAGACGACAATTATGTGGGTATTCAGCTGTCCAAATGTGAGCATGTATTAACGACTTTGGGATAGTAAAGAAGCGATGATATTCTTTATACATACATAAATGTTAGTCAACGGAAAGGTAATTAAGTATACTTCTGTGTTCTATTTCACATTTCGTGAGCTAGGTATTTTCCTAACCTCCTCGGGGGAGTCGGGGTCATCAATGTAGTGAAAACTACGATTGCGTGTTCAGAATGCTTATTTATTTGATAATCATGAGAGTATTTATAATACAATATTAAGTATGTGTAAGCATACACATATACATACTAAGCAGAAATATATGACTAAGTCTTCTTCTTTCTTTTCGTGTGGTTTAATGACCTAGGCCTCTGTCATGGCTTAACGACTGCTGTTAATTTGACAACAACCGGAACCGACTTTTGACCTGGCCTCCGAAGCACGGAGACGCTCAGATGAAATACCACTAAGCGGTCACCCATCTATAGACTGACTGCACCCAATGTTTTTTAACCATGCTAATCGTTTACCGATCAGTGAGTGCAACTGGCTAAATGAAAATGTTGAATAATAATTCAGCACAATAATTGAGTTGAGGTCGTAAGTACGTCTAAAATATTGAGGTGACATAGTTGATATGTGCCTACAAACTTATTGTCATCTACTGGTCACATTTCCCACTTCCGTGCTACTACTGTGAAATTTTCCTAATAGAAAATCTTTAGTACTTTGTTCGACTGGGAAGCGAACTTGTGAAGATCACGATTGGACGCAAACATGAGCGCAAACTACACCACGATACCAGTCATATAATATTCTATTAAAATTTGTATTTTATATGCATGACATCAATAAAATATAAGTAATAATGATTTGTTCTTAGTGTGTGGGCTTTTAATATTTAAATTAAATATGAACTCTATTTCGTATGATATTAGGTTAATTTTCAATCGCACTAAACTATACAACAATGTTTTTAATGGAATTATTCAACGACATCAAAGTTATTAAAATGTTGGTAACGGTTTAAATGTTTTTAACTAATTACTTGTAATTAGCTCTGCCTAGTTAGTTTCGTGCTATAATTTTGCGAATATGATTCCATGTGAGGTCTTAGGTCTGTAACCAGGGTCAACCAAAGAGTTTATCTAGTCTTAAATTCGCAGTAGCTGTAAAGAATCATAAGTATTAGGGGTTAAAGTATGAAATTGCCGAATTGTATTAAAAAATTGAAACAAAAAGTTTTTTTAAGATGTACCTTATTTATTTAATCGAAATATTTACTCGCCTTATCTATACATTGCTGCCATCTAAACGGAAGTTAATTTGTGCTTTTATGATGTAACTCCGGGTGTCTAGATTCGACAAACTGTGTGAAAGCATTTTGTACTGCCTTCTGGGAAGAAATTTTTTTATCACGTAGAAAATTGTCCAAATCACGAAAAAAATGGTAGTCCGTTGGAACTAGGTCGGGCATGTACGGAGGATGACGTCTAGTTTCTAACTGTAGCTCCTGTAGAGTTACAACGGTTTCTCGTGCAGTGTGAGGTCTTGCGTTATCATGGAGCAATAATGGTGAAGATGGATTCACGATTCGGGGCTATTTCATCATTATTCGAAGTTCGGCACAGTAAACATCTGCTGTTATTGCTTGACCAGACCTAAGAAAGCTATAGTGAATAGCACCATGAAGAGACCACCAAACAGTTACCATTACCTTTTCATTGGTAAGCTTTGCTTTAGGGCTCTGTTGCGGCGTTTGACCTGGGATCAGCTATTGCATTTTTCGCTTACTGTTATCGTAAAGAATCAACTTTTCATCATATGTCAAAATTTGATCCAATATTCCTTCATTTCTATACCGATTCAACAAGGCAACACAAGTTTCAACACACATTTCTAACTGCAGATCAGTCAAATCATGAGGAACCCATTTTTCATATTTTTTATCTTATTAATTTGTCTTCCGTAGTCTCTGCCTACCCCTCTGGAAAACAGGCGTGAATCTATGTATGTATGTATGTAATTTGATGCAAATTGCCAATATTGTAGGTAGCGTAACGTTAAACCATGCCGCTAATTCCTGGGTAGTTTGACTCGGATCGGCTTCCACCATCTCCGTCAATTATTGGGCGGTCTTCCTCGTGGATCGTTCTTTAAGTCGATGTTTCCATTATTATACAATCAAGGTGACTAACCAACTTGGACATATACTAGTTCGTATATAACGACAATATGACTAATAGTAAACTGTTACCACACCACCATCGCTTGAAGTATCAGGACTATCACGCGTTTCAGTTAGAAAAAAGGATTTATTTTGCCAAAGCAAGAGACAAAGATGGACTCACTCTTACAGCATAGCATAACTATGTGAAGCCTTCTTTTTTTTTAAATTATATTATAATAAAATACAACTGAATATCGAGCTTACAATTCATACAAGCATTTCTTACCTCATCCAATTTAAACTTAGTACTACAATATTAAAAATGTACAAATTATTTTCAATCATCCATAATAGGCAATAATAACTGATTGTGACGATAGTACGTAACACGTCACGACTACATTAAATGAATTTCTTTTAAAATTTCAACATATGAATTTTAAAGGGAACTATAATAGCACGTTCGTTAAGCAGCCTACCTTCATAATTATAACCAATTATTTTTACCTTATCAACGTTATATTTTAAAGCTGAACACAGTGTAGTAATATCCGTTTCTTATCTACAAACTAGGGACTTAAAAGTAAATATATGTTATAGTTTAACAGCGTATAATGGCAGGTTGCAACTTGCAATGCACCGTTTTAGATATGTAGTAGTAGACAACAATGGCATATTACTTTATTTTAAAAGTTGATCGTAGTGATAATAATAATAATAATAATAATATTACCACATACACACAACACCATCTAGCCCAAACTAAGCAGAGCTTGTACTATGGGTACTAGACAATGGATAAACATACATGTATACTTTTTTTTTGTAAATATATTCATATTATACATAGAAACACCCAGACCAAGACAAACATCCATATTCATGCACACAAATGTTTGACTTGTGCGGGAATCGAACCCGCGACCTCAGGCGTGGCAGTCGGTTACACTAACCACTACGCCATTGAGGCCATGATAATATACAGCGTGCAACTTTAAGGTGAGGTCATATTTGAAGGTACTAGCTTCAAATATGACCTCACCTGTGGACTGGTTCTATAGGAAACACAACATGTTATTAGAATAAAGAATTTTAGGCTTTGGTGTTTTATAAACCTAAATCATGCACCTAAAGATTTACGTTAATAGCCGTTGCGAATTTTATATCTCGTTTTTAGTACCTACGAAACAATTATTATGAAAATTACAATATGGCTCTGAACAAAATAAATGCGGTGTAAGGTAAATTGTCATCAGATAGATGAGCTAATTTTAATTAATTGTAATCAAATTGAATCAAAAACTGTCGAGGGTGTAAAATGTTCGAATTGTCTGGATGTACGAGTAAAAATATTCAGAAGTAAGCTACTAAATATTTTTAAGTTAGTTGGTTGGTAATTTAGATTACTGTTATGGATGTGCAAATATATCAGAGCTCGTGCGGCGCATATTTAAATCGGCGCGCGGCCGCCATAGTAAAATTGTATGGAGGATTTGAAGAGTTTTTTTGATAAATATGTATCTTTATTGTCAACCAATAACTAAAATACCTATTTGGGACGGAAAAATTGTAATGTAACAATTTATGTTTCGTTTAAGCTGTAAAATAGGATAGATTTCTACTGTTATAATCTAAACATCACGTAACACAATTTTTGCATTTTTCGTGCAAATTTATGTAATTTTGTAGGCGAAAATATTAATTATTTTAAGTTTTTTACACGGAGTAATTGTAAACACATTCATTGTTATGGTAAATGTATATTTTATTAAACAATAAGTGTTGATTTTATTACTTAACTGTGACTGCCTGTTTTGGCACGTTCTTACGCTCGGCGCAGTCTTAAGCTGTACAACTTTGGAAATAAAGAAAACAGAAAAAGACGTGTGTACTAAAATTTATTACCATTACGACCCTAAAATATTATCATTATTTAGGGTCGTAATAGTAATAAATTTTAAGAGTCTATGTTGTGTTAGTCTATGCTGAGAATTTCCATTCTCCACTTTTAAAAAAGTTTGTCTCTAGGTTAATTTATACTAACACTAGGAAATAAGTTAAATTGTATTACTAACAGTCTATGGATTCATTGGTCCGAAATAAAGCAATGTTATATTATTATTATTATTATTACAGAGCTAAATCTTATTGTGATAGTATCCTATCACAGTAAGATTTAGCCTATAGACTCTTAACATTACTAAGCAAACTCCTATCATAAACTAAGTAGATAATTTATTAATTTAGGTCACACTGTAACACCTATGAATGTCAAATCTGATAAATTAGTCAGTTAAAAAAATATACTGAACCCACATTATATACGTTTTTAGGTTCAGGAAAAGAGTTGCGCCTATGAGAAGATACCTGTAAGAAACTCAAGAAACTCAACTCAACTAAATGTATATTTTATTAAACAATAAGTGTTGATTTTATTACTTAACTGTGACCGCCTGTTTTGGCTCATTCTTACGCTCGGCGCAGTCTTAAGCTGTACAACTTTGGAAATAAAGAAAACAGAAAAAGACGTGTGTACTAAAATTTATTACCATTACGACCCTAAAATATTATCATTATTTAGGGTCGTAATGGTAATAAATTTTAAGAGTAGACTATTAATCTATCTGTCTAAGTATCTAATTTAGGTCACACTGTAACACCTATGAATGCCAAATCTGACAAATTAGTCAGTTAAAAAAATATACTGAACCCACATTATATACGATTTAGGTTCAGGAAAAGAGTTGCGCCTATGAGAAGATACCTGTAAGAAACTCAAGGTATACTTTTTTAATATGGTACCCACGCGACCTCGTCTTTCAATAAACGCAATAAAAAATACAACTGCCAACTGTTTCACCCTGTAGTAGCTTGAGGGCATATCCCTTATCTAAACAACGTGCTAATGAAATAACACAAAACTTAAAAGAAGTTTGATCAGTATCAGGACTACTATCTAGGTACTTATGGAAAATTATAAAATAATTATTTTTTATTACTTACAATTATGATCTCTTGGTATAAGTTTACGTGCGTTCGTAAAGTTTCGTTTAAAATTGTTATTATCACACACAGGTTATTCTGTTAGGAAAATCACAGTCCCTGTTAGAAGTTGAGAGAATTGATGTGTACCGTTTACTGAGAATTTCTTGACGAACTCATTAATTTTTGAATTTTTAGTCTAGCCTGATATTCGCTTTTGCTTACTACCGCTGCTGCAAGGCAAGTTTTATTCACAGGCATGTTTATCTGTTTTATTTTTAGGTCTTTTAAAACTTATCACAATCATATAACATAGTCGGAGAACGTTATCAAAATACTAGTAACCGAAATTATAAAAAGGTATAATAACTATACCAAACAAATGTTGTATGCCTGATTCTGACCAGAATTGTGTTGTTTTATTAACGTGCTATATTTATAACTATTATATAAATTATTATATATTTATTATATTATTATAGAAAGAAACATATAAGTATATTTTTGTTGCTCTAGATATTGATTTACCTATACCTTGAGAGAGATAGAGATATCCTAATAAATATAGCAGGATTTATGCTGAATCTAAATACAGTCAGATTCGATTTATAATCTTTGATAATGACTTAATCAAAAGCCGGCATTCGAAAAACTTTCATAGATATGTAAATAAATAAATAATAAATACCATTAAAAGATACTACAAAAAAAAATGCTACATTGACTCCAAACTAGCTGTTCCCTTCCTTCTATGACATTGGGTCCCTCAAACGTAGTGTGAAGAAGCATCTGCTCGGACCGGCTTGACACTGGCGACGGCTAGAAGACATCTATCTTTTCCTCGTCGTCACTGTCTCTGGACTGTAATTGGGTTTTCCATCAGGTCCAAAACAATCACTTTTCTGAGTCAAAATAAAAAAAAGCATGTCTGTATTTTGGGAGCCAAAATAGAATATTAAATAATTAAATATAATATAATTCAACAAATTATTTATTAAGATATAGCAGCGATAGCTCAGTGGGGAGGCCAACAGACTGCAAAGCAGAGGGTCTCGGGTTCGAACCCACGTCGCGCACCTCCGACATTCGGAAGTTATATGACTTTTCGAAATTATGTGTGTATTAATTGACAATTATCGCCTGCTCCGTGCCTCGGAGAGCACGTTAAGCCGTTGGTCCCGGCTGCCATGAACATCTATGGCAGTCGTTATTGGGAAGTCAGTGCCCTCTAATATCCTGACACTGGTCTAGCCTTAGGGTATCGTTAGCCTTCGGGTTGCGGAGGTCAGATGACAGCCGCTCCGTGTAAAAACTGATATCCAGTCAAATCCGGTTAGGCCAGAAAAGCCGACCCCAAGTGACTTGGGAATAATAAAGGCTAAAAGAGAAGAAGATTTATTAAGATATCTCACATAGGTAATACTGCGCCCGAAAGAGTTAGTAGTCATGATTCTGCCAATTTCTGTCACTAAGCAGATTCGCGTTCTATCTAAAGGGTAGCCGTTACTGTTCCCTCTTGCTTTATGCATAGGTAGCGACATGGTTGTGCTTTCTTGAAATTAGTTTTGCCATATCATGGAAACACAAGCATGTCTATAAGCGAAGCTTACTGCCTGCCACCAGTTGGAGCATTGGCTCGCCCGTCATCAAAAGCAATAAAAATATAGTTTTATTGATCATACTAATTGTTATCGTATGGGATCGATGTACAAACGGTACATCGGTAAATGACAAGTTTTATAAAATATTTTCACTGTTTATTTAAGAATAATTACGCTTTTGGATGGGACAATTCCATCATGCCTTATCATATCTATTGTCCTTATTATTAAGACTGCGCCGAGCAAAATGTACCAAAACAGGCGATCACAGTTAAGTGAATAAAATCAACACTTTTTGTTTAATACAAATATAAAACATACATTTACCATAACAATGAATGTGTTTACAATTACTCCGTGTTAAAAACTTAAAATAATAAATATTGTCACCTACAAAATTACCTAAATTAGCACTACTAGCATTTTTAGATTATAACAGTAGAAATCTATCCTATTGTAACAGCTTAACCGAAACATAAATAGTTATATTACAATTCGTCCGTCCCAAATATTTAAGTTATTGGTTGACAATAAAGATACATATTTATCAAAAAAGCACTTCAAATCCTCCATACAATTTTACTATGGCGGCCGCGCGCCGATTTGTATATATGCGCCGCACGAGCTCTGTCTTTATCTGTCTTACGCTCGGCGCAGTCTTAAATAGTTCTAATATCTTTGAGAAATATTTTCACTTCGTCAAAACTTACTTTTATTACATCTCTGATTATTGTCTCTAATGCCTTCTCTGACACATAAGCTTTACTGGTTCTTACTATGGATTGGATACATGGTCACATAGGTTACTAAGGTTGTGAAGAATCACAAGAAGAGGGGCCACATCTACAGTTCCACCTTGCAAATATTATTAACATTCCATATCAGAACTCATAGAAAGGACTCAGCAGAAAGGATAAGGACTCCCTTTTTTAGAGACAAACGACTTTATTCCCATAACACACAGTAGTATCGTATGGCAATCGGTCTCTATAAGCCGGTACATCGAAAGGTATCTACTTAAACCACAACGTTATCCACGAACCAAACACAATATCTTTTCCGTGCACATTTTGACAGATGTTGTTTAACCCTCGCTCGCTTGCGCTGTTACAAAATTAAACCAATAAAGCTCTAACCACGCACCGCTAAAGCGAGCTTAATAAAGCTATACATGTAATTACTGCAATAATATTGATTATTACAACAGTAATATTCATTACGGCGGTCGTAACAAACTTCAGCAACAAAGTATAGGCATGTGATACTATTTAATTAATACGTTCGTACTAACTTTTATGCCTTCTTTATAGTTATATCTGTGTCGTATTGAAAAAACCGTCGTAAACTTTTTCTTTATATTCATGTTATATTAAGTATAAATTATATTTTGGAACTGCCAGCTGAGCGTTTCATTTCATAGTGAGATACAATATTTGGCATGTAGCATTTTGCAATCTGGCAGCAAATTTGGGATTGATCTAGATTGAAGGATTAAAATATGTGTCACAAATATCATTTTAATAAAGTCTTGTTAGGCAAACATGTTTTTATCTTCCTAGAGCCAGACATATAATTATAATGTTAGCAGTGCTGAGATTTCCACAGTGATTTATACTTAAGACTGCGCCGAGCGAAATGTGCCAAAACAGGCGGTCACAGTTAAGTGAATAAAATCAACACTTTTTGTTTAATACAAATATAAAATATATATTTACCATAACAATGAATGTGTTTACAATTACTCCGTGTTAAAAACTTAAAATAATTATTATTTTCGCCTTCAAAATTACGTAAATTTGCAAAAACGTAAGCTCGTGTTACGTGAGTTTTAGACTATAGCTGTAGAAATCTATTCTATTTTACAGCTTAAACGAAACATAAATAGTTATATTACAATTTGTCCGTCCCAAATATTTAAGTTATTGGTTGACAATAAAGATACATATTTATCAAAAAAGCACTTCAAATCTTTCATACAATTTTACTATGGCAGCCGCGCGCCGATTTGACTATGCGCCGCACGAGCCCTGTCATTATCTGTCTTACGCTCGGCGCAGTCTTAACAACGTATGCAGACTCACTAGCTCGCACTCGCTTGTTTTTCTGTTGGGACTGATGCGGTGCGATCTGCCTTAAAATAGTCACCTAAAAATTATATACATCAAATCGAGGCTTACTTAATACGTATAAAGGTGTGATGATAGGCCTCTATTAAATCTGTAGCGACACTGCTGAACTTCAGAATAAGCTGAAAGTGTTAACAGAGGCCTGTCTCACTAGGGCTCAAGCCTGTAAGGGTATGTACATACCCTTACATTTATATCTTAAAGTATTTGAATTAAATAAATTGCGGGGTATCTATATATATTACGTGAAGCAAAAACTTTGTACCCCTTTTTACGAAAATTGCTCGGACGGAGGAGTATGAAATTTGGCACAGTTAAAGTTTATATGGAGAACGAGTTGCAAATCCTAACATTTTATAAAATATGCATTAGAAATACATTAAATTAATGAAAACACTACACGCACACAACTGTGCATTTGACACAAGCAGTCGAATCGCGTTCGTAATATTTCGGCATTGTTCGGCTGATGTCGTAGAATTCTTCGTAACTATGGTTACATATCATATTGTAGTTGGAGTAGGTAACTAAATTAAATGTGATTATAAGGGTATAGTTATAGACAATAAAACCTTAATAACGATCAAACATAAACTTTAAATCAATTAGGTATGGTCGAATTTCGACCACTTGGCGACCGCTAGTATGTTTTAATATGTCTAGCTCTTCTATAGTTCTTATCGTCTGTAGAATACTATGTTACTATATCTCCCCCTGAGCAGTGATAGCTCAGTGAGGAGACCAACAGACTGCAATGCAGAGGGTCTCGGGTTCGAACCCACGTCGCGCACCACTGACTTTCGGAAGTTATATGACTTTTCGAAATTATGTGTGTATTGATTGACAATTATCGCGTGCTCCGTGCCTCGGAGAGCACGTTAAGCCGTCGGTCCCGGCTGCCATGAACATCTATGACACAAAAGATCCCACTGGGTCGAAGTGTCGCCGGTCTGCACTGACTGGCTCCCACATCAGATACATACATACATACATATCCCTTTTTAGGTCTAAAAGTACCCGTTTTATTATACAGACTACATTTACCCGCGACTTCGCTTGCGTAAATGTAGGTAGGTTATGTTAGATCAGTAACAAAACTTTTTTTCGGATGAGAGGTACGCCATGTCTTTTTCTGTTCCCTTGACAAAGTGTATGCGAAATTTCATGATGATCGGTCAAGTAGATAAGGCATGAAAGCGTAACAAACAAACTCACATTCGCATTTATAATATTAGTTAGGATTATACCTATAACAAATATGGCTTCCAACTTAATGTAAACTTAAATATAAATAGTTTTAATAGTTTTAATAAATTAATTAGCTTAAAAATTAGTAAAGTTCAATAGTATCTAGTAGTAGTATGACAGTTTCAAAATTATGTAATAAAGTGTAAAATAAATAACGCGATAAAATCCGTATATAGTAGTTTAATTTCAATGAATAACATTCGCCTAAACAGAAGACAATATTATGGCTTCCATAGATTAGATTAATAACTAGACATTGTTTTATTTATCTCGTTTTTATTGACTCGCTTTCTAGTCTGTTTGTACAACAATTGATTTTGTCTTATAATAAAAAACATAGGGCTTCATACTACTCTCTAATTTCTAATTACTGCATACGTCTCACATTTTTTATAATAGGAGTAACTATTTTATACAAATTTATCAATTTAAAAACGTAGTAGTTGTATTATATATAAATAAAACAATTCGAGAGTCGCAGAATACAGCACAGTACATAAATAGATGATTGCCACGCAGAACAGCGACACAATGTACAGACTGTACCGTCGACTCTTGCACGACTGAACACTGCTTCCCAAGATACAGGATACTATTTGCCTAGTTTGGACATTCAGCTTCAGTACCCATCCTAAAAAAATGTTATTTTTTCAGACCAATGCATATAATTCTTGTGTCCAATAAATGATTTTGATTTTATATAGTTTCAAAACACACGTAGCTATTATAATATAATTGCATATAATATTTTTTATGTATATATAATCAATGTTAACCTAACTGCTATCGGTTAATAAAAGTATCCTTTCTGATCTACGCCCCATTATCATCGTCACCATTTAATCAGCTGTTTAAAACTGCGACATAATAGTGCTCAGTAAATTGTAGAGGACAATAGAAGTCGAAGGGTTGTAAAACAGAGTTAGTTCTAAAATTTCACCAATTGTCTCGTCGGCGCCGTGGCTTAGTTGGTTAAAGCGCCTGTCTAGTAAACAGGAGATCGCGAGTTCGAATCTCGCCGGGGCCTTCAACCTCTTTTTGCGATGTTTTTAGCAATGTTTATTCATGACTACTGATTTGAATTAACAGTTACATATTTTGAAGGTACAATTTAGTTGTAATATTTTCAAGGCATTTTCTTCTATAAATTAAACACCTTCGTCGCGGTGTTTAAATTTGCTGTGTTTAAGTCCAACATAAAATTAAATTACTAATATAATTACGCCTATAAATCCAAAAACAATACAAGAATCTTTTTATGGTCTAGAAAATTTCAAAAGTGCACGTCACGCGCCGTCGGCAGGAACAAACACAGTCGTAAACGGGAACAATAAAGGTGTTTTCGAACTACGAGACGTGGCGCGCACAGAACAAACACGGCCTATTCGTGCGTGTATTGTGAGGGCGCGATCCCGTCACGGTGTGTCACTGTGTGTATCGGAAAGCCTAGTTGAAAAACATCAATAGCCCATAACAATAACAAGGGTAATCAAAATAATAAATGGCGGCCCAGGGCGGATCGCTTTTTGTGTCCAATTATTTTTATTGGTGTTCTGTTAATTACATTCTTTGGCGAGAGGGCGACGCGGGCGCGGGAGCGGGCGCGGGCGCGGGGGCAGTCGCGGACGCGACTTACGCGAGCTTCGCTTTTATACACTTATTCCGTGATCAATCGAAAACTGTTGATTTTATAAACTCTTCATGAACATAAAATTTTCATGGATGTCGTAAATGTTATTCTCTTAAGGGAACAGTTCAGATACTTAAATAAATATAAAATTTATAATCTGTTATGGCTTGTAGATACAATCTTTAGTATATCTGAGATCTTAATATGCTGTTCATTTTTCTCCATTCGTATTAGATTGCGCAAAGATGTCGTAAAGCCAGTGAACGTTGCATTTAACATTTTCCTTTGACTTAACATAGGTACCTAACTACCTACCATGTATGTCCTCTAGAAATCGCATCCTTAATAAAACAGAGACTTATCTCAGTATTTTTGATTAAACAAATTTGAACTCTATTGAAAAGATTTAACACAAATATAATATTAGAATTTAACATATACAATTAGAGTTCAAATTGGCTTACTTTCAAATTTCGAGTTAAGTCGCTGTTTTATTAAGAATGCGAAATGTGTAAGACTTGTACTACGTTGTGTACGTGGATGACAGTGACTAAAAATAGATTATTTAAGATATAAATTGATTTCTATTGAATTTTGTTTATTCAAGTTTGAAAGAATAAAATTTTTAATACACTAGAATAATACATATATAATAATATAATAATAATTATTATTATTTATTCAACTTAAATTGGTACAAATTGATACAGAGCTTAGGTTACATCGTAAAGGTAATATATAAGGGGTGCCTGTACTAGAGTAAACCTATGCCACAGGCATTAAGGGCACATACTGTATAATATAGATATAAATTCTAAAACAATACTCATAAAACATTATTCTTTGTACATAAAAACATACAAATATATTATTATAAAACATGGACCTGAAAATGCGAAAAACCTATTGGTAAAAATATACTTAGATTGATACTGAGTACCCAGTACAAACGATATCTTTCCGTCGTTTAGTGTTAGTAAGTGCCGGGTTATAGTCAAGAGTAGTATATTGTTTTAGTATAGTGTACGTTATAAAAAGCTGCCGGACTGTTAGTACTTTAGAATTTTGATACAAAAGGCATATGGGATAAGGAAAAGGTCGTTAAGTATCGACTTTTAGGAGTGCTCTTTATGCTCTTTCAATTGGAAGAATAACCGATTTTGCGATGCCTCCCCATGAGGTAATACAGTATTGTATACATATGACACAAAAATAAAATTACTGATTCATAGAAAATCACTAATATTTTATTGATTATAATAAAAGTAAACTTCATTTGCACGGCTGAGCGTCCCACGACCATCATAACAACCACTGCCTGCCTCATGTTTTTTAGAAACATTATTATCTACCTTAAAACTAGAAGTGCAAGCTATAGTCAATTTATTTAGTAACAGCTCGAAGTAGTCAGCTCCTCCGGGAAAATATGAAGCCATTTCTGAAAACCGGCGGTGTAAGACTGTTACCGCTTATTACCTGGTAAGAGAGAGTAAGAGAGCACTGGCATATCTGCCACTGTCATTGCATCGCTAACATCCTTAATTTTTTATACAACTGAAGTCCCACTGAAGTATCACCTAGTGAAGTAATCTTGAAATGTCAAGAACAATAGTCAGCGAGCCTAGCCTCCTCCTAACCAATGCCCGGACGCTCGGCGTTCGAGCGCTACCTAAATTGTTAGACTGCATTGGAACGACTTTAAACCTAAATCTTATTATGATAGTGTCTACTTTTGTTTGAACAACTTTTACACACATTCTTATTTTTGAAAACCGTAACTATGTCACATCAGGGCCGTTTGTTCGTCAGCCATCTGTATTGTATAAAAAGATAGTCTCACTCGCTCACAGTTTCGCACGCGACATTTTATCAGTTGCGTTCATAATAGACGATTATTCTGGCGTTTAGCCGGCACGTTTGCAACTTTTTGCCCGTTTTTATTTATTACCGCTTATTGATTGAGCTATTTGCCGAGCCGCTAACTTTTAATGATCGCGCTCTTGCATACGTGCAAGTAGGTACGTGTTGGCGTTTAACCCTTCTGATTATAGCAAAGTATATAAGTATATCAGCCATTGGGAGGACATCTAAGTACCTAGCTGGTATGTCCCCTAGTTATAAGGCGCTAAAAAATGTATTATAATTTTTTTCAGTTAGTTATTATTGAAGTGAAATCTTCTTTAGGCGCGTTGAGCACTTTTTAGGTGAACAAAAATCATGGAACTCTCGTCATCGTCACCGAACGCATTCAAAATTGAAAAATAATAATTTAATAGCTCGACGATACAATTTACAAATTACTTAGTTTTCACTTCTATCGGCAGTCCCCAAAGACTGCCCCGCATGTTTTTTTTAATTTAAATTGTCATGTGCTAATACTATAAAATGCACTGAAGTGATATTGGGCACATTTTTTACTACAAGTGAATGTGTCAGTAAAATTGCCAACGACCTATCTTAGAGGTTATTTTTATATTGCTTGCACTAGGAATAATTCCTGTATCGCGGGGAAGTTAGCAACGGAGCATACAATTAAGCAACGGAGCATACAATTAAGCAACGGAGCATACAATTAAGCAACGGACACACCGAACAGGATGACTCGGACTAAAACTGTTTATGGATCACATAATTTTTTGGCCCATTAAGGGATCGAACCCACCATCACTAGGCGCAATGGCAGTGGCGAGGCGATCGCTTGCTTACAGCGCTATTCTTTCAGTCAATTTGAATAATATTTTTCAGAGTTCGAAAAATCTCTTATACTACAGCTTTGTCCGTCGGTGCGTCCATCCGTCCGTCCGTCCGTCTGTCTGTTATACAACTTTCAACTCAAGAAACATAAGAGCTAGAGACTCGCGGTCAACGCCATTCGACTCAGCATAGTCGATTTAAATGACTATGACCTTTGACCTCAAGGTCACGTGGTATCATAATCGTGACCTTTGCATATTACTTGAACCATTTTTTCGAACTCTAAGATTTACGGCAATTCGTTGCCGTTTTTCACTTGTTGGCTTTTAGAGCAGCCACACATTGATTTTTTTGATACTTTAAAATACCGCTAAGTTATTTCTGACTAATTTCCTTTTTACAGTATCACTTATCATGAAAAAGAATTTAATTCAGCAGTCAAATTGCTAACAGCCTATTTTAGAGATTATTTTTATATCTTTTACTTTACCGAAAAAGCTTTTCTAACATACAGTAAGTATTGTTACGCCCAGTGACATCTCTCGGCATTGTGGGAGGGACTCGGCGGTTCCGTCTAATAGTTTACACCGCCATCTATTGACATCTTACGGAACTGCGTAGTACGGTACGAGAATCTTAGAGAGAATGCTGGTACTTTCTCGAAGCATCGTGCTGTTTACACGCCGAGTACGGCGTTACTGGAAAGCTCTAGAAGCGCTTTACCCGCGTATAAATAGGGCGCACGCGCACCGCCGAGTCAGTTTACAATCGTAAGCGATCAAGTGTTCATCGAAGCGAACGGAAGCGGAAATACTACGGAGTTTGAAGCAGTACAGTGAAAAAGTGTGGTATAGTGTTTATTGTGTTTTAAATTTAATTGTGTGTTTAAATAAAACGTGTTTTAGTCGGTAATATTGTTTATATTCTTATCTGTCGAGCTCAGCACGTAACAGTATTATAGCTGTTGCCGCGTTTTATTCTTCGAAATACTTTTCGCTACGCTTATATAACACTTTTCGTTTAAGTTGTGGTCCGGTATGACTACGGTATGACTCTATTGCTGTCTGCAAGGAGTTCCAAACCCAGTGTTCCTTACAAAAAAAAGACAGAAGCTTTAATAACACTCGCACACACTCATGCAAAGCAGCCAGATTTACTACCATTGCACGATACACGTTTTTCCCTTGTAACGACAGCTGATGAAAAATGTCAAAACGTAACTTACTTGCGTAACGACATAACGACCATTTCGGTACGAATTGTCTGAATCCAATGTCTGCCTTTCACCAGTCTATATTTTTAAATTATTTTATTCTAAAATACATAGCTTGACACAATCTCCTGCCAAATACAAAACAACAAATACATAAAACATTGATATGATGTGATTCTACTTTCTTCTTTCTGTATTTCTGTTTTGCGCGTTGTATTGTTCTCGACATTCTTTATGTAAATAATTTGTGTCACTCTGGTGAAGCGATAAAATGGACAAGTTTTTCAACGACTATCTAGAGCCCACGCGATACCCTATCAAACAAGAAAGAAAATTAAATTTACTACCTGTATCATGCAACATTTTTGGTAACGCAACATTGTCAACTGTATATTTTGCCACATTTATACTAGCTCATTGAATCGATTCAAGAAGCGTGACCGCTTCCTAACCGTCGTAGGGAAGATCCAATTTACTGGTCAACTAAGGAGTTATGGGTTATTGGTCACCAACACCTTCCTTTCCACATCGGTTCGTTTTGCACTCATATTATACGGAGGTGCGCCAATCGACACTTTAAAAAATATCATGTTCAAAAGGGTTGTTTCCAACTATTCATGCAAACAGATTCGTGCGAAAAGACCAATAAGCCAGAGTTATTGAGTTTTCTGTAATCCTTAGACTGTATCAAAGCGCAGAGTGAAGTTAAAAATCGTCAATAGCAAGGCGTTTGGAACTAAAATTGATAGACGCCAATAGGTTAGCCCCTACAACCTAAGACTTAAACAAGTGAGAAACGGCAATGCCGTAAATCTCAGAGTTCGAAAAACTTGTTCAAGTAATATGCAAAGGTCACGTGATACGACGTGACGTGGTCAGAGGTCAAAGGTCATAGTCATTTCAGGGGTATATCGACTATGCCGAGTCGAATGGCGTTGACTGCTAGTCGAATACTTTATTTGATTAGGTACTTAACTAAAGGTAAACAATCTTGATGTGTCTTTTTTATATTTTTATCTACAAACTCAGTTTAAAAATAAAATGCTTGTAAAAATCAATGTAAATACAACAATAATGATTACTGAATCAATTAAACCATTAGTTTAAGCAGTAGTTAATTTGTTTAATATGTGTTTGTGTAAAAAGTCACATCAAGATTGTTTACCTTTAGTTAAATACCTAACCAAATGGAGTATAGCTCTTACGGTTCTTGAGTTGAAAGTTGTATAACAGACAGACGGACGGACAAAGCTGTTGTACTTATAAGAGTTTTTTGAACTCTAAAACTATAGCTGCGAATATATGATTCATGTAAAACACCTCCGACCAATTCCTCAGGGACAAAAGTCACAACATATGGATGTAATATATACTACTCTTTCGGGGATATAGATGTAAGTCTATGTATGTAATTTTTCTTGCCCGTTTCTTTTTTTAGAAACGCCCTCTATGGGTAATCTGTGTCGCGGGGAACTTGACAAACATTTAAACAACGAACACAAAGAACACCCAGGCTTTGAACAACCATTTGTGGATCGTACAATTTTATGTCTAGTGTGGAGTTCGAACCCGTAACACTCAGCGCAGTGGCTATTGCTTGGCGTTTGATATAATCGCCGAATTAAGAGTGTAATTCACCTTGCCTTAACTCTCGATAAAGCATCATGCACATAGTTCTATGTTCTATGTATAAGAAACTAGTCTGTATGTAATTCTCAGGTACTAATTGCAGAGATCCTGTCCACCTGTATTAGCCGTCATTAGGTTTAATGATGCGAAGACTGGTATTGCGGTTTATTATACTATCTGTCTGGATACTGCCTTTTAATTATTTGTTGGACGACACCTTTCATGTTTCTTGTGTGGATATAAGACTGAACGGATGGCCGAGCCGATTTAAGTAGTGTTTTCGCCAATATCAATTGTTGAGGGTGCAAATTTAGAACATGTTGGAACAACGGACACATGTGCATCCAAATCCTCACTATGTTTGCCAAAATATGCAAGCATTCCTGCATGCAAAATGTAGAAAACACGTTGAAGATAAGTTATATATATTGCTTTTAAACGTAGATATAGTACAAGAACTGAAATATAGAATTTATAAGTAGGTAATAAATTCAACATTATACACATGGATCTCAAATATCCTGTCGTAAACTAAAAGCCACCAGATGTCCACTATATCCAATATGCCTTCAGTGATAATCACAATTAACAGCTTGTGATACGGTGCTAACAGCATTTTAAATTCTTTAACAGCGTAAACCGGTAAAATGTTTAAAATGTTATTAGAACTGTTCAGTCTTATTTGAAGAATATTGAGAAGTTACGTGTATTATCTAAATTGTAATTATATCGGCCAAATATTATTGTAGCTTATTTTGACATTATTGTTGTATTTGAAGATATAAAAAAAGTAAGTGTTGAAACAAAGTCCACGCTGTAAGTAGAATTTCATTACAGAGATTCTATGTCCAATAACACTTTTGTGCGATCCGTCTATTAAACCTAAGTTTCTATATTAACAAAACTCTACCAGCGTAGCTTTCCAAAATAACTTAATAATAAAATATATCTAATGCATAATTAATTAAACTTAATGCAGACTGGCGCCGATAGCTCCGAATCTAATAAAAAATTAAAACCCAAAGTTCTAAGCCAATAACAAAATGACCGATGAAAATCGAAGTTTTAATCACATTTCATCCAATCGTTTTATTACCGGTTTCCTACAAAACTTTATTGGTACGTGGCGCCGATAATTGTTATTATTGTTAATATTAACTCGTTGAATCCTGTTGTATTTTTATTAATGTAACTTATTCATGTGGAACGCGATGGTCGTTCAAGTGTAAACCCACGATGTTAGCGTTGGTTCACACTTGATGGTACGCGTAAACGCGAATAGCCGCCAACTTTATGTCGGCAAAATATTATTATTTTCCATAAACTTCTTGTGGAGAACTTGTATGTTACAAAGTATTTTAATTCAAGTATATAATAAAGGCGACGAACAAGCATACTGTATTATTAGCTGGTAATAGTAGCAGTTATTGTTTCCTTAGATCGCTTGCGAAAAAGTAGAGGTAACATATTCGGGCATTGCCGATCCAAGGCAAACTAATTAAAGATGGGATGAATAGAAAAAAGGGGGGAAAAGTGGACATGCAAGTCTACGAAACTCTTTTAACCGGTCGGAATATAATAGCTGTATTATTACTTTTGCTCCGGTTTTGTGTAAAAGGATAACACTTTCCGGGCGAGCTTCATTCATATCGTCAATAAATAATTTGCAACGACGACCTCGTCGATACAATATTTTAAATTATAACAGAGTATAGGATAATTATAAGGAGAACTTGCAAATAATTTATAGCACTCTTTTTCAGTAGATAGTGAAGTATGCATCAATTATCGAGGTAGAGCTTAATACAGCGTTTCAATTATTTATTATAGATCTTGCTTCATAGATAGTCTTAATTTATAGCGTCTAGTTTCATAATGTCGGCCTCGATGTAGTGGTTAGTGTAACCGACTGCCACGCCTGAGGTCGCGGGTTCGATTCCCGCACAAGTCAAACATTTGTGTGCATGAACATGTATGTTTGTCTTGGTCTGGGCCTTTTTATGTATAATATGTAGGTATTTACAAGGAAAAATAGCATGTATGTTTATCCATTGTCTAGTACCCATAGTACAAGCTCTGCTTAGTTTGGGCTAGATGGTGTTGTGTGTATGTGATAGAATATTATTATTATACTGTCATTCGACTGTTTAGACTGCCTCCGTGGCGCAGCGGTAGTGAATGCGACTGCTGTGCATGAGGTCTCGGGTTCGAATCCCGGGTCGGGCCAACAAAAAGCTACTGGGTTTTTCTGTAAAAAAAAATCTTAATAGCAGCCCGGAGTTAGGAAGTTGGCGGTGTTAGACACCCCCGTGCCTCGGAAAGCACGTAAAAGCCGTTGGTCCTGCGCCTGATCTCTCTCCGGTCGTGTCGGATTGCCGTCCCATCGGATCATGAGAGTTAGGGAACAGAGAGTGCACTTGTGTTTGCGCACACACTTGTGCACTATAATATCTCCTGCGCAGATGGCCAGTCTCTGTTAAGACTGACCGCCGTGGCCGAAATTCGGTCTGGAGGACATTATTATTATTATTAGAAGAATTCATCGGATACCAAGTACCAACCAACAACCAACTGTAGAGACCGTTTGCGTATGGTACTTCGTAAGTTTGAGCGAACCCTAAAGCACAGAACATGCATTATTGGTCTTTAAATTTTAAATTCAAGAAATGGTTTTGCCGGTGAATTTAATTAAGTGTTCTGTTGATTAGATAGATGTTTTACAGCAATTACATGTTCGTGACATCACGCTAAGAATCTTTAATGGTATTAATGTCTCTGTTTTCTATTCGGTTACTCATTACTGAGGATATCTGTCTCTAGAAGATAATCTGTCTCTATCTAATACCTGGTTGGCCTCACCGACTGGCAGTACTACAATGTAATTAGTTAAGGTTACTGTTTGCTTATCTATAAATATAAAAATCTCTTGTCACGGTGTTTGTGGTCGCACTCCTCCGAAACGGCTCGACCAATTTTTATTATTTTTTTAATATATATTTGATAGGTATGTCAGTAGGTCGTAAAGTATATTTCATACCGCTAGGTGATTTATATGCCAGAACAATGTTTACTGGGTCAGCTAATTATTTTATAGATTTATGAAGTATCTACCTATAGATACATGTACGTAACACTGTAAAGGAGTTGTGCCTGTACAGCAAAGATGTTTAACCTGTTAATGCTTGGAATGACAGACATAATTGAAAACCTTTTGTGTCTGGCGGCTGGTGTGCCGCTGTGACTCTTAAGTTAAGAAAGAACTTACTCAAATATTCTATATTCTACCACATACACACAACATCATCTAGCCTAAACTAAGCAGAGCTTGTACTATGGGTACTAGACAATGGATAAACATACATATATATATATATATATATATATATATATATATATATATATATATATATATATATATATATATATATATATGTATATACTTACATATTATACATAGAAACACCCAGACCAAGAAAAAATCCATGTTCATGCACACAAATGCGGGAATCGAACCCGCGACCTCAGGCGTGGCAGTCGATTACACTAACCACTACGCCATCGAGGCCAATCATTCAACTAATTAAGTTTTATATCATAACATTTTTGTTTCTCCTCTTCATGTCCTCGCAAAGGACAAATTTTATGCATTTTGTAGCTTGGGGTTAAACATTAATTTAAGGACGTTTAATTAAATTCCGGTTTATTGAATCGGAGTTATATTAGATAATATGATTTGTAAAAATATAATTTAAACTGTAACGATTCAGTCGGCCGTAATCTATTAGTTAAAATAATATGACGATCCATAACTTGATATTATAAATGCGAATGTGAGTTTGTTTTTTACGCTTTCATGCCTTAACCAATCGACCGATCATAATTAAATTTTGCATACACGCTGTAAGGGGTACCTACAGAAAAGGACACAGGGGTTTTGACCTTTCATCCAGAAGAATAGGAATTTATTGACAAAATTAACATCAACGCGAACGAAGCCGCGGGCAAAAACTAGAATTTTATACGTATATTTAACAATACGGTAGGATAAAAATTTGTATCCCTTTTAAAGACATTTTTATGCGCGCGCAGAGTATGCAATTGGTATAATTAAGTTTACGTAGCGAAGGAGATTGAATAATTCATGAATTTCGACAACTAGGCAACCACACTAGTATATCTATCTATATATTAATACGTGAAGCAAAAACTTTGTACCCCTTTTTACGAAACTTGCGCGGACGGAGGAGTGTGAAATTTGGCACAGTTAAAGTTTATATGGAGAAGGAGGGGCGAATCCTAATATTTATATAAAATATGCATTAGAAATACATTAAATTAATGAAAAAACACTACACGCACACAACCATGCATTTGACACACGCAGTCGAAGCGTGTAACTATGGTTACATACATCAATATAATGACATAATTATATCAGCAATATCTTACAGGCAAACTTTGGTCGAATTTCGAGCACTCGGCGACCGCTATTTTAAGTAAATATAAAATTTTTACTACGAATTTAACTCATATCAACTTCTTAGAGATCCAAACACCATCTATCGATTTAAAGGTAAAGCTCTAACATACAAATTTGTAGCGAGATATTATAGTTAGAGATATTGTTTTTTTACGTTTGGTATCTGTGCGTATTATATATGTTTACACGATGCCTTATCTATACTTCGATAATCTTGTGGAGTTTGAAGGAGCGTTCAAAATGTTATCGAGTTTTGAGAGTTAAGGAGTGGGTCTGAAAGAAAGGAAATATCCACCTAGTGCCCCAAACTTCCCAATGGACACATAAGGGGTTTTCTTTTAAAAACAGAATAACACTACACCGTATAGGAATCATACCAGAGATAATCAAAACAAACAAGCAGACAAACTTATGTCACATGAAACCGATGCAATTTCACTTAAAGAAAAAAAGCTACGGCGTAATCTATGAACCAGTGTGACAATCACACCGATACCTAAGGTCCATTTTAATCGATTCTAAATGAGCGAACCCTCCAAAAGCGAATGAACATATCAAATTAACTCATTTAATTGTCTACAAACAACATTTACGACCTCATACTCGGAAACGTTAGAGACCAGGCAAACTGACATCTGTAAACAAATTTGTAACAATCAATGCGACCATAAAGCCCAATCAACAAGATTGCGTTACAATGGGAACATGGACGGTTTTATTACCTAATTATAATGATTTGTTTTCTCTAATGAGTACTCTATGTTCCATCCTACTATTACCTATATACCAAACTTTATTACCACACTAAAAACACTTTGCCAGGCTATTTTGAACTTTATTTCTACAAAAATAAGGTCGTCAGAAATGTTTTGGGTTGGAAAATAAAAGGCGCTAACAGTTTTATGTTATTACAGTCCCATAATTGGAACGGATGCTTTGTTCCAAATGTCATATTTAATGTTTTACTAATTGTTATTATAGCGTAATAAAAATATTATGGACTATGTTGTTGAACGCAGGTAAGGAGTAATTTTAATATTTTAGTTTGTGCTTTTATTCGAGTAATAAAATTTCATGTTATTTTGTTTATTCGATCAACATGCATGCGTGACTGCGTATCGTTAAGCGTAAGGGACGTATCCCGGGACGTATTATTGCATATTTCTATCAGATTTAATCCTCAGATCATCATACACTATGTTTCCTGCACGCGTTTTCGAACGCACCGTTATCTGTCAAAAACGATTTGAAGTTTTTAACGGCAGTCTGGAGAAGAAAACGTTTCCGTATTTCAATGTGCGCGCCCGTTTCTTTATGTATGCTCAAATGAAGCTCAATAAGGACATAATTATGCGTATCTTGTAGTTAAAGTAAACATGAGTGTTGCGTTGACCTTTTCGTACGAATATTTTAGTGTGAACTTAGCTCTTTCCGAAACTCGTGCTGCAAGAACCTCAGCTCATTTTGTAGTCCTGTGCAGCACCCTCGGAACCGTGAAACCGTGAACTCAGAACTACGTTTTCTTATCTCATCGCCTTCTATATCTCCCTGCCCATCGTGAAAATACAAGAAATAACCAGTTGTATGCTACAAATTACAAAATGAGGGTAGTTGCCAAAGCTTGCACTTCTCGGAGGCGCCACTGAGCTCACAACATCAACCCGTGACCACGACCGATGCAAGTTAGCCGAAACGTTGCAAGACGTTTCGATAAATATGTATTTATAACTTTAAACACCTATCAACACGATTTAAATCCGTTGTATAATATTGCATTAAGATGCTATAGCAAAATTATTGTATTATTTGATATTAAACTATTTTATACGGATTTTATCGAGGTTTAATTAAAAACACAACATTTTGATAATTTTATATAATAATAATAATAATAATCTAGAATTCTACGATGCCTAAAACATTTTTGTAAATATTTAGTATTATAATTATTTGTGTTTTTGTAATTATGTTATCTTTTTTAATACGTTTGTAAATTTAGGTTATTAAATATATTTTAACCATAAATTAATTTTGGATAGCTTATCAATTAATTAGTTTCAATTTAAAAAAAAAATTAAGTATGTGGCATTTTAAAGTTGATAATTATGTTTTTGATTAATTATTGTTTATATATAAATATTTATTTATTATTAAACTACTATTACAATTAAACTTGTCTACTATTAAAATCTCCCTCCGCGTGACTATGGCTGCTAAAGCAACCGAAACGTCAGGGCAAGTGTAATTCTAAATAGTTAAATTATTTAAATATATAGTTCTATTGTGATAAAGTTAAATAGAAGTAGCATGTTAATAATTTTCAAAATTATCTGTAAGTAGTGTTTATAATTTAATTTAAATGTATAACATTCTCGTTCACAATATTTTGTATTTCTACCAAGTTAGGCTCAGGCAGTTTTCATTGTTGCTTTTTATTTCCTAACATAATTAGAGTTATTCAGACTTTCCTAAGAATCGGTCGGCTGAATATTGAATTTACTACGATCATATTGATATCTAAACTTCGCAACCACACAGCGATATTTGCATATAAGACTAAACATTAGAATGTTTGAGCGTACCTACTGACTTACTATATAGACTATCATAATTATGAGTCATGATAGTAGAGACTTATTTATATATGTCTCTACTATCATGTATATTATGTGCTCTCCTATACATGGAGTGGCGTGAGATTCAGTAGAGGATTTATTTTATTTATTAACTAGCTGTTGCCCACTACGTTGTACGCGTGGAATTTAGAATTAGATTCTTTCTTAATACTCAACTTCTAGGTGGCGTATTTTTAACAGACGTATCATAATTAAACATTCACCAGATTATATCTTAGACCTCCAGACATACAATTGTTAAAACCGCATTCTATTTCATGCAGGCGTTTTTTCGTTATGTATGTACAAACACGCAGTCAGACAAATATCTTCTAAAGAACCCTTTTTATATACATATCTATTTTGTACAGATGTCGAATAGTTAAAATTTTTTATTTGCATGTATCTTATGTGGGAGCCAATCAGTGCAGACCGGCGACACTTCGACCCAGTGGGATCTTTTG
The DNA here is from genome assembly GCA_930367265.1 of Catocala fraxini. NCBI lineage: Eukaryota > Metazoa > Arthropoda > Insecta > Lepidoptera > Erebidae > Catocala > Catocala fraxini. The sequence continues at coordinate 8,213,099 of OV884029.1, forward strand.
TGTCGACACTCTCCCAATAACGACTGCCATAGATGTTCATGGCAGCCGGGACCGACGGCTTAACGTGCTCTCCGAGGCACGGAGCAGGCGATAATTGTCAATCAATACGCACATAATTTCAAAAAGTCATATAACTTCCGAAAGTCAGAGGTGCGTGACGTGGGTTCGAACCCGAGACCCTCTGCATTGCAGTCTGTTGGTCTCCTCACTGAGCTATTGCTGCTGCTGTGAATAAGTAATAATCAAACATCTTCAAAAGCATTTATATTTATAACATATTTAAGACTAGATTTTGCCTGAAGCTTCACTCGCTTTTTTCTGGATGAAAGACATTCTATGTGTTTGTCTATACCCCTAACAGCGTGTATACGACATTTCGTCACGGTAGGTCGAGTAATTAAGGCTTGAAAGCGTAACAAACAAACAAACTCACATTCGCATTTATAATACTAGCTTTTGGGCGCTGCACCACCCGCGTGGTACCTACATCAATAAAAAGTAGTCTATGTGCTTCCTCAGGTTTTAAACTATATATGTACCAGATTTCATCTAAATCGGTTGAGCGGTTAAGCCGTGAAAAGGTAACAGACAGTCAGACAGACAGAGTTACTTTCGAATTTATAATGTAAGTAAGGATTAGTTATGATTATGACGTCAGGAGAATGACCTTCGCCTCAAAGATTAGCTTAAACCATTGCATTAGCTTTACAGTCCAAGTATCATCATGTGATAATATCACAAATAAATACTTAGCATCAGAAGCTATGAGAATCTGGTTGGGTGATAAAGTTGATTCAATAGTGAAGAGAGGGCGGGCCGCCCAAGCTACGCCCATCCCGCCCACACCCGCCGGCAATGAGAACAAATGCAGAGGTACTGTCGGTAACAATGTAGCGATGCGGACTAACCGCCATTATTGGACTTATAACCAAATTTCTTTGCTCGCGTAAATGTAGTTTAGACTAGGTTAGTAACAGTACTTTTGCCTGGATAAAAGGTACACTAATTCCTTTTTTTGTAACGTTCCCCTGATAACGTGTATGCGAAATTTTATGATGATCGGTCGAGTAGTTAAATCGTGAAAGCGTAACAAACAAACAAACTCATAGTCACATTTGTAATGTTAGTTAGGATGTCAAAATTTGTAAAGATGTTTGGATGTAGGTAATAGGTAACTTCACTTAATTCACGGCATAAACTTTGATAATCATAAGTGTTACTTTGTGACCTAAATGAAAAAATGTTTTTAGCTTTGTTGTTTGTTACTTAATAATGCGTATCGCACTAAATAAATATGCCATTCAACGTATACATACGCGTGATTAAAATTTGTCACATATATGGACATAAGCCTAAAAAAAATCCAAGTAATGCGTTTAATGGGGAATAATGCAAGCAAGTCCTCGGAAAACGTAGTACTCATGCAATCTGTAGCATTCGCGTAAACAAGACAATTTACAAGAGATTTAATTTTGGTAGTGCTTCGTTGAAAGGCCAATAATGCATGAGTTGAATATTTTGATTATTTAGTTATCATAATATCAGCTGCAGACTTTTGCATTGCTGAGCGCAAACTTTTTGTCTGGGTTAAGCCTTCAGCTTACTATGACTACCCTGGCCTAGTGCGGATTGGCGGATTTCACATATCTTCAAAAATGTTATCATAATTATAATTGTCTTATTTATTAGGTCAATTACATACTTCTAACAGTACAAAATACTTACCTTGAAATCGAACTTGAAGACTCTTAGCGGCATTCAATAGACTATTCACTAAACTATCGCTGTTCTATATAGTTATATAATTAATATTTTGTAAAGCACTTTTGTCTCCGATTGCTCTCGTAGGTGCTACAGCAATAAGTTAGTCCAGCCCTGATTGCGTCGAGCGTCGGCTTAATGAGAGCCTTATTAAATAATTATTAATTGCCGACAGCCCGCTGCGCACTCCGATTGCAATACAAACTATTGAAATATCATTTAAACTCGTGAGCTCATAGCTACGTGTAAAAGAAACATAGATACAAGCTATGAGCTTCGAAAAATGGTAGAAAGTATTTTTTATGAATGAGAAAGAACGAATTCTAAAGGAGTTATTAAGTTTTTATGATCAATAAGTAATATTATATTGATTGGCTTGTTGGTTTTGTGGCGCTAGTAGTAGGCCGTGACACTGACTCATGAGGTTATAATTATATACCCGGGTCAGGCAGTGTTTTTAGAGGTTAGTTAAGAAATTATCGCGAATATCGTTTTTTAAGGACATCATGATAATTTGTTTTTAATAATATTAAGCTGTTGCCGTTGGTCCCGGCTGCCATGAACATCTATGGCAGTCGTTATTGGGAAAGTCAGTACCCTCTAATATCCTGACACTGGTCTAGCCTTAGGGTATCGTTAGCCTTCGGGTTGCGGAGGTCAGGTGGCAGCCGCTCCGTGTAAAAACTGATATCCAGTCAAATCCGGTTAGACCAGAAAAGCCGACCCCAAGTGACTTGGGAATAATAAAGGTTAAGAGAGAAGAAGCTGTTAAACTGTGTTCACGTTTTTTAAAAGAATTTTCTGTCCTCCTTTAGGTCTTTAGCTATATCAAATTTTAACCATATCAATGTGGTTTATGTATGAAATCCTTTTGTTATGTTACTCTTTCAAACAGAGTTACTTGCCCATTTATGATCATTTTAATATCTAAGTATGGATAAATACAGGTGCATCTAGAATAATCAGATACATTTATTATTCATCATTTACAATCTTATGATTATACATATTTATAACCGGGGAACAGGTTATTCTGTGAAAAGTATTTTCACCTTTTCACAGAAAGGTAGGTCTTCATTTATGAAGATCTCTTGGCAAAGAAGTTCAGATTAATAAACTCACGTACCTTCAAGATTAATATGAAGTACTCTTATTCGGGTCTCACAATATTTTATTTAAAAGAAGTATAGGATTTTACTCTCAAACTCTCTTATTTAAGTTAATGACTGCTCTTAATTGGACTGGGCAAGTTGCCTCACCCTAAAGTATACTGCAGCGAAACAATCTATTGTTCAGTACCTACAGTAACCAAAGTTACCAAGATCACACATGCTCTCACAGGTGCGCTGTCAGACTTTATAATTTTATTGTTTTATTAATTTTATATATATTTTGATTATTTGTTATGATGTATGTATGAATGAATATATGAATTTGTACATTTTGCAAAATTGAAATTACGTTTTATTAAAAAGGCGTTGTTCAGCACGCGTCCAAGCGACTTACCACACTCGCAGCAATAGCTCAGTGGAGAGACCAACAGACTGCAATGCAGAGGGTCTCGGGTTCGAACCCACGTCGCGCACCTCTGACTTTCGGAAGTTATATGACTTTTCGAAATTATGCGTGTATTGATTGACAATTATCGCCTGCTTCGTGCCTCGGAGAGCACGTTAAGCCGTCGGTCCCGGCTGCCATGAACATCTATGGCAGTCGTTATTGGGAGAGTGTCGACACAAAAGATCCCACTGGGTCGAAGTGTCGTCGGTCTGCACTGACTGGCCCCCACATAAGATACATACATACATACCACACTCTCTTTAGGCACTGTCATTGCATACACAAGAATGAGAAAGCGCGTTACGGAGTGTAGCGCTTTGCCTTGTTCTCGCACAAGAAGTAGCAATTCATTAAGAGATGGTGACAAGGCTCCAACTTCTTCTCTTTCTCCTTAACTCTTTCTCCAACTTGCAGCAGTTCACTGGCAGCACGGCGACTCCTATTCGGCTGAAGAGTATAGCAGTCGTGACTGCTCAGTTAATTGTTAAATGCGTCCATTTCAGTATCCCTACTAAAGAGACATTATTTTATAAAATGCACATCCAATTACGGACGTGTCCTTCCAAACATAGTGTGAAGTAAGCAATAACAATCAATAAGATTAATACATACTTGTCGCAATTAGCAACTTACACAAGTCGCATTGTACTCAAAAGAGTACCATGCGAATAAGAAGTCAAACTATTAACTCAATAAAACTACCCAATACAAGTACAGTGTACCTGTACAAAACTAAATGTATAGTTTATATTTAACGGTTAATGAACATTGTATTTACCAACATAGAACTTAACGTCAATTAACCGCATAAAATAAATTCATTGCCAATAAATCATTTGAAAATAAACACAAATAAGTCTTGAAAGATTGTGTTGTGTTTGTAAACAATATTTCTTCAGGCGCAGTCGCGGTATAAGTTATAGTTGGCCGTCCACTCGGCCGCCATTCCTGTATTGAAATTTAAGTACAATATATTACGTTTGTTTGTTAAGTTAATTGTTAAATGGAGGGGCTCGTTATATTCTCGCGCATATTTTATTTGATATCGGCGCAGGCGCCCTCGCTCGTTTATCACCTGATTGTAAAAGATGCATCCGCTTTTGGTTTCTTTGAACAGACGACTCGACTCGCCGCGAGCGTGTTTCACAATAATTTTGTTAATTTTCATTAAAATCATCAGAATATCTTAAATTTTTCCCTGACTACAATTTATGGAACTAATATTAATCATAACTCGTAACCGATAACCCGAAGGCGCTTACTCCGTCCAGCACCAAATTAAATACCGAACGAAATTAGTCGTTATTTACGATATTAAAACTATGGCGCCTTATTTTAAAACAAATACCATGCGGCCATTTTGTAGGTCCCGTCGGCCATACATCGCGTCCTACAAAACATTAATGCCTGTAACGACCTACTTATGTAAGATATTTACTGCCAACTCTACCTTTTGAGTCGCCGGATGTAATTTTGGCTCATAACGCGTACGTTCACGTGGGATTCCTAAACTTTTTTGTAAAAGAATCGTAACGTTAACGCGCGCGTTATCGTATATTTTTATATTTCTAACCGGGGACGTCGGCTTTTGGGTTCTAAAGAGTCATAATTAAAAGCAATAACGCAAGATGATTGGTTGGCATTAGGTACAAAACGCGATTAAAGTTTACGATAACAATTATTAGGGAATTTCATTAGGAATGCAAATACGGGCAGGCGCGGTCCCAGATTGGTCTGTCGGGTAATCACCGCGTTTATAATTAGTATATAAAGCTTTCGTCACGTATATCTGATGTTTTTTTAATCGTGTGAACGCCATAAAGTTGTTTTTTGCCAAAATGCTGCTTTATACGACTTTTGATGCTTTCTCCGTAACTTGATGAAACAAAACTGGTTTGTAGTTTTTACGTATTGTCGACTATACTAATACATATATACAACTGGTTTTAAATAGTTACCTACTCATTTGAATAATTAAATAACAATAATCGATGATGAAATTAGACAACTATTTTATGAATTTTATGAATGTATGAATTGTAATGACCAAACAAAATGGCAAGGCCTTTGCTCTGTAGATCTGATATTTCAGGCTTGATTTTGTATTAACAATATAAATATATAATAATAAAGGTGATACCACAGTAGTTAATACGAGTGCTGTTTATGAAGTCTTAAGTTGGATTCACGCGTCATGCAAAGTGTTTTAAGGATTTTCTGTTAAGCAATTCTGATTAGCATATCGGCGTTTAGAACTGTGCACTATCGGCAATAAGCTCGTCTCTTTATGTAATATCCAAAAACAGAATCGAATATATTATCGAAATATGGATCTAATACTGCTGTCTACTTATGCCTTAGGTGATATTTAGACGTTAGATTAAGTACGTATGTTTAAAATACAATAGGGTATTAAAAGTAGAGTCCTACGAATTATTTGCTTATGCTTGCAGCCCAACTTAGTGAGTACTAACATTTCGCAGGAGATAGCAATGTAACTGACAGTAGTAATAGTAGTAACCAGAAGTTCTTAAGAGAGCTTTTCTGGTGTATCAGATAGCACCTTGGTGGTCTAATAATTATACTAAGATTGGCTTTCGAAATATATTTTTAATATCTAGAAGGCTTTTTGAATACTAATCATCTCTAGAAGTCGCTTGTAAGTGTGGAACCGCCACTAAAAGTTAATCTAGTGGCTATCACAGTAAATGACTTTATGTAATAAACTTGCACCGATGGCAACCAAGTCTTATCCAGGAATAGGTGTACTTGCCGCGTCCATCTGCAAATGTTATCCATATTTATGTTTACGCTAGTTTGCGGCTCTTCTTCAGTGGCGAACGCCATCTTGTGCAATTTAGTGTAACTGTATTTGTTTTACTGGACGGATGCCACAACGAGTAAATCGGTCGTATCACCGTGTTAATATGTGTGCTTCGAGTTCCACATAAGACAATTATTCGAGGCAATTATTATTGTTAAAATAACGCCCTTAAAATTATTGTTAAATAACCTGTTTATGAATACTGTTATAAGGTGCAAATATTTGTTTATTTTTCAGTATGCAGTAGTTATGATTCGCAAAACGTCTGGGTACGTACCTACTTTGAGTCCGTTAATTATGTCAAGTATCTCACGGTACAGAGCAAAACAGCTAGTGCGGGACTCTGCTTAAAATATTAAGTCTGTAATGTTCCACTACTATGCGTAGCCATTTACTTTCACCTATTTTAGCTGTCGTACCACCTGTATTGCTACAGGTTACAACCAGAGTAAACTGCCGGCAATAAATAATAGTGACCAATATTTAGTATTACATTACAATAAACAATACAATACAACAGTAAATAAAGCAAAATTATAGTCAAATGTAAATCGCGATATCGTTAACCCGACGATAATTTATTTAACAAACTGAAACACAGTTTAAATAAATCAATAAATATTTCACATTTAATCGATTTCTGATTTGTGTAACAATGAACTGTACTACAATGGTTTCAACAACCAATTTATATCCTTGCGCAAACAACAAAAGCCGTATATTTAAAAAGAATAAATTAAGAAATAGGACTTCCTAACAACATATCGTATTAACAAACAGTATTAAAGCCTTAGGGTATAAACGAATTTAATTATTTTACGAAACAGGCTACGGACATTAGCATAAAACAACTATATGTTATCTGTACAGAAATTAACCTTATGGCTCAACTCAATTAGGCTAAAGCAAAGCGCATACTAAAAGGGTTTAATAAGCTGGAGCGGGTTCTTAGGGTACCGCGCCTCACTGATTAAATCTTCACAGAGGTGAACCTTTGGATTTGTAATGAAACTGTTGTGAAAAGTACGAATATATAAACTAGAGATTTGAGACTAGAGTATGAATAACATTGTATTGTATTTGTCTTGGTGTCTTTGTGCAATTAATTTTGATTATGGTTTATATATTAGAATATAAAATATTTCTGTTTTTACTCATTTACCAACGTTTCTGTTCCTTTTAGCAGCTATTTTCACGGGCTGAATAGTGATAATACCTAATATATATTATGTTACGGCTAATACCCGAAGTGCGGCTACACCTTGTTTTAGCCGGCTACAACTCAAAAGTAGTAACATAACCTAATCGCATGTGGCCGGCTGCACCTAGTTGTAGCCGGCTAAAACTAGGTGTAGCCGAACTTCGGCTATTAGCCGTAACATATATACGAATATTGAAGCAAACCGAAAATTTTATAGGAATTCTAATTAATTACATTGATTATTTGATGTTGATTGTTTAAAAGTAATCAGTACTTAATGACAAGTTGATCAATATTCGGATGTAGGATCATACAGGTTTCGAATATTCGAATTGTGTTTTTCAGCGTAATAGACATCGCTAGGATAGATTAAAGCTATATTCGTCTCAAGTTGTTGAAAACAATTGTAATTCGAATAATTAGTATTATTTACAACCATAAATTTTTCATTGATCTCATTGCATAAGTTTTTACTTATATTTATGGTTGGTCATGCGGTCCCGGGTGGTGACAGTGCTGGTGGTATTCTTAATAATACATTCCTAATAGCAATACGGATTCTATAAATGTAGTACACACTTATACATATAGGTACGCTTTAGGTAGCGTAAGACTTAAAGCATGGCTGTCGGAATGTGGACGAAACACATACATATCTCCATGTTCTTCGAAACTGTGCAAGCAGTTTAATGTATGTAGAATTGTAGATATACCTATTATACAAAATATATTATTAAAAACCCCAATCAGTACAAGATCAACTCGCGCTTGAGTGTAATTTTTTTCATGTCCATCGAAGATTTTTAACGCTAAGCTCATAAGTCAAACTATCAATTAGTCAGTGTATCAGTCAAAGTTGCATTTCGTGACGAACAACATAAGGCTTGGGGCAGCGTGTTAGCGGGACTTAACAAGGAGAAGAAATAAAGCGGTTAAATACAACACATCATGTGGGTAGTTATTAAATATACTTACTCAAAATGTAACCTTTAGAAAATTAAATTGTAATTAGAACATCGCTAACTCGATCGGTCGGCTCAGTCAATGGCATTTAGTTGCCCTAAAATGAGCATTTTGGCATGCTCAATATATGTATATAATAATATCAGCCCTGTATTAAACTGTCCCACTGCTGGGCACGAGCCTCTTCTTAATGTTAGAAGAGTTAGGCCATAGTCCACCACGCTGGCCCAATGCGGGTCGGTAGACTTCACATATCTTAGAGAACATTATATAGAACTCTTAGACATGCCGGTTTCCTCATTATATTTTCCTTCACCGTTAAAGCGATCGATAATGAACTATTTAATACGCACATAACTTCAAAAACTCAGAGACGCACGCCCTGGGATCGAACTCGAGACCTCTGCGTAGCAGTCCAACAGTCTCCCACTAGGCTATCGCTGCTTTTTTTGCTCAATACACTTCGACTAATTTACATTTATGTAGTTTCAACGCTTATTGCTTCAAAGGATAGGCAGATATATATTTTACCCACATTTCACTAGTAGTTCCCACCAGTTTCAGTTCCCACGGAGCCAGCCTCCCGCCGTCGACCTTGCACAGTTCTGGACTCCGTGCTGGTATTAATAATTCTTGATAGAAAACCCATTAAACGCATCAAGGACTCATGCATTGCAAGCGCATTCACTACATGCCGCTGTGCCTATATGCTAAATAGCAGCGTGGTGTCTGGAACACTGGAGCTTAGCCCGGTGGACGGCAATAGACTTGTGCGTAATAAGGGGAGAACTAAAACCATATCTGACGATACGTGGGTGTGTGACAGCTCCGTCTATTTTCTCGGACATATCACGAAAGGATAGGCAGTAGACATACATCAAGACCGCGTTTTTGAAGAATGTAATAAATTCATACCTCCTTCTCTCTTAGCCTTTATTATTCCCAAGTCCACTTGGGGTCGGCTTTTCTGGTCTAACCGGATTTGACTGGATATCAGTTTTAACACGGAGCGGCTGCCACCTGACCTCCACAACCCGAAGGCTAACGATACCTTAAAGCTAGTCCAGTATCAGGATATTAAAGGGTACTGACTTTCCCAATAACGACTGCCATAGATGTTCATGGCAGCCGGACCAACGGCTTAACGTGCTCTCTGAGGCACGGAGCAGGCGATAATTGTCCATCAATACGCACATAATTTCGAAAAGTCATATAACTTCCGAAAGTCAGAGGTGCGCGACGTGGGTTCGAACCCGAGACCCTCTGCATTGCAGTCTGTTGGTCTCCCCACTGAGCTATCGCTGCTATTTAATAAATTCATACCTACAGGTATATATTTATAACAACCTTCTAAACGCTGTTTGTGACACCAAAGCCTTAGCAAACGTAACCGAGTGATGTGTTTAAATGACCCCGATTTTAAATTAATGGCACGAGGAATGATATTTATTAATTTTTAATTTCGCCTCGTGACTTCGCTTATTGAAATCACCCGTTTAGTAAACCAGACAGGATATATATCACTCATGTGCTAAATATAGGTATAATTAATTTATATACATACATATACACTCGCCGATATCACGAAGGGGTAGCCAGTGGTGTAATACATTCAATTTTCGCCAACTATGATTTTAATTACTGCTTAAGTTCAACATATTTCTGTTTGCCAGGGAGAGTTTCTGTCTCCATGCTGCTTTTAGAAATTCCTTGGCAAAAAAGTCAATATTACTTTCCAAGACCCGAGAATCGAACGCGACACTACATGCACAGCAGTCATATTCACTACCGCTACGCCACCGAAGCAATTACGAATATTAATGAATTTGTAATCTTTCAAAAATCTAAAAGTCATTTAGGTCACCAAGTAACACTATTTATGTTGAATTATGAACGGCAAGGATACACTAACTAAACAATAATATGAATTTACATTTACCTGTTGCCATTTTCTTACTGACATGAGAAGAAACAAGAATATATTATGTCTAAATATAGTTGTATTATTGTATGTATCTACATCTCTGCTAAACCCTTCGGGAACGTACATACATAGATGAGTGCTTAGCATGAATAGCTGATTAGATAGATTATTGAATAGCTATCATGACCGTCTTTTAATTATAAGAAACGTTAAATGGACATACACAGCTAACTAGCACTTATCTGCGAATAATGACATTAGCATTTACTTAAAACTACGGTTATAAGTACTGCTCCGCTCCCTTGGTTAATATAATCTTTCTTAAGATATATCAAATGTAAAAATATTTTCAATTCCAACTGGTAGTTGTAGAGATTTGCGCGTTTGAACAAAGATCTTTTCAGCTTTATTATACATATTAGTATAGATACCCTAAATCTGTTTAGCTGAGGGAAAACACAAAAAAAAATCGAGGTGCTATAAGCTATTCTGCTTTTTAGAATAGCTTATCGTACCTAGAACTCCTCAGTGTTTTAACATCAACACAAAGTTTCGTCAAAATGTATACAGCAGCAGCCGTAAAAAGTTATAAACAGATAGAGTTACTTTTATAAATTGCCATTAATTACTATTGATATATGTATGTATGTATCTTATGTGGAGGCCAGTCAGTGCAGACCGGCGACACTTCGACCCAGTGGGATCTTTTGTGCCGACACTCTCCCAATAACGACTGCCTTAGATGTTCATGGCAGCCGGGACCGACGGCTTAACGTGCTCTCCGAGGCACGAAGCAGGCGATAATTGTCAATCAATACGCACATAATTTCGAAAAGTCATATAACTTCCGAAAGTCAGAGGTGCGCGACGTGGTTTCGAACCCGAGACATTACATTGCAGTCTGTTGGTCTCCCCACTGAGCTATCGCTGCTCATTGATATATGTAACTTGAGTCTTGATTGTCACTAATAGTCAATCAAAAATGCTATCGTTGGTACCGCTGGTTAATTCGCGATTTGAAATGGAAGCATGCGCTTTCTCATGGTGCTTGCGAAGTCATCAGCGTAATGTTAGCGATACCTATCAACTTAATAACAATCGGACGAAAGCGTGAACAATTTCCACTATTCTACTGTCATCATCATCAGTCTTTACTCCATGTTATATGGTCTGGAGTTACGTTTTCCTTGGAGGTTTATTATCCATTACAGTAACATAATCGAAAGAAGGATTGGAAGTTTATTTGACACATGGCCATAGTAATTTACACAAATCCACAATCACGAATACCTAACAATAAAATTATATAAAAATAAACACCAAAAATTATTAACGTAAAATGTAAGTGTGAAGTTTGAAAGAGGTCCTAATATGACTAGGGTTAAAAACGTGTCAACCTGACTAGTTTTCAACTACGTATTTTCGTAACGCACATAATTATCAAAACTGTATAAAGATTTACATAATATACTTACTACAAAAAGCAGCGATAGCTCAGTGGGGAGACCAACAGACTACAATGCAGAGGGTCTTGGGTTCGAACCCACGTCGCGCACCTCTGACTTTCGGAAGTTATATGACTTTTCGAAATTATGCGCGTATTGATTGACAATTATCGCCTGCTCCGTGCCTCGGAGAGCACGTTAAGCCGTCGGTCCCGGCTGCCATGAACATCTATGGCAGTTGTTATTGGGAGAATGTTGACACAAAAGATCCCACTGGGTCGAAGTGTCGCCGGTCTGCACTGACAGGCCCCCCCATAAGATAGATACTACAAAATTATAATAAATCAACCCTGTTTATAAATTGGCCCACTGTTGGGCACGAGCTCTTCTCAGTATGAAAAGGGTAAGCCCATAGCTCACTATGTAGGCCAAGTGCGGCTTAGCAAATCTTATGCATATTAGAAAACATTATGTATAACTCTTAGACATGTAGGTTTTCTCGGAAAAGTTGTCTTTACCATTAAAGCAAGTGACAACTATTAAATACGTACATATATAACTTCAAAAAGACAAGAGGAGCTTGCCTCGGGATTGTACTCGTGACCTCTGCTTGGCAGTCCAATGTTCTTGTACTAGGCTATAGCGCAATACTCAATATCTTTATTGCACTCCATATGTTATATAAAGGTGTTACAATATCACAGTAGGTACAACATGGGCCCTGTAGGGCACGGCAAGCTGCTATCAACCGGGCTATGGTTAGATTAACCTATGAAACATTTATAAAAACCGGTAAGAAAATATAAACGATCGATATTATTTTTAATTTAGATATTTAGTAGACGGTGTTTTAGCTGCTATCAACCGGGCTATGGTTAGATTAACCTATGAAACATTTATAAAAAACCGGTAAGAAAATAAAAACGCCCGATATTATTTTTAATTTATATGTTTAGTAGACGGTGTTTAACTGTACTACATTACTGCTAACTAAAATGACATATTTACACATATTCCTTAAATATATACAATTCTGGATTCTGTAACGTTCTTTTTATTTACTACAACTATGTTTGGAAAAAATATCCAATAATATTGTGTCGGTCTGCCCAAGATTTGAACGAGAATAGAGTCGTATTTAAAACCGCTGCAACAAAGCTGTCAAATAAGAAATTACATCCATAAGAATTCAACTATTATATCTCTAAAGAAAATACATACTTAAAGAATAATCTGCTGATTTCTTCAGTAACTAAAAGTCAGGTTCCAAATCAAAATGCATCCATGTTTATGGTTTAACAAATGTAAGCAAAACACGGTCCGTAACCCCCGGTAATTGGATCGCCCGAGGCACATTATTTATGTCCGCCATACATCACACGTGGAAAACAAACACACAGACAGACCCGAGTGACTAAGCAAAGGGTTCTCGATGACTTATTTGGACTTGTATTAAATGTACAGATTGGGCGAGTTCGAAAAAATATGTATTTGGCAGTGATTATTACGATGTTTTGAAGGATAGATCAAAATTAAATTGTGTTTAAAGTTGGTTAAACGCATGTCAACTAGTGTGATTGGTTAACTGAATTAGCAAAAACCAACCAAATGATTTTACATGAGTTAAGATTTGACACGTCGTTGATCAACCCTTTAGAAACTGGGTGTTAGTCTATGGAAAAAGAAAATGGGTTGTAAAAGGAAAGGTTGATTGAATGACGTCATAGAATCCAAGGAGGTCCTCCAATTACCGCGAAACGTCATTATCTCGTGTGATGTCGCAGGTGCGTTGGACACACGAGATAATGACGTTCCGAGCTAATTTTCGCGTTTATTTTTGATTGAATTATATTTTACTAGCTGACCCGGCAAACGTTGTTCAGCTATATAAATTATTTCTTAGCAGTATGAAATATACTTTATGATCTATAGGCCTATACCTCATACCTACCAAATATAAATAAAATCATAAAAATCGGTCGAGCCGTTTCGGAAGTGTGTGGTCACAAAGACCGTTACACGAGATTTATATATTATATATAGATTTCATTTTTATATTAATAGTTGAATTAGTAGTAAAAGGAATAGAAAATATGATTTTACTATAGATTAGTTATAAGAGTAAGCGGCATATCAGCTCGAACCGTTTTACATTCAACTTTATAGAATCACCCGCTTATGTTAACTAGCTATAGACTGGGTGATCCCTGAAACCTTATATATAAAGGGATTTTATCTTAAAACTCTTTGAAAATTCTTTCGTACATACATCTTTAATCCATGAATGTTTGTAGGTGTGCAACAGCTCGCTTATCGCTAGTTTTGAACAACGAATAAAAGACAATTAAATAGAGTATGACACACAAGTATAAATGGCTCACTCTAAGCTTTATGCGTGCATAACATGCGTACATAATGCTAATGCAAATGATAATATTAACAATCATGTGTAAATTATTATATACTTAATTCTTAAATGAAAATTATGTGAATTTGTTCAAGTTTGAGCATATACTTAAAGCTTTGCGATTGCATGCAATATTAAAGCCGCAATGAATTTGTACTCAACACTTGCACGACTCGAGTTGATAATACGGCCCGTAGTCATGCTGTAGATCCGCTTTACTTCGCTTATTATTAAGTTCTTATTACCCCTATTACACAATAACAAGGTAAATCCATGTAGATATTTTCGCTCTTCTTTTCCTCTTTCTAAGAGATGATTCCTGCACTAAGAATAATTCCTGTGACTAGAAGGATTTTACAAACAATCAAATAACCGACACAAAAAACATCCAAACTCGTCAAAACTTTTTGTCGGATTTGATACCCAAAGTACTCCGCGAAGTGGCAGCAGCACGACGCGCGGCGTGGCGAACATTAAAACCACTCCATACGTGCAGTCAGATATTTGTCTAAGGTTGAAGTACGTATTAATTGCGTGCATTATGTACCTACTGATGTAAATGAGAAAAAATGCAGAACGTATTATTATAAAGTCCATTGTTATAGTATTATCCGTTAGGTAAAAGCTTGTTTTGGTTGTTACCAAAACAAGCTTTTAACTTTTTACTAAGCCACTAATTATCGGTGTTTCGGCATTTCGACGACCCCGTCAAACCGTAGGGCTTGTGTACTTATGGTGTACCATATATCACCTAGCAAGTGTCACTACTAAGCGATCTGGTAGATATAACATGTTAAAGAATTATTTTCTTTGGTCAGTCATGGACGTAAAGGCGTCTTAAAAATACGCCGCGCCAGTATTGCTTGTTGTTAGAGTCCATCGTTTTAATGTTTGAAAACTCCTGCAAATCAGTTATTATTTCAGAAATGTTTACAGACTTGTCAAGAACTTAGATAACTTTTTTACGATTTTAATATTATGTGGCAAGACTGTTTTAGCCTTTTTAATTACATTCAATAGATTTGGCGTTAGTAAATTTGGGTTGATAATGACCTATATAAATATATACATAG
Source organism: Catocala fraxini (assembly GCA_930367265.1). NCBI lineage: Eukaryota > Metazoa > Arthropoda > Insecta > Lepidoptera > Erebidae > Catocala > Catocala fraxini. Next base: position 8,228,257 of record OV884029.1, read on the forward strand.
GTGCTATAACGTAACTTTTGTGTCGCCTCAAGACGTCTATAGTTTTACCTACCAACTATCTATTAATCTGGTATGTCATAAGATCAACAGCTATTCTGTGAATGAATAATAATAATAATAATGATAACCCCTCTGGGGCAGAAGTGAGATAATCGCCCAAATTATCCAAGCGAAAATAATTATGCCATAAATTGAATTCTGCCTGATTCATTGAATTTGTGTGCATGTGACACAAAATAATTTAGTAAAAGAATTAACTATTTATTATGGCATATTATGCAATAACCAAATATTGTCTTCTGTTTACGCGAATGTTATTCATTGAAATTAAACTTCTATATACGGATTTTATCGCGTTATTTATTTTACACTTTATTACAAAATTTTGAAACTGTCACACTACTACTAGATACGTTAAATTAGTAAAGTTCAATAGAACTTTACTAATTTTTAAGCTAATTAATCTATTAAAACTATTTATATTTAAGTTTACACTTTCCCCGACGTTTGTAATAAAGTGTAAAATAAATAACGCGATGAAATCCGTATATAGAAGTTTAATTTCAATATTGCATACCGTTAGAAAGTATATAGACTAGAGAATTTTTATACAAAATGGAGGATCGCGATCGCTTTTACTTTTTTTTATTGCGATGTAATATTGACTTATAAGTTAAATTTTACCTTTTATCAAACTTTGTCAGTAAGTAAAAAGGAGAGTTCGTGTTATTTGCAAGTAATTCTAAATCTTATATATATATCTATATAAGTTTCTCAAACTTAACGGTAAACATAAAAACTAGAACAAAATTTGAGTGCTATATCAGCAATTTTCTTTTAAATTTAGGTTTAAAAGCTGAGTATAGTAATTAAAAAAAAAGTTCGTTATTTAAAAAATATCTCGTGGCGTGAAAATTGGGTTAGGGTGCTTAAACTATAGCAATGATACTCCCTTTCAATCATCCGCTTATGTTTACTAGCTATAGACTGGGCGTATGAATTACTGAATGTATACTACATTTTGCCCGCGGCTCCGCTCGCGTAAATGTAGGTTATGTCAATTTTCTATCCCTCGGGCACAGTAATATATTCTAGATAAAAGGTAGCTTAGGTATCCTTTCCTGTACCTCTGACAACGTGTATACGAAAATCTATGATAATCCGTCGAGTATTCAAGGCGTGAAGATGTACCAAAAAGAAACATACTCTCATTGGCATTTATGTTAGTTAGGATCCAGAGTAGGTATCCTAAAACTGTTCTACAATAAACTTCGATAATCTAACAAGGAAGCGTTGGTAATAAAACTGTAGTATGTAAATGTGTAAAGTGAGCGAATGCGACGCGCATGCGCGGCATGTCGCCCAGCGTGACGTCGTAGCGCCCACTCCTGCGCAGCGCCGCAGCGACCGACACCTTCGCAACCCGTAGAAATCTGGAGTAAAACGTGTATCTTCGATAGTAAATTATGGATATATCTAGAATATGCCTGGACTAGCTTTTGACATCGCTTTATTTTAATGCAATTGGAAATCTATATTTTCTTTGAGAGATTCGAAAGCTCAGGTTGGGTTTTTGTTTTGTTGGTTGGCTTACTTATCTTTTGTTTCATTTACAATGACAATTAAGCATACGGACCGCTTGATAATACGCAGTTATGAGCCTTTGTGGATAGGCCGCTGTGGTGTTCGGGCTTCAGCGCTCCCAATCTCCAAACGAAACGTAATAGTTGAGCAACTGATAGTTTGCGATATTAATAGCCATTCCTAAAACTAACAAGTAAAAGTTATCCGAAAGATAAATCGCATGCTGTCTCACTCTTGTTAGGTCAAAGAAGAGAGATGGCAAACCTTTTATCTTATAGATAAACGCTATTTGGACCTCCAAGTAGCATTTATCTGTAGTTTACTCAGGGCTTGTCCTACCACCTGGTAGGACAAGCCCAGGAGCGCTAAGTAAACTGCCCTCGGCGATTTTTCGACGAAGTATCTCTGGCCTACGAATACTGCAAACTTAAAGCAACGCAGATTTTATTAATCGCATAAGCAGGTGCATCTCTACATAAATGACAGATATGATCTTTACTGACGACCAAACGCTACCCAGAGATTACGATCACCTAGATTGTGATCCTTATCATTGGCTTAGATAACAATCACTATCTACCTGATCATTATCTAATCCAAATATAGCCACAATAATTAGATATTGACACAATATTCAACAGTTAATACACCCTCGTAAAAACTAAATGATATATCCAAACGAAGATGCAAATAAACAAGAAACAACCACACTTTAACACAATACAATTAATTTCTATGCGTTGTTAAATGATTTCGTCTATTACAGTATGTGTTCAATTTGAATAATACCACAGTTAATGTAATATTAATTCAATTGTCAGTTGTGGCGTCCCACGTATGGTAATGGTGACGGCGGGGGCCGACGCGTGCGCCGACATGCTGCGCTTGCGCACAAATGAACTGCCTTACCTAACTACGCGTTTGGTGACCAAGATGTTAGTGATATTAGGACAATTTAGAATTTGTTTCCTATAAAGCTCAACTCAAATATATTCTGGTATAATCCTAAAATTAGTCAAAATTAAGATAATTAAACAAAACATCTATAACATCGCTGCTCTCGGTAGAGATACTATACCATAACGTGTGATGCAAAAAAGTCTTTTAAGTTATCGGCGAAGTACAAACTTCGATTCATTCAATATTCAGGATACGTTCATCTAATTAATTTAGTTAGTAATCATAAAGAAACCTGCTTTTTAAAGTGGGACTTATATACCTAGTAATATATATGTTATAATAATTAACTGCACGGATGGCGTAGTGGTTTAAGTAATCGCGTCGCCACTGCGCCAAATATTGTGGGTTCCATCTCATACGGGATCAAAAATTGTTTGATCCACGAATAGTTGTTCTGAGTCTGTGCGTTCTTTGTTCAATTGTTTCGTAAAGCCCTCCGCGACACAGGTATTAAGCCTAGTGCGGTAGTTGTCTTTTTAAAAGGGAAAGAGATAGTCTGACGTAGATATATCGGCGTTGTTTAAAAACAGTTCTAATGTCAGCAGAATAAGGTACGCACGTATTCTTAAACTTATCTGAACTGATGATATTTACAAATGCCTGGTGATCCTACAAAAGGTTCTATCGCCATAATGTGACAATGCCTATCCCCATGTCCTTATATCTGCGGATCTATCGGATGAATAAACTATCGTGTGCATCGTGCACTTTATTCGCAAATACGAATATTATTTTATGAATTTAGTAGCATTGAAAAATATTTTGACATCCAACATGTGGGTGAGAACTCTCGTTTTGTTGTTACTGAATTTTAATATTATGTCTTTGTATCGAAGTGCAAAGAGGCTGTGTTTAGACGTGTCGTGAAATAGAATAATCTTTTTGTAATACTGCAATCATATTTTTGTACTAAGAAAGTGGTAATCTTACGGGTGGTTAATGGTATACAGTCACCGTAAACAAAGCAGGTGGAAAACGAGATGTATGTATTAGTAGCCTATTGCTAATCCTGTATTAGACGGTTATAGCCTGGTAAATTAATAGCGTAAGGACAAAGTACACGTTTCTGCTGATAGCACCACTAATTAAGAGGTTCTGTAAACTCTGCTTTCTCATCTCTAAGAGATTGCTTAGAGGTATTTTTCCAATCGCTTTGACTTAAGTTTGACCGGGTTTCTATATTTATCCCTCTTATATTTTCTCATTATACCTTTTTTCACTCTACTTATAGTATCTCATTATATTGATCGTAATAATAATGAGTGGAATTTTATTTTCAACAAAGGTGTATCACATCTACAGTTCGCTATTGCGGCCTATTTACTTCCAATTACTAACTCCGAAAATAAAATAAAAAAGTTTGGTATATTGATATACAACTACCGCAATAAGTGCATTCTATGGTGTTTATTATTTATTTTTAGCATGTACCGTCCCACTGCAGGTCAAAGGCCTCCCTTCGATCTTTCCACTCTTCTGTCCAGCGCAAATTGTCTCCAATCCCGGTTAACACATCCAATTCATCCCGCTATCTCATTCTGGGCCTGCTGCGGGGCCGTTTGTTATTTGCTGCCCAGTCTGTGGTGATTTGAATGATGTCTGTTATAAATATATTGAACAATGCTGATAATAATTGGTATCAAGACGAACATATTATCCGATATACATAACATAAAGCCTTTGATCTAATGGAATAAAATCAATTTAAATACAATCATACTAACTATGATTAACATAATCCAAAGAAACAGGCCGAAACTCGATCACATTTAATTCATTGAAATAACAAAGGGACGGAAACAACGCTTTGTCGAAACCGACGCCTATTAATTTCATTCAATAATAGAAAAAATAAACACAAGAATCAACAGACATTGTTAATTTTACGGCGTCTAAGGCTTTTTACTATTTACATTTAGTAAAATCATCGTTCTTGTTTGCAACTAATTAATTAGACGAGCACAAAGAGGGATAGAGAACGCACTGTTCCGCTTTTTTTAATTATCTTTGTTCCAGCGATGACGTTGTGTTTTCATAATGGGGCGAACACATTTTGGGTGTAAATCGAGCGGAAAATTGCTAACTATCGTCGTTCCTAGTGGCGGGAGGGTGAAAACGGGCCATTTGTTAAAGTGTTTAATGGAAGGTATTAAACCACGGCAGCTATTTATTCGTCTTCCTAACTAGGTATGTAATAAGGTAGTTATAATATTGTCTTCTGTTTACGCGAATGTTATTCATTGAAATTAAACTTCTATATATCAACAGGGGACCAACCACTACCTGAGATTTGACAAACCACAGATTCTCGCTAAAGAACACAGATTCCTACCAAGGATGCTTCGCGAGGCTATTGAAATCAAAAAACATCCTAATTTCAATAGAGAAAATGGTTGGAATGTACCACCAGCTTGGGATCCAGTCATTCAAATAGTCAAACCCAAGAAGAAGCAAACCACAGCTAGACTTCATGATACTCTGAGCTCATTCTGCGTAAATAGAAACACCAATGATTAATTATGTTCGGGTACTTTGAAATAACGACACTGTAACATTGAGACAACTACCATCTTAGTCTCCCCGTGACCATGGCTGCTGAAAAGCAACCGAAACGTCGGGGAAAGTGTAAACTTAAATATAAATAGTTTTAATAAATTAATTAGCTTAAAAATTAGTAAACTTCAATAGTATCTAGTAGTAGTGTGACAGTTTCAAAATTTTGTAATAAAGTGTAAAATAAATAACGCGATAAAATCCGTATATAGAAGTTTAATTTCAATGAATAAGGTAGTACCAAGGTAACGAAATGGATTAAGTTAAATTAAAAGATATCATTGCAGTAATATCTAGTGAGAAGACTGACCGAGCGTGGATGCAGCATCAAACGGTTGCCTCGGCACTGCCGCCGGAATGGAGTGATTCATATCCCACACGGGATAATTATTTTTATGACTCACAAATGACTTTTCTGAATCTGTGTGTCCTTGTATTTGATAATTGTATGTTTGTTAAGTCCTCCGTGACTTGGGCTCGATCCCTAGAGCAGAAGTTAATCCTAATAAAAAGTCATGTAAAAATATTAAGCTCGAAATCACGCCCCTCTGATTTTTGGATGTTATGCCTATTAATTAGTTAATTACTGCTCGCTTTACCGGTAAAGAAAATGGGAGCAAATCTGCATGCTGAGAGGTCTCCGTAACCTGTGTGGAGTTTGCCAACCCACACTAGGCCGGCGTGGTAGGCTATGTTACAACATACTGGAGGTAGCAGTGGAATAAAGCAGGTATAAATCAGACAAAATTTAAATTTTATTTAAAAATTTTAATGTCTGTTTTCTATTTGAAATTTATTTCTTTTGTCATAAAAAAAATACATACATAAAAGCTAAAGACTGTGTCGTAGTCTATTTACAACTTATAAATAAACTGAGTACAGTTTGCGGTTTTGCCCTCGTGAAAAGTGGAAACTTCCTCGGGTAGCGCCATCTATTGATAAATTTTGAAACTAATGATTTACGAAAATCAAATAAAATTTTAACTGATACCCGACGGGTGCGCGTTACTGGGACAAAATATATGTAATAAAAATATTGTACATGTTAATCCAGGACAAGGTACAGCTGCGTGCAAAGATTCATCTTAACGCGTAATTAAATAGAACAACTGAACAACTGAAGTTAATAATAAGAACTACACACAGATAGACGGTTTAAAAATCTTTTTACTTAATAAAATAATGCCATAAACCAAAATAGCGGCTACACCATAAATATTATTTAAGACGCACATGTGACATAGAGTCAGTAATAAAGTGCAACGACTAAAACAACGACCAAACGCAAGCGTTGATTTCGGTACCATTTAAGAGAAAAGTTTTAAGTAAACGGTTGTAAAGGATCGGTATTCCGGGTTGTGCAATACTAGACTATGACTGTGATTACATCCACGTAGACTATCATTTGCGAATATGCATCGGCTTATTCATGTAAATTCAGCGAGCAGCTTCTTTTAATCGAAAGATAAAATATGAGAACTGCATCTAATTATGTTCAGTGGTTTTGCGTAAAGCTCCAACAAACAAAGTAGCATATATTCATCTGAGCTAGTTTTCAATCTAGTGTTTCTTAGAAAATATCTTTAACGTACAGACGCTATTTCTTTATAGTTTAAAAACGGTAATAATAGTAGAAACGTTGTGAAAATGCGCAAATCTGTCAGATTTGAAAGTGAAAGGTAAGAAGGGCCAAAGAAATGCCTTGTTTGACCTTTCACGATTCAGTTATATTGCCTTCGTAACTTGTTTAAATTGCAACTGATAACTGACCTGATTTTAAATTATTGTAATATTATGAAACCGTACTTATTCATATTGTGGGTCACTTAGCAACTACCATGACTAGTGCAGTTTAGAAAGTTAGGAAATCAAATACTTAATGGATTTTGATTTTTACTATTTACCTAAATTTTTACTGTACGGATGTCGATAATATCACCGATCCGAATAATATGGCTTTGATCAATATAGTGGGTAAAATTGTGTGATCCATCGTACATCCTATCTACATATATCCTCCTTCGCTCCGTCCGCTGCAATACGAGTGCAAGTTCTCTGTGTTTAAAATCTGTTTATACCATTTCGAGTTCGAAGGCCAGGTCGTGAGTTACTTACGGTTGTGTAAATTAATGTGTAGAATCCGTGCATTATAAGTTTACCTATTAAATTGTGTTAATTTGTGTAAATCATCAATCGGTGAGTCCATTCATTTTTATTTGATGTACCTACATAAGTACGTTGAAATAATGTTTTTATGCCAGTTTTATTAGTTATTTTGTTTTATTCTATATGGTAAAATCGTTAGAGATGGCCATAGTTTTTTTAAAGTGAAATAACATTAGATAGAGGTTTGTTACAATTAGCTCTTTATTCTTATCATAATCAACTGTTATTAGTCTTATAAAAATCAACAAAATATAACGTTTTTAAATTAAGAAACATAAGATAAATCAATTAAAAAAAATATGGAATTGGCCATCTCACTCGGCACATCAAGGTAAGTTGACCGTAGTTGTACGAGATAGATGGCCAGTACTTGCTTTCTCTTTTCCCTTACCTTTACCTTTAGTTTCTGTTTGTATTGCCTTTTTCGTTCTTTTTTTTCACATTTGGAGCAAATATCCTCGAAATCCGTACAATTTTTATGTACCCATCTATCACAAATAAGGCACTGGATTCAACAAGACGAAAACAATTTTAAGACTTATAATAGTTTTCTCTGCATCTAGCACATTATCTGCTTCGTCTTCTGTATCGTGATCGTATGATGTATCACATAGTATTGGTTCAGTGAGATCAGAACTGCTTTCACTAATACGCCTGACAGCTTTTCGTTTTCTTATCTTATTTCTATCAGTCCTCTTATCTTTGGTATTAATATTTTTTTTATTGCTTTAACTATTTTAACTATTACGAAGTAAAGTTTCTTCTTCTTTATCTTCTTAATGTTATATGCTCCTTAGAAGTCAAGAACTTACCAACTTGTTTGCTACGTAATCGGATTTCTATTTATTTCTGTGGCATAGATGATGTTTTTTAAAATTCGAGAAGGGGTCTATTTATTCTTCACTCCAATTGCCACGAGTGACCATAGCCTTACTCTAGTACTTCTATGGCATCTGCAGTATTAAAAAACACGATATTAATATAAAAAATATCGGTACTGATGGCCATCTCAACCTGACTTGATGTGGCCATCTCTCCTTTTTGTATGGGTGACATGGCCACATTATTTTTTAAAGGTATTTCAAACATTTTGAACACCATTTTAAAGTTAGCGTGAATGTAAACTATTGCAAAACACAATAAACTTAATAAAAAATAAGTATTTACAAATTATATTTTACTATAATATATGAACCCAATATAAAATTTTACCTATACCCTGTAAATATAAAGCTTATTTACTTACTTATTAATTTAATTTTGAGCAGTATTTTTGTTGCAATATGGTTCTGAGCGTTGATCGAAGTGGTCTGGCTGCACTGTAGCGTCATCTAGCGAATGCATGGTAGAAATAATTCGATTGGCCATCTCTCCCGTATGGCCATCTCTAACGAATTTACCCTAATTATTTATTCTATATTTTTAAAGCGTTTTCTATGTGGACCGTTAGGTAATATTAGCGTGCGTATTGTCAATAAATGCGAGTCAGTGTTACAGGATATCTAGAGAAAATAAATGCATTTGTGTATGGTAGGTAGGTAGGTAGTACCTACCTACTAAAGAAAAAAATAAAATTAGTGCTGATATAAATGCGTCATCTCCGTTATGGAATGACAAATATATATTGTTATCGTTTGCTTTTCTAATTGTTCTTAAAGTGCCACATCTCTATATTAGGCTGTCGTTGTAAAATCAAAAGATAAAATACTCGTGAATCACTATTACTACACATCATAAAACAAAGTCCTCCGCCGCGTCTGTTCGCGATGAACTCAAAAACTACTAAACGATTTTGCATGCGGTTTTCACCAATAGACAGTGTGATTCATGAGGAAAGTGTAACCGTATAATTTGTTAAGGTTTTGTGCTACCCGTGGGACGGTGCAGGGGTGGGTCGCTAGTTGTAGATAAACTCTGTCGAGTTTATGCCACGGACGTTTCTATCGGGAACGTCGTCGGGAACTGTGTTGAAGGCGATGAGCATGGGCTTTTATCAGGGATCTGTGTTAGTAGTTATCATATCTATCTATGTTATTTTGGTTATGATGGCTTCTTAAATAGGTATACTATTAGGTACTTCCTGGGTGTCCGTTGACTCATGGTTGTGCATTGCTCTGCAGTCTTTGGCAAAATATCAAATAATTTCTGAAGTTGTTCAGGTACTATGCAGATTTTGTGGTAAACAGTATGAATTTCCATACGTTTAACGTTTCTGCCATACGTATTACCTACCAGTTATTGTTACTATACCTACTATATTAAATTTGCTGTAGGGCTGGTAGGTACGGTCAAGATCACATGTAAGACCAGAGTAGGTAGGTATTTCATGCTGCCTAAAGATCACAAAGATCATCAGTACCTATATTTGAAAATCGCCAATTATCCTAAAGATAATCTCTAAACTTTCTTTAAGACTTTTCTAGGTATAATTATGTTGTATAAATGATATTATACTTTAAAATCACGAGCGCGAAACTGCGATTAAAATTATAATTAAAACAATTAAAATTAAACTAAAACATTTATTACGATTACTTTCGTGATAATTAAAAGTTTTAAACAGTTCCAAATGTCTATTAATTAGCTACAATTTCTGAACAAACCAAAACCACGGTGAATCTGCAAACAACAAGCAATTAAGACAAAAAACGTTAATATTAAAAAGTTGCAAGTAACGTCGGTGATTACGGGCGTCGGCCGCCAGAGGGCGTGGCACGTGTAATCGGTAGACGCTGACTAGCAAGTTACGGACACGCCTGCACGACATACGGCGGGCGCCATTATTGTATACTTACATAGAAAGTGTGCTTTTCTATTATTGAAAAGTGAGGAACTAATACAGTCAGTATAACGAACTGACGCTGGTGCAATGTTACGGTGCATAGTTGCGTTCAGTTTGGTTTAAAATTGGTACACAGGTAGGTAGGGTTTGGAAATATAGGTACCGTGTGCCGGTTTGCTAGCTGGGCAAAGTACACAAATAATGCAACTTATTGTAATGGCTCTATATTACATGGACAGGTACGTTGAATCACGCTTGTATATTCGTGGGTTTGCCACGCAGCTGTCTTGAGTTCAATCCCATGGCACCAATCTCTTACTTTTTGAAGTTATATGCATATGTATAATCATTTACTACATGAAAACAAGGGATACATTAAGAAATATATTTAAGTAAATAAATATATTAACAGTATGACTACTGTTACTGCTACTGTGTTGGCTGACGCCAATACATAATGAAACTTTAATTTATGTATATAAGTATATTGATTTATACTATAAGAAAAGCGAAATACATAATATAAATACAAGAAACAAAAACAGAATACAATTGCCGGCCCGTACGGGCTTCAAAAAATTAATAAGTTGTTTAAAGGTCAATCTGTGCGCTTTTACCAAAAACTCCCAAGTGACATTCAAAATCTAAGCTCTAATAAATTTAAAACAGGTGTAAAACGTAAATTATCTTCGAAAGGTTATTACTCAGTCACTGAATATATAAAAGATAAAAATGCTTGGGATTGAGTTGCTTCCCCTCACAGGTTATTTCTAATCATATAATTAAGTTAACTGTAATATGAGCTGCTGTGACTATTATTTCATTTGTTATTAAATTAATATGTATCTTAGATTTAGCAGATTATTACTTTATCCATCTTATTGAAATAAATAACTGTAACAACTACACACAGCAGCTCATATAAGGAACATAATTACAATTAAACTATTATATACGGATTTTATCACGTTGTTTATTTGACACTTAATACATAATTTTGAAAACTGTTACACTACTACTACTATTAAACTTTACTAATTTTTAAGCTAATTAAATTTTTATTAATATTATTTAGATTTAATTTAATTTTACACTTTCCCCGACGTTTCGGTTGGTTTTCAGCAGCCGTGGTTACGAGGAGACTACGATGGTAGTTGTCTCAATGTTCCAGTGTAGTTATTTCAAAGTACCCGATCATAATTTAATCATTGGTGTTTCTATTTACGCAGAATGAGCTCAAAGTATCATGAAGTCTAGCTGTGGTTTGCTTCTTCTTGGGTTTGATTATTTGAATTACTGAATCCCAAGCTGGTGGTACATTCCAACCATCTTATATTAAAACATCCTAATTTCAATAAAAATAATAAAAATGTTGCATTGGAAAAAGCCTGTTCGAGGAGTAGAGCTTTCATGAGAAGAAGCAGGTAAGAAACTCATGGCGACTCTTTTCAATCGCCAAATGTTTACCTACATCAATACAATTTAATGTTATATTATGTTATATTGTCTTCTGTTTACGCGAATATTATTCATTTAAACTACTTTACTCGGGTTTTACCGCGTTATTTATTTTACACTTTATTACATAATTTAAAAACTATTACACTACTACTACTATTAAACTTTACTAATTTTAAGCTAGTTACATTAACACCATTTATATTTAAGTTTACACTTTCTCCGACATTTCGGTTGCTTTTCAGCAGCCATGGTAATGAAGTGTTAAATAAACACCGCGAAGAAATCCGTATGGAGTAGTTTAATTTCAATAATAAGGCTAGGTTGAAATTGATTAAGATCTAAAGAAAACAGATCTTTTTCTTTTATCTTTAGCTTTGATTGTTAAACTAAGCGAACGTATTTAATCAATCTCTGCGCGAAACCACTATATAAGTTTATTTAATTTGATTAGATGAGCCAGCGTACCACCTGGTCGTATTCTGTGATCGTCGCTCACGTATACAGCTGTTTTCTTAATATTGTAACACTACTGAAGATTGTTTTTTAGTTGGAAATACAACACAAAGCCTTTGAAATACATCGCCGGCCGTCCTTTGCCCCAGCGATAATATTAGCTTAAGACTGTGTAATTTAGTCAACCAAAATAAAACAAAAACATCGAAAATGTATATACTTTTATTTTATCTACATATAAACATGTGTGTATGATACGATATTGCTACATCAAAGGTACTTATCCTAGGAGACCAGTGCGTTACAAAAACATTTACAATCAAAATAATATCCTTCACCTTAGTCTTTGGCACATTATCTTTGAAAAGGACAAAGACTCGACTTTAACTTTCAGTTCTTTAATATTCTTAATATTACTTTATACAATCCTCTTTGTTTTATACACAGGCGGTTAATTCACTAATTGTAACCACTGTTACTAAATTTATATTCACTAATTGATGAGATACAGAAAATATCAAGGGTAATTTTGTTCGAAATAATATTTGATTCATATATATGGTCTACCAGGGATTGTATCACGATTTAGACATCGATAAGGTAGGTTATGGTTTAGATAATATGTATATGTCATAAAAGCAATTTACATAGCTTTGACATCAAGATTGACAGATTATAGAAGCTTCTAAATCCTCTTTGTGATTCAACTATGACTGGATAAGTAAGGAGTATCAATAAGACTCAACTAATCAAAAAGTAAAAATTAAATATATCCATTACCGCAACTGATGCAATTTAGAGCAACCCTCTTTTCTTTGCGTAACTTATTTGCCAAATTTTACCTCACTAGCATTCTGGTATATTTTTGTAATCGAATCTCTGCCTCGCTAGTTGCCACCTGAATAGACCAGTCCATACTTACAACTTTATTATAACATTTGATCAGGCTCAAGAGAACGCCTAATTGTGCCTTTCTTCTAATCAAATTAACTTAAGTCAAAACTTTACAAGAAGTTGAACATACAAATATAATACGAATCTGTATATTTTCTAGTTCTATTTCATTGCTATCGCATCGCTGAAAATCATTATCATAATTCTAACAATCAATCGCCAATGTATAAAACTATTATCAAAACAACATGTCAGTTGCTTGTGATAATTACAAAATGCATAATTATATAATTAATTACATTCACTATAATTTCAAATCAGTGGTAACGTAACTCTAAGAGCAAAATATAACAGCTATAATTTAATGTTCACGCGAAATAAAACTACTTGGCAGTATAAACACAACGTAAAGATTATTATATAAAAAAAAGCGTAAAACATTTGAAAGGGCTCAGGCAAATTATATATTTATGTCTTAAAAGAGTTATAAGATACGAAAATACATCTATAATATTGATTAATTTATCTAGAGTCAAAAAACTATTTATCGATAAAGAAAACTATATTTATTGTGTAAGCCTGAACCCTTATAAAATCAACATAAAAGTAAATATTATGGGTATGCCGCTACATAGAGTTGTAATAATTAGAAAATTGTCAAAAATCACAATAGCACAATATACCTAATGCATGGATAGTTTTTGTGTCAATACAAATATGAAACTATAGTCCGAGAGAAGTCCATTTAAAGATCTTTTAGACACTAGAGCCTTTATTTCTTTTACGGTAATTTTGACAGCAGTATACAGCCAGAAACTAAATAGACCATGCAAGAAAGAAGACGCTACGCTGCCAGCGCAAGCAACTATAAAGACGATAAACCAGACATATCCCTCTCGGTCAGAAATGTATTTATGATACATTTACTATGTGCGAAATACAATGTATTTTAATTTATGAACAATAGTGTTTTTGAATACACACCTCCGTTCAGAAAAATAATTATATACATATAAACACAATAAGTATCCATGTATTCAGGTCTCAACCGCACCTATCTAAGCAATACAGCATTACTTTTCGATGCCGATATAATAAATTACGAAAAAATAACTAAACACAACACTAATAACACGCAATATTTCACAAAATATAATACATCATAATAATAATAATTGTGACTTATATTAATGAGAATTGACTATAATAGAAGTGACGAGAACAAAATTTATTATAATAATTAATCTAACGTACATAACAATACCTATATGAGTATTATAAGAATTCCATGTCGATTAGAATTCGGTGGTTAAAATAGATATGTGAATTATATTTACAACAATTTCTTTAATGAACGTGAAGGGCTTTTGCGTTTCATGGAAGATTTTCGAGTTTAATCGATATTAATATCGATTTTACCAAGAATTATAAATACTTCTTGGTTTTATTTTTGTCCAGCCTTATTAATATAATCATTTCGCTCTCGTAATGATAATGATTCGTTGAGTGACGCTAACATTATGACAACTATAATGTATGACAATTCGCATGACAATTTCCATGTAGAAGGTAAAAAATATATCTTTAATTCCTTATTGTTAATTTACTGCAAACGAGTATATAATATTTAGAATGAAAATTTTATTAATTTTAAAACTTCCTACGCAATTCCTAAAAAACACGACACGATTTTTTTTTATTTTACTTACATACAAAGATATTCTCAGACTCATCATTTTTTTTACGTGGACATGGACCGAGAAAACCATTCACATAGAATCTGGCAACACTCTTATTTTAGAGAAAGCCTTTCGTCGAAAGAAATCCAGCTTGGTTTTGGCAGGCATTACCTTATATAGCAAACTAGGAGAGCCAAATTTTATTTTAACGTGTTTGCTAAATGACAAGTTACAAACGCGTTATGTTATTTCGCTAGCGGATAACCCTTATTTGACAGGGATATATTGATACAGGTATTGAATTGAACGGCAGTTTTTACCTCTTATATATCTATTTACTAATCTAATATATTTTTGTTGAACATTATATATTTACAAAATCATGTCTATTGCCAGAACAGACTGTTCAAACAGTGTATTCTTTTATTAAGTATTTTGGCCATGCTATTAATTTCTACACTAGTAGCTCAATCGCAACTAGTTATTAGTAGGAAGGGTCTAATGACGAGTGCACAGCCCAAAAAATGGTACAGTTGTGGCCCATAATATGGGTCACGTTTTGTTAGATATTATTACTAGCCTTAGAAAGGCATTCGGTTGGTACAATAATCTAATCAATCAAGTATATTTTATACATTTTTTTTTCTTGACAACTTTACATTTGACTACTGAGAAATTAATACGAGTGCGAGGGTTGTCATTCATACTTTTTAATAAATAAATTATGAAGGCTATTAACGTTGTAGAAACATGTCGGGTTTATATTAGGTCGACGGTCGAACAAGATGATCAAATTTATGATTTTCACTAAAGTCTGTCTAAAATCTGAACCGCTAGTCTGAATATGTTTTATTTGAGATATTCGCTCTAATCTATATTGGAGCGAATATCTCAAACGATTCAGTAAACAGCATGTTCATCTGTATCTTAAACGGTAAGATTTCTGTATGATTTAACTGTACTCGCCGTTACTTAATCCAAACGACCGAAAAAACCACGTAACACAATGCAGCTGATCAAACTATTGATATTAGGAAGTATCCATAATGTGCCACAAATAAACATATTATAGAAACCAGCTCGATATACCACGTGATAATATAAAGGGTTAATTGAAAAATAATAATAATCTTAGCCTTACTTAACAAATTTTTTTCAACCACTTTTCATAAAATCCATTTGTGATGTATTCATACAAAAATTAGTAATTTTATTCGCATTAAGACTTGACTACATGCGGATGCAAAAAAAATCTGGTGCGCATCCAATTATCAAACCAAGGAAGACGCTTGCTAGTTAAAACCTGATAAATGTTTTGTAGAAAAGTATTGGGTTCTGTAAAAAATGGTAAAACAAAAGTTATTACGTATAAGAAAACATAAGTAAAAAAGATTATAATTATGTTCTCTTTCACCCTGTATATTTGACATACCGTATGTAATTTGTACATATTCGAACAGTTAGCAGCCGAATACACATACCGACACAATATAAATACGCCATATATCATAAAACACATTTTTGAAAGGTCGAAAGAACATTTCTAACTTTAAAATTTAAAGAACAAATTCATATTCAATAAGTATAAAGACAACCATTTTTATTAGTATCACTGGTCGTAATAAAAACTAACACTTATAAGGCCCGTGTATTTCAATTCTAACAGGAATAATTCAGACTATGTGACGCCCATTCGCTAAGACACTTTAAGAATCTACTTCGGCGAAAGATGAGTTGTATAGTGACGAGCAGAAAAATTGCATATAGTGAAAAGATGAACTTCAGGAACCATATTATCTTTATATTTAAAAGAGCTGGGTGGAGTTTATATTAATTATTTATTTAAAGAGACATTTCACTACAATTGGCGCTAGTTGTTTTACTACGCACATAAGAAAGACAGTCATCGGTTTAATAAAACACGCGGAACAGTCACTTCAGAAACGAGTTGAAGATCTGCCACTCCATTTTTGCATATTCAAGCTACTTGCTGCTCGCTCGTTATACGTTCACGTATACGTATGCGTACAGATGCATCTAGTTTTTGCGGTTATTCAGTCGCCTAACTGTAACCATCTATTCTGCTCACTAGTTCTAAAAGAAATTGCATTATTGAGAGGCTTTCAAACCACACAAGAAAGGTTAAAGACCAGAATTATGCAAATTGGGCGGGGTCTATATCCAGCAATGTATTTCAAAAAGGCTGATTAATTGATACCTACTTTTGGTTACTTGACTACTTCAATCATTTCTTACTGCTCGCCAGTGTAAATAATGAGGCACTTGGAATAAATGACGTCATAACAATTCACTAATTACGCGGCCTAATCAACTTGTGTAAAATGTATCATAGAAAATTCACTAGTAAATTCGTGTTTTGTGCATTTATTTAAAGCACCTTATTGTGATGTTGCTAATAATTACTACAGTGTGGTCTTAACAAGGTTTTGAATCGAATTTTGTTTAGTTTTAAATATATTTACAACGGGGTTAGCACGAACCACCGTGACAAAATGTTTGTCAAGTTTTATCTGGTAGCTGTTTCATTGACCAATGACGCATATCGCAGCTAATTCCCAGTTGATCTTTTTTACAAGTCACTTATACTGACATGAACTTAGATATTGTATACAAGACTGACTATTCGTCCATACAATATTTTATACATATTACCTTAACGCGTGCTGGATTTGCAGACACGAGCATTATTAATCCTAAAACGATTTTACACAGGAGATGTAGATTGTAGGTAATATATTAGGAGTGGAAAGTCTATTGTAAAGTTTGCACTATTATTCGTTTGCTTCATTCAATTCTCACATACCTATGAGTTTTAATCACTCATATTGAAATCCATAAGATTACTTCATAATAAGAGGTCTATTCTATAATAATTGAACTCTATACAATAGTAAAGTAACTAAATATATTTTTGTTCGTATTACTTATTCGATAACTGGTACAAACGTATCGGTTCGTATCGACACAAATATGGAACTAGTATTTTCACTTAGCTTCTTACTACTGAAAAGGAACTAGTGGAGGTATCTACGGATTGTAGATATTAGGTTGCGTTAAGGTGTATGCAGGATTCGGCTGGATAAGGTCTCAATAACAGATTCTGTATTTGAGAAAATGTATCCGAAATAATTTCAAATGTGTAATTCAATCATAAATAGATAGAATATGAGTCGACCAACACGCCGACAAATGTTTCAATATTCACAGGAAAACGAAAATTCCACATAAAATATTGTTTTCTTGTTATTTATTCTTATAACAGTGACACCAACCAAACCCTATACACATACACTATCAAATATACGAGAAGGTCGTTGACCTCATGTTTTCGTACAATTTGAGGTGAACACTTGGCACGGCACAGTAACGTCCCGTGTGCGGCGGGCGCTACAGCTGCAGCGCGGGCGCGGGCGCCAGCGCGAGCTTGCGGCGCTAGGGGGGCGCGGGCGCGGGGGGCGCGGGCGCGGGGGGCGCAGGCAGGGCCCCGTGCCGCCGCAGCAGCTCGGTGACGGTGATGGCCACCTGCACGGTGCCCTTGCCTTCCAACACGTCCGCCGCACAGCACATTAGTTTCTGTAAGTAATGTTTTGATTTAAGATTACTTTATAAAGTAAAGCAGCGGGTACTCCAAGCTACACTAGCAATTAAAAGTTATTTTGAAGTATATACTCTGAAATCATATCTTGGATTCAGAACATTAGAATAAATAAGTACGTATCTTAATATACATTATAAATATCTGTGTTAATGAGAAGACTCACACTGCCAATATCATATTCCTATGATTCTAAATTTTAACATCAGAATTTTGTTAAAATATTGTTCCCATAATTCGAAAGGTTTATCCTATATTTTGGTAACATAGATTGGATTAATTTTCGTCCCTTAAAATAATCGACCTTTCCATGAAATGAACAAAACTGGTTTCTTGGCTGCTTAAGCAAGCGAGTGAGGTGTAACCCGTCTTTTGATTAAAAAGGCACCCGCTTAAGGCACCCAAAATACAAGCAATGTCTAAACGTTGCTTGTAGTTTAGGTGCCTTAAGCGGTCAAAACAACCTGTTCCTAGGGATATTGATGTGCAACTTACATTGCTATTTATCTACGAAAAACAAAGATTTATTAGAAATATTTTATTACAATTTTTTATTACAAGTAGCATGTTTGTGACTAAAAATGTCAAAATTACTTTTTCTATTAATATACCCGTAGCTCGGCGACTAAATTGTCACCAAAGCAGCCAAGGACATAGTAAAAACTTCGGTCAAAATCAATATCTATTAGGTCACTTGGAAAACAGTTGTGAAAAGTAATTTCCAAAGTGACAGAACCTAATTGAAAAAATTATAATGTTTATTAACATTATATTTTTTAAACGACACAATCTGCAAATGTTTTGGCTCTTTGAAGGGAACATCCGCAATCATTTAGCTTCTTAAATTATCTTGGTCAGGATATTCAAGGTAAGTATGGCCAATCACACGACTGCAAGGATGTGTTGGGACTTAAATTGTTATTAAAATAATAAACATGTATGCCAATAAGAAATTTATTTCTTTAAAGTAGTTGAAACTTTGTAAGTACATACAAAAAGTACATTTCAAACAGTTCTCTATAGTAATAAAATTATGACTAATAGCCAAATATATTTCAAAAACTCCCATAATATATCATCGCCTAATCAAATGAAATGTCATGAAAGTGCATTATGTGAAAAGTGCGTGTTATATAAATGCAAATTACATCTAAGATTAATACTGAATTTTAGTAGAAAAACATACGAACAAAACAATCAACCAATCAACTTAAAACATACCTATATTAAATGGAATAGGATAAGACTGGTTTTAATATATCGTGTATATTGGCAAGAATTATTTGAGCTGGAAAATAATGAAAAGTTAATATAGTTAGTAGTTTATAAAATCTTGTAGAACACAAACATAGATTAATAAAAATATATTTTATGAAAGAACAAATTGAGATTACAGCAATGTTACCATTATACATCCAACAATAAATACTCAATTCCAATCTCACGGAGGGAGTACCAACATTAGAATAACAACTGTCAGTATGTTAATTAAAACCAGTCGCTATAAACTACATAAATAAGTACCCAAGCACCACAAGCGAATAAATATATGTACGCTATAAGCTTTAAATTATATATTAAACATCTATTTTATATTCTCTTAATAATTATCGATAATTATTAGCATTGTACTTGCAACTTTAAAGCTCAAAAATAAGATTAATGTTAAGAAGCATAGAAAGAAAATACCACACATATACAAATAGGTTCTGACCAGAATAAGTAGAATTAATAGTTTTAAAGAAGCTTTTGTTATTGGACGTACAAGTTTGCATCGTTTATTTAAATGCAGTAGTGTATTAAAATCAACGTTAACCAATGGATAGCTTTGTGGTAAAACCCAAGTCTACATTCAGTACAAGCTCAGTTTCAGTGCTATTTATATCTTCAAAGATACTTCGACTTAAACTATGTTTGCCTGCACTGATATTATTTAAGATCGGCTCTGGCCTAAAACCCGTCGCATATTCCCTAAAATCCAACAAAAGTCGTTCTCCATTCGTTCTTGTGCGTATTAAAATGAAAGTATGTTTTTTTTTATTTTGTTTAGTATATCAGATTAACATGTATGTTATATTTGTCGCCACCGAATACACTCGGTTACATTCGAAATATAAGTCTGTGCTCATCAAGAGAAGGTTTTTCATAAAACCTCAAATTATAATAACTAAAGCATATCCGACAAACATATCGCATTACTTTTGTATTATTGAAAAATATCTTTCAATTTACCAAAATGCTTCACTTGTACATCAAATAACAAAATCATAATAGAATAAATAAAATGTCAAGTATATGGTATTAGTAAAAATTACTTAATATTATTTTAAATAGTCGAGTTTAGTAATTGTAAATAAGTAACGGAAGCTACAGTCTTCATCAACACATCTTTGGAATGATTACAATATATTTCACATTTCTTCTCATATATATTTTAATGAATACTTTGAACTTGATCTTCATAATGTAGTATATAAATGAATAAAATCATTATCATATATAAATATATTTATATTGATCTTATTGGCATCAATTTTGCTGGTTGGCATTGATAAGGAATATCTGTTAATTAGTTTTTTTTTTTATTGTTATTGTAAAACATTGTCTTTTAGTTTATCTTTTATAAAATTGTTACGCAAAAAGCCTCGAAATACTAAATATCACTACTTGCTACTGATGAAATCTTTACTTATGAGATAGAGCGCATTGTATACAGTACTTGTCTTTTATATATAAGAGATTCTTTCTAAATTTTCATTGAATGTATTTACACGGTCTAGCTTAATCCATACAGTTTGTTAAAGACTCAATGATCGTTGGTAGGTAACAGAGAGTATCGGCTAACAAGTGATAAGCTATCTCATGGGTAGCTGGTACTTTCCCCACCCGTCTTGCCCCGCGAAGCACAGCATTTTGTTTAAGTGCGATGGTTAATACATTGCATGGATTAACTGGACTGTGACAATAATTACATAATGGGGTGTACCCAATACCATTAAAAGAACGTAATAAATATTTTCAGCCCCAGTATGTTGGAGTCGAGTTCGACTTCATTTGTAATTAAATCATTCATGTGACCTACATCACAACGTAAAATAGTGATTCGACTCCTCGTAAAAGGAATACCGAAAGGATTTCACTGCCACTATTTTGACACCTCACGTAAAAGGACTCCTGTCTTTTATTAGAGATACGAAATTTCAAATCAATTCCATATCTACATAGGTGCTTCTGATTGAAATTAATTAAAAATAATACTTGACATATAATTAGTTGCCTTACCATGTCTACACACTAGCACTATACGTTCTGTGATTGGCCCCTTTGTAACTATCAAATCCTTATTAACATCACAATTCCATTACATTAACTTTTATAACTACTCCCTTCAGTTGCACATTAACTCAAAAATATTTATCTATTTCATTGACAGATTAGCTACTCAATAGTATAAGGGGAGTAATTGCGGTAATACTAGTGCCACCACATAATAAAGCACCCACCAGTAAGCGGAAATAAAACATGAAAGTATTCTCACCACGAGAAAATTTACACCACCTAAGTCTATAAAGTAGGAGGGGTTAAGTAAACTATGCCGTGTCGCTGTAGTAACGTATAATTATATCAATGGGTTTTTTGCAATAACAGCAGGTGAACGACCTAGAGCCGCCCAGCAGCATGAAAATAGACGTTACTGTTAATGGAAGCAAGATAGCTATTAAGCTATCTTGCTTCCATTACATTACATACAGTAACGTCTATTTTTGAGTAGTAGAGTTGAAGTAAGTACCTGTAGTGTCAATAATAAACTGTAATGCCATATATGAAGGTATAGCTTCCATGTTTTATTTATGTTCACAGGCATCGACACTGCCAACATGTACAGCGACTATGCTAAATCACCGTGCTATAAGTACACGCGCCATTGCCCACACTGAACTTTATCCACAGCCTCTATACCTCGAAAATTACACTTCCACTATAGTAACACAACTCTTTGCAATTTCGCCGTTATCTTCCTCTTCTACTAAATTTGAACTAGAATTGAACTGTACCTCTACCTTCATATACATTATACATATATACCATTCTAATACTATACGTCCAGTCAAATTAACATACATACTATATTCTGGATCTATACACAATGCGCAACTATCACCTTTGCCTAATTCATACGACAGACCGCAACATTAGCTTTTGCATTAATAATACAATAACGATATGACGTTTCGATTAAGGCATATAATTCTTATTTAATAAGAAATATCGATAAACAGCTAAGCTACGTACGTTATCCGTATTATAATAATATATTAGTTAATACATGCATTTCCATTTATCATCATAATACTTCATGCACCAATATTTTACGAGTTTGTATTATTGTACTCTAATTTTGATAGAACTGACATGCTTTGTTGTTCGATTCGACTTAATATACCATTATAAATATGTTCACTGACCAATTTTTGCAGTGTTCTTAGACTAAAAGTCATATCAATTTAAACTGAGAGGTTCATTCACAATTCAGGCAGTCGGGTAAAGTTCAAGGTACCATTCTGACCATTTATGTCATTATTATTAGAGAAAATTATTAGCACTTGTTAAAGATTACATTTTGTCGTCAAACAACATGACATGCCAGTATTTAAAAAAGGCTGTATACCACATACTTTATCCGTCATTTTTTTAGCAACATTGATATATAATAAAAAAGAAAATCAATCGTTTTTAAGACATCCCTCATTCTGAGGAATAATCTCCACATAGCAGACGACATACAAATTTCAAACATGTACCAGCCAAACCAACTAAACTGTTCATTACAAACCTTTGGTTCATATTACACCAAATATTTGTGACCAACTGAATTCATACTTCTCATATTAACAAAGCACTACTGCATTTTTCGATGCAGTGAAAATCGTAAGACAAATTGTCAAGTACCATTTTCGCGTAGAAATTAACTCTCGCGACACATCTTACTTCAAATCTCGAATATATTTTTTCAATAGTAAAAAACATATTCGAGCTTTGACAAACTGTAACACAAATGTCCTTTAAGCCTTACCTACCTACAGCACTGCTAGCACGATTTATCGACACTTGGGGCGTGTCTTACTATACATTTTATTATTACATTAGCTGCCGTGTCTCAAACACAATAGAAAACTATTATTCACGATAAGCGAAGTACACGCGCGTTTAATAATTCATAGAAAGACCAACCGATGTTGTATCGTATTTGAAATAAAGATAAATGTGTACTAGGAGTGCTCACTAGGTATGTATATCTTTTTATTATATATCAATGTTTATTAGTTACTTTTAATCTTTACTTACAAACGATGGTTAGTATTATTATCTTTTCTTTATTCAACTAACGTTTATAAGTAAAGTGTGTCTATCTACAAAATGTACATCATAATTGCATATTGTTATCGTAAGTTGGTGCAAAAAGACTACCTAACCGTGTGGTCACTACGCGTTAGAATTGCATTATAAATTGCATTGCATTAACACAGGGTATAAATATATCTTAACTCATATTATACTTAATAGCAAATCACTCAACACAACAAAACACTTGAGATCTCTGGAATAAATGTCTGTGCAGACTGCAGACTTTGATGTCTTTGAAATAGATCTGTTTGAGATATGAATGCTAAAACCAAAACCCCCTGATAAGCTTTTCAATATTAAACCTTATCTTGGTATGTAATGTTATTGTCTCTTGAAATTTCTTGTTGATTTTTCGTCATAATTCTTTGCGTTTATGTCCCAAATACTTCTCAAAGATTCGTCGCAAATAAATTGTATAGAAACACATATATTATAAACAGATTTAATATTTGCTTTTGAAAATCACTCTTAACGTGGATATTGGCCGACGCTGATACCTAAATTGTTTCTTTAATTCAGATATCGAATATCACAGAATAGATGTCGGTAACAACCATATACTTCATAGACTCTTCAAAACACAGAATGTGTGTAGTTTCGATATCTGTTACCTTATAATATATATTGACTTTACCGATTTATCACTACATGTCTATCCAAAACAACGAAAACAAAGAAGCACACAACATGGCACAATAGACAAATGTAATATCTTATAACTTTTTAAAATTGTGCTCATAATTATTTCACGGGTAAGTAATAGTAATAAACTTGTTAGTACAAAGTCTACAGTCTGCAAATCTTGTCACAAAAATCAATCAAACACGCAAAAATAGCCGACAATAGCAACCAATAAAACTCTACACTAAACAATTGGCAAAATGTAAAAATAATAAAAAAGCCTAATTAAAATTTAAATGCCTCCAATCGGAATGAAATTAACAAGTGGAATTATGAACCAATTAAAAATACTAAAACTAAATGTATCAATCAACAAACAAATTCACTGCAACCATTGTCTTTTTAAAACAAGAAAATAATCATAATATAAATGCCGTAGTGTAAATTCCTTCTAAATACGGTCCAATTCCTATCAGACTTCAATGTTCAAGATCATTCTAAAAAAACTAGCCTCAAAATTCGATTTCAGACCACAATCACAGTCAGACTGTGTTAAAGGCAATACAGGTTAACTTGTCCATTGTAGACGAACCTTGAACAGACTGGCCACTAATACAGCTAAATTTCTTTATTCTTACTATAAAAATAGTACTGGGCATTGATCTCAGTCATTTTAACTCAAACCACTTTTTGTAAATGCTTAGTATACAGTGGATTAACTAATTATTGTACATAGAGATCGAGATAAAAGGCTTCTGATGGGTATACTAATAATTTAATGTTCCCTTTGTCACAATTAGTGTTGAACGAATATCTACATGAGATAATTATTTAATATGTCAGACCCTTTAGCAGCCAAGATGTTATTGCCTTGAAATCACATAATAGGTTCTCTGTAGATTTATCCCTATAGTGCTGTGGTTCTAAGCTAAGATATTGCTCCATACTATATACATACATGATGAACTCAATGTCACATGTCAAGTGTACAGTCACCTGTAATAGTGCATGGATACCTTAAGGTGCAAAATCCTGTGAATACTCGAATTAGAATGAATAGGAATGAACTAGATGGCATTGTTTTATAAATATTGCTACGCGTACTCATTTTTGCATATAGGTAAAGAAATTATAATCTCAGCTGAAAAGACACTCGAACACAGAGACAGAATAATGTTTGCGTACAAACAGAATAGCGAGTCATCGAAAGTATATATAAATAAACTACCCACTATATATTTATAAATTCATTTGTAATTCTTTGCTTATTATTTTACCCTAAAATGTCTTCATTTTTAAATAAACTATTGCGAACAGATTAAAAAAAATTTAAATTAATTTTTTCCAAATTGGGTTACTAAAAGATCTACTTCTTTATATTTTATAGTAGTGCGCCGCCATCTATTCCAATATAAATAAACTACTTAACAGTTCTTGTATCGACATCCGTTAGATGGCGTCAATTACTGGCTTATACCATTTTAGTTTTGAAATGGGTATGCATTTTTGCAGCTCACTGTACGCTTGACCTAATCGTGAAAGAAGTAGCCAGTCTGTTCCATGTTTTATTCTAAATTTAAACTGGATGCATGGAAGATAGAAAAGACCAAAGAGGTCAAATACATATTCAGCCATTCTTACACATCACATACAAATATAAGTTTACAAGGGGTACATAATTAGCAAAATGGTGGACACAAAGAACGTGCCAAGACATAGGCAAGTAAAAAACACTCTGTTCTCATTCTCCTTGGGATCTGGCTCAGTACAAATCGGACTGTTCAAGTTATCCTGTATATCGAGATTCATTTTACTCCTGTCATATCTCTCAGTGTCAATCTCTTCTTGTCTCATTTCTAGAGGAAAATCCACCTCATCGGTATCATATATTTCAAAATTATCACTCTTCAGCACTCGGTCTTCCTTGCAGAAGGGTGTCACAAATTGAACTCTGTTCGTCGTGTAATAAGGTCCCCTGTTCCTCAACTCGCCGGTACCATACACTGGGGAATAGTGGTTGCCCTGGAAGGCGTCCATGTTATTGTTTTCACAGTTCAGTTGGTATTCCTCCGACTCGTCTATTGTGTAGTGTTGATTGTTCTCTGAGAATGTGTTGAAGTTGCTTATGAAGCGGTCTTCAGAGTATCTTCTTAGCTGCCTTTGGTAGTAGTTCAGTTCGAGCGACGAGTCGGGGTCGTCGTTGACATAATAGTCGCTGGGTCCGTCCGCGTGCGTGAGGTGCGCGTGCGCGTGCGGGTCTGTGCGCGTATCCTTAGGCGTGGCGGTCGGCGCGGGCGTGGCGTGTGTGAGCAGTGCGGTCACAGTGCGAGCGAGAGGCAACATACTCGGCTCTCCGTCGCACTCCGGATGGTTCCCCAGTATGTCTCCGGGCAAGCAGAGGACCTCCTGCAACACACGCCACCCCACTCTTAGTTTCATATTATATTTCTGTAGCACGCGAAAGGATATCATACGAGACCCTGTAACACTCGAAACGGACACAGGATACGGAATAAGTCCATTAGTCGACAGTAAATAGATAATCGCGAAAAAAAATACACTTTAAACACGCCCAAGACATAAATCAAATATAAAAAGGGAATTAAAGTCGCATAGTCTTAAATCAATTAAAGGTTTAGAACACTCACCTCTTCAACTCCAATTTTCCGGCACGCCTCTAAGAAGTTGTCCACGTTTCTTCTACACCTCGCCATGGTCAGCTTGGGCTGTAATCAACGTTTATTTATTAATGTCATATACCAGAAAATCTTAGGATATGGAGATGGATTGAAGGAGGATATAAGTTAGTACAGAAATATATACGCAAAAATATATATAATTGAATGATTGGCAAATAAAGTAGTTATTAGTCGATAGTGGTAGACATCGATAGAAAGCGTATTTCACAAAAATGATGTTAGTTATGGTTTAACATCCGACGTAATTCGGGACGAGACCGAGGACGGTGACTGACGTGTACCGGTCACAATTCCAGAGTCCGTGATGCTACTAAGAATTTCTTGACTGAGAAATCCAATAACTTAGCCCAACCCTGGCATCAAACCAAAGACTTCATGTACAGTAATGTACCTGTGCAGGCGAGGGCACGTGCACGGAGGCGACGGAGCGCGGGCGCACGTGGTTGGCGAGGTGGCACAGCACCACGCCGTCGCACAGCACCGGCGCCAGCTGCTCCGGGAGCGACATCTTCAGCCGCGACTCGATTATCTACAACACAACAAATAATAATAACTTTAATTGATGCGCATCTTAATATCTAGCGTAAGCAGGGGTGTATAACATCCGCATTATGCCAGAGCTTGTTTTTAGATATTGTCTTCTACTGGGCGCAATTCCAGGCTTCGTGCAGCTACCGAACTAAATGTCGTATTGGTTCGACTATATATCGACGCATACACACACATAACAGCTATTTTTTTCACTATAGGATCAACGAGGAAACGAATGGCGCCATTGAGTAAAATATAGACAGCGAAAGGTCATTGAGTAAAGTTATATTTTCAAACAATAGACGTTCTCAAGTTTTTATACTACAAGTTTTACTTTAGCTATTGAATATGTTCAATTCAGAAATCTTTTATGGAACTTTTTCATTACCTTTAGTTCAGTGATTTTCAATTATTCATCTATAGGTATTCAAGCAAGAGCACAAACTCGCATACCACTAATCTTAGCTGAGAATCGAATCGATAAACCTTTTTTGGGATAACGCATACTGGGATTCAAATCGAAACAAAAGTACAGGTGTAATATTCAAAATGGTGTACATTAATTTTAAATATTACACCTGTATTTTTGTTTACATGTTTACTTGAGCATGCACATTACTATTACAAACTAAATTATCTTAGTAGCTAAAGTAACTTGATGTAGCTGAAATATTATATAATAAGATAAACTGTCACAGATAACTATGATAATCTATATATATAAAACTCTTCCGTTACTGAGTGACTGACAGACAACGCACAGTCGAAACTACTGAACGCAAGAAGCTGAAATTTGGCATGTATGTTCCTTGGAGAGTGTAGGGGAGCACTAAGAGAGGATTTTAGAAATTCCACCCAGAAGGGGGTGAAAGGGATGAAACCCGATATTCACACGGGAACGGGACTTACGCGGGTGAAACCGCGGGAAAACTACTAGTCCTTATATATTAGAATATACTCTAATGATAGTCAAATGCTGTAAATATAGGTACATTAAATTAAATGAATTTAGAATAAGTTTCTTACCGCCCGCAACTGCTGTAGCAAATCCAACTCCTCCTTTTGCTTGTCGAACTCTCTCTTCATAGTAAAGCTGAGTTTGTCTGAAGGCGCGTCTTTATTCCACGCCATCTTGCCCGGCGGCTTCGGCGCCGCACCTTTTAAGTACGACACACTAGTCGTTAGCAGCTTAGCATTATCCCCGTTCACTTGCCGGGGTATACTCGACTTTCCTAAACTGTTATACCCTATAGTGTTAGTCGGCGACTTTGTTGGTGACGTAGGCTTTATATACGCGTCTGTTTGTCCGTTAACACGTCCGTTATAGTCTACGTTCCCATTAACAGTCGAGTAAATTTTATTCACGTTTCTAGATGGCACAACTTTTTGTACGGGCCTTTTATTCTCCTCCTGTTTCTCCGGGATTCCGTTGCCGTTTGTGGTCGTTTGGTTCTGGAACCTTCGAGGGGTAGAGTGGAGGAGGGGGGAGTTTGGCACTTGGGAAGTATTGGGTGATGAGGTATTTAGTGTAGTGTTGGAAGATGCGGTTTTGTATAGACTAGGGGATACGTTACTGTAGCCGTTGACTGGGGAGTGACTTGACTTTTGGTGAATGGGACTCTGGTTTTGGGAGTGTGGTGATGAGTCCAGTTCGGGGGAGGGTTGTTCGGTGCGGGGGCGGTAGATGTCTTGTTGACGCTGCTGTCTTAAAGCTTCTTTGTATTGTCTGGAATATTCCAAAAAGTATAATTAGATTTATTTTTGTTTAATATTGTGAAGTTTAATAGCACATAGATTTCGTTTTAATAATGTTATTACTTTTCATACTCGTGAATGCATTGGGTTAATTTTTAATATCAGAACAGCATTCGCTTATTCAGAATGAACCCAAATAGTACACACTTGCAGTTATTAGTCAATGTTTCGCACTTTCCACTTTGGTTAGACTTGGTCCAAATTATAAACGAGCAGCGACTTTATGCCTTAAGGATTACTATTATGGATTTAAATGTTAATAATGTATTTTACGTATAATCTGCAAAATGTTTCCGCTAACTTCTGTAATCCTTAATAACGTCAAACTCATTAGTGTTGACTTTGTCGAATAATGTATATTCTTTCAAGTCTAAATGACATATTGCTGCTTTTCAAAGTTGTCAAAGTATCAAAAATAGATAGATAGTCGATAATTATAATTATTCAATAAATATTTTGCGACATGCATAAGATCTTTAGCTGTATACCCCGCTCACCGCTCAATACAAGGCCATAATCCCATAGAGCTAAATGGGAAGCAGGAAGCAGACGTAGGGAGTACCGAGCTCATTAGCACCGACACTTCGTACAATTTCGTTAGTCCCGCCCTAGTTGGGGAGAACGCTCCCAATTAGTATATTGTACAGGCAAACCGTGCATGCTATTCCTTTTTGTGTTATTTTTTCGTATCCGATTCGAGATGTTTACCTAGTTATTTTATCACCTAAAATTGTAGGTATTACAATATAAATAAAATACTTGTTTACAAACTGGAATCAATTAAACTAAGCCAAAATTATCTTTCTTGACACTGTCAATGTGTGACAACGATTATAATTGATATGTATTATAAAAATATGCGATTGCTCACATGGTGACATGATCTTTTTTTAACGTATCTGTGTGTGTTCACATATTGCACAACAATTATAATTAACAAATATAATAAAAATCTGCGATTGTAGAAAATATCGAAAATGCTGAAGTGTACCCATTATTATTGCTATTTTAAGTCTAACTTCTGGGTGCCAATATAATAATGTTTTCACATGACGATATTTCGTTGATATCTAAATTAATTTACCTACACTGCTAGATTCAAAGGCAAAATTAACATTGCCACGTAATAAATCCATTTTAATTAATTATGAATAGGCGTGCGCAAACCTTCTCAATGGGTGAATCACAGCATATTTCATATCTGTCAACCCTCATTAACACGATCGTTTTACAGCTAACGATTGAAGATCGTTCTGACCTCACGAAGCAATTTAGTTAAACTAAATTTAATGACGTTTAAGGGCCGTTAGTTTACTCATCGCCGGCAGCAGTGGGTCAACTCTATCACCATACAGCACAAAATATATATTATGAAAGTTGTATGGGAATGTTCTATGCTAAGTTTAAAACTGAGGAAGGTTGATGATTACTAGTCAGCTTTTAAATCTATTTACGTTACATAGCCTGTTATTTTTAGGAAGGCTGTATAACATCACGCTACGAACCAAAGACGAAGATGCTTTTAATCCTAAGCGTTTAAAAGTCGCATTATACATATACATACTGTATTTATATGACTGTACCCGATTTCATAGATTTATTTAGTGTCACGATGACCCAATCATGTAATAGGACCTGACGTAGAGTAATGTTGTGGATACTAAATTACGGTATAATTGTCTTTATAGTAAGAAATTGTTAAACTGGCACTTGGCGTACCTAATCCTGCGTATAATAGTTCGCGGTCATATATAACCGGCCCGGCATTCAAACCGTTAATGGAAATATTCAACCTGTTTTACCTATAACAGCGAGAATTCTAAAGTGCAACACTAACAATTAATTAAGAAGGAAAACACTAGCGCATGAACTATAAATATGGCCTCAAAAAGCCGCCTTAAACATGTAAATATTGACCCAGTATGCATTTTCACACACAGGATATTCTAATATATCATGTATGGGACGCCAAACAATACGTCTTGGCGTAGATCTTAAATAGAATGATTGATTGTTCCGTGCTCGATGTGCTATTGGTATTTTAGGCGAATATAAGGAAGTAGGTAGGCGTTCTGTGTTTTTTCACTGGCTTAATGAACGTCGGGTCAAGGCGGTTATAATTCTACGGAAGTTTTGACGTATTGGGTAACTGACTTGCCATTGTTATATTCCGGTTAGAACAAAAATATGTAGCGGTATATATTATACTCAGTTAATGTATTTGTTCTTCATATGATAGGTTTAGCCTAAGTAAAAAGCCTTTATATTTTTATTAAAATAAAAAAAGCACTTATATTATATGCATGATAGTCATTTTAGCTTATCCTACGCTCTCGGCCCTAGACTATTAATACGTTCAAGTTCAAGTTTGCGACAGAGCGGGTTTGGCTGGAGTTGCAACCATCTTGTATGCGATTCTTACTAATGCGATACTTAACTAAGTATACCGATTCACTAGTATACCTGAATTATTAAGTCTCCCCTGTCTTAAGTTATCTCCCCTGTTAATATTTTATCAAACGTCTAAAAAAACATCTAGAGAATAAAATTTCGTTAGCAATAATAGCATGCACGATTGTCAAGACAAAATGGCGTCATAATAAAAGAGGGTATTTTTAAACTCTTAACAATATTCAGTTTAATTTGAATTTGTTCTAAATTCAAATTAAACTTTTTAGAATGTGTAAATTGCTTTTACCCTCTGTTTTTATGACGTAGTTATACGAAATCATGTGATATCAAACCTCCATTAGTAGAAATACAAACCAGTGCGCGTTATGTAAGTGAATGTTGTGCATATATGATTATGTCCCTACCTGTAGGTCTGTTGATGGGCTAATTTACTCTTATCGTCGCCATTGGACATCCCATCGGGTGAAATACGGACGCTGAAAGGGACAACACCGGGGTTAATATGGGTATGAGACAGAGGAAGGGTATGATGACGTGATATAGGCTGAATAGTTTTTACTTTTACCTCTGTTTCGGCCAATGCAAAAAATAAAGAAAATATATAAGCGACTATTTCTAGCTATATAGTAAAGAAGGAAATTCCCACTGTAAAAGTAAGTAAATTAAATACATAATTGTGTGTGGTTATTAGCGGTGACGATAGGATTACATGTTAACTTAAGTTACTTCATAATTAATGTTTTTATACTGTAATTATCATTATGTAATATAATCATAACCGCTACAAGCACGCACATAGTTCATTAAGTATATGTAACACCCCAATAAAATTAAGAGGCTATTACTAGAATTCTATTACACACGAAAAACACCAATCAATTATGTTCCTGTAATGCTAATTAAATAAACGACGTAAGTAATTAAAAAATATAATATAAAACAGTTACAATAATTAGTCATAAGAAACTTTAAACTATTAGTTTTCACGGTCTTACATTGACTAGTATCACAGTTTTATGTAACTGAAGAGGTAAGTTACAAAGATGTCCCATTTCGGTTAATATTTTTTCACTTATTTATACGCAGCAAGTTCTGTATTGCAAGTGCTTTGCTTTATAATATAATATCTACCATGTACGAATAAACTGTTGGCAGACTAAACGATTTAATTCGCATCACTTCGGAAAGTAAGAAGTGCATGCCGCGGGAGCTTGAGACCTCTACATAGCTCTAACTAGGCTATCTTTGCATTACTTAGCTTAAGAACAGGAATAGCATGACACTTGCTTTAAGAAACTCGCCTTGCGTAGAATGGCTTTTATAATCGTTAATTTAGCTAATATATATTGAATCCATGATTAGTTTACAAGTTCTATCAGTTATACTTACTAGATTAATTAATTAGCATTTAGGGACAAACTACAACGAAAGCATTTTTTGTCAGTATTAAATTATCATCTCTTTCACTATTTGAAGAGATTCCTAGGAAACAACATCGATACTTAAAACGTCCTTCGTTAGTAATACTTGTGCTATAAGTCTTACCCGGAGAGCAATGGCGTTAGGGGCGCCAGAGGCGTCTCGCTGGATAGAGACTGCGCCCTTGACAGTGCTGCACCCGGAGACAATGTCGATGGTGTGCTTGGTGTTGAACGACCACTACCACCCCCTCCGCCTGCTTCGCCACCACCTGTGAATTTAACATATCATAATATCACATAGCCTCTCCGTTGTCAAAAGCGGCTAAGATGTTGTGCCGTGTGTTATATATTGTCACCCTAGTATAGGAGAATATATTGTGTAATGTAGTCATTACCCATAAGTAAATACAAATTAAGTTTTTGTTATGGGGGTGACATTATCACTAAGTGACAAAAAAGAGAAATAAAATAATAATAATGTCACATCTACGCCCAAAGGCTTAGATGTTATACATCCTATAGCCTTCCTCGATAAATAGGCTATCCAACACTAAAATAATTTATCAAATCGAACCAGTAGTTTCCGAGATTAGTGAGTTCAAACAAACAAACTCTACAGCTTTATAATATTAGTATAGATTATAGATAAATGTGAGCTGTCTGCAAACCTACATTTCGTCAGCTGTAGTTTTTAGGTCCCTCATTATTATTTTTTATTGGAATTGAATTCATTGCCGTCTACCACACAGTTCTAGACACCATGCTGTATTACTGAGAATTTATTTAGAGAAAACCCTAATAACAACTTGTCTAGCTGTAAATCACAATTAAAATATCGTTTATCGTTAGAACGTAAACTAAGAGCGATGGCTAATTGGACTAGAAAGGTAACGTAACGCAAAGGAACTAGTACTTTTATCCTAATCACGACGACTACGCAATAAACCGAGCTCCAATTTTAAAATAAATGTCGAAAAATAAATGAACATTTATGAGCAATCTATTTTGGACAACGACTATTCTCTATTGTCTACAATATAAAATAAAACAGTAATTCACCATGGACAGTGAACACATACAACACAATGCAATGACCTTTTTATTTTAGGTCATCCATAAAAACGCAGCGCTATACGGCACCAACTAAAACTTTTTAAGCTATAAATCTAGTGGGCAATAAACACCGTCTTATAAGCATTGAAGGAGCTCAATTCCACTTCGTTCCTATTTCCGGACGTATTTTTTTTATATGCTCGTCATTCATACTTTATGGTCGGTCGTCGTTTGTGAATGCCAACACTCATTAGGGACGTTTGACATCGTGAATGGTCCGTTAACAGTGTGCGTATGGCATGAATGAATATATTCTCGTTAAAAAAGTTACGAGTGAAAAAAGTCTGACAATTTCGTGTTTTGTTTGTTTAGGACACAATGTGAAGTGACCCCTCTGTGGTCAATTTGTGGTGTCACTGTTCATACAGACTTTTTGTGCGTAGGGATGAGAGCGTTTTTGTTTGAATATGATGGGTGTTCATTGTGTTCGATATAAAGTGTTTCTATTGATATGGTCAGGAACGTTGATCTGTGTATCTATACAGGATGTCACAGAAGTCGACGTCAAGCCGGAATCAGGTAACAGGCGAAGTTATAATAGCTACCAAAATAAATTTAAAAAAAAAACAAGTTCTATTTTTTTTTGTTGTGTTATCTTGAAAATTGCTTCTTTAAGCTATCGATTATTTTCGATTATTCGAGATTACATAACAAAAATAATAATTCAAAAATATATGTAGTACAAGTAAAAAGACCGTCACGGGATATAGATTATTATGTTTTTTTTATATACCTACCTATAATTTTAAAATACGTTACTTAGATTAATATTGTTTTTCTGATAGCTATTATAACTTAGCCTGTTACCTGATTCCGGCTTGACGTCGACTTCTACGACACCCTTTATATAATCGCAATGATATATCGAGCAAGTCCTGAATATCAACCGGCTTCCAAAGGACTCTGACATACAAAATGTACTTATCTATATCGTGTTTTTTTTTTACCTACTAATGAACCCTACCTAGGCATGCCAGTAAAAGCCAAGGATTTCACAGTATATTTTAATATAAATATAACTTAGGATAAATATATAATAAATAAATACAAGTAATTTTGTATGTGATAACTACTGATGCAAACCGATAATCTGTCAATAGAACACTTCAGGTTAATGTAATATTGCCATAATTCCTCGGCATGTTCTTAAATTGCTAGACAGTTCTTTAGCATGGCACCCAATATTTAACCTCTCGTACTCGGAACGCAGATTTACGCGAGACAATGCATTTTCTATTGTATCTGACGTACCGGCAAACGAATGTTGTTAATATTAGTGGTTAATATTAAAAGTTCAAATAACACTGCGCCTTATGCACAACTCTCGATAAATCAGCAGCTGGCGTAAGAGCGAGCCCAATAAATATGCTATGGCTTTAAAGTACACTAACAATCATCACCAACTATCGACGGCGTGTCTTTGACTTGTGTCTGACGTAGTCTGCCTTAGCATAACACGACGTGATCAGCTGATGATTCGACTAATCAACTATGCAAATAAAAGTATACTCACCATCATTAGACCACCTCTTGTCAACTCCATCAGTGCTGTACCCACTATCGACAACATGCCTCGGCTTATGCCTAAGGCAGTCTATCGTGGCATTGCCTGACGTGATGACGGGATGTGTCGCTGCCTGGTTCGGCGTATTGCTGATGTATGAACTGTGTTTCGCTGACCGCCTGGTTTCGTCTACGCGTCTGTGTGGTAGCGTGTCTTTGTTCGCCATGTTTTCGAGGTATTTGAATATGTGCACGCGCCCGCGCATGCATATCTGAAAAAGGAGGCATCTGTCAATATCGGTATATCTCACATTCAATAAGCAACCTCGACAATTTTAGAGAGCAAGAGCACAGCGGTAATCCTACCTATATCTCATATGTTACGACTCCATACTACCTACAGAAGTTTGTGGATGAGAAAACTTGTGTTGTATCCCTTCTAGTTGTCTTTGTCATTTATAGAGTAGGTAACTGTACGATGGTAGAGCACTTACAATACAGCTTCATATATATTATCCCTTGCGTTGTCAAAACAAAGATTCTTTTATGCAGGATCCGCATCGTGCAAGTTATATATCTGGTGTTACAAGCGCCAATAAAGCATAAGACGTACACAGTACTACTAGTAGTACTGGTTTAATATTCCTGATAACAATCCATTCTATAGGTAGGGATACTTCCTTTGCTGATCTAACATGGAAGTCTTTGTAGCTGAAGTTATTAATGATCGACGGGCGGCTATATGTACCACCCAAATGAGTGAATAAGTCTTTTGATCTAAATGAGCATATACCGATAACACAGTCGACCTAATAAGAGCCTTGTGATACCTGACCTCGTAACCTTACGAGGTTCTCGGTCTAACTCGATAAGGTAATAAAGCCAGGATTGGACAGACTGGATTCAAACAGATTGCATTACGTATAATACGCATTAAGAAAGTACTTTGCGTAGGGAATAAACGAATAATAAGGAAAACCCTTCTTATATTGCTATTTATGTATTAATCGCGCATGTTGTTGTTGTGTTTATTACGCATATTATACATAAGGTATTAATTATATATAGCTACTTAAAACCGCAATTTACATATACCAGATGTCCTGTTTAGAGTAAAGGAAAAATAAAAACATGCCTTATAAGTTCGGGTCACCATAAAAACACGTAAATATTATCATCAATACTAAAATCACCAATTTATAAATACTAGCGATCGCCTAGTGGTCGAAATTCGACCAAAATTCTTAAGCATGCTACTATGTTTTTTTTTTTATTACGTATAAATAAGGTATAGGTAACCACAGTTACAAAGAATTGTACGACTTCAGACGAACAATGCCGAAATACTACGAACGCTATTCGACTGCGTGTGTCAAATGCGTGGTTGTGTGCGTGTAATGTTTTTTCATTAATTTAATGTATTTCTAATGCGTATTTTATAAAAATATTATCACGCCCATCCTTCTGCATATAAACTTTAACTGTGCCAAATTTCATACTCCTCCGACCGCGCAATTTTCGTAAAAAGGGATACAAAGCTTTTCCTTCACGTATATAGATTGTTTTAGTGAGGATATTAAATAGTCCATATTTATTACCAGTCTATCTCGTATATCCCAGAAGGAATAGGAGATCAAATCTGCCTACCCCTTCGGACCGTACCATTCTCATTTTGCTCAGTTTGATTTTAGGTCCTACGTAAGGAAGGGAGTGAGTCTATTCCCGTCAATGAATGCCTCGATGGCGTAGTGGTTAGTGTAACCGACTGCCAAGCTTGAGGTCGCGGTTTCGAATCCGTTGGAACATGGATGTTTGTCTTGGTCTGGGTGTTTCTACATATACCTAATAGGTATGTATTTACAAAAAAAAAGGATAAACATACATACAGATTGTCCGGTAATGAATGGATTAAACCTTGAAATGTATAGAAGAACTGATGGTCGTCCAGACATAAATGAAAAAGGAAAAAAAAAAATTATGATGTGCAATAGCTAGTCATACTTTTGCCTATCTATTAGCATAACTAGTGTTTATGGAATTCATTCATTTATGGTCGTAATGTACAAGAAAGTTAAATATGGTAATTAAAAATAAAGTCATATCTCAGGTAGTAGTTAGGATAGATTTATTTCATTTTTTTTTTATTAACGACCATTAGTTCTACTATAAGATATTTCAAGGTTATCCATTAATTACCGAACAATCTGTATGTATGTTTATCCATTGTCTAGTACCCATAGTACAAGCTTCGCTTAGTTTGGGCTAGATGGTGTTGTGTGTATGTGATAGAATATTATTATATTATTATATATGGCAGTTTCAGACTCCATACTGCTTAAATTACTTGATCAGCATAATTATATAAGCATTGAGCATCATAACACTTAGGCTGACCCTGGAATCGTAACCGAGACCGTCATCACAAGAGTTGACATCATGACTGCTTCGCCATCGAGGCAATCCTGTTATTAACCGAAGCCTCGTTAATAGCAAGAGGTTTTATGAAACTTCTTACTGTAGTAGGTGGTGAGACGAGAGGGTTGTTGTCGAGATTGAGGGAGATTAATGTGTTCATGTTGCGTAACTCTAGTGGAAGCGATGATATGCAGTTGCAGCTCACGTCCAAGTGCTCCAACCGGAGGTATGTGATTTCTGAAAAAGAGAACAATGTATTAATAAGAGAAATTTGCTACATTCAATGCACTTATGGATCCAAGAGTGGAAACAAAATGTTAACGTAGTGATTATTGTAGGACATCAGGTCATTGATGAGTAAGTTTTAAGCAGGAAAACTTACATACGAAATCGTAGCAGACGTTAAGACTGCAACGCAGAGGCCTTGAGTGCGATCCTACAGCCTCTGACTTTCCAAATATAAAAACATGCATTCCTGAGTGTACTATATGATGTTCTTAAAAATATGTAACTTCTACCAATCTGCACAAGGCCAGCGTGCATGAATCACGTGATCAGCAGTGAGTATATAATTAGGGTGATTATTATATTATATATTCGTTCGGACATCTTTTCTCATTATGTATAACCGATAATGCATAAGCGTATGTCGAACTAGCTGAAACTTTGTAATTTTGAAAGGCATGTTAAAAGAGACTATGCATCAAAAAGTTTGCATGTCGTTGACCCATAACATATCTCTACGCTGCTTCGTACATTATAAAAAAGCTATAAACTAGTGATGACGTATTATTTAATAGTGCCCGTGCCTGTACACAGCTGTTGCCCATTGCTCAACGCAACGACATTTAACTAACAAACTTATATGCCTTAAATAACTCAAGCCAGGGACATCAAAGTGATATCCGTGAGTTACGCTACAGGCACGGTAAATTATATTTCCCTACTTAGTGCAAACCGCTTTCTTGTATAAATAAACGCTTATTCATTAGTCTCCTTTTTGGATGGCAGCTAAACTAGTATCTCTGGTACTAGTTTTCAATTAAGTCGATTTTCTGTGACACGGTATGACAGCTTTACTTGTGGTAAGAATATTTCAAGAATACTGACTGCAAAGAAACGTTCTAGATAGTCTGGATCGACAATGTTATGTGCTCTACGACTTTATCCTGTGACAACCGAACAGATGTGACTGCCCTGCTATTGTGAATTCGTCTAAAAGCAATCCCATAAATCGAAGAATCTAATCCGAAATTGACGACCGATCAGGGACAAAATTTCCTGTACATAATCGTGTTAAGCATAAGAATGCACTGTTCAATACAAGTAGGGATGACGAAGATTGTATTCTATCTCTAATTGTAGTAAAACCGGTTCCGCACCCCTGCTGTCTGCGTTTGAAGTGCGCAGAGACTGCTATGCGAAAATCTATTTATATGTCTCTCGAAGCAGAGAATGTCAAATTATTATTGGGGGCGGATCTTATGCAATAGTAGTTCATTCGTGTTTGTACTAGCTTGCGCACGCGGCTTTGCTTGTATGATATCTAACACAGGCAATATATTAATATATTGCCTGTGTTACTTAGGGCCGATTTTCAACCGACAGATACCTTTTATCTGGAAAATATGATTGACGTTTTGATAACTTTTGTTTAGAAAATATGTCTAAACGCCATATTTATACTTCGGATAAAAGTTATATCTCTTTTCTTTCTTTGTGTTAATGAAAGAATATGTAAATGCGACTTAAAAGTTCTGGAGAGTACCTACAAACTTCAAACTCTTAATTAAGCAAAGAATACTTACTGATACTAAAGCATGGGTACCATCGTCATAGATTGATTGATGCCTTGTCAACGACACTGGAATATCCTGCATGAGTAGTCTTTTATAAAAAAAGAAAGTTTGCTAGAAGGTCGTCTTCGAAATATATCGAGTAAACAGCGTTGTAAACTTATTCCCTGTATTGTATAATTACTATTAGGTATATATATTATATTGAAATTATGTTCATATACGACAGAAACCGCAGACGATTATGTCGTACCTACTATATTTATTCTCCAGTATGTCTCAACTCAAACCAACAAAAGTATTTTCCTTATATCACTACGATGACTGTTTGACCCACAAAACTGAACTCGCGAAATGGGAACAACCCCATTAGGCGCTTTAAAGGTTAATCGCCCTCCTGAGTCGAAGGCATAGCCTTCTTTTGCTAATGTTCTTCGTACCTGACACGTATTCTATATCAACTTACGTAATGGAAGAAGTCCCAGTTGATTGTTACTAAGGTCGAGCGCCCTAAGGCCGACGCAATCCCCTAGGGTCATAGGGACTTGTGTCAGCCTATTGTTGGACGCATCCAACTCGGCCAGGGTCGTCATCTTATTGATCTCCTTTGGTAACGTGGTCAGCATGTTGTCTTGAAGTAACAGGACTTGCAGTGGCATCTGACATACTTCCCGCGGCAATTCCGTTAACTGGTTTGAACTGTGGACAAAGGAAAGCGAACTATAGCTTCATGTTCAAGGTATATGTATAATGGAATGATATAATTATCTTACAAGTAATACAACACTGCATCATGTTTTTATATCCTAAAAATGTAAGGGTGTATCGCACCTACATATGTATAACTAAGTAATAGAGAGCGAGCCTATACTAGGTACATATCCAGAATCTTCGATGCTGCTATGAATTTCTTGAACGAACGGATCAATTAAAGTTTGTTTCAATGGGACTCATTTCATTCACGAACGGTAGATGTGAACTGGCGACTAGTCGTTCTATAAGAAAACCTTTTTCATAAGTATTTTGATTTCCATTACACTATCTGTTTAGAAAACTTATGCGATTAATCTTGATACGCCGCCAACATTGCACTTTTAGACTGCAGTACTCTTAAAAATGTATCCGAATCTCGTATTCTTGAGCGCGCCCCGTTTCTGTTGCCAAAGCACAAAACTTAAGTCAATATTATTCTAGCAACGAAAACAAACTGCTGCACTATATATTAAATAGACATTCAATATTATTATTAGGTCGTATTACAAAGTGCAACATAATTCGTTCGGTGAAGAGTCAATGAACGTGAACACAAACAAACGCACCGAACGATACATCAATGCGAGGCTATTTTTATCGAAGAAACCTACTTTACATGGGATTGCGTTTAATTAGATCGGTCTGAACATAAATCGGTCGTCGCTTAACCTAATAGTTTCGGAGCTCGTGCCAAGAGAACTAGTAAACACTGGTGTATAAGTGTTCTTCCTGTTACAAAGAGGAAAAACGCTTCGGCATTAAATTCTTCTTGGGCGTACGTGCGTGGTAACTTTATTACTGATAATATTATACATATATGCAGATGAGATAAGCGTTGTAAAGATTATAATAAAAGAGGACCACACACGATCAAGTTGTTTATTTATAAACAAGGTGAAGGCGACAATATGATAAGCATGCATAGATATCTTTATTTATGTAAGATGAATGCACTACTAAACACTATACAATATAGCATATGTTGGCATCGATAGTTAAAATATATTTATAGCTAAACTATGTATCTGTACGGGCCAAAATAACTACAATACCTTGAGACAGTGTGGCGGTACGACAAAAATAACACAAATTAAAACTGGTTAGCTCTAGTAGCTTTAAACGGGAATAGTTTTAAACTATACGAAGTCCTTTTGTCCAGTAATAGATACAATAACTGCCTCAATTTAAATCGATGCAAACAGATTATAAGCATGTTCAAGTTAATATTATCCAAAGGTATAATATTATACTGTGCACGTTTACTATCTAAACACATAACAACAAAGTTTGTAAATTCCCAGCCAGTACCTCAAACACGTGGCCAAAACATCAAAGATGCATTTGAGAGCGTACCTATTAAAGCATTCAAGCCCATCTCCCTAAAATATGAGTCTAACACAAAGATCCTCACTTCAAATGAACCTACTTAGGATCCTACCTTCGAGAAGCTAGAGTTTTTCTGTCTAGACACCTAGGACATTGCCTTGAAACAGGATTCAATTCTGCAAGACTGGGAATCAATAAATAGATGAGAGGTCGACGCTCCATGCAATGGGAAGATGAGACTAGGTTGACTATAGCGAAGTATTTCGCTGTAAAAAGTTCTACATTGCAATACACACAATGAGAATGGCCTATATATAGCGGTAGCGATAATTGTTTGGGATGACGTAAACAATCCAATAAAATAACCGGCTATGGAGTAGTACGGGAGCAATGAACGAGTAGATTATTAGGACCCCGTTAAAGAATACGACGACGTATTATTGGCTATATGGAATGTTTAGTATCCCTAAGCTTCGATTGCATTATGTGATTGGAAAGTTAAGTATTGTTTACAGAATGCAGTGTCACAATTGGCATAAAGCCACAGGATCAGATGAGATAGTTTGCGAGACAAATAGTTGGTGCTTAAATAGTATCACGTTTCTGTGCAATGGCAACCACAAAAGCAATCCTAGGGGATACGCATACTACAAGTTAGTTTAAAACTTTAAACTGACCGTATTTTTATTTTAGCATTACCGTCAACCGAATTACAACCATAGTTAGGGTGCCAAAATCTATATATTTTATATAAAATTTCAATGTGAGTTTGTGTGTGTGTACAAGTCGATCATTTGCGCTCAAATATATAGGTTACGATTGACCCATGACTAAAAAGATTCAAAGTAGTTGGAGCAATTCACAATATGTAAGACATGGGTGTTTGTTATGAGAAATGTGTGACGCAGATATCTACCTAATAGCCACGTTAAATAAGTCCTAATTACACAAATTACATTAATGCAGATGACGACAATACAGAACGTCCCATAAGACTGATTTGATATACATCAGAAACTAGAAACAAAGAATTGTTTCGGAGCAAATCTAATGCACATCTATGTGTAAGTACGTCTGATTTTAAGCGTCGTATCTCCCTAAAATGCCAGCTTTCTGTTTCTATGTGTTTTCTACAGAGTACGCTGACTTGTAAAACTATAAAGATCGTAGTTAAATAACAACTTATATATTATTAATGTAATTAATGCATTTCTGTGCTTTGCAGATAGATGTTGTAAATTGCGCAACTGATTAAGTTAACCTCTATTTGCAAAACTTTCTCTGCCAGTGATATTACAAGGATGGAATATTACCTTATAGCCATGGTTAGCGTGCTTTCACATAAAATCATAATTAACTGGCAAATAGGTTTGCTAACCTTCATAAATGCAATTATGAAGGGTAGCAAAGTATTCCATTACAACGGTAACGTTATGCACCAATCATAAAGTTCTCTATTGCACATGGGTCATTTCTCAAGACGTAAATCTTTGTCTGCGATAGCAACTAACTACTACATTCCATAGAACCGATGATAAGACAGTCTCATAAA
The DNA here is from genome assembly GCA_930367265.1 of Catocala fraxini. Taxonomy (NCBI): domain Eukaryota; kingdom Metazoa; phylum Arthropoda; class Insecta; order Lepidoptera; family Erebidae; genus Catocala; species Catocala fraxini. Next base: position 8,271,708 of record OV884029.1, read on the forward strand.
CGAGGTCTAGTTATGTCAAACAAATCCCGTTCGTCCCAGCACCGTCGGGTTTGCAAAACAGTGTTACATTTCTCAATATCACTCTGTCAATATGAGTCAGCCGTTATCGGACCGGCTATAAATGGCGACGCGACAGTTTCACCAGAAACAAGAATACGAAGACCGCCATCCGATAGCAATGTAAACAAGCTTTCTCATACATATATGTATAGATAGACTCACATTTATATTATCCTTGAAGGGATAAGCATAGATCGCATACACATATCGCCTGCATATTGGCGTATACCGAGCACATAGCCAGAATTTCTTAGCAGTAGAACGTAGTCCTAGTTTCCAAGTAGTAGAACTCAATAATACTATACCCGCTCCGGAAATCGAACCCGGGACATCACGATCGACCGTACGCATGCCATTGAGCAAGTCAAGATTTCTCGTGAAGTCAACGAGTTTTCCCAGTTGTTGGCCACCGAGGCTAGTTGTTAATTTAATTATGCGCTTCGGTGTGCGGAAGAACGCTAAGGCTGGTAATGAACTGGTATGTATACTACAGCTAGGTACGACGTCAATGGTTAAAGCATAATAAAATGGCGGTTGAAGCGATGGCAAGACCGCCAGTGTTTTAATAAGAGGTTACGAAATTGAATACTGCTGGTGGCTTTTAAAATTTCAATATCTCTCTCAATTTCTTACCAGATATTGACATAAGAACATCTGCAGTAAAGTAATTTTCTTTATTAGTTTCGTTTTCACGGTTAAATATGAAACGATGTTTATTAAATGTGATGCAGAAATTTCTTAAACCACGGCGATAGATATAGGCCACTTTTGTAACTGGATCACGCGTAAACCGTTGTAACATTTTGAATAAAACATAGCACACAAATAGACGTTCTGGTGACATGAAATGGACATGCAATACATTTCACCATGGTATGCGTACTTGTGGATGAAGTTGCGGTCTGAAACTAGTTACATCATTTTGCGTTATAGTCTTTCGTGTTAAGGAATGATTTTAATTAAACTGTAGTTCGTTTATTAAAAACTAGATTTTGCGCGCGGCTTAAATGTAATAAATGTATAATAGGTTAGGAAAGTTTAGGTTAATAACATTACTTTTTCTGGATGAAAGGTAGCCTATGTCGTTTTCAGTACCCCTGACATCGTGTACACGAAATTTATAATATTGGTTACGATCATCTCACCTAAGTGCAAAGAAATTGCAACTGACAGGCGATAAGACTCATGACAATCAAATTTCACCAGTTTGTTCGCATCCATGTTACAAACGGCGAGTCTACAACCGCATTGGTGTCACAAATAGTTGTCAAATGCAAGAAACATGACTATAACCTTTAGTCGACGTTGTGCTGACGGTTAGTTTTACGATGTTCTCGAGTAGACACGAGCGGCACTGTTTCTAACCGGTAATCGCATAAAGTAAACGCTTGAATATATGTAGTTTAAATATATTTAAATTGCAGGTCACTCACTGTTTTATGGCTTGGCATATAAGAAATGATTTTGTATCAAGATATTTCGCCATTATTCATTTTTTTAAATGAAACTACTTTATACTAATTTTATCGCGTTGTTAACTAAACTCTATTATTACATAATTTTGTAATTGTAGCACTATATTTTTCGGCAGCCATTTTCACGGGGAGTCTCCCCGTGAATCGAAAGACAACCTCAACGTAGGGGCAAGTAAAATTAATAGTATCTAATAGTGCTACAATTACAAAATTATGTAATAAAAGTGTTCAGTTAACAACGCGATAAAATCCGTATAAAGCAATCTAATTTAAATGAATAACATTTGCGTAAACGTAAGACCATATTATTATTAAATTTTTGTTAAATGTAATCCATACTTATTAACGCCTAAGTTAGTCATTGTTTATTACGTTTTCACAACTAAACAGTTGTAATGACTTTTGAAGAAATTTGGCTTAGAGATCGCTTAAATTCTGAGGAAAGACACAGGCTATCTAAAACGAAGTCACCAGAAGGTGCAATTAGTTTATAAAACGAGGCAATTTGCCGCCGATAGTGTAACGCTCTAACCTCGCTTTTTTATGTCTAGGTCAGGCAAAGTGATATTGGGTATTTGCTATGACGAAATTCTCATTAGCATGTAGAATAGAACTGTACCTGTGGTAGGCCACAATAGATTCATCCCTTACTACTTTGTATTTACATATTAATAATGCTGACAACATTTTTTGTCAGCATTGGTAATAAATGTTAACTTAATTTTTTTTTATACGACTAAGTTCGCAAACAAGCTTACCCAGGCCCACCTGATGGTAGGTGGTCACCGTAGCCTATGGACGCCTGCAACACCAGAGGCATCACTTGCGCGTTGCCGTCCTTTAGGAAAGGAAGTGGGAAGGAGAAGCAGCGGGAAGGGGGAAAGAGGGTGACTGGTCCTCCGGCACTCTCACTCACCAAATGAAACACAACAGTAGGAATACCACTATTTCACGTGATATTCTGTAAGAGGGTAGTCCTTCCCCGGTCGAGCCGGCCCATTCATGCTGACGTTTTTTTGTTTGCTGACGATATCCCAGGTACGATTTCCGAATCGAACTTAAGTTTTATTTAGATTTTCTGTTGAGGAAGTCTCAGTGCTTAGCACGGAGAAATTGCAAATTTGAAATAATGTTTTATTATTAGGCTGGCCCTGTATTACTTGGCCCCTGAATACATAACTAGCGGATGTAAAGGCGTAAATTTGTAATGTAGCCTTCAGAGATACGTCATAAGAACATTCAGATGTAATCTAGATCCATAGATATAACACAATTAGCATTGCGGGACCATTACGGCAAGAGAACATGTTTATGCGGATACGGTAATTATGTATGCGAATAAACTTAAATATAAAAATAAGCCGAAATCCGCACTCGTAACGCTGTGAGCAGAGCATAACTTATTCATGAAGTAATAAATGGCTAAATACATTTAACGCCTAAGATAAGAACTTTCATCGTGAAAGCATATTTTTGAGTTTATCACAACAAAATTGCATTGCGTTTTTCTTAATGTTGCGCATGTGCAACTTACCATCGTGATTTCTAACACGATTCCCAGCAGGAGTGGTATTACTGAATTTTCAACCAGGCAATTCTCAGTAACACGTATTCTGAAAGTGCACTCGCTAGACATAATTATGTAACTAACAAATTATGTGTCTGAAACGTCTCAGGCGATATTTTCAAACTATACCTCAGTTAACCAAATTTTATGCTTTATTAAAATAAAAAATATTTGTAATTAACCAGTCCAATGTGATGCAGATGAATTCTATGATGCCTATTAGTGGGTTTTAGTTTAAGGTTTTCCTTTTTATAAAATACCGTGGTTTTTATTAGCTTAAACAGAGATTAAAGGAATAGAGACTAGTATAAGCCTACCTTAGATACTTTACTATGCAATGAAAATGAATGCGACTATAGATATCATATAAGTGTTATTATCAACACCTGTGTCCGCAGCTGGTGATCCATAATAAAACAACATACTTCCGATGATGAGGCACTCAATTCATATCCGCAAGGCAAATATTATACCAGTCATAGTCACACCAATTTTGTGCATTAGTAGAGCACATAAAGACGCCGGTCAGCAAAGACCGATAACGTCTTAGATAGGCATATAACAGTCGATTGTCGACGAGTCAGGTCATATTATAAGTGGGTAATTTGTCAACGGATTGTAGAACTAATGTGACTCTAGTATACCTACTAAACAAACTATTTAACTGTTATAGATAGTATTTATTGGCACTTATTTTATTTGTTGCCTTTAATTGAAATTATTTCGTAATCAGAATTCATTTATTGCTGTCCGGAACCTGTATCATTAAAACACATTTAAAATATAATGAAACATACAGAGCCAAAATCAACAAAGAGAAGCAGCAGCGATTTATTTTAATTAAATCAAATTGCAGGCAACAAGTCATTCACAACTGATTTATCTCAATTTATTCCATTATCTATATGTTAATACGTAAAGAGATCACTTTTATCCCCTTTTATGCATTTCGCACACCTAGAGAACATTGCGATTGGACAGTTAGAGTTTAGGTATAATTATGGAGAGAGAAGACAAATATCTAAATTTAGAAAAATGTTTTAGGTTTAATTCATAAAATAATATAGCTAGTTATGTTCAGATAAATATGACTGCGTTTGCATTCGCACCCAAAATAAACACTAGAAGTCTTATAAGTGCAATAATACTATTATTTGTTAAATCCATCTAGCATTTAGCCAATTGCCAAGTGCTAGGGAGGCCTGTAACAAAATTGTATCTACTTTATGTCAATAAAGATTATTATTATTATAGAAACATGTGATATAAAATGAAACGAAATTCTTAAAGATAAGTGTTTACCGTAGTTAGTGACAATTTGCAACACCAGGCATATCCAAAGATTACTAGGCCAACCACATAGGGCATTACATTAAGTATGACATATGGATTTTCTAAATGGGTCTTATTTTTCGCGCCTTCAAATGATTTATATATATATATATATATATATATATTTATATTTATTCCAGCGCTGGCTGGATTATGTTTCTTCTTTTTATGTTTCGAGAACGCCCACAGTAGGAATAACTCCTGCGTCGCAGAGAACTTTATAAATATTTAAACAACGGACACACATCACACCACACCATTTGTGGGCCACAGAAATTTTAGTCCTGTTTGGGGATCGGACCGACAGTGTCAAGGCGACCAGTTAAACCACTACTATATCTATGCAGTCATAGTAGAAAACATTGTATATGTATAATAAATATTGACCATTAAGAGCCACTTCGACGAGGGTGACATAACGTGAAGGATATAAAAAAAAAAGCGGCATATTTATAAGCAAACCTCAATGAGTAAACAAGGCTGCTGCTTATAATAATGGTGATGAAAGTACTGTTTGATGAAAGTCATCAAATCGATACTTATGATACGTCAATACTTCGGTTTTTGTAGTTGTCTTCATACGTTTGTGGTCACATTAAGCTATGCCGTGTTTGCTAACGGCCAAATGGACGCACACCGAACTGTAATGGCTTTGAATGATGCACGCCGTTATGTAAACGGACTTGGTGTAAACCAATTTACAAAATAGCTACATTTACATGCGTCGACTCACGCCTGTATATTTATTTACTTAAAACTGCGCATGCTCTCGCCATAGACATTTTCTACTAGTTATGCTTCGAATGAGGCAGATATATAGGTAATAAAGTAGGTGCTGCACATACGCATCTAGAGTGCCAGCCTATTGCCGTTTACCGAATCCATTTCTAAACTCCGTACTACTAAATATTATCTTAAAGAAAATACAAGTAATACTTTACCCAATCTGGGCACACAATCCGGAACTTGACGATCGTCAGCAAACATAAGCGCGAAGTTATGCCACGGTTACGATAAAGCAATTGGTGCAATAATATATACCTACGAAGTTTGATGCAAACATTGCGGGATTTAACTCAGTATTTTCTATTTGTCTTTCGCGCCCAAAATTAGAATCAAAAAACTGAGCTTTCTGTTTTACCTTTTGGTTTAATGAAGTAATATTTACTTACGAAAGTAATTCTAGCAGTTTATTTTCGCCTACACGTTTTCAAACACACTGCCTCTCGTCAAATTAGTTCACACAGTGATAACATTCACCCACGAGTTTAATCCAAGGGTCGCTCCCCTACTACCGTCAAGTTAATTATTTAGACTTTGAGGGCGGGAAATCTTGGTAATATCTAGAAAATATTCTGTATAACAAATCTGGGTCATGATGATACTATAAGGTGCTGAAGAAGATAAATGAGGCCTGTATACCGTTTGAAGTTGTTTATGGGTAGTTCCAAGTCACGCAAGATAGTATAAATGTGTTCATCCATTGCTATAATTAGATACGTTTTGTTATTTTTTACTTTTATTAGTAGGTAATTCGAGAAGCTCATTAGCTGGTCTCTGATTTTATTTAGGGAACTCATGCTTATATCAACACATAGTTGGTCTTCTGATTAAAAGAAACGAGGTATTATTTCCCATACCAGAAAGTTTGCCACAGGTTTTCGTCATAAACGAAATTATCTTTCCGCGACACAAAAAGTAATTCTGTAATTTTTTTGACAGAAAATCACATTTTTGCCAGAAACGGAATACTCGTTACGAGTTTTTGAACCCGTCATGCGAGGCACGCCTCGCCCCGCCATTAACTAGAAGTAGTGTTTTCACCTTTAGCCTGCAGGCGGCTAAGGTGGTACGGAATTGAAACTATTCTAATATCTTCTTCGGACCAACGGCGATAAGCATGACGAACTAAGAACCTTCACGAAGCGCATTTAATTTACAGATGACTGCATTATTTTTGGCCTGAACTCAAAGTTCAAACAAGGACTTGAAGCTCACTTATGATGCTCTTTGAATATTGTGACGAATATGGATACTTGATTTTTTTAACATAGTAATATCAAATTGTTGTTTTTAGTCATTCTCGTTGCTCATAACGCTGCAAGCATTTATAAAACATGAACGTTAAATATTCACATACTAACTCTCACTCCCACATAGGGTTGTTATTACTAAGACTCTGTTTAGCTTTAGCCGTATGCCTTTTAGCAGCCGGTTTAATATTTACACTCAACGTTACTTACCTTTTTTGTATTAAAGTGAGACTCTTTTAGATATAATAACTTAACTTTAGTGTGGAATATTGCAGCAACTACAATAGGTACAGCAAAGCATGCATGTCATGAAAATCTAGGTTTTATAACATACCTAATGTTATTTAAATTACTTGCTGTGTTTTCTTACTTAGTCTTTATTTTAAAAGAACGGGTTGTCAAACTGAGCTTGCATTTAATTTGTTACTATTGCTTCTGAGATGTGTGCTGTACTGAACAGATTCATTTCCTACAGAACGACTAAAATCTCCGAATAATGCCACAGAATCAAAGCGATAACCTACCTAATTCAAAACTATATTTGAAGGTAGGTGTAGTTTATATCCTTTAAGTACAAAATTGTTAATTACAACAATGATGTACTTGTTCCGAAAAAGGAACATAAACTAGTTAAGATGGATCGTCACATTAAAATAGTAAAAGCGAACATAACCTCTAATTTCTTGGCCAACACTTAAACCCCAGGATCCAGACATAGCCAAGTTCGTATTAACAGAACAGAATCATGTCCATTTTCTAATTGCGCCAACCCTAGTATTCCCTACTCCCACATGTGTGAAAAGCGACAATGACGGGGCCCTGGCTTCCCCTAACAATTGAGTGCGAATTATTCGCACGTTCCGCACTGGTGATTCAAGGTCGATAGTGTATCGATTCGCCAACAGTGGGGTGGCAGAGAAGGGAACAAACACAGGGAAATTGGTATAGTTCGCCTCACTGGGTTGGAAAATATCACTTTAAGAACGACATCCGATAGATTAATTAAACGCCACTTATAAATATCCGGCCATTACGAATTGAACAATCATAAGAAAAATAAACCACGAGGAAATACTAGCCGTCAAAGTAATCTTACTTTCTTTGAGGAAGAGCATGAAATAACGATTAGATACAATCAGCTGAAGCGAATAACGTTTTTAAATAAGGAAGCAATAAAATAAGATTTTATAACACGATCGGCTTTACAATTATGACCGTAAGCAACTAGATACACGATACCCGTTACTAAAACTTACATTTGTTTCGACAGACATACATCACGTCCGATTAATAGCTTGCAGCCAAATTAAAGCAACTATTACTTAGCTTAGATGTCGTCTTGTCTACCAGACCTACTTCCAAACTTCCTGCTCCTTTTGAGAGTTTCCTGGGCGAAAATTTTGACTTCGTGCTGCTGTTAAGAATTTATTGACAGAAAATCCTAATAATACATTGCTATATTCGTCCTTTTGCCTCACGATTGGTAAGCCCAAGCGCAAACTAATGCCATTAACGAGGCAATTTAGAAAAGTATAATTAACATAGAAACAGTTAAAACAGACGATTGCTCACTAAACCGGAACGATGCAAAACTGACAACTAACTGGTTTTATCGTACCCACCGAATAGGGTTACACAATAACAGCTCGTTCGCCTCTTTAGCTATTGTGCTACACATTTGGCGGGTACCTACGTTCCATTTTCGAAAGCCCGTACGTGCCATGCGCATGCGCGAGTTGATCGGGCGTCATGGTGCATGCGCGCGCGCCGGACCGCGATCACAATGCGTAAGTTACGCTTTGCTGCTGGTTTTATGACAGTGTTTTACCAATTTAGTAACTGGAAATGTTTTGACATAAAGCTTATAGCATGACAACAATACAAAGAGGCATTTACTAAACCATATAACATCTGATGTGTGATTGTTACGTATTGTTTATTGATAACGGAAAAGATAGATATTGATATAAATATTCAGTATGACGAGGATATAGGCGCACTAAGCCGAAGCAATGGTCACAAATTGTACTTATTAAGCAGTAGTCTATAAAATACACAATTTCAAAAAATGCAAACTGCTTCGTTTGTAACGAGATTATATTAATTAAAATTTTAGATAAGTGTAGAATTTGAATAGCTGTGTATTAAATATATTATAATTCGTCCATACGAATGCGCGCGTGCAGACACAACGCTTATATCATAACGTTTCGATATAGTTAAGATGACAGATTAAATATATCAACCAACGTAATAGATACATCGGCATATCTCAATTGCTTTTAAACTGTAAATACACTTTCAATATTTGTTTATACAGAAGTTGTAAGCAAGCCATCCGGCGTCCGTTCGTAAACATTTGAAATATGCATGTCCAAATAAATAGTGAAAAGTCCGTATATGTAACAATGGACTGGACACTGTTTGTTTAGTGTCAATTTTGTATAAATTTCACAGAAGAGGAACAACTGCTTTTGTTGGGTGGCCGTGTTTATTCTCAGTACTGCTTGTTTGTAAACTACTGTTGCAAATTGCAACAAGTGGCAATCGTTTACATTGCAGACTGCGACATTTCAGCATTAGGTAAATACGTAATAAAGCTTCTTGGCTCAGTGACCTTAGGTACAATGCCGTAGCAAAGCAACATATTATGTTGCAGTACTGCTAACATTTATCACATCACATCACATACATCATTATCATTATCATCTTATACATTAACTCACTGTTTAACATTTCGGAAGGGCTATGTTTTTAAGATATTTAAGTACAATACCAACGTTTCGGGTACTTTTCAGCAGCCAAAATATATCGAGTAAAGTGTAAACATTAAAATGTGCAAACAAAATAATCCGAAATAAAAACCTTTAATAAATTTGTTTCATTTTAATGCATAAAGTTTATGTTATGTTATCCAAGGCAGTAGAGGTATAAATTGTCAATCAAAGTTTTCGGAAGCTACAATTACGATTAACGCCAACCAACTTTGTTTTACTCGAGTTTTACCAGAGTCTCGCTCGAAAATTAGTTATAATTAGGCACAAATTGTTTTATAAGTATGTAACAAACGCGAGGCATAATTAAATTAGCCACAAAATTCCTTTAATTTAGATCCGAGGCTATATTCAGGTAATGAAAAAACATCGTGCCGAGAATTACGAAAGAGGAATTTGCGGTTTCCTCGACAGGCCTTATCCGAATTTAGTCAATTTAAAACATGTTTGCCTCGATAAAATGACGTCAGATGGCAGCTGCCTAACCACCTGGCTAAGGAGCTCGATCAAAAATACATCTGGACAAAAAGGAAAAAAATTTAAACTGCAATCTACTTGTTAAACCTTTTTCTTTCAACACACCACTTTAACATCTAAAGGAACAAAAATAATGTAAATTCAAATTGGAACAAATTATTTGCCACCACATTAATCAACTTGCTTGCAAAACATTACAAAAAGAAAACTTATTTTACGCGAACCGATTGCAGTTTAAAAGCTACAACAAGTTCTAACTATTTATTTCCATAAAAAAAAATAACAGTAGTTCCTTTTTTACAGGACAGTCGTTATCACAGCTGAGACATGGAGACTGACTGCCGTCATTTATAACTTATCAGTATCACCTTATCCACGTGTCAAACGTCTACGACAGACGCGGCCGTGACATCTCAGGTCATTAACCCCACCAATGTCTATCATTAAACCTGAAGACCTGAAGAAGTCTACGTAATAAGACTTAAGGTGCATATTACAAGAGAGCTTGTTGAAGTATGTGATAATCATGGTGATATTGATCTTCGTAGTTCAAGAAGAATAGAATTAATGTAGATATTTTATGTTGAATAGTACGAATTTGTTTTAGCCATTGTTGCTTTATTAAAAGTCTATTATTAGCTTATAATCTTGAAACACTGAGGTTACACTTATTTGCAGAATTCATCATAATATAACAGAGTTAGTAATTTATTACTATAATTTATAGTTTTTATATATTTATCATTTAATACTTAAGTGTCTGTCTTCATCGACTGCCTGCCGTAGTTTACTCCACCGGTAGATAAATTTGTTGGAATAGATATTATTTTACATACATACGTATTACGTACATATTATGATCATCGATTTGCACTTGACCGCCTTATCTATTGCTACTAGAGAGCGATACCAATTATTTCTATCATAAACTAGCTTAAGCCCGGATACGCGCTTGCGTGGTATGTTAAATATTTCTGAGAAGAAATTCTCTTCAGCAGGAGTCGGAGACGGAGTCTGCTACGATACTAGAATGTCGACCACAGCCTCGTCCTTTTACGTGGGATTTAAAAACATATCTGGCGAAATGTTGGTGTAATACAATACAACTGTACATACCTTATCTTCGTTAGAGGCGTGAGAATATGTATGTATGTAATAAAATTACTTTTATTTTCTCACATATTTCAATAATTTCTCCATTATTGCTGATTACATTATGAGGTCACTGTTGTGAATGCAACGTTCTTCGATACGCTATCGCGACGTAGATAAACAAAATGTAAAGGAAGTAATCAATGACCCTAGTTATTGATTAATTTTTATTGTAATTAGACTCAAGGTTGTAAACAATATGTACTTGAACAATGAATTAATAATATGGGGCAATGTGAACAAATTAATGTTTGTTTGTATTCTAAGACGGGTGCTGTAATTAAGGTTGAATTTTCAATTAGAACATCGCATATTTCATTAATAAAGCGACATGTTAACTACGATAAACCTTCGTAAAGTACCTACATATGTGAGGTATAATATATGTATAATTGTTGCTTGTAAATGCAAGCAAAATCCACAAGACCCCCGACTGAAACTCACGATGACACTCACAATATACTCGTCGTGTTTACATTTTCTAAACACAATTACAAAGAACCGAGTGCAAAATAATGCTTAAATATCATGTTTAAAGGAGAATGTACGAAAATAATTAGCAAACTAAGCTCAGAAAATGGTTTTCATTTATTTCGAAAAATTAATTTGTGTTGCAATTTATATAGACAATTACAAAGAAATTTGCTGGAAATTATTATCGAGCAAAATAAACATAGAAAGTCTTTTGCTAAACTACATGTTACAAATAGTTAAAACCGCAAACGCACACGAAACTAAGCTCACTAAAATATGCAGAATGTGTTGCATACTCTAAAGAGCTTTCAGTAACCTTTAAATAGTCTGAAGCAGTATGTCCACAAAAAGAACAATTCTACTTAACCGCATGTCATAAATATCTTTAATAATAAAAACAAGCAAGCTGTCTGTGTATAAAAGTGAATTTATTTCTAAGCCACGGCCATTTGTTATGGCCATTTTCTAAATTGTTACATGTTGTTATTCTTGTAGAAGGGCGACGCGTCTTGAGTTCCGAACTTTTTGACTTGGCGATAGAGATGGCTAATTTTGGAATATAAAGGAAAGAATCTATATTTGCCGCAACAAACATCTGCCGTTGAGACTATTTCGAATATGTGCAGAAGTTGAATCTAGCTGTGATTATGTCATATTTGGTAAAGCATAAAACGTCCTTAATTTAAATTTTAACATTATTCAGTACAACTCTGGGCACTGATGCCGAGGGTTGAACTATAAGTTGAAGTGCCAGGGAAATGCTAAAAAGCGCAGAACTTCACAAACATCAGTAAAAAAGAAAAGTTTTACCGAATAAGAAATTAAAAATCAACTAACCTCGGTATTACTTGTGTTAGTTAGGTGGAGTGGAGTGGAATGTTTATTGTAGTGCATCATCTGCACTACGCATAAATTTAATGCTAAGACAATCAACGAAAATGTAAAGTTACTCTAGCATTGGTTAATACGACGCTAGAAGTACAATAAGTTCTTCCGGTAATTATATTTACTACCGGTTGTGAAGTGGCCGAAATTCAACCATAATTGATTTAAATTTTAAGTTTGTTTATTATTTAGGTTTTATTGTCTATAACTATACCCTTCTAATCACATTTTATTTATTCACCTCCTCCACATACATATGTAACCATAGTTACGAAGAATTCTACGACATCAGCCGAACAATGACGAAATACTACGAACGCGATTCGTCTGCTTGTGTCAAATGCATGGTTGTGTGCGTGTAGTGTTTTTTCATTAATGTAATGTATTTCTGATGCATATTTTATAAAAATATTAGGATTCGCCACTCCTTATCCATATAAACTTTAACTGTGCCTAATTTCATACTCCTCCGTCCGCGCAATTTTCGTAAAAAGGGGTACAAAGTTCTAGCTTCACGTATTATTATATAGATTCCTTTTATCTCGGTAGACAGATACAATCGTTTCACATATTTTTTGCTTGAAGCAGAACGATGGTGCCTCGTGTACAATTATGTAACATTCATATTAGTTTCCTGCGCTGACGTCTGCTAAGAACTTAGGAAATGAGTTCCTATCATGTTATAGGATCTCTTTCCAGTCCTTTCGCTGAGAGCGACGTACTTACATTCGTACATGTCTAGGATGCCATTAGACATTTAATCTCAGATTTGGAACACATTAAATTAATAATATTTAGCGTATGATTTAGTTTTAGTTTCTAACCATACAACGTATGCACGATTAGTATCACCATTCCTACTTTTTGAATATTTAATAAAAATATACTTAAAATATCACCTACCTGCTATGTATGTTTGTCTAATAAGTATATATTCCTAGACTGCTGTCCTACAGCAAGAGTTGCTATTTGAAAAAATACATGCGGAGCAGTCTTTGAGGACTGCCGATAGAAGTGAAAACTAATAACTTGTGAATTGTATCGTTGAGCTATTACATTATTATTTTTGAATTATGAATGCGTTCGGTGACGATGACGCGAGTTTCATGATTTCTGTTCACACAAAAAGTGCTCAACGCGCCTAATGAAGTTTTCACTTCAAAACATTGCATCAGTAGTCATGAAGCTCAATAGTCCAAGTTGATGACAACATTGTTGAACGGATGAAATCAACTATCTACTCTTGCGTCTTGAGTTTAGTTTCAATCAATCTAGATCAGCGTCTCTTGTTCTGACAGATTGATATGCTCAGCTATTTTTAAGTGAAAGCTTCTTTAGGCGCGTTGAGCACTTTTTGGGTGAACAAAAATCATGGAATTGGCGTCATCGTCACCGAAAGCATTCAAAATTCAAAAATAATAATCTAATAGCTCGACGATACAATTCACAAGTTACTTAGTTTTCACTTCTATCTGCAGTCCCCAAAGACTGCCCCGCATGTTACCGGCGTCCACGTTGGTTTTCCTTTTCCAGTAACCTACGTCAAATCATGAATCAAGTTAAATCATCAGCATCGATTCAGCTGTTTAATCGTGAAAACGTACCAATTCTTTCGCGACACCGTGTGCCTTCGCGATCATAAAAATACAATCCATTTTTTTTTATAAATACTCCATTAAGGTCCTGTGTCGCGGAGGACTTTACAAATGTTCAAATAACGAATACAAAAACACTCAGACTCAAAACAGCTATTTGTAAATCGTACACACATTATTATCCCTTCTGGTGATCGAACCCACAACACTTGGCGCAGTGGCATTGGCCCATCGACCGCTTAAGCCACTACGTCATCAGTCAGTATGTACGCTTTAGTTAACTCATCAACGCTTCCATTAATAGGCGCTTTTAGAAAACGCATTGAAAGATGTACTGACGACCAAATGTTCGTTGCGTCGAGAATATGTATAAGCAGTCACTGCAAGCCCTCTACTCGTGATCTAAACTAAACGCGTCATGCCCTTGACTGTGATTGAGCTCCGAGACCCCGATGCCATTAAGTTGTTAGTAAACTGAAACAGCTGTCATATCATCGTGCGGTCTGCTGTTTGTGGAATTGAATCAATTTGTTTGTATCGACGTCGGTAGACAAGCCACGTTGTTAGATCAGCCTTGAACTTCGTTTTGTTTTATGTATTGGGGTTATAATTGAATATAAATACTGCGACTGCACGAATGGCGTAATTGGTCACTTCGCCACTTGCTGCGCGTTATGTGTTGTAGTTCGATTTACACGCGAATATCATTTGTGTGATCCACGTAAATTATAGTCTGGGCCTTCTTCGTGGTCATTGCTTCGTTGTTAATAATATCTACCGCAATATAGGAATTTTCCAAACTCGGGTTATAATTGAAAATAGAAATTGTCATAAACGGGAAATTAGCCAGGAACCATAAGTCGACAGAAAATGTTACCAAAACCTTGTGCTTAGTTTATAGAAAACACAGAACTTTTTAAACTTATAACATTAACTCTTGTTTAATTGTACAACGTTTATTGCTGTACTTAGGTAAATATTAAGTCATCAATACCTAAAACAAATATATTTTTACGAAACAAAGCATCCTCATTTAAAAACTTAAAAAAAACTTACTTTTATTATTTATGACCAAATGTCAACCCGAAAAAACAAAATATGTCAGCTGTCATTGTCAAACGCATTACATCAAAAGATGCAAAAAGAGGTACAGGACACCGTATATATTATATTTAAAACCGTGTGTGTTGGCAGTGGCAGATAGGTTTCTAAGAGCACGTGAGCGGTTGGCGTTCGGCCGTAACCGCGGGCCCGAGCGTTTCCCCCTCGGTTCTCGGATAGCGACGGACGGGGGACGGCCCGACCGCGCGCCGCTCGATACACAGGCGGGCGTTGCCGCAGCTCTGTCGCTACGGTAACCAGGCACTGTGTTCTACGAGATATTTGTTCCCATTATGAGACAACATACATTACTTCATAATTTTGTGTGTTCTAGGAGATATTTATTCCTAAATTGTTGACTACAACGTTTTGTAAAATGACCAAGATAATTACGTTGGCTTACGATATTATAGTGTAGATTATCGGACAAATGTGTACGCTTAAATAATCGTTTTATACGTAGATAAACTTTGAACATAACACAAAGTGTTACAAATGAAGTAAAAGATTATAATGTTACTTCTAAGTTGGACTCTAAAGTCCAGCCTCAATATTTTTTACAGTGTGTCTAAATATGAATATATTGCTTTATTAATACAAAAAAATATTATTAATTGATTAATACAACCAAAATTGTACCTATAACAAAAACATGTTTTACTCAATTGCGTTACGGTTAACATGTGTGTCCTACGGGAACAAATAACGAGTTCAAAATTAAAAATTTTGCCTACTTCACTATGTAGGTAGTTAGGTACGCTATCTTGGGATAACGTATAATTAGGTAGTGTGACGGTGATTGCTGTTTCATTTTACTTGAGCAGCCAGCGGTGCAGCCGGCTACGCACTTTCAAATATGTTTAGCATAGTATGTGGCTGCATACTATGCTAAATATATAGTTATAGAGTAAGCAATCAAACGAATGGACGTTTTCTACAAAATTATAATACGTATTTATAATGTAAGATAAGAAATATGGCATTAGTTAAATTGAGACCGTAACACAAACATTACACCTACATCATTTTAATAGTGGGACCATTAACGCGAACTACGCGAGCCAGCAAAAGGTTTTAAGTATTAGATTTTGTGTTTTGTTATGTGTAGGTTATTTTAATTTTCTATCTCTCGGCAAGTACATTTTCCTGCATTTAAGGTACCTACCCTATATAATTTTCTGTACTTTTACTGACAACGTGTATGCGAAACTTCATGATTATTCATCGAGTAGTTAAGGCGTGAAAGTGTTACAAATAAACAAACTCACATTCGGATTTATTACATTACTTAGGATATAACTTTTCCTACCCCTCTGTGAAACAGGCGTGAATCTATGTATTTTTAAAGCAGGACTATCCGGCAGATTCTAGTAAAGTAGGTAGTCTCCTTTTAAATAAACTCTCAATATAATCGATAACCGGAGGAGCGTCCATGTAATATTTCTCTGTATCCCTAGGGAGATAGGAGGGTCATGACAGTTATATACAATAATATAAATAACGATAATTATCATTTAACTATAAGAATGAGGTGCTAAATATAGTCCTTTATCATGCTCTGATAAAGCTGTTCACCCTAGTCAGTACCGGCCATTTTGGAGCGCGAACCGCAGCGTTCCCCCGCTGCGCGCCAGTCGCTCGGCAAACGCCCGCCCGTGTGTACGACCCGACCCGCGTTCGACGCACGAACGTTAAAAACGCTGGCTTTTCAACGAGATGCAGTTCGAATATGATCCTGAACGATTAATTGAGGAAGTCAGAAAACGACCGGGCATATGGGACTACGAAGATGCAGACTACCGCGCGAAAAACATGCGATACAAACTTTGGACTGAAGTCGTTAACGAACTTATGCAGGCTGATATAAAAGTGACAAAGAGCGAAATGCGAGAACTAGGTACGTATACTTTTTGTTCTGGTTTATATTTCTCTATTATGTTCCGAATTCGTGTTGAGTACACAGTCGTTTTGTAGGTAAACATAAACACCGATCTGTTTGTAGAGCAATGTTATTTATATCACGCCGAAAGATGGCGCTAGCCAGTGCGATTGAATTGTCAGTCGACCAGCTTTGTATTCAAATGCCGAAATTTGTTTTTATAATTACTATACAGCGAAGAGGTGCAATTTTGAATTATTTATAGATAACGGCTATTATAACTGGCGTTTTAAATGAAGATTGTAGTCATTACGGTATTTTTAAATGATGAAATTGGACAATCCAAGTAGAATTTAAAGTTATTTTAACATATTCTAGAATAGAACCAACTTATAACTAAACTCGAAGCAATCCACTCTTTCATAGATTGTAATATTATTTTTCTTTCGTTTCAGAAATACAACTACAGAAAAAATGGAAGAGTATCCGTGACTGTTTTCAAAAGTACGTCTCAAATCCTAACCGAACGAAGAAGCCCTATATATACTGCAAACATTTGCAGTTTCTTTTAAAGGACCAGGAGTTGCCTCGCAAGGATGACCTTGAACTGTCAAGCGATTCAGACGAACCAGTCAAACCGGCTAAGCAAAGCAAAAAAGTATGGAGAAAGAAACAAAAATTAAAACTAGTGAAAGACGAAGCTGAATCTTCAGAAGACAATAGCAATACAATCGACACTCAGGAAGACTCCAGAGACTACTCGAATGACGGAATCGATTCGGCTGTTCCAGCCAAAGTTCCAAAGATAAAACAATCGCAGATCGACGAGTTTGCGTTCGCTAACGTGGACGCACAAATTAAAATTGAACCCGAGGATCCAGACAAGATGTTTCTGTTATCACTATTACCTCATTTAAAAACAATACCAGAAGAGTATCGTCTAAACGTGAAAATGGAACTATTGCAGGTGTTGAGGAATGCGAATTATACTACTTCTCAGCATCTTAAACTGCTTTAAACTGTGATACTTTCTTATTTAAAATAGCTATAGATTAACTCTGTTGTATTCCAAATGTACGTTCGTTATAATATATATTTTAAGGACTTAGTGGTTTGTTCATTTCTTGTTACAAAATAGCAATTAAATTGACACGATGGTCGCTTGTCAAGTGAATAGATGATCTCAGTTTATGACAGTGGTTACTGGGCGAGTCAGCCTATGTTGTAAACATTGTCACTTTGTATGTTTGGCTGTAAAATCCTATAATAGTTAAATCTGTATGTAGTCATTGAGTTTAAACACTACGCAGGCAATGCGCTAAATAGGCTACATAGGACAATTATTTATGTCATAGTATTGATAGTTGTTCCAATATGGAGGTTGATCTTTGTTTTAATATTTGTGCAGACAACAAAAACATCCCTAAAGCAGTAATAATATTCAAAATGTTATTATTAGATATTAAAACTCACCTTAAATCTAAATATGTGAGGGACTGTAGACCGCCGACAGCATTCGGCACAGCTCTGATAATATTTTGCGACAGCAGTAACTTTTCTAAATAAACGTATGAAGTCAGTTCTTCAGGCAGTTCACTGAACCGATTTTTTGATAAATCTGCAACAAAGAAACAAATGTTAAGTTTAGATAAGATGAATTGAGATTTAAGATTTAAGATGAATTCTATTTCATGTTGTACTTTCTAACTAATATTATAAATGCGTATGTGACTTTGTTTGTTACGCTTTCACGCCTTCACTACTCGACAAATGTTTTTAAATTGTCAGGGGTACAATAAAGAACATAGGGTACCTTTTATCCAGGAAAATACTGTTATCTAGGGATAGAAAATTTACATAACCTACAGTTCCTACCTTATTAAATAATTATACTTTACTTCGATAAGTACTTATCGTCGTTAAGTACGTTTGGAAGTCATATGATATTTAAATACGTATGCGGATAAAACGAACTCCTTGATAACACATTGCCTGGTGGCAATACAGGAGCAATCATTACTGTTATTATCATATTAATAAATGTCAACCATTTATGAATCTCTAGTGATGTAATGAACTTTGTAATTGCGAAGATCGAGATCATGCGTGTTTAGTTTGTCATTCACATGACTCGTTTTTTAATTATATAAAATAACTTCAAAACATTTATAGACACATGTCTCATTCTTGTAGGGAGCTTATAGGGGAGAACGAATGTTCAATTGCAACTTCATTCTGACACAGCATTCTGGTTTGTTAAAGTTTTTTACATACGGTTACACGTTCCGTTAGTAGTCATTCAATTCATGAGATAGTCTTCCCACATGCATCGGTAGAATAGATAGATATAACTAGGTGTTATATGCTTGACTATTAACTTGCTTATTTTATTTTAACATGCGGGCCTAACGGTAGGCGAGCCCAGTGACCCACATGATCATAAAGGACAGCGATGCACGCATCCATAAAAAAAATTACTTGTAAAGTAACAGTAAAATAACTTAAGACAAGTAATTGTAACACTCACCTACACCAAACGTTAGCATATCTCCATATGTTTAGGTAATCTAAAATCGTAGTCTTAGTTTCCGATAGAAAAGGTATATTATACTAAGATATAAACCAAAATGAGAATTTTATCATAATCAAGACCTATGCAAACTCGTTATGTAATAAAGGTGCAGATATCACACAATAATCGTCTTATGAAGCCTTACAAACCGATACCGAGTTCAAAGAAAAATGTAACAATATACGAGCAAGTGTCTAAGGGTTGTTATATTAGGGGACATGGTATTTTTCCTTCTTAAGACGTAGTTTTACGGCTTGAGTAGAGGCAACCATGAAACTTAGCCGTAATAATGATTTAGGGCGCTTACGCAAGCTACAAGGATAATAAATACTGACGTATTACTTGAGGGGTGTTTTGTGGCTAAGCCATAAAAATAAAAAGACTTAGATAAACGTATCAATGAAATAGACCGTGAACTTCAGGAACATTGATTTTCATGACGTGGAATGACGCTACAGAGTTATTGCTCTATGACATTTTTCTTTATCGATTCTATATATCTGTAGATTACTATGTGTGGTTAAGTTAGTCCTGGTGTATTGAATATTGTACAGTTTATAACATTTTGAGCCATGACGTAAGTTCGATGTTGCATCCTATCTGGTAATACGAACTTCAAGATATTGTGAGTTAATCCAAATAATTTATAATAAGTCGATCAGAACATAATAAATCTACTTAAATATAAATTTTGAACAGGCAAGGTAAATTTGGATATGAAACAAAAATAAAACTTATACGAAACTGATTTAAACATGAAAACAACTAAAAAAGAAGCGCTTCTGTGCCAAAAGTCGACAAGCTAGAAACAAACATGATAAATAATTAGGATGAAATAAAGATCAGAATGGATCAGACCATATTGTGCGCAATAGACCACGAATGTGGCAATTACATGAAACAAATGTAACGTCTAACCCCCGCGGGGATAGCTTAATGTTGCGATATGTCTATATTAATGAAATAAATGAAAGAAAGAAACATACAAGAGAAATTACTAGGTCATGTTGTGTTACGTATATGTGAATTTAGTCTAATAAAATGAGTCAGCTTGCGCACTTTTTGTAAGTAATCGGTCTCCTTCTGATCACATTCGTAACCATGAAAATGTGACTGTTAAATAATTTTAATCTAATTGTACTTATATTTTAAATGTTTCAGTTTGTTAAGAACTTAAGATGTTTGTTTTTATTGGCGCCGGTGAAGCCGCGGGCAAAAACTAGTCCGCTGAACGACGAAAGTCGTTTTGTAAAAAATGAATTATAATTGTCCAAAATTCGACATAAGCATGTCGTTTTAATAAATAATTAAATTATAGTAACAAATAATTCAAGGCCTCGCAAACTAGTTGTTAGTTCGTTGACACAGCTTAAGCTGTGGCGGTTTGTGGTTGGTAGCAACCGCAGCCGACGCAGCCGACAGAAGGATACCAACGGATTATTATGTTATCATGGAGTAATGTTTGTATTTTTGCTCACTTTATGCGAGTCTAGATAAGTTTTAATACTGTTGCCTGCTTGGCAAATAAACAGCATCATTAAATAACCTTTTAGATATACAACTGATACATAATATATTAATATACTTATGCTTGCTTAGGATAGATCGGTTATCTTTTTTTAAACGCAAACGCGCGAATTCAACTAAGTACCAATGCCGAAATAGATAATTAAATAGCTATCATATCTGTTTATGATATAAAACAACAATTTAAGCCGTTTATATCATATCAAGATAACGATTAGATTAGTATACCCAAAACTACATAAACAATGGATTACAAAACACCTCTAAGGAAACGGAGTGATGTATAACGGACAAAGTAAACAGACGATGAATGATCACAAGCCGGCAGATAGACTGCAGAGCTCCAATGACACGAATGGAATGCAACATCGGACGTTATTAACATACATAAAAACTCGTTGTGTAGAAGTAACCGACATATCTTTGACTAAAAAGGTATTATACAAAAACGGTGCCTGAATCTTGGCTAAGCGAACACTTTTGAACGCGTTCGACCTTAACCTCTAATAATTTTAGTGCCAGCCATTTTAAAACCGGTTCTTTTAAAGTAGATTTTAGTCGCAATTGAAACGCACATTTACTTTACTATGCTATATTTTTCTTATAAAACGATTTCAGGGATCGATTAGGAAGCACTACAGAATTAATCGATTATAGCCCAAATGGAGATGATATTGACATAACAAATCAATTCTATCCAATGGGCGCAACCAACGTAATCTAATCTCGGGTCGTTATTGAGATCACTTGTCTTACTATGGTTGAACTTGATTAGTATGATTTATGAACGGCTCGACTATCTATTGTAGCTGACAGACATAGTGACAGCTGAACAAATAAAAAAAAAACATCTGTTAAGTTCAAGTGTTTCTTGAAAGTTTTAAGACCGGCGCAGAGATGAGTTACGTTGAGATGGTTTTTTTGTTAATTGTTTTATTGCGTTAATGATGAGAACCATAGTGTATAACTATTTAAGTTATCTGAATGCATCTAGTGTCTACAGCAGGTACACTTTGACTCAATCAAGACTCCCTTAAGAGTGCGCGATTCTCACGTCCTAGTTTGAAATATATTTCAAGCAATAAATCTACTGTTGTATCAGACATCTTAGTCACAATGAATTAATTAAACTCGCATTAGATATTTACCTAAACAGCTATAAATCGTAAATTACACAACCAATTGTGACATTTTACCTGTAATATTTTTGGCTGAAAAACGAGAAGTTTCGTCAAGGGGCGCCAAATATTTTTTCTCAAATGATGAATGGTTGTTTTACCACTTGAGTTAAAATGGGACACGCCCGTTAAGGAAATATATTGCAACTGTTCTAAACAGATTTTTTGTAACGGAAACTAGGGATTAAACTTCATGCTTTGGCAAAGCTTCGGATTACCATTTGAAATAGTAACTTAGCATTTTAGTTATTCTACGGTTCTAGGTTTTCGCTTATTGTTGACTGGGTTGATCTTATCCGAATTCAAATCTTGCTTTTTTCGAAGTTGCGATTAGATCAGTAAATCAGAATTAAAATACTTTTACGAATATAATCGCTGTTTGTTTTTGTTTAAATTCGTTTTGGCTACATGGACGTAGCAAGCGGTAAATTGTATTTTCCTCAGGAAATATAAAAATAGACAATGAAAGTATTTTAGATAGGCAGCCACGTATGAGTTCTCATCAAACTAAAATGTGTCTATCTATACTGTTACCTGGAAATAACATATGACAACCGACGCGCGACGTAGACAGTTCACTGTAAACGATACTGACGATATCGGCTATCTCTACAAACATCAGAGATATCTGGTTGAATCATACGGCGACTCAAAAAATGTATGTCAACAATCAATGGGCCGAGACTGCACCAAAACTGGTTATACCATACAGTTGGCGTGGGAACACTGCATTTCGCTGGACTTTTTCTTCGCAACAAAATTTCAACGTTTACCTCTGTTTCTTGTGTTGGTGTATATATACATAATATATAAATATAAGTTATGAGCGATTAAATGCTTCTTTAAATATGATAATTGGATGAGCGATCGTTCCAAGAAGCCGTAGGTAAATGCGCTTTTTAAGCCCGCAATACTCGACAGCGTAAATCATTCATAAATACGAGAGGCGAGTGTCATTACGGTCCATTGCACTATAATCGTCGCAGTATATACTTGTATCAACGAAATAAGTCTTGAATGAGTGACCATACAATATTTTATCTTGGATTTGTATAATCTAGCGTGAACGCTATAGGTTGTTGCCTGAGAGCAATTATGTTTGTGAATTAGGTGTCTGTTGAAATATCTATGTGAGTCAGATAAAGCATGTAGTATGCAACCGTCAGCAAACGTTATTTGTAATTACAATTGTACACAAACCTATACACAGCCTATAATTCACACTAGCTAGGTCACTAAATATTCTGTTACGCTGCTTAATTTTGAAACTATCAAAAGCTATAGGTACTAATCGCGTGAAAATATTATCATAAAAGTTATCGTAATATAATACCGACGACCTCATTTTTCGAATACAGATAATGCGCTCTAGTAATATAGCTAATGGAATACCCTTAGAGAGTAGCGAACTAGGAAAATTAAAACTAGGTCGTGTCTACATAAAATAAAACGATTGTGAGGAAAATGAACCTATGCATCATAATGTTTAAAGCTTGCTTGCAGTCTAAACAAAACGTCAGGACTATGATGGATTATGTACCTATGTCAAAGTTGTGTAGAATTTCTAAGATAATACTATTTAATAATATGAACTAAACTTCGATATCCAAGTTTTGCATAACAAATTATACAATTACAATTGTATACATACAACTTAACCCTTAAAATTTTAACAATTGAAAATAAGGCACATTTTTGAACACAGAGAAAGTATAAAGGCGCAGTTCATCAAGGCTTGTTCCTATGCAAAGCCTTAGAATAAAGGTTTCTTTTCCTCGCTGACAGACTGTGTGGGACGATGACAAAAGGAGATCTTCTAAGCATTAATGACTAGAGGCAGACGCCTTTGCACAATGAAAATGACACTAACTACTTGAGACTTGATGAAAGTTTTAGCTCTCAGAGGCCTCCTGTAATTATGACGAGCCAAGATTTCAAGTAATTAACATTAAATTTAATACGTTTTGATGAAGTTCTGACAAATTTTATGAGCTGTTGTTAATTCTCGAGCGTGTGAACTCGAAATAGGGCAAGTCATCTATTTTTGGTTTGTATGCCAAGCTTGTTTTATGCATATTCCTTTGCTTGATATTAAATCAAGTAAAGATATTAAGTTTACATTACAAGTCAGGTCAATCGTTCCGATGGTGCCTTGTGGTGAGGCGGCCCATGTGTTGTGAAATGTATTACTTGCTTTCGAAGCGTAATCTTGCAAATTGAAACACCCGCAGTTTCACAACGCTTCTATGCAACGATAAAAAGTCCAGTATCATTTTCTGCTACAATAGTAGAGACTGACAACCTTGTTTACACTTCTCTGCACCCTTCCTTTATAGTAAATCAAATTCATTAATTGTAAGTTTACATTTCATCAAACATTGTTAGCTTTGGAATAGATATACGCCACAAATTGTCGGTCAAGAATATTGTGTGTTACAGCAATTAACTGTACCCAAGCTAATCTCCAACGCAGTAACAATACATCAACAGTTTCAAACACATAAATAAATCTACCGCAATTGAGGCCAACTTGAGACTTAATAAATGCGAGGACAACACACAACTCCTGGCATTTGGTGATTATATCCTAGAGTTTCCGGCGGCTGTCATAAATACAACGTTCGTTACATGAATCATGACTCACGAACCACTGAGTAATCTTAAAACGATATACCGTACTCACTCAGACGCCATATATATTATTCTGTGTTCATATTAAACGTAGACGATGTTTTAAAAACAAACTGGTAGGCTATGAGAATAGTGTACACGACTTATAATAATAAAACAGACTGACATAACGTGTTGTATGTATAGCGGGTAATAATTAATAAGCGTAAAATAAACGTAGGCGAACCAATCGAGCGACATCAAAGGGCTAGAGTCCCCGACGCAGTTTATAGAGAATAAAAATAAATTCAAGAGCACACGAAGCTGCAGCGTCGTTATGTAATCGTGGGTTCCCTCGTTAAACACTAACTGGAACATAAACATTGGCAACCGCAGATTAAAATTGCGTTTATTGATGGATACTGACAAGATGTTTACGATTAAAAGTTTGGTAGAGAGTCAGAGCATTCAAGCGTGGAGCAAAAGCAGGTCATTTGTTAAGAGACTTTATAACAAGGAGTTAAACATCCATAACAAAAAATATTACTAGCACTTAAATAATCTATGCGCATGAAGTGTTCGGTAATACGAACATTGAAGCTGGAAGTCAAGTACTAATAATTTGTAGAATTTTAGTATCATAATCTTGATGCTACAATATGTGTTCGCGTTTGTTCCTTTGATGTCTGACAGCTTGAAGAGGTTTTACATAAATTCAACTATCCGTATCCGTATTGCAAAGTGCAACCTGATTGTGTAGTTAGTTTCATATACAAAACATTTGACATTAAAGATAAGCTATAACGAGCGCCTGCTAACCGACTCCCTTAAATGTTCTACAGCTGAACAGGAATATTAACTTCAAGAAAGAGTCTAAATTCCTAATCTGGATTCTGCGATCGATCTGCCCTGGACAAGAGAATACTTTTATACGAAAGGTGAGCTATTTCCACATGACGAAGGAAGGGCTGGCGGCTAAAGGCCATTAGGTTATGTGTGACAACCCAATGACCGTGAACTTTTGACTGACACGGTGTAAATGACAGAGGTTGTATCAAAATAACACAACCGTGGCGAATGCCCGTCATCAGACAAATTGAAACTCTAGACATGTTTGCCAACTCATGTTTATTATAGAAATGCTGATATTTGCAACGAAGTTATCGATGTAAGTTAAATACACAATATCGTGTATGCCTTCCAGGTAGACATTATCTTGTACAAACATCAACCCCCACGTCAATTGATACTTTTGATAATGTCAAAACCTTTTAGCGAGTTCGATTGAGTGAACTACATACATAATATACCAATAAAAACAATAAAGATTTCTCAAAACTGAACAATAAGTCATATCTATCAAACAAAAGGTCATATCGATCGTACAGCATAATAATTTTATTCTCATATCGCCATTAAATTCAGTTCCATATTTCGTAACTTGGCTCAGATATACAGTCCTCCGTCTGGCTAATGCGCAAATAATACAAATATCAATACAACGTCTTTTACATCCAGAAATAACTCACGTTTTTATTTACTTTCACTGTTTACGTGCATCTACTCGAGTTTCGGCGTTTAAAATCAAAACATGTAGGAAATTAGCGTGGTATGAATAGTCTGCAAACTGGTCGACGCCGGGTGTTTGGGAACAAGTTTGCGTTCTAGTTTTTACGTTGGCTAGTGTCCTCGAAAAATAACCGTCATTACCACGTGGCATAACTAACGAGCCTATTTTTCGACGCCATCTATGACTCGTTTTCCTGTATACATGCCTTTAAAAATGCCGGATACTTAAAAATGGAAATGTACGTGCATCAGACGACGTCCTTACAAAATCGTCTCCATCGTTTCCTTTGACTTTGATACATCTTTGAATAGAGAGATCTTCCTGTGATTTATTCAAATAAAACCTAGACTATAAATTGCGTCTTGACGGTCACAAAAGTACGATCACTGTGAGATAAAGACTCTCCAAATTTATAGAGTGTTTTACTTAGTGACATTCAGAACCACTTAGCTCATCATAAACGACACTTTCCTGTATCATAGAATTTATTACATAGATTGAATATCTGGTGACGTGCCAAGAAGCCGATACATGCGCTGCGGACTGCGGGCCTCCAACCTTGACCGGCGACCGAGTCATATAAATCTCGGCTCACAAAGCTTTGGCTATCTCTATTGCAACAATACTAGTATGGTCAGCCAATCCACTTTTATTGAGTACAACAATTTTAAATCAGCGCAACGAATCTTTATTATACTCCTATTTCATCAGTAATGTTGTGTCACGTAATAGTGTATCGGAGTCAAGAGTCGAGACTCCTCAACATGCATTTTACGTTTCACAGTTTCGCTAAGGTCATCATAGTCTCGGTGTAACAATCTTCTCAGAAAAGATGTAACATAAGGCGCTGGCGATGATATCTAAGTTCCTGTTTGCGACGTTTACTGTTAAAAAATCGAGTTAAATTGTTCGTATAGGTTGATTACGTACAGCAATCACAGCGAGGCTCTTTGACCTTGGCAACAATTCATCAAGATTGCTGCCAGCATAATACGCACCTATCGCTACTGAGGTTACATTACATCATGCTATAAAGTCATCCAGCGTAACATAATATAAAACTCGTGAAACAATAAAAGGTTCGAAAACTGGTAGGTACTCGACTAGAAGCTGTCGATATCTGATAAACGTGTTTCGAGTATCGGGTTCGTTCATCAATCAGTAATGATAGCTTACCGCTTACAAGTGATGTAGCAACTTGATCGTGCTAACTGTTCGTTATCTGTTGGTACCGATACATATACGGACCTGCTTGCAACAATGACACTGTGTAGATTGATTAACAAATCATTCCCAATGCAAATGAGATGGTATAAAGTATGAACACACGCAAGCAATGCGCGATCTACTTTTGTTAATTACTTTGTACAATGCAGTTACATATTTTGTCTCTATCCTAATGTTCTAAGAAGTTGATCGGGCGCATCACGAACGTATAGTAAGTACATGAAATGTGGGTGCGCATGCGTCATACTTATAAAAATGGTTTGTCGTACTCGTGAATAGGTCTCGATAACGGTACAGTAACCAACGCGATGGGCGATAGTATTTTTTGCGACGGTAAGCTGCCGGCTTTTAACCTAAATGATGCATTATAGTAATTAATATAAGAATTACTGTAGGAAAGTGAAAGATAATTAAGAGCTGGTGT
This sequence comes from Catocala fraxini, assembly GCA_930367265.1. Taxonomy (NCBI): domain Eukaryota; kingdom Metazoa; phylum Arthropoda; class Insecta; order Lepidoptera; family Erebidae; genus Catocala; species Catocala fraxini. Next base: position 8,299,620 of record OV884029.1, read on the forward strand.
ACGTAACGGTATCTTATAGAAGTTTTAAATACAGCTTATTATATCTATGCTGCCACTGACACTCATATGTAATCTTTGTGACCTCTTTGATAAAATACTGTTACGTGCTGGGTTCGACGGATAAGAATATAAACAATTTTACCGACAAAAACACGTTTTATTCAAATACACAATTGAATTTAAAACACAACACTACAACACTATACTTCACTTTTTCACTGTACTGCTTCAAACTCCGTAGTATTTCCGCTTCCGTACGCTTCGATGAACACTTGATCGCTTACGACTGTAAACTCAACTTGGCGGTGCGCGTGCGCCCTATTTATACGCGGGTAAAGTGCTTCTAGAGCTTTCCAGCAACGCCGTACTCGGCGTGTAAACAGCACGATGCTTCGAGAAAGTACCAGCATTCTCTCTAAGATTCTCGTACCGTACTACGCAGTTCCGTAAGATGTCAATAGATGGCGGTGTAAACTATTAGACGGAACCGCCGAGTCCCTCCCACAATGCCGAGAGATGTCACTGGGCGTAACAATACATTATTCCTAAAAATCAATAGGAAACAAAAGTAAATAAATGGCTAACAAAATATTGATAAAATAGATAGCGTGTAAATGCTATTGCGCCAAGTAAGGTGCGGCATCAACAAACGCCCTCGCTAAAACCAAATTGCTTATCGATGTATAATTATTGGTAGAGCAAACCTCACATTTAATCCAATAATGTAATTAGAAAGATCGAAAACATGACTTTTGATGGAAACGTTTAAGACGTGGGCAAAATTGCCAACGTGTACGTAATTTTATTGTCGAAATTCTTCTGCAAATGTATAGTTTTGTTTTGAAGCATATGCAAGTTACACGTGGCTGTCTGATCAATACGCCAGTCGGGACGGCGACCGGCTGTCGGCGGTATAGCGTGTCACCCCTAAACACAGCTGATTCCACCTATCCCCCTTGTGCAGTTCGTTCACCCTTCGTCCCGCTCTCGCCTGCACCCTTCTGTACTTTGGATCTCGATAAAAACATAACGGTATTCGCGGTCCCTTCCAAATTTTCTGTTAGGAAATCACAAATTTCCTGGCATTATAAACGTTTCACTTTCGCCACGTAAATTATTATGAAAAATATAATCGCGATGGCTATGATATAAAATATGACTTTAACCATTTAATCTAGTTTCGTTATTAACCGAAAATGTATTCTCGTAAAGGATTCGGGCCTGCAAGTAGTTCTAACTACAATGCTAAACTGGAAGTACAGGATGGCTACACTGAGCAACAGCAACAGCAATACAGTAGATATTTGAAGAAATTAAAAAATGAATTTGAGGAGCGCTGGTGTCAGAAACAAAGAGTAAGTGTAGAGTTTAATGACCTGCAGCGAGTTACGACATTAGGAACTGGTGCGTTCGGTAGAGTACTCTTATTAAGGCACTCGAAGACTAATAAGCTTTACGCGATGAAAGTTTTGGAAAAAGAGAAGGTTGTAAAGATGAAGCAAGTTGAACACACCTTATATGAAAAGCGCATTCTCGATTCTATCAGGTTTCCTTTTACAGTCTACATGGAATTCAGCTTCAAGGATAACTCTTATGTGTATTTCGTAATGCCGTTCGTACCAGGCGGTGAAATGTTTACCCATCTTCGTCGAATGGGTAAATTCGAAGAGCCACTTGCGAAGTTTTACGCTACCCAAGTAATTTTAGCCTTGGAATATCTGCATTTCTGTAACCTAGTTTACCGTGACCTGAAGCCTGAAAATATAATGATAGAGAAAACTGGGTATTTAAAAATCTGCGATTTTGGATTTTGTAAGGTGTTACAAGGGCGGACGTGGACTTTATGTGGAACTCCGGAATATTTAGCCCCTGAACTCATACTAAGTAAAGGTTATGGCTATTCTGTAGACTGGTGGTCGTTTGGTGTATTACTTTACGAAATGAATGCTGGATATCCTCCATTTTACGCAAATGATTCAATGAGAACATATGAGAAAATTGTAAGTGGCAAATACAGGTGCCCCTCGAGTTTCAGCAGCGATCTCAGAGATTTAATTCGAAATATTCTTCAAGTTGATATAAGTCACCGTTATGGTGTAATGAAAAACGGAATCTTGGATTTCAAAAATCATAAATGGTTCCGCGGTATTGAATGGGATTCGATACTTAACTGTCGCGTCCATCCACCGTTTATTCCTAAATACAAAAATCCTGGAGATACGACGAATTTCGAGCGATATGATGATGAACCTATTACTCAGTCGTCTCGCTGTCGTTTTGAGTCCGAATTTATTGATTTTTAATTAAACAATAAGTATTGTTATATATCTATAATAGCGTTTCTTAGTTGAAAATATTTTAACAATAAAGGAGAACCTTCTTTTTCATAAATTATAACTCTGTATTCAAAATGGCGCATCCTAACTTACATCCACTATCATCGTGTTTGGTTGTTTTGTTTAAAGACGATTTGAATCCATAATGGGGCACGTGTGTGGGTCTCCCCTCGTGATGTGCGCCTGCGCACGCCCGACAACTATAATAACAGCAGGCAGGGGCACGCGACAAAACTGCATTAAGTTTGAAATTCGTGACTACAGATGAAGTTGACATTTATATCCATAAAAGGACTATAAGGGTTAGGTGCGTTTGTGAATATACACGTTAATTAATTAAGGACATAATGAAAAAGTTACTTTAAGGTTGTCCTTTGATGAAATTGTGGTTCAGCGTAAAAAAATCTATTAAAATAAGAATTACTAAGTAGTAATGTTGTTTACTACGCATATAAACTTCTTGATTCTAATATTAGTGTATTAGCACATGTACAGTTTAAAAACGCCAAACATATGTACAGCATATTCCTGAAAGAGTCGGCTAAATAGATTGTGTGTGACCCGAATTTGACTCCGATCTCTGCCAAGATTAGTGTGAGTAACGAACTGTGATGAGTACGTATTTTTCGCTTCCATTACATTTTTGTTTGATATTTATGTATATGAAGTTATATATAATTGATATTGGCCGTAAAATACATTTGAATATACCCACACATATGAGTAACAATTTATTTACGATAATACACGATAGCTGCAAATATTATTTAATTGCCAAGTCAGTGGATCTCACATTAGAACCTAATACATCTGACTTCGGAGTCATTCATACAATATTATTGTTCAATTTATTAAAAACACATAATGAGGGCAAGACTATGTGTCTAACTGGGGGGCAAGTTATAAAAAACAGGACCGAATCGAATCGAAAACACGCGCGAATTACGCATGAAATATTATGGCGTTGAGTAATTTTACAAGAAGTTTATTTCTGGCATCAAATAGTGATGTTGTTGAAACATTTGTAGCTTGTAAAAGGGAAATTCCTTAAGAAGACGGTACTTAATTAAACTTCCATTCTCTAGTAACTACATACATCGTGTAACCTCATTTTAATGACGAACGGGACTTTAGTAGTGGACAGAATGTTAAGGGCCGAGATGCCATTGATTTACAAGTATAGAAAAACGTCGGCATTCGTAGCTATTTAATAGGTGATACACGTTTCTTGAAGAATTCTGCAGTTAATAGATGATGTTGTACCCAACACCACGTACCCGTCTTTAGTTCTTTTGACTATTGCTATTATTCTAGTATAGATAAACTAAACAATATTAACATGTAGTCATTAAATTGACACGATTGCTTTTGCAGGAATGGATATAGTTACGTCATGTTCAGTGCCAGGAACAAAACTTGTATTATAAAATGACACAAAAGTCAAAATAACATTATCTCACCAGTTTTATTGTGTTATTGTGTAGTCCGGCAATTGAAAGTAACTAAAATATTCTTTTTTTAAATATATTAGACGTGAAGAATGGCACATATTGAAAAAGTTGTCAGAAAGTCAAGTTTATCTATATTTAGTCCAGTTATTAGAATAGACATAACAAACAAACGACGACATATATTTATACATCCTAAACAGCAAATGAGAGATTCATAAACTACGAAGCAATTTTATGCTAGAACACCCATGATGGGACAATAGACAGAAACAATAGCCTTTCCCAGTCGTGTGATAGTTGCAGGGGACCAATGCGGCCGAGCGGAAAGTGAAGGAAGCGCAGTTCCGTCTCACGGACAGGATATGACGTCAAGAATAGCCAAAGTCTACGTCTTAAAGGGTTGGTTTAAAAGTGAATCAGCGTTCGTTATTTAAATTCAAGACAATGGGAGGTAGTTGAAACACAATACAGCCGTCGTATTACCACCCACTTCATTCAATATGTGGGATTCGGATATATTTTACATGACATACCTGCTCATTTCTTAGAATATTTCCTGTAAGTTTAATATAATCTTATAGGCTACATTTTAGAAATTTAAATATAAATTAGTCTTAAGAGTTACATATTCCTTATATACATATATAAGGATTATGTTACAAACTACCAAATTTAAAAAAGATCATACAATATTTTATCCTTCGGTATAATTTTAGGATGAAGTCAGCAAACTAAACATTGCCGAAATTTTAGGCATACTCGTAAAATTGCTATGAAGTAAATTTACCATCCCATGCATTTCACAGTCAATAAAACGTAATTTTACCATACACACATATCGAGTAACCATTACTTCAGTTTATATCTAGCGATGCGTTCAGTTGCACTCACTGCAAGTCTAGTTGTAAGTGCGATAACGTGTATCTGTGAGAAACTCTTATCTAAACCCTGTAGTTCTTACCACAAATGTCTAATCAATGTTGATCCGACCAAATTTGCTCGGCAAACAAACTAAAGTGTGTTGTTGCAGTCGCGGTGCAGACAAAAGCACTAAAAGTTCACTCAAGAATATGTCCCATTCACAATGGCATTTGTTGCGTAAGAGTTACCCAACTGAAGCCTATGTCCCACGAAACAATTGAGAATTCGTCTCTGACATTCTGCCGCGAATAATTCAGATTTCAACCTCAGCATGTACTCAAGAGTAAATGAGACTGACTAAAAAGTATTCGGCATGTTTATTTACGGCGGATAGAAGTTTTATTTTAATGTCAAGTAATTCATTACTGAATAAAACATAAAGCTTGATACTAAAATAACGTCAAATGGTCTATTATAGACACATGACAAATTTATTCTTCATATCAATATAACGAGAACAGAAAATATTATGGTATTACTAAACAAATCGAAATAATTCTGCTTTATAAATAAACCTACTAATAATACATCAACCTTCGTCAAAAGACGATTACAACTCCCAAAATTTGATTTTAATTCTGACACGAAACCTTTGACCAATCATAAGCAAATTAAGTCCACATACTGACTCTAAAGCAAAGCCTGTTTTATGAGACGTTAGCACAATTAACGGTTGTAAACTCTATGGGGATTACACAAGCCATCGCCGCGAACATAAAACACAATTACATAAGCTTTGAAAGCTGCTGTGGGCGATATTGAGCTATAGATAGAGTATAGGCCACGCGAAAATATAGCTGTTTACCAGTTTTGTAAGTTAACATATTTCAGCCCTGTCAAATAAAGTACTTACTGTACCTATCTATTCATGGAATATTTTAGTGATCATTTTAGGCAAATATTAACTGATGAATTTTCCTTGGTAAACAGTAATTAGTTCAGTGAAATCCAGTTAAAGTAAAACGAAACTAACGCAATGATTATATAAGTAAGAAAATTATTGCATATAATCTCGAAGAAACAAGATTTAATCGTTTGATCTTGATCTATTTGCGTCTCAGCCTGGCTTTGCGGCAACTACACTGCCGGTCAAAAGTTTGAGACCACCTACATCAAAGTTGCAAATGGATGTAAAACTCAAAATAAAAAGCTAAACATGAAAGGATTTATTGTGATATTTATTAAGTATGGCAAATGCAATTAAATATAAATAAAAAATATTAAATATTTCGACAATTTAACTTAAAATATATGTTGACAAGCTAAACAGCTTTTTCATCAAAAAACCCTCCCTTGCATTGAATCACTTTGTTGACAAGTCTTGGCATGCGGGCAATCAATTTGTCGATTGTTTCTTGTGAAATATTGTTCCAGCTTTCTTGCAATGCTCTCCACAAATCTTCTTGTGAGCTGGGACAACAACTGCGCACGTTTCTGTCCAGCTCTTCCCACAATAGTTCTATAGGGTTAAGGTCGGGGCTCTGAGCGAGCCACACCATGTTTTTTAACACCCCTTCTGCTTCTTTTGTATCTAAATAACCCCGGCATAATTTGGAGCTGTGTTTAGGGTCGTTGTCTTGTTGGAAAATAAAGCCATCTCCAACTAGCCGAAGTCCCGATGGTACAGCATTACACTCCAATATTGCTTTGTACTGCTCCTTTTTCATAATTCCTTCGACTCGTACCAAATTTCCAGTTCCACGGCTCGAGAAACAACCCCAAACCATAACGGAACCACCGCCATGCTTCACTGTGGGCAGGACATAGTCTGGTATCATCTTTTCCTCGGCACTCCGCCGAACAAAAACACGTCTTTTGCTCCCAAACACTTCAAATTTGGACTCATCTGTCCAAAGAACTCTTTTGAAGTCTTCTTCACTCCAGTCTCGATGGGTAAGGGCCCACTGCATTCTCTTCTTTTTGTTTTGTGGCCTTAAGAGAGGTTTTCGCACTGCTACGCGACCAAATAACTTAGCGTCTCTTAGTCTTCTTTTCACTGTGGTCAATGACACAGGTGTAGACCGGGATTTGTTCACTTCAGCGCGGATTTCTGGTGCTGTCAGGCGTCTATTCCGCTTGCTTGTTACCACGATGAACTTATCCTCGCTAGAAGTGGTAGCTCTCGGCCTTCCCGACCGCGAACGATCTTGATTATTGCCAGTCTCCTTGTATCGGGTTATTGTGTTATGAACACAAGTCTTCGACAACTTGAGCTGAGTAGCAATCGCACGTTCAGATTTGCTTTCGTTGTGTAAAGCAATGATGACAGCACGAGTTTCACCGCTAATTTGGCGTACTTTTCCCATAATGAGATGTCTTCACTGTAAGAACGACGAGCTCGGACTAACCAAGATTAAGAAATATTTACTCCATGGAAACTCAGGTGTTCACAGTGTTTTAGGAAGTTAAAATTTCCTAAAATTCTGTTAACACAAAACAAAGCCCAAATAATGAATAATAGTCAGGTAACAATAATATTACAATGACTTTAGCGCGCGGTCCGCACGCGGCGCCCATTGATGTTTCTAGACAAAAGACCTTTGTACGATGATTACATAAAAATAAATAGAAATAATGACTTCGAAAAATAGTTAAATATCCATTGTATATGCAGGTGTTCAAATTAATTGTTTATCATATGTATTTTTAACAAATTTTATTGTGAAACAATATTTTAACTTGTGGTCTCAAACTTTTGGCCGGTAGGGTACGTCTAATATTGCAATCTCCGTGTACAAGTATTTAACCCTAGATTCATAAACTATATTTATTTACGGTTACATTATTCAGAAACATATGTCTCTGATACACCTTACTTTTAAGGCCACCTTATTTAATGATTACAGGCTATATTGATAAATAAACTACAAATATTAGTTAGAATGAACTTTTATTGAGAAAATAAACATTAAAAAAAATGTTAATACGTCATCCCGAGCATTCTAGGCACAAACTACCGCGATGTTCAGTACATATTTGACGTTTGCAGAAGGTGCAGATAAATCTGGTCACATGTTTTTTTTATAACAGCAGAAGTTACATAATTTTCTGGTTTGATTTTCAGTTTCGGCTGGTATATCAGGCAAAATGTCGTCTAAAATGGCATTGATGTTGCGCTTTAGGCAGCGCCTCAAAGTTGGTGTTTCGCGGCTACGCTCTATCAGCTTATCTGACACTTCTTTGATAAATGCTCTTCTTCTTAGAGGTTTATTTTTATCACGGCTGTTCTTGTGGACCTGGATGACAAAATAATTGACTATGGACATATTCAATATACCATAAAAGTTGCGAAGCGGCCATCGTTGGGTTTTTCTGTTGCACGACATATTGTTAGTTGCTCACTACCTGCCTCTAAAATGTCCTCAACTTCTCTGCCCACTTCATTTGGAGGAACCGTTTCTTCCTCGTCTTCCACTTTGGATAATATTGCACAAATCTCATCTTCATTCAAGGAAGGCATGCTGGAAAACAAAAATAAATACTACCAATAAAGAATAACTGTATGTATGTATCTTATGTGGGGCCCAGTCAGTGCAGACCAGCGACATTTCGACCCAGTGGGATCTTTTGTGTCGACACTCTTCCAATAACGACTGATAGATGTTCATGGCAGCCAGGACCGACGGCTTAACGTGCTCTCCGAGGCACGGAGCAGGTGATAATTGTCAATCAATACGCACATAATTTCGAAAAGTTATATAACTTGCGAAAGTCAGAGGTGCGCGATAAAAAATAACTGTAACTGAAGAAGAATAAGAATAACTGTGACTCACGAATTAATACCTAGTAAAATATTTTACTTATCATAATTATTACCACAGCAATAGATAATAATGTTTCATATAAATAATAACTTATATAGAATATAATAAATACATACTTTTTCTGAAATATTCCTTTACGTCCTTCCGTTTTATAAAGCAAATAATAAAACCATTTACTGTATAAAGTTGTTACACTAATCATAAACATACGTATCTCAGATACCTCGGGCTCAGTAGGTATATCCGCAACTATATGTGTACGCGCCAAAACGCCTGGCGTCAAAGTGAGCTTACGTCGTTTTAGGAAGGTACTGGACTACTGAGACGCGTGTATTGCCATCTATTTCGCGCTACGCACTGTAAGAGCTTTTTTAGTTGAGGGTATTAGAGACGTGTGTTTATGAATATAGGGTTAAACATGTTATTACCTGATTCACAGGACGCTCATACTTGTATAATGTACATACTTTTATAGTACTAAGATGGTAATATACACAGCCTGTCTGAGGTTAAGCATTGATTTGTAAGCAATGAACGCTTGTAATAGTAAAGTTATCATTGGTATGTTGGTAACGTTGAATAAGGCTTAGCTGCCTTGCCTGTGAACGGTTTAAAAACCACTGGTAAAATGGTAATAGTATATCGCCTCCGAAGGAACTGGACTGGAACTGTGAACTCTACTCAAATCAGGCACACAACATGTCGTTATTTGGATGTGATCTTCTGTTAGTACGTGTTTGACCAAAGATTCAGCTGTATCATAAGTTTAATAACTAAAAATATGTTAAGTCCCTTTTTGTGAAATGGCAATCCTCTAGGGTTGACCTTAAATTTGATTCCCACTCAAAAGTTCAATCACTAGCAGTCTGGAGGCTAATTACCACATGTGCCGATAAATGGAGAGCCCGTCAAGTGGAACCAGATATCGATGGGATGTTATAGTGATTAATTGCTTGAACATCGAGCTTTTGTTTTAATCTTAGTTCGATGCACTTGTACCGAGTAGGTGACGGTACAGACTGTACCGAGATGCAACCGAGCGTGAAACAAGGTGATTCGCATTGTATTTATATAGCAAGCATACTGGCTATATATTTCCTGTGTTAAGCTTTGTATTGCGTATTCTTTGGCGGGCTTTTAGTAGCTATTCATGCATGGATGCTCTCCTATCTCCCGAACGGGTAGGTATACTACTGATTTCCACTTGGTACGATCCTTGCATATATCTGTTGCTCTCGCAAATTTTTGTGGTTTGCAAATAACCTTTTTCACTGCATCGATAGCATTCTAAACGAGCAATTTGCCCGGATTATCACTCAAGAAATACGCAACTATATTTGCAAATCACGTTCCCTTTGGGCGCCTGCAAGATCGTGAAACTACTGTTTAAGCAGTCTAGTGAATACGTTTCGCCTGATCTATATTCTGTACCTTAAGCTTTAAATGTCCTGTCAATAAGAAGATTGCGTTTAGTTTTCAATTAGTAAACTGAATTAGTTGGTACTTTCTATTTGCTGTCGTACCTGTTACTAGATAATGAACTGGTCAGTCTTACCTGCTTCTTCCATCAATATTAGTAAACGAGATTATTGTAAATAAATAACTATGTAATTTATGTGCTTGGATACCAATTGAGTACATTTTAGAATGATCATCATCGTAAAATTGAGCCTGTGTGTTCAAAAGTATCTTACTTTTAAAGAAATTTTGTGATTTGGAGGTATTAACATTGAACGGATTTGGATTGGATGAAACTTGTCGAAGACCATATCCTGAACGATATATCCATGCAGGCGTAGCGAAGAGAAAATAATAATGTATGAGCTAGTTAGTACACGCATACCTAAATAGCAGATGACATTTCTATTTGCCTTTGAAACGCAATATATATATTACTAGTAGTTTTCCCGCAGTTTCACCCGCGTAAGTCCCGTTCCCGTGTGAATATCGGGTTTCACCCCTTTCACCCCCTTCGGGGTGGAATTTCCAAAAATCCGCTCTTAGTGCTCCCCTACACTCTCCAAGGAACATACATACCAAATTTCAGCTTCTTGCGTTCAGTAGTTTCGGCTGTGCGTTGTCTGTCAGTCACTCAGTAACGGAAGAGTTTTATATATAAGATAATAATCTCTTAGATTTACTGATAGCTCAGCTTTGCGTTCAAAAACGGGTAGGTACATCCTAACTAATGTTGTAAATGTAAATTTTAGTTTGTTTGTATGTTTCTTTATCTAATTGTTACGATTTTACGCCTTTACTCGACCGATCGCTGTGAAATTTCGCATACACGTTGTCAGAAGAACAGAAAAGGACATAGGGTACCGTACCTTGTATCCAGAAAAAAGTACTGTTACTAATCTAGCCTAACATACATTTACGCGAGCGAAGCCTCAAACTCGGTCTTCTTTTCACTTAGAACATAATTTATGGATCCAGTTTAACAAAACGTGACATTTAATCTTATACAGTTATACACACACATACACACTAAGGTCAAATAAATTTCAAGAAGATGGCCACAAGCGAAGTTTTCTTTGACTCCTGATATTTACTTAAAATGTTCACGAAATTCAACGCCCAGGCACATTATTTTCTTGAAACATAATTTACTTCAGCAGCCCTCGGCAGGTTTAATATTACAAAAAGCTTGAACATTATACGATACATACATTTAAACTTTTTGGTGCAATTTATTATGTCTATATACTGTGTTGCCATAATGTTTAAAAAAAAGGTGCCTGCGGTAAACCTTATTAATTTTTTCACCAGATATACACCAATAAAATAGATTTCTCTAGAGCTCTAGTGTGTTAAGTATTCAGTAGAGTTAACGCCTTCGATATGGGTCAGTTGCGATGCAGAGGCTGCAGCATTCGATGCGGCGAAACGAAAAGGGCATGATGAGAGGGGCGAAATGGGTAGCCGCTCCACTATTTACTCACTAGCATATTGATTTTATACCATATAATGCAGCGCAGACAAGAGATGAGTTATACGCGGCAATAATCAATCAAAGCTGTTCCTAAATTGAAAACATTTCTCTTGCCCTTTTTATTTGCCGCTTTTCTTTAGCTCATTTCGAGCCTTTGCGGTTGTTTTTCTTCATAAATTTGAATCTAAAGTTTTCAGTATCACAATACTGGCGCCTAAGAATAGTAACTATTTTGAGTAAACACGTAAAATAAGTTAATATTATGTGTGATTGTCCTCATAGTCACAATTTACATTAACTTCAATGTACTACGCAGATAGTCGTAAGCAAAACTATAATGGCTTTATTGATTAAGTAAGCCAGTCTCGGGTTGACCTTAAACATACTTTCCCTATTTTATGGCATTTGTGTAATTTTACTTTAGCACAAGTTGTAAAAATGAGGCAATAACCTTAACGGTGAAACAGTAATGTGCGTAATATACGTTAGAGGGGGAGAACTGATACAGATATTTGTTTTATTGATTATGTGTTGCCCTTGAGGGTTTCTTATAGCTATTTTGAAAGCGTTATGCTTAGGCGCTTCTAACCCAAAAATAAAGATTTGAAGGCCAGTCTAATTTAATACCGCCAATTCCAAAGAAAATCTTGTTTCAGAAAGATGTCAAGCTTGATTCCTTTTTTTAAATGACATCAAAGTATTTCAGGGTCATAAAACGTTCTACCTCAATTACGAAACAATTGACGAATACTACAAGCCAATAAATAATCGAAGCTTTTGTATAATATGCTGAACTTTGCGGCAGCCTGCTGAAACATAATTATGTAAGCGGTCTTGCCATCTTGTCTGCTGTTGATCACATGAATTCGTGATATTTAAACAATTCGCAAGTATTATTCGTAACACGCTTTAAAAAAGTTGACACAAAATAATGTTAGAAGGATATAACAATCTGTTCAAACAAGTTTTCTTGTACTTGGAAGCTTTAGTAACTTTCACTGGGTCTGCATAACCCGGTTAAGCCCATATATGGTGTTATGCATCAGTAGATGTTTCCGATTTCCAATACTTTATGGTTGAACCCGATTTTACTTCGTAGTAGTTATTATTAAAAACTCCTCAAAATGAATATGTTATGGAATTCGGCACTAAGCATGGCATTGAAACCTGTTTAATCCTCGGTTAAAATACCCAAATAAGATTAATATTGTGACGGCGATGTAAGTGGATAAGCGTCGAGGATTTGTTCATAAATGTAAACTTAATCCAATCTTTAGAACAAGCAGTCATATGAAAGTAATGTACAAACAGCCTAACATTAAAGTGCTTAAAAACGCACTTCTGAATATGCAAAATGGCCGAGATCTGTGAATGTGTATCTATTTATCCTGAATTAGCTAATACCCTGTGGCCCACAAACTACTACCTCCCCATACCCAATAAAAGCCAATACCTTAAAATAAACTAATTAGTTTAAGGCTTCCGTAATAAAAGGCAAACCTAATCACGTAATAGCCTTTATGCAAAACCCTTACACGTCGTGAACTGTTAAAGAGAGATATTGCCTAAGACCTATTAGATGATGGTTTATAACGATTAGGCTATTAACCTAGGTCTAGGTATAAATTTATGTACAGTTTACGGCACCGTTACTATACAAGTCCAGACAGCCTTCGAATTAGCCTAGAAAAACTACCCTAAATGGGTATCCCATTATCGTGATCTATTGCTAATGTTAAGTATACCCACTTGGAAGGCAATTACCAAAATTAATTGAACCGTCGCACGCGGGCAATAACTCCTATTACCTGGAGATTTCTGACATACACCACTAATTAATTGAATGACGATGTATTTCGTGTAGCGTACCATTAACATGCTGTGACATAATTAACGTTAATTGTGTCAATGGCAATAGGTATGCCTTGTAGGTATAATCTATTCGTTCTTCATATTTACAATTATTTTTGATGAATGAATGAATAAAGAATATCATTGGTTCTCTTATTGTTAAGTTTACAAAGCTCGTTAGAGACCAGCCTGTCCAGTCAAGTATGGCGATTATGGTCACTCCTTATTTTAAGAAAGTCACGTCGTATACGCTTTTGCGGATACAATGTAACTACTTCTAAACGATCGAAATATTACCCAATCTTTCATACGACTTCCAAGATGCAATTGCATTACCCCACTCACAAATAAACCAATAAAACGAACATATGACGCCAAGATGACCGAACATAATTCTCCTTGTGTAGTTGCCAATCGAGACTTAAACTCGAGCGCATTTGATCTCGATAAAATGCGCCGGCGCATATCTGTACCGACGAGTTAATCTAATATTCTTAATTGAATCAATGCACTTCCCACGAGCGTTTTGCACGCAAACTGTTAGAAATCTACAGTTTTATTACTTAGTAAATAGTCTTCTTGCGTTGGCTCTTACTTTATGATTACATGTCATTGAACATTTTAACTTTATGCCGTAGTAAATGTACGATTACGAGTTGCTTATTGTTTCGCGTGAATGATCGCATGTTTCATACTTTCGACAGTAAATTATTCTTCCACCGTATTTTAGGCAATCTTAAATACTGACGTTAAACTTAAAATATTCTATTCTAATATAAGGAACATAACGTACAGCACTGAGCTTCCAAAATTAATTAAACGTGCGCCGCTCAGAGCACACCGCGACTCGCCTTTATCGTAAATAGCAGAATACAAAATGTCGGTATAAAACCCCTTTTCGAGTGAATGCCTAACGAGTGCCCTGAAGTTATACGAAGCACATCTATGTAAATATTAAAGGACAGGCCCAGTGTGGAGGAAGTTCGTATCCACCTGCATACTAATTTATTACACGTCTAAAATAACCCAGCCGTATAAAAAAGACGATTCAAATGTTCCCGAGCGTTGTCAATTCGTATTCCTCACGCACGGTTGGGTTACGTTGATCAGTATTCTTAGCATAGTGACTGTACAGCGAATCGAATAAGAATGATGTATTGTAAAGTTTAAAGTTCGCCAAAACTATGGCCGGTTGCGAATGTTTAAATGCACATGAATATTTCACGTCATCCTGTGCTAATTTTACATCATTTTGATGGCCATCGACGTCAAATGAAGCGGTCTCTTGGAAAATTAAAAGGGTCAGTTGAGATAATGCTATTATTATTAATAAATAGAGGTCATTTCGTCACGCTTATGGAGGGGTAAGCGATTGCGATGGAAATTGTACGGTTGTTTACTTTTTTTCACCTCTCGCCCACACATCCGCCCACTTGATGCGTACCTGTGTTATGCGTGTCAACGTTTGAATGAAAATTCAAACATGGGATTTTTTTTCTGCGTTTCTAGTGCAACTCTTATCTGTTACAATTCGGGCTTGATCCTTATTTATATGTAACTAAAGTTCATTATTAGTTTGTGTAAGACAGTCAGTGAACTGGAATTGGCTGGTGGTGTTATCGTCCCCCTCATATCCGGAGGTGCCGCTCGAGTGAGCACAGTGCACCTGTCGTCGTACACCATAATGCATTAACTGTGTGTACTTTGAGTGTTAAACTTTGCAGACCTCACCTGTGTCTCGAGTCAATAGTATACAGGCAAATGTGGCGCAGTTGTTTGTTGACAACAATAAACCTTAATCTAATTCCTGCACGGCTACTAGCTGAATGGAAACTGTATAAATCTATACGTTGTGTTATTTTATGTTAGAATATTATTTTATAAATATTTTGCTATTTGCTGTAGTTTATAATAGTTTAATGAAACTGTTTTACAATGCTCTCAAATGAAACTAGTACATTGTAGTATTATTGTTTTGATTTTCCTAGTGAGCCATTATCTCTGCCCATCACCTTAGGTAATAAGTATTTTCCCAACATAACAAACGGCGTATGAAAATAACAATTTCGACCTAACCTTATCTCTATTTATAAACGTATTAAAATTTAACTATACTTTAGTGTTCAACATTTCCTTAGCTATAAGTAGGATTAAGACAGAACCAAAGTTTAATTTAAAACCAGATGAATTTTGAGTCTTTAGCTCGCAATTTTAAGTGGATTACTCATTTCGAGTCGTGTTATATATTATTATGCTGTTTAATTAATTTTTAATTTGCAGTCTTCGTCATCGTTCCCGAGACACGCGTCAGTCTATGTATGTACTTGTTTAAATTTTAAGTGTAATATTGATTAGTGTTACAGTAATATAGGTGAGGGACGCCGATTCATTAGGAAAAGCGGGATTACACAACACGTCACAAAGTTGCGTAAAAGGGTCGGTAATGTACGAAGTCATGACAAATATTCCCACCAACGAACCTGATAATTTTCTTGTATCGCTTTTTAAATTTAGATCTCTCAGCCTGATATGGGTAGAGTTCGTTTTTTTTTTTTTTTGGGAAAGTAGTCATTTTAAAGAGGGTAATACAATGTCAACGATCTGCCTTGTATCGGTGAAATTACAAGTTTACATTTATCTACTATACTATATAATAAATGCGAAATTATTTATTGGGTAGTCTTATTTAAT
The DNA here is from genome assembly GCA_930367265.1 of Catocala fraxini. Classification (NCBI taxonomy): domain Eukaryota; kingdom Metazoa; phylum Arthropoda; class Insecta; order Lepidoptera; family Erebidae; genus Catocala; species Catocala fraxini. The sequence continues at coordinate 8,315,566 of OV884029.1, forward strand.
GAAACGAGTGGACATTTTTATTTAATTTATTAACTGATAAGTGCTCAGAATACCAGACACAAATGAAATTTGTCTGGCCGCCGGTGTGCCGCTGCTACTCAATAGGTTAAAAAAACGAGAATATAATATACATAATTAGATACCGACACACCTTTCTATAATAAGTTATGCAGATAAATAGATAATTATTGTACACGAATAACGCATTAGTACACCTACAACTAAGATTGAATGAAGGTGAATAAACAATGGCCGAGCTTATCGAACAAGTGATCGGATCTAGACTTACATGTGTTTAATAACTACATTGAGCTATGGATAAATATATGACTTCACTGATATCGTAATAGCTCTAATAGTCTAAATAGGTACTAAATATTCTGAAGAAAGGGCAAGAGCAGTGTTTCTTTACCTCTCTTGTTACCTTCGATTTCATTGAAACCAAAGCAGTTAGATTGGGAATCCCCCCCCCCCCCTCCCCCGTTCTTTCAGACTGGTCGTGGTCAAATAAGCCTGTGTTATCTTTACGGGGTGAATAGTGCCTTTGCTTTCAATAAATAGGCGCTGTGCTTTTAGCAGAGGGCCAGACAAGAGATATTTAACCCTTGCAATATAATATGTCCTTTTTTGGAGAGGCGATAGTGTACGCTCCTGGTGTTACGATTATCCATAGGCTACGATAGAGGCTTACTGCCAGACATTAAATGTATAAATAAATGAGATTTCAGTCCTAAAGAATAATAAGTCTCGCGTAAATTCCTTCCGTTCGGTATGGGTATCTTGGCAAAGAAAAGATATCCGTGCTTTCCATAATAAAAAAAAATCCTTTGTCACAAAGTTAGTAGATAATAAGAAATGACTTTCTTAGTGCAGTAAAATTGAAGTTAAAAGCAAAATAAAACTAACATTGCCTAATATTCAATTTATAAATTACACTTACAGACACATAAATACTCATAATAATAATTATACCAACGTATTTACATCAAACTCACTTTAACTTTAAAACAGTGATCACCATTAATTATAACTTAGCTCTCCAAGTCGGGAGAGCCGCTTAATATAATGCATGAATGCACAAACCCAAACAACTCGAGGAAACTCTTAACATTGTAAGTACTGCGGTATAAATAACGTATGAGCTGTTTATCATTTATTTATGTGTCAGTATGTGCCTACATCAAAGGACAGGCAATTTACCTAATACTAATATAAATTACTAGCCGCTGAAGCCGGCTTCGTTTGTAAGGGTACATCCCAAATGCAACTAAAATACAGTGACCACCCAAAATTTAAAAAATAAAATTGGTTATCAAAAAATTACACACAATAGGTATCTTTCATGGACTACATCCTAATAGTGGCTACGTTTCAGTTTTATTCAAATAAGCTGCAGTATCACATACAAAGTTTTCTTACCAATCTAGACCAATATTGGCAGTAAGCCCGTTAAAAACCCATTCATTAAAGCCCTGTCTTGCGAGAGATTATACAAACATAAAATTATCGGACACAAAATGCACTCAGACTTAGAACAATCATTTGTGGATCACCAAAATATGAATCGTCCCGTGGGATTCAGCACGGCGAGAGGGGCGAGGCGACCGATTCTCCACTGTGCCATCCATACTAGTCAGTGCAGTATATCGTCAAGTGTCGCTAATAATAATACAATAGACGCATTAAACCGCAACATACAGCGGAATGATAGCGACACGGTGACACTCAAACCACAATGTCATCCATGCATTTTACATAGTTCGAGTATTAAAAAGGACGCTGCTGGTCACCAGCCCATCACAATCGCCTATTCATGACCAGTAGTAGATATGCCAAGTCGTGTCACGAGGCCTCCAAGACAAATTCAAAGCTCTGACCCAGTTTCTCTCCTGCAGACATTCCATATAAACAAAACAATGGTGCTCAAACGCACAGCAGCCATTTAAAGGCGCATCTATACTAATATTATAAAGCTGAAGAGTTTGTGTTTGGTTGAACGCGCTAATCTCAGGAACAGATGGTTCGAATAAAAAAAATATTTTAGTGTTGGATAGCCCATTTATCGAGGAAGGCTATATAACAGCAGACTACGACCAATAGGAGCGGAGCAGCAATGAAAAATGTTGCAAAAAGAGAAAATTCTCTTGTATGAAGCAGACGAAGTTGCGCGGGTCAGCTATCATAGATAAAGCTGATAACTCTTTATAATAATTAGGTATCCCTACTATATTAGAGATACTACTAACTACGATATTTTTATAGCCTCATTAATGTAGGACAAATGGTTCCACATAATCCTTTCATAACCTATCTAGAGGCGCTAAAATCAGTCTTTATTATAGAAGTCCAACCTATCACGTCATCTCCTTTTACCCTGCTAGGCTATACTTTTAACTTGAACAACTCTAGACAACAGGTTGGCCACTAACCACACGAAAAGAAGAAGAAGAAGACAATAAGCATAGTCAATATTCATATCGTTGTTCAACGAAAACTCATAGCATACAAAAACTAATTTGTCGAATTTTTTATAACTATTTTGATCATAGAATTAGTTGAATTGGTTTAATTCAACGAATTCTTGAATTACCTTTATAAACGTTGTAGTTAAAAGGAATTAAAATACATGTTAATTAATAAGCTAACAATTATAAAGACGATTAAATTAACACGTAAATGTCTATTTATACTAACAGATTTCAGATAAGCATAAAAAATTACAACTTTCATTGCACATACAGAACGCTTTCTAGAAATGAACACGGCCAATGCAAGTTTCTCTAGTAAAATCAATTATATACGGTTTATTATGCTATAATTGTACCTTACTGAGCACTTGCCGATTGGGTGTTATTATACCGCATGTTCAACATAAGGCAACACCCGATTACAGTTGGAGCTAAGCCGTAATTGTTATTCCGTTTGGCATAAAGATATACAGCTAAATTGTTCGATTAAGTTGCCAGCCATTAAAGACTTTCATAGAATTAGGAATCTCACCTCTTTATAAGTAGGATTCTTATATTAAACTTTTCTTAATACATACATACATATGTATATTCACGCCTGTTTCCCGGAGGGGTTGCATGACTCTAGGTTAATTCAGTATTAAGACGCACATATACAGTGGCCAATATTCAGGGTATTCTGGCCTTCTCCAGAATGTCTCTAATCAGGTCAGAAAAAGTTTCTCTAATTAATAATTTTATACCATAATATTATATACAATAGTCAATTGCAAAACAATTTTATCTATGATTTGCATGGCAAGAAATAAGGACGTTTTACGTGACCTGACCTGCCGAAGCATAAAGGATTGAATGAGGGAAGCGCATAATAATCCGTTTCCTTCATTTGAGTCGCACTATTCTCCGTGCTTTCGACCTACCTGTCAGTTTATGTTTATATTATGAGCTATAAAAGCTATAAATAAATTATGGTCATAATAATTTCATCGTTAAAATCTAACGTAAAACTTTCCTAGTTTTGTAATTGAAATAAATAATATCAACGAAGTAATCGAATAGTAAAATTATAATACAAAGGTAAGTTGGAGTCCTAATTACGAAATATTGACGTTTTACACTGAGCTTACAACACATTACATTAAAGTCATTCATTCACCAAACGCTTACCGTAAATTGCAAACATACAATATGTAGCTTGGTGAGGAGTATGTTAACGTGCCTACCATAATTAGTCGGTAAAGTAGTTTGTACCGTGTTTATATAGCTTAAAAAAAACTTGTAATTCAGAATTATTTACGGCAACGATGTGAACCTTTAGATATACCGTTTTCAGAAAACAAACTGTTATCGTAGTCCCTCAAACTTTAAACGAAATTGAAATACCTGGGATGAGTGAAGGTACAAGAAAAACTGACTTTTAACGCTTAATTTATGTTTTATAAAGGTATGATTTATAAAAGTATTTTATAATAATATGATAGGAAAGTAAAATTACTGCATAAAATTGACATGGGAGGAAGATGATTACACTTTTGATAGTGAAAGTTAAAACGCGACAATCAAACTATAACAACAGTTCTTCTCATGATGTGAGAGAAATTGTCGCGTGACGACGAATCGATTTCAATTCCGTAGGGCTTGATGAAACGTGCCATATCCTACAAATTGCGTTACTTTTCAATGCATATTTCGTAAGTCCAAAAGTATCTGCCCGTATATGGGCAGATACTTTTGGATTACTTTTGTAACCAATTGTATTATTAAATTAATTGTCGGCCTCGATGGCGTAGTGATTAGGTTAGGTTAGGTCCGCCTGAGGTCGCGGGTTCGATTCCCGCACAAGTCAAACATTTGTGTGCATGAACATGGATGTTTGTCTTGGTCTGGGTGTTTCTATGTATAATAAGTATGTATTTACAAAAAAAAAGTATATATGTATGTTTATCCATTGTCTAGTACCCATAGTACAAGCTCTGCTTAGTTTGGGCTAGATGGTGTTGTGTGTATGTGGTAGAATATTATTATTATTATTATTAATTATTTATTCATTATGCCATTGTTTTAAGACCTTGGTAACGTACGTGTACGATCAATTACAAAAACACACCGGTAATAAATATTTCTGCGATTATATCACGAGTGACGTCACTGGATGAGCGCATACTAAGTATGTGGTGGTTAGCGGTTAGGTTTCTATGTAAAAAGGTTAGATAGGTAATAAATACTTGATACTCTTGTCCGCACCTGCTGCTGTGGGCTGTAACTGTTATTGAACGATGATCAAGGTCCATGGTCCAGTGTTAATTAATACAGAATACGCATTAAAGCGTCTCATTACAATATAGTAAGTATGTGTGTATCATCATAATGTATTTTTTACTTGCATGCTCTATTAATCCGTTTGGAATGAGATTTATCACCAACGACATTAAGTTAAAGAAAGAGGCCGGAGAAATAATGATATAATTTAACGAAACTTCTTGCTTTAATGTCCTAATCAGTGACGCACAGCGGCCCAAGAATGATCTAGCAGCCTGATATTTACAACATATTTGACGACCGTCATAGGCGGGCATCGCGTTTGAAATTGATTGGTTTGTATAGTTGCCGTGGTATAGCGAAAGGTTTGTTATGGATTTTGTGTTCACTAAATGATTTTTGGCAGTATAAGCGTTTACGATAGAATCGTTGTCTTACGTCAATAAAGAACTGTAGGTAAGATAATCGGACCCATAGTTAGAAGATAAGTAGTAAAAAAAAAGATAATTTTGACGTAAATGCACAGCATAGCGATTAGCATAAACAATAATTCTTTGACAAAAAGAATATACATTAGGTCAGATGCTCACAGGCGTTACATAATTGTCTGCCATAAACAACAACAGTTACAGAAGTTACGTCGTAAGTTACGAACGTAACATTTTTACGAAGTAAGTTTAGTTGTACTATTTTCACATGCTAAAATAATATTGTCTTACGTTTACGCGAATGTTATACACAAAAAATTTAACTGCTTTACACGGATTTTATCGCGCTTAATATTTTTAAACACTATTATTAAATAATTTTGAACTACTGTTAATATTGAAATTAAACTACTATATACGGATTTTATCGCGTTATTTATTTGACATTTTATTACATAATTTTGAAAACTGTTACACTACTACTACTATTAAACTTTACTAATATTTAAGCTAATTGAATTATTATTAAAACTATTAAAACTATTTAGATTTAATTTAATTTTACACTTTCCCTGACGTTTCGGTTGCTTTTCAGCAGCCATGGTCACGGGGAGACACTGTTACTGTTGATACTGTTAATATAAAAAATTCTAATGTGAATTATGTGAATGAAGAGCTATTGATATTTTCATCATAAGTGAAACATAATGGGTACACTGTTTTAACTACTACATTGAATTTAGAAATATTTTAAACTATGTAGGTATATGCTATCTCTACAAATGCCTAAAATATCATAAATCAGATAATACATAGACCATTGTTTCTTTGTAGTTATTTTCTAAGTTTGAGACCTATTAAAAGATTTCTTTCTTATCACGGCGGAATTAGACATGCAACCATGCTTATGACTTGCCAAGGTTCGTTCTAATAAAATCGCATGTGATCCCTAATTAGGCACGCGTTATAAATAATTTGGGTCATTAGTTGCTGCAAAAGACATTAATTGTTATATTTACGTTATTTTCTATCAGAGTATGTCAGAAGGTAATGTTTTTGATGTGTATAAATACGTCCATTTCTTTGGCACATTCCGTAGCCTAGACGGTATGATTGATTTTATTAAATAAGGTGTTTATATATTTATTGTAATAGTAAGAATGATATATATAGCAGCGATAGCTCAGTGGGGAGACCAACAGACTGCAATGCAGAGGGTCTCGGGTTCGAATCCACGCCGCGCACCTCTGACTTTCGGAAGTTATATGACTTTTCGAAATTATGTGCGTATTGATTGACAATTATCGCCTGCTCCGTGCCTCGGAGAGCACTTTAAGCCGTCGGTCCCGGCTGCCATGAACATCTATGGCAGTCGTTATTGGGAAAGTCAGTACCCTCTAATATCCTGACACTGGTCTAGCCTTAGGGTATCGTTAGCCTTCGGGTTTCGGAGGTCAGGTGGCAGCCGCTCGGTGTAAAAACTGATATCCAGTCAAATCCGGTTAGACCAGAAAAGCCGACCCCAAGTGACTTGGGAATAATAAAGGTTAAAAGAGAAGAAGAGTAAGAATGATATATAGATATATTAACAAATACATTTTAATTTATTCTAACTGTTATTTTTGGGCAAATAAAAGGCATTGAGCACCACCATTAGACGTTGAGGGCGAATTAGAACATTAACGCAAAACTATTGATAGCAGCAGTTGGAGACTCTACGGGGATCAAGGACACTGTGGATTACTGTAGTCGCGCTTTTTAAATCATACTTCATGGGTTTGATTTTTCTTCGAATGTAATAAAAGGTTATAGGACGAGTTGAATTACACCTATGACATCTTGCCAGCTATTCTTTTTCTCACATAATACCCGAGGACAAGCCTGTTGCCGTGTATTGGGTAAGTATACCTAGTTCCAGATACCGTGCTGTTACTAAACATTGCTTAACAGAAAAAGCAAAGCACAACAGTCGCATTCACTACCGCTGAGCCATCGAAGTTTAACATAGATGTTTTTATTATCTGTTATACAGTACCTAACGTGTTACAAGCAAGTTTACATTAACGTGATTGCAGCGAACAACCTTACCTACGTACGACACGCAAACGGATAACTACGTGCGAACTATCATCTTTGCGAAAACAACCTGTTAATTTATTCAAAGTTCATTTAACAATATGTTAAATCTGTGTACTTTCCATCGCCACATTAAAAAAATGTGTGAAGTTCATTTAAATAGCCAATTAAGGAAGATATATATCACCATTTGAATAATAGACACTTTGTCTAAAACAAATAACTTAATATTTCTGTATTTAAAATACAAACGAAACAATCGTATTAGACACTCTCTCTTCTCATAAGTAATTATCACCGAGTAAACAAATTATTTTAGATTGTCTTGTTGATTTAGTTCTGTTAACACGAACACTGACTGAATTAATTGTGGATTGTATGTTGTCAGGATCGACTTTCGGATAAATCAAATTAGATGGCCAGAAATATGCTCAAAGTAGCCAACGAGTATACGCCCGTAAGATCTTAAACTGTTATAGTTCCTATGGACGTAAAGTCTAGGCTTTTGCTGGTGCATTGCCGACTCTTCAATATAGTAGTCGCAGACTAAGAAGCAAAGGTATCTAGTCTTCAGCACGGCGCCTTCCTAAGGACTAAGAACCCAATATAGAACAGGACCTCAACACAAGGTTGTTTGGTACTTCCCTATTGAATATGTTCCAGTTAGAATGTAAAGTAGGCTTGCTGTGCTCTACCTCAGTGCCTTACAACTCTTCAGCTACATGAGATTGAAATAGGGATTAAATATAATGATCATCAAAAATACTAATTGCACAGTAAATATTGCACGGCATAACGAGCACATTTACGCCTCAAATCACTGCATTCCGTCTCGGAAGTGTTAGGTTATGTTAGGTTCCTTCTTAAACACACCCAAAAATAGGAGCCCCGCGAAGCGGACCTCCGTCGACTTAGTTCGATCTCTTTAAATATATTTTGCTGTGCAATTAGTATTATTGGTAAGCATATTTTGCTGTGCAATTTGTATTTTTTTGCTGTGCAGTTAAATACTACCAGTTGAAATATAGGTGTATCTGCCTCTTTTTAATACCTTAGGTATGTAGTGTGATACGACAATAAACAAACTCTTTAACTAAATATAAGCCAGTCGTCAATGAAATTACACAGATACATGTTTGAAGTTAACCGCTTGAGTTCTTGAGCTGTTAATTAAAGTAAACGATTGAAAAAGTTAATGACTATTAGTATAATTGATAAATGTAATTATTATTTTTCTTTTGACTTCATAAAATATATATCTATAATTACTAATATCATACTTTTTTAAACCTGAATTAAATTAATTTCAGTTTTCGTCAATTATCCTTCCACACAAACAACACACTTCCACGAAGTCGTGCGTCTTTGCACCTGTGAGCTGTAGATTATTAAATTATCTCCTAAAATTCGAAATATTATTTTTGATTACGGACCATATAACGGGACATATTAATAAAATATTTTGCCGTACAATAACTCAGCAATCGAAGAATTTGGTTTCATGATTTACTATTTGATTATATTGAATTCAGAAAAATCTAATCGGTACCTAGTCTATACGTATGCTACTTATTTGAGGTATTTTTTAAATTCTTGGTATAGATATATCTGTAGGCGGCTATCTCGGCAAGCTGCGTATAAACACGAAAACGATTACCTATAGTCTCTATCCGATTGTCTGGAAGTTCTGAATCGTTCTGCAGTTTAAATGTACCAACAATCATATTTGTGGGCAACTACGAAGCCAACAATGAATTTGTTGAACGCAATATTATTTGATTGGCGCCAACAATATAACTTGGAAGCAAATTGGACTCGTATTAGACATTTTAATTGATGTAGCTTTGCAATATTGAGGCAAATACGACAAAGGATTGATAGCTCGATTTTGCCGCTGACCTTTTGACAATTGCGTGGATAAAATAAAACGTACAGTACATAAAATAAAATGGACAGTGTGGCTTATTCGAAAAGCAACAGTATTACAATAAAATAAGAATAAAGTTTGTTCAGAGTCTATAGACATAAAATTTAACTGTTGTACGTATAAAACCTGACCTCGGATCAGCTGGGTGTCTTCCTACGCGGATTGTAAAGTCGATGGACAGAACAGGTTACATTTTCCACCACCTACGATATTTGTGTAGGACGTGCTTTGAAAATTTGGGCCGTAGTTTCAGTTAATAAATTTTGCAGTTTTATTTGTGAGTGAAGAGAATTGGAATAACGTTATAAACCGTAGGGTTTATAACGTTATTCTTTATTTAAGCTTTGTGAACGAGTTGTGCTGCAGTTTAAATTTATTTTCTATTTATTTAGCACAATGAACACGGTAGGTCAGCGGTGGGCTAAAATAAAACAATAAAAACTACCTGCGGTAATCTATACTTTTAAGTTTAATCTGTTCCATAGATAAATGCTGGAATAGTTTTTAAGAGATGATATTTCATATGTCAGATTGATTGACTGTCTTGTCCTATTCGTTGTTCGTTGCTCGCATCAGATTAAGAGGTTTTCTGTAGGTAGGGTAGGGTAGGGCAGGGTAGGTTAGGTTAGGGTAGTGTAGATTAGGGTAGGTACCTAATAAGCGTTTAGTATTGTAAGTAGGTATCTGGTAATTGGTAATATCTCGTCCTTTATCAACTGGGCCCAAAAAATATCGATACACATAGCGTGATACACGTATGCATACGCTTTTTGGGATTGTTGTTAGTATATGTATGACCGAATAGTATTACCTCAGGATTGAAAAAATATTTAAGTACCTTATTAGGTTATGGTTAGGTATATCTCAATATACCTACCTATTTAGGAAAAGCTATTTTACAGCCGTTCTCTTAGTATTGTTTCAGAAAGCATACGTACATAGCACTCGGAACGCGGCATAGCATACTATCGTATTCATAGCGACGAAAATCATAATAGTGTCGTAAGCCGACACAAAACAAAAAAACTACGCGACACCCACGACAATGCGACGACGAAATGCCGAAATAAATAAAACTTTTTTAGAACAGCTCACCTCGTAACTGGTGGCGCCAAAATAGCAATAAAAAAAACCAGTTATGGGCACAGACAACCAGCCTGCAGCCGTTAGGAGTATTTTCGCCTTATAAACTATTTAATATATACACTATTAACTATATATAGTGTATAACCAAAATTGTATACAAACAGTTTACAAGTTAATAGTAAAATTTATTTTGTTATCTTTGATTGAAATTAGCTACTTTAGCCAGTTTTTTGCGTTGTCTATTTTAAACTTAGAGAATTAATTGAATTAATACTGATAGTTTTAAAATTAACACTACAATAGACAGTGGTTTTTATTGAATAAATCATTCTTAAGAAAAGTAGATGATTAGGAAGTGTAATTAAGTAGGTACCCCTTTTAAATATTTTCCTGTTGCAACTATGTACCTGGGTTTCTCCCTGTTCCTTCAATGTTTATTCAAGGTAGATGCATGCATTTTGAGAAAACTTGAGCAATAAATACAGCTATACACATCTTCATGAAAAAACGCATATTGACCCAAATCGTAAAGTATTAATTGCAATACAGAAGACTTTAAAAACGAGTAGGTACCTACTTCGGAAAAGCATGATTACCTGCCTGTTCCCAACAAGAAAATAAACATTAGTGCAGCTATGAATTATCAGCATATGACTAGGCATAATAATGAATTATCATTGCATCATTTTAAAACAAATATAAAACATAGCTGTTTAATTTAGGATCGTGTTTATTATTGTAAAAGTATGATTAACGAAAAAGTAGGTAAGTTTAAAGTGTGAAAGAACTAGGACATGCGTGCGATAACCTACTCTCAAGCGTTTATTTTAAAGACGAATTCATTATACATATTCATACAATAAAAGATAGTTTCTATAAAAATCTTACCACCTGGTCGCCTAAATCATAATTATGATACCTACGAGTACGGCTCCAATATGCTCACTCTATTTTCAACACCTATCCTCGTTCGAGTTCTAAGAAGCACGGGCATATCGCATCGAAATTCCTGTTTTGAATGGATATCACATTCGATCGATTTGATGACAAATAATGCAAGCGCGACGCTATGAATGCCGGCTTATAATAATAACACAGTTACCTACGTCTTTCTACTCGGCTATACGTGCAGCAAATAAAAGAAAACCAAAAATAAAATATTAAACATAAACGCATAGAAATGCACCACGATTTATTTATAAAACTCAGACTTACCAGCAACAACTGTATCGCTCAGGTCATACTTCACTGGTTTAGGAAACTCCCTCAACTTACGTCCACTTAGTTTTAATTCACCACTTAAGTAAGCATCTTCCAAAATTCTTTCTAACGATTTTGTTAACTGACTATGAATATTATTGTGCCCATTCATATTTACACTTACACACGGCCCCAACACGGCCATATTCTTTTTGAACTGAAATGAAACAGTTTTTTTGTCTATTACTCACATTGTTGCCAACATAAGAAATATTAAGTAACTAACTTCACGTTGTACAATTGCTGTCTACGGTGTAAGGTGGTGAATACATTCAAAGAAATCAATCTATTGTCTATGAATTACAATTATTTTTAATATTAGTTTTTACTCGCGGCTTCGGTCCCTTTGTTCCAAAGATCTATCCCAAGTGAACCGAGCATAATTATTCTAGGATAAAAGGTCTATATCACTGCCGGTCCAATAATTATCTCTTTGTTTATTACAAATACGAGTACATACCTATGTACACACAGCGACACATCAACCTAGACTGTTTGGATTTTGAACTATTAGATGTTGAACACAGCGTATCGTGCGAGAGAGTGCGTTTTATTTTTTACCATTACATCCACACTATTATGCACTTGCCCTTGCCACCGATTCTCTATTTTGTATGTAGCGTAGTTATGCGTATATAGGGTGTCTAACTTGATGTGTAGTCATGTGTACGATGATCTGCCGGCCAATTTAAAAATGGTTTTATGAAATGATAATTATGCACAAGATATTTTACATTCATAATAATAATTACTGACGTTTAAAATCTGGTCACGCCGTATATACATATAATAAACTGCAAACATTTTGATAAGTTGCATTAAGTTAACTGTGGTCTGCGTTTAAGATAAAGCTTGTTCTACATTTTTATAACTATCAATAAAATATCGGGTTTTCTGTTACAACAAAGACAAAATACCAATGACATTATAAGAGAAGCAGATACGTTACCGTACGTACGTTACGTACCGCGAGCGTCAAATAAAATGGAATACCAAGGAAAATATCTTCGTGTGTAAAGCACCAATTATTATTCTTAGGTAATTAAAATATATGAAATATCATATCACATGTAAGAATACAATACATTTCGATTCATTTGTATATATGTTACGGCTAATAGCCGAAGTACGGCTATACCTAGTTTTAGCCGGCTAAACTCAAAAGTAACCTAACATAACCTAACCGCATGTGGCCGGCTGCACCTAGTTGTAGCCGGCTAATCTTAAGTTTATGTTCACACCCACCTTTAGCCGTAACATATATACCAAATATTAAAAAAATGGCCGTCGAAAATAAAATCTGCAAAATATCAATGAAGTATATCATAGAGAGCTATCTTCTTCACTTATGTATTTTCCTCTCTTTTGTACAGGAGTGCCAACAATTGTATTTTTATGTTGGTTAGTGAGTACATACACTAACCAAAATAAAAATTCAATTTTTGATTCTTTAGAAAATAATAAATATGTCAGATAGCTCATCTTTCAACAAAGATAAGGTCAGGAGTAATACATACATACAATACAAGTATTTTTAAGCCTGCAATACATTGAAATTAAACTACTATATACGGATTTTATCGCGTTAAAAGCGATAAAATCGTACGCTTGAACGCGCGTAGTTTAATTTCAATGAATAATATTCGCGTAAACAGAAGACAATATCCTGCAATACATGTTGACCAAGCGTAGGCCAATGCGAGCGAAGGTAAACTGATACAAGGCAAGTACTACCGTCTACACGTTCAGTTCGACGTTCTAAAAGTTATTGCAGCTGCTAGTATCTATTTAATTAAGGCACTCCAACGACTTATTCACGATTAATGAGCGCATATAATTATTGTATCAGTGTATACCATAGTAGACTTGTAAAAATAATACATTTTGTTCGTATAACGGCGATGTTCGCCAAGCACGCAATGGCAACCGGACCAACATGTGGACGGTTTAGGCCGAGCGCAGGCCAACGCCTTTGATTTGTGCAGAAAAACCGCCACAGCTCCGAAGTGTGACGAGTGGTCGCGAGCGACTGCAAGTTGTTACAAGCTACGCCAATTGAGCACTATACACGTTGGCGCTTGCCTTTACTCGGCCAGCTAGGCGAGTGATACCAAGCACTGGCAAGGCAAAGCAAATACACCGTCTATACGTTGGCATTGGCTGTCACTCGGCAACGTTGGGCCAACATGTAGTGCCGACTTTACAATACAAGTATTATATCAGCCTTATTCGTAAATAATAATGTTAAATCTATCTGTGAGTAATTGTTATTCAGCAAAGTATGTTTCAGCAAGAGTGGTCAACAATATTTCCACAAAATAGACATAAATATAATTTATTATCGATATCTTGAAATTAAACAAACTTTATTCGGATTTTATCACGTTGTTTATTTTTGATAAAACACTATTATTACATAACATTGAAACTTTAAACTACTATTGTTAAACACTTTTACTAGTTTTAATTCAATTTTAATAATAATAACAGTAACTAGTAAAAGTGTTTAACGACAGTACTTAAAAGTTTAAAAATTATGTAATAATAGTGTACAAAAGTCACTGTTTATGTACGAATTAGGATATAGGTATTGTTATTATTACTTTATCAATTATTGTGTACACTGCTGAATACTCAACACGCACCTACCTTCACGGTATCAGTGAGGTGACATAATACATCTCGTTTCGACTTATGCGATCTGCCATAGTGCCTTTCGGGTCTTTCTTATTCATACTCCTTGAGTTCTGTGACTACTCCCATATGACATTGACATGAAATTATAACCTAAAATTGTAGAAATTCTGTGATAATTTAATTAATTATTATAAATACAAGATGACAATATCAAATTTAATGCGTGTCGCAAACGCTTTGCGAAGTTTGAATAAATCCAACGCTTCCCAAATTGAGGTATTTATTGATTCTATTTAAAAAAAATATTCTTACATTTATGCGGTACATTTTACGTAATTAATTATTGATACTAAACTAAGTAAATTGCATTAAGAATAATATATGCATGTTCTATTTCAGAAATTTTCGTCCTATGTCAAATATGCTGAGCACAAATCATTGGAGAAGATCAGAAATATTGGAATATCTGCTCACATAGATTCTGGCAAAACTACTCTTACAGAGCGAATATTATACTACACCGGCAGAATAGATGCTATGCACGAGGTAAGCGATGAATATTATAATATTTACCTAAACCAGAATTTTAAAATTCGAGATTCTTCATTATAATTGTCATTCTTAAAAATCTGCGAAATTAACCTAACGAATAAGAATAGAATAAGGAAAGCGATGAAATTAGCGAATGACAGCAAGAGGTGCTTATATTTTTGCTCATAGAAATGTTGACCAAAAGTTCCTCACAACAAACCTTAATTGCATAATATACAGACAAACAGGGTTGACAAACTTCACATATCTTTGAGAACATTGTGGAGAACTCACAGACATGCAAGTTTTCACAATGAAATCATTGTAAAGTAGCCTGCATCTCTGAGATGACTCCCATTTTATTCCCATTGACCGTCATTTCATTCATGGTAAAAGCAAGCTATCACTAACTGTTTAATTTGCACATAACTTCAAATACTCAGTCAATAACTCATAATATTTAGGGCCAGTTCCACCACCTCCAAATAGCATTTATCTATGTATAAGATAAAAGTCTCGCCATTTCTCTTCTTTAACTTAACAAGAGTGAGACAGCATACAATTATTCTTTCGGACAATAACATTTATATTCTTGTGTTGATAAAGTTACTGATAGAAACACTATCTTTTAGGTTAAAGGCAAAGACAATGTAGGAGCAGTCATGGACTCCATGGAACTGGAACGCCAAAGAGGCATCACTATACAGTCTGCGGCCACTTATACCATATGGAAGGAACACAACATCAATATCATTGATACACCTGGACATGTTGACTTTACTGTTGAAGTGGAAAGAGCATTGAGAGTATTAGATGGTGCTGTTCTTGTATTATGTGCCGTTGGTGGAGTACAAAGTCAAACGTTAACAGTAAACAGGCAGATGAAACGGTACAATGTACCATGTTTGGCTTTTATTAACAAGCTTGATCGTTTGGGTGCAAATCCTAATAGGTAAGGATAAAAATTACTAAAATTATCTAAAGATATAAAATATAAGCAGCGGCCAAATGGATAAGGCATTGGACTTGCAACTGAGAGGTCGCGGGTTTGAATTCCACCCGTTGCGCTACTGACGTGGACCCACTCCTAACACAAGCATTCTAGCTTAGTTGGAGGGGTGAACAAGAATACTAGTAATTTGAAACCCAAATTGCTAGTAATCTTTTTAATAAGGAAAAAATAAATTCTGTGAACAGTAGTATAATTTCAATGGAGGTATAACATTCATGTATATTTAACAGTTTATGCTGAAACCTTATATAGGTTTAATTTCATTAGACTGAAATATTTATTATAACATCTATTAAGAAACAGTGAGTTTGTGTATATAAGTTCTCTGTGAATATTAATTTGTGTAAGTGTTGCTGGCTTGCTCATTGGTCCTATACAATTATTTAATCCGTTCTTTCCAGAGTTATCAAACAAATGCGTTCCAAAATGAACCACAATGCTGCCTTTATACAGTTACCAATCGGTTTAGAGAAGGAATGTGAAGGTATACTTGATTTAATAGAAGAAAGGGCTATTTATTTTGAAGGGGACTATGGTGTGAATATCCGTTATGATGAGGTACCTAAGGATAGACGAACTGAGGTACAAGAAAGGAGGCATGAGTTGATTGAGCACCTGTCTAATGTTGATGAGAGTTTGGGTGAGTACAGATATTTTTATATTTAAATGATTATGATTCCATTGTTTCATTTTTGTAATTTTGTTGTTGTTCTTTATTTGAATGTACATTAAGATTCTTTATGGTATAGAGATTAGGTCTGATTTTATACAGTTTTAATAATTTGCCCCATTTCTATTGCCCAAGCACCATAACTTTTCTTTTTTTATAAGGTTTAAAGAGGAGATAGTTATTGTGTAAGAGAGAGATAGCAGCATAGTAGCCTCTGTTGCTCTCTGGCCCATAAACTATCTCTAGGCCGATAATCTTGTATTTACATTATCTTGTTGAAATATATTTTTCTTGTCCAGGTGCAATGAGATTTAATTTTTAAAGAGGTTTAAGTAATTTTTTTCTATCATAGCTGACACTGCATTTTGCGCGATCATTATAATAATAATAATAATAATATTCTACCACATACACAACACCATCTAGCCCAAACTAAGCAAAGCTTGTATTATGGGTACTAGACATTGGATAAACATTCACATATACTTTTCTTTTTGTAAATACATACATAGTATACATAGAAACACCCAGACCAAGACAAACATCCATGTTCATGCACACAAATGTTTGACTTGTGCGGGAATCGAACCCGCGACCTCAGGCGTGGCAGTCGGTTACACTAACCACTACGCCATCGAAGCCTAATAGCCTAAGTCTCTCTCTGGTTCATAACCTATCTTTATGCAAAATTACTTATTTTAGTCTTTCTGTAGCTCTGTAAAAGAAAGACAAACCAGCCAACACACTTTCCCATTTATAAAATAAGTAGAGCTAAATTAGAAAACTTAAAATTATAGGTGAATTATTCCTCGAAGAAAAAACACCTACTGTAGACGACATCAAGAAAGCAGTTCGTCGTACAACACTCAAACGTACTTTCACACCGGTATTGGTGGGAACAGCCCTCAAAAACAAAGGAGTACAACCTTTACTTGATGCTGTACTAGAATACTTACCAAACCCTGGCGAAGTAGAGAATACTGCTATGCTTAACGAAGATAAGGAGGGCGAAGGACAAACAATAGTTCTAGATCCTTCTAGAAATGATAATAAACCGTTTGTCGGTCTTGCATTTAAGTTGGAAGTGAGCAAGTTCGGACAGCTGACTTATTTGAGGTGTTATCAAGGAATGTTGAAAAGGGGAGAGAATATTTTTAATGCTAGGACGGGCAAGAAGGTTGGTGATATTTAATTAATTGCTTACTATATAAAATACATACACAGTTACATCTATATATTAGTAAAAAGGTATGAAATTCACATTGCATCAGTATGTCTGCTCCTCGTCTATTTGGGATGTGCCAGCTTTTGTGCTGTTACTCTGAATGTCCAAACAGATAAACCCTATAACACGTGTCATAGTTATGGAATGCCCAAAAACATAAGGACATATTTATGCCACAGGATCAATGGGATAGTGTAATAAAATATAATTCTGGTAAAATATTCATGAAATTGCTAAGAATTCAATGATTATCAAAATAAGTAGTTTGATGCGGTTGCATAGTCCGACTGCGCCAATGAGTGACCACTTTAAAATTACATTTTATTTGATTTGATTATTGGAGTGAATACTAATTGGTAAAAGTTTTGAATACAATTATTCGTCTCAATAATACTTCATTATGCATTAATTAAATGAATAGAAAGCGCAAATTAATTACAACACCACTTCGTTTTTGTGTAATGGTGTAAGTCACAGTGCCTGTTCATTTAGTGTAGTGTAATTTGATTAAATGCCTCCTTCGCGCAGCGGTAGTGAATGCGACTGCTGTGTATGAGGTCTCGGGTTCGAATCCCGGATCGGGGCAACAAAAAGTTATTGGGTATTTCTGTTAAGAAATCTCAATACGAGCCCGGTGTTAGGAAGTTGGCGGTGTTAGGGTGTTACCAGACCAATCTATAGATCGTCGATCGACGGCATCGATCGATGGTAGAATGAATTAGTCGACGTCGATCGATAGTTTCTACCAGACCAATCGACGTCGACAACTTCGATCGACGTCGACCGATGCCGTCGATCGACGATCGATCGATTGGTCTGGTAACACCCTTAGACACCCTCGTGCCTCGAAAAGCACGCAAAGCTGTTGGTCCTGCGCCTGATCTCCCTCCGGTCGTGTCGGATTATCCGTCCCATCATAACATGAGGGTTAGGGAAAAGAGAGTGCACTTGTGTGTGTGCGCACGTACTTGTGTACTATAATATCTCCTGCGCAGATGGCCAATCTCCGTTAAGATTGGCCGCCGTCACCGAAATTCGGTCTGGAGCACATTATTATTATTAATTTAATCCCCACAGACTTAAGGTGTGTGCGATAGAAATAAATATTAGAAGTTTTCTTAGTATATGCTGTTTTAATGTTTGTTAAGCTATAAAAATGTAGAAGAATAACCGTACTTATATAAAATTCTACGAAATTTTCAGGTGAAAATCTCCCGCTTAGTACGCATGCACTCAAACAATATGGAAGAAGTGAACGAGGTAATGGCTGGTGACATATTTGCGTTGTTCGGAGTAGATTGCGCATCGGGTGACACCTTCGTGAATGATGGCAAGCTTCAGCTAGCATTGGAGTCTATACACGTGCCAGATCCAGTAGTGTCCATGTCTATCAAGCCGAAGAATAATAAGGATAGAGATAACTTCTCGAAGGCTGTTGCTAGGTAAGATTTTATTTCTACGCGCAACTTTATCTGCTTCACATAAGAGAATTTTCCCCTTTTTGCAACATTTTTCATTGCTGCTCCGCTCTTATTGGTCATAGCGTGATGTTATATAGCCTATCGCCTTCCTCGATAAATGGGCTATCCAACACTAAAATAATTTTCAATTCGAAGCAGTAGTTTATGAGATTAGAGTGTTCAACCAAACAAACAAACACTTCAGCTTTATAATATTAGTATAGATTGAACGAATACCTCGATTCACAATTTTTTTTGGTACAGGATGAATCCTATAACCTGCCTAGGATTAAGAACTATAATTATACCAAGTTTGATTAAAATCCCTTCAGTAGTTTTTGATTCATAATCATAATACAGACAGACAGCCAGATAAAAAATTTACCGATTGCATTTTCGGCATCAGTATCGATTACCAATACAATTAAAATTTTATTATTGTGTAGGGTGATTTTAGGGATTTACCCTTCTTTTCGCATAATGGTATTTTCCTAATATACTTTGGTATAACTATCTGGGCATGTTTATTTTTGGCATAATAATTTGCCGTAATTGCTTTTGGCATAGGTACTGTTTATGTTGACATAATTATCTTAGTGACAACCCGAAAAATAGGTTTTGGTTGCCGCGGCACGCAGCTAGTTGTGATAATATACAATTCAACTTAATGATTATGCTTAGAAAAATTATGAGTAAGCTGTTATGCGTAAATATAATTGGAAAAAACAAAAGTATGCCATATTATATTATGTCTTAAAATTGCATGCAAATTGATAGAATACCTTTTAAGGATTGTATACTACGCAGTTCTTTGCTACTGCAGTAGGCCTGACAGATAGATAGAAGATTTTTTTACATTTAATAGTGTATCTTTTAATAGCACATGCTATTATAAGAGTTTATATTTAGAATACTATTTGGCACTTGAATGATCTCGAGATCGATCTTACTACACGAATCTCTGACATTTTGAAGTTGTGTCCATATTAAATTGTTAATAATCGCTTAACATTGGATGAATATGAAGCAAATAAAGTGTTTCACTAAGATTTGTCCATAATGTTCTCGAAGATGTGGTACCATGATGTGATGATATTGTATCACGCTGGTCTAGTGTCGGTTACCCGAATCGGAATTGGCTCAGCATGGTAAACTATGACCTAAGCCTTTTCATACTGAGAACAGTTGCATGCACAGCTGTAGAACAGTACATAAACACGACTTATATTATGAAATTAAACAACTTTATACGGTTTAGATCGTTGTGTATTTTTTATAAAACACGGTGTGTAAAACAATGATGTGTCAGACACATCAAAACATTGAGACAACCTACAGCTTAGTCTCCCCGTGAACATGGCTGCTATAGGCAACCGAAACGTCGGGGAAAGTGTTAAATTAAATGTACATATTTTTCATATTTTAAATAGCTTAAATATAAGTAAACAGTAACTAGTTAAAGTGTTTAACAATAGTAGTTTAAAATTTTCAATATTATATAATAATAAAAAAATAAAGAACGCTGTGAAATCCGTATAAAGTTATTTAATTTCAATGCATAACACTCCCGTAAACTTAAGACTATAATTAATTATATAATTTCACTAAATAACAATAATCTCTGCCATTCCAGATTCACCAAAGAAGACCCAACATTCCAGTTTCGTTTCGACGCTGACAACAAAGAAACCATCGTGTCAGGCATGGGAGAGTTGCACTTAGAGATCTACGCGCAGAGAATGGAGAGAGAATACAACTGTGCTGTAGAACTTGGCAAACCTAAAGTGGCGTTCCGGTGAGTTTCAAAATAGAATTTCCTTCTGTATTTATAGCAATTCTGGTTGAGCGACAAATTGATCGAGCATGTTCTGTGTCGCCATTTCCACCTAGCGTAAAACATACATGTCTGCTCAAACAGTCGTATGTATATGTTCAAATAGCTTCACTTATGCTCGAACAGTCTCGCAGTTATACGTGCGTGTGCTTGTAGTTTGTACATTAAGTCGATTTTGAGCTCTATTGAAATGGAATAAGGTTTATATTCTATTTACATTTTAAATGTACTCAAGCATTTTGCTGCTCAATCTGAGCTGACCCTTAGTCTAGTAGTAGTATTAATCTAGTGCATATGTTTAAGTTGATATTAGTTGCAAGTACCGGGTTATACCGGATTCGATTCTTAGGATTAGTATAGGGATTCTGCATCTTATAATGAGACAATTTTTAATAGGACTGTGTTAGGTTCACAGTCCTGAATAAGCTACTAATAAAAGTAAACGAAGTCTCAGATGAAAGCTAGTTTGTCCATCGGCGTATGAACACCGGCGTCCAGACACATTGTTCTTATGACTATGTCTCGATATGGTTAAGCTGACTAGGTAGTAAAATCTAAAAATACTATAATGTTGAGAGTACAGTTTTTTTATTTTTCCTTATAATCCCATAAGTTATAAAACTTTAATTTAATATAGTACTGATATTGACTACTTCTAAACTTCATTTGTTGAATAAATAATTTTAGAAGTGAAGATTCAAAATTGCTGTTATTTCGTGACATTAAATGTATCTGATCATTTTATGATTTTATGAATTCATTTACTAATGTTGATTTTTAAATTCAAATTGTTGTCTTACGTTATTCTGTTACGCCAGATGTATAAGTTGTATATGTAAGCACATTCTTATACGATTGCAAAATTAATTATGAATGAAATAAATAAAATTAAATGATATATATTTATTCTCTTTTCAGAGAAACCATGATGTCGCCGTGTACATTCGACTACTTGCATAAAAAGCAGTCTGGAGGTGCCGGCCAGTACGCCAGAGTGTCTGGTATCATGGAGCCGTTAGAAGCGCATCAGAATACAAGTAATATAGATTAAAAAGCGCCATATTAATAATTGCACATAATGTATGATATTGAAAGTTATTTCGTTGCCTTAGAATTTTGTTATGTGTCACTGCTGTGCAAAAGCTTCTCCCTTGGACTTCCAAACCACTCTATTCGAAGACATTCTCTGCCAGTCCTTTTCGAAGACGTGTAAGTCATCTCGCCACCTCCGTTTAAGTCTGCCCCGTCGCCGTCGGCTGTCATTTGGCACCCAATAAAATAATATTGCACTCTTAATAAAACAGCCACTTAACTCGAAATTTGAAAGTAAGGCAATTTGAACTCTAATTGTATATGTTAAATTCAAATATTATATTTGTGTTAAATCATTGCAATAGAGTTCAAATTTGTTTAATCCAATATACTGAGATAAGTCTCTGTTTTATTAAGAGTGCGATATGTAATCTATACTAATATTATAAAGCTGAAGTTTGTTTGTTTGGTGAAACGCACTAATCTCAGGAACTATTGGTTCGAATTGAAAATTATTTTAGTGTTGGATAGCACATTTATCGAGGAAGGCTATAGGCTATATAACATCACGCTACGACCCACGGTGGCGGCGCAGTAATCATAAACGCGGGTGAAACCGCGGGCACATCTAGTACGATACTATATAGGCAGTGACGCTATTTCATGGTTTAAATGAATTGTTGCGATTGTGATTTAAACACTTGTCGTCAGAATTGAAGTTAAATTCAGTACTTAGTTAATTTTACTTTATGACCTTTATGATAAATCTGTCGAGTCTTAGAATACCAGACATGATAACAAATCATTTGTGTCTGGCCTCCGGTGTGCCCCTGCGACTCAATATGTTAATAATAATAATATTCTATCACATATACACAACACTATCTAGCCCAAACTAAGGAGAGCTTGTACTATGGGTACTAGACAATGGATAAACATACATATTATATACTTTTTTATTGTTTTGTAAATACATACATATTATACCTAGAAACACCCAGACCAAGACAAACATCCATGCACAGAAATGTTTGACTTGTGCGGAAATTGAACCCGCGACCTCAGGCGTAGCAGTCGGTTACACTAACCACTACGCCATCGCGGCCGACGATAATAATGATATTTGTTTTAACAATGAAAGGATCCATATTAACTAAAGTCATTTCCAATTCCAGTGCTAGAATTTGTAGACGAAACCATCGGAACGAACGTCCCGAAGCAATTCATTCCTGGTGTCGAGAAGGGTTTCTTAGACACGTGTCAGAAGGGCTTCCTGTCCGGTCACAAGGTGTCTGGAGTCAAGTTCCGGCTGCAAGATGGCGCGCATCACATCGTTGACTCCAGCGAGTTGGCGTTCTTTTTAGCAGCTAAGGGAGCTGTTAAGGAAGGTGAGAAAATTGTTTTGTTCTATCCCGAATTAAGAGGATTTTTTTTATCAAATTTATTTATTTTATTTAAAAAAAGATATCATTATTGACATAAGTTTGTTTTACAATTATTTGAATCCCTGACCCCTGAGCTAGTTAAATACTGTATTACAGGAGTCAAGTACAATAATGTCTTGTATTAATTAAGGGACCGTAGTAAGAAACTTATAAATTAAAAAGGTAAAAGCAAAAATGAGGTGTTCAGATTTAGAAATACAACAAAAGC
Organism: Catocala fraxini; assembly: GCA_930367265.1. Classification (NCBI taxonomy): domain Eukaryota; kingdom Metazoa; phylum Arthropoda; class Insecta; order Lepidoptera; family Erebidae; genus Catocala; species Catocala fraxini. Next base: position 8,339,124 of record OV884029.1, read on the forward strand.
TGTAGTGAATAAGACTGCTGTACATGATGGTCCTAGTTTATTTCAAGGTCAGGCTTAATGTTGGATAACGCTTTCAACTGTTGGAATGCGATAATTGAAAACCTATTGTGTTTGGCCGCCGCTGTGCTGCTGCCAATAGGTGAGTTAATGCGAGAATCTATTATTGTATTCGGCACACATCGTTTTAGGGTTCCGTACTATTACTAAGCTTCAGCTGTCCGTCTGCTTGTCAGCGGGCCGTATATCTTGAACAGTAATAGGTAAAGTTGAAATGAGTGTCTTTCTATTGCCGCTGCACAACTCAACAAATAATAAAATGTGCATAGTATTGTTGTGAACCCTTCGTGTGCGAGTCCGACTCGCACTTGACCAGTTTTCATTGTATATAATAATATCAGCTTTGTATTAAACTGTCCCTCTGCTGGGCACGGGCCTCTTCTCAGTGTGAAAAGGGTTATTGTATATATATTTATATGTAACTTTTAATCTCTTTCCAGTATTCGACGAAGGCGCATGGCAGATCCTCGAACCGATAATGTTCGTGGAAGTTGTTCTTCCTGACGAGTTCCACGGTACAGTGATCGGTCAGCTGAACAAGCGTGGCGGTATCATCACCGGTACTGAGGGGGCTGAAGGATGGACTACGATATACGCTGAAGTGCCTCTTAATAACATGTTTGGATATGCTGGGGAACTTAGGTGGGTTAATAGTACCTAATTGTCACTACCACTACGCCGAGTGTTGTGTTGTTGTGTGTTCGAATCCCATTCGGGACAAAAATTATGTGATCCATAAATGGTTGTTCCGAGTCTGGATGTCCTTTGTGTCCGTTTTTTGAATGTTTGCAAAGTCCCCCGCGGCACAGGAAATATTACTGATGTTGCTGCTGTACATAAGATCTCGGGTTCGAAATTCGGGTCCAGCTAAAAAAAAAAAACTTTGGATTTTCCTACCAAGAAATCTCAATTCAGGAGCCTGGAGTCAGGAAGTTGACGGTGTTACACAACCCCGGGCTTCGGAAAGCACGTCAAGCTGATGTAATTACGCCTGATCTTACACCTAATCTCTTTCCGGTCGCGCCGGATCGGTGTCCCATCGCATTCTGAAAGTTAGAGAACGGAAAGTGCACTTGTGTCTGCACGGCCTGTTTCCTTGAAGATTGGTCTCGGTGATTAAATTCGGTCTGGAGGACATTATTATCATGACAAGATGCGGCATTAGCAATTAAAATCATTAACGATACGTTCTGGGTTCGTTCCCCATCCATGGCATAATTCGCGGGGACTTGTCTAACTTGTCTCAATCTTAGCTACTTCTGGTACTAGTTTTCTAGATAAGGATACAGTTCACCTTATAGGTTATTTGTAGTCCAAGTTCATAGCGAACAGGAACTCTTAATAAAGAACTCTTAGACACGAAAGTATCCTTAAATGTTTTGGGTGAGTTACAGCGACGGATAATTATTTACTACGAAGTCATAACTTCAAAAACTCAAAGGTGTCTTAGGATCGAATTCAAGACTTCTGCGTGTCAGTCCAACGGTCTTTCCATTAAGCTATCGCTGCTATTCTATGGCTAATAAAATACGTATTTTCTTTCTCTCAGGTCAATGACACAAGGCAAAGGTGAATTCAGCATGGAATACTCACGCTATTCCCCGTGCCTCCCCGACGTACAGGAACAGCTCATCAGGAAATACCAGGAGGAGATGGGCATGCTCCCCGACAAGAAGAAGACCAAGAACTAACCGCCTATGTTTAGTATTTAATTTATTTTTATTGTATTTTAAGATCTACTTAATAATATTGAATATATTACTGATTTGTTTGTTTGTGTTTGTTTTTTGAGATGAGCGCGCTTACTTTGTGCAATCCTTACTTAATATTATAAATTCGAAAGTAACTCTGTCTGTCTGTTACCTATTCACGGTTAAACCACTCAACCGATTTGGACGAAATTTCATACAGAGATAGTTTAAAGGAAAAAGTTTTATAAGTTTTATAGGACATAGGCTACTTTTTATTGATGAGGTCCCACGCGTGCGGCCGCGCGCTAAAGCTAGTATAAAATATGAGAACCCATCTCTTGCTTAACTATTCAGACAAGACTATTCTTATATCTAATTTATTTTGCCCGCGGCTTCGTTTACATAAATAATAATAATAATAATAATATTCTACCACATACACACAACACCATCTAGCCCAAACTAAGCAGAGCTTGTACTATGGGTACTATATGGGACAATGGATAAACATACTTATATAAGTATTTTTTTTTGTAAATACATACATTTTATACATAGAAACACCCAGACCACGACAAACATCCATGTTCATGCACACAAATGTTTGACTTGTGCGGGAATTGAACCCGCGACCTCAGGCGTGGCAGTCGGTTACAATAACCACTACGCCATCGAGGCCGACAAAAACATTTACTTGAACGAATCCGCGGGCAAAATTGATATGATGACCAACGTTATGTCAATTTTCTATACCTCGATAACAGTACTTTTTCCTAGCCGAAAGGTACTTTATTTACTTATCTTTACGCCTTACAACGTTTATGCGAAATTTAATGATGATCGATTGAGTAGTTAGACGTGAAATCGTAACAAAGAAACTCACATTCGCATTTATAATATCTTCCACGACACAGGGAATCATAGTGTGGAGACCAGTGATTTATCTGTTTTAGCTGTGTATTTTTCTGAACAATAAATATTATTATTATACTAGACAGGAGTATAGGTAATTCTCAATTTCTATTTACAACAGTAGTTGAATAAAAGTTGACTTACTTATAGATGTAATTACTAGTTTTGACTAAGTGTTCGAAATTCGATCATAATCATTATTGAACATCTGAGGCAATTATTAAAGAATATACATAAAAATATCTAACGGTTTCTATTTTTTCTAGTGATTACTCTAAAGCTCGTCAATGGCTGCTAAACCAATCAAGAAGTAATTCAGTCGGTAAACAGAGGAGTTAAAGGTATTGAACTGTTTTGTCTTTGCCTATTTATATATAGACAGCACAAGTATCGAGCAAAATATTCATAAAATGTCGTAGAACTTTGTTTAATGTTTTATCATCATAAAATATTGTAGAACAAGCGGCTACAAAAGATAATGTCCAAATAATATTGCTGTTCTTGAGGTTAAAGTTTCAAGCTTTTTACCACTGTTTTGTAGCAGGAAATGATTACTATCTTTGTCCTTTATATTGGCGCCACAACGACTTAGTTTTAAAAACTCGCTAATGCACAAGTTTCTTTCTTGTTGATGCAAGAGTCCATAGTCTGAGGTAATCTTTTACCATCTTTTATGCTCTATGACATACTTCTTATTTACAAACGTCACTAGCTATTTCGATTACAAATTAAAAGTATTGTTGTTGAGTCCTTCTATAAGCTATTGGTATGGTGTGGTAGTGCAATGGGTAGGATTCTAACCCACGACCTCTCGATGGCAAGTTAAATTGCCCTATCCTTGCCATTTATTGGATGGCAGGTTCAGGTAGTTGGCCACATTAACAGTATAAAAAATCTGTTTTACTGCCAACATGAACCAAGATAACCATGAATTAAGAACAATAAATTAAAGCAACATTACATTTATAAAAACCCATTTATTCATAACACTCCACAAATATATTCCAAAAACGATACAAATTGTAACAAACACCCCAGGTACAAATAATAATTGTTAACTTATCTTATCGTACGGTTAGTCAAACAATACTATAGGAGTAGGTACTAAACACTAATTTAGGCTAAAAGGGAATATAACATATGACTTATATTGGTGGGATTAAACATTTATAAATTTAATAAAATAAACCTATCAGAACTATAATATTGTCTTCTATTTACGCGAATATTTTCATTGAAATTAAACTGCTATATACGGATTTTATCACGTTGTTTATTTTACACTTTATTACAAAATTTTGAAAATTGTTACGCTACTACTACTATTAAACTTTACTAATTTTTAAGCTAATTAAATTATTATTAAAACTATTTAGATTTAATTTATTTTTACACTTTCCCCGACGTTTCGGTTGCTTTTTAGCAGCCATGGTCACGGGGAGACTAAGATGGCAGTTGTCTCAATATTATTTAATTTCTATCAGAACTATCAAATGTATCGGACCTCTCTTTCATTAGAGCGAGAATACGAGAATTGAAGTACATTGAAATTAAACAAATGTATACGGATTTTATCGCGTTGTTAATTTTTTTATAAATCACTATTATTACATAATTTTGAAACTAAACTACTATTGTTAAACACTTTTGTAAAGTGTCAAGTATTATGAAGACTGGCTGTATTTGACAGCCAGATTTAATGATACTTTGAACTCATTTTGCGTAAATAGAAACACCAATTAAATTAAATTATGTTCGGGTACTTTGAAAATAACTACACTTAGAACATTGAGACAACCACCATCTTAGAATCCCCGCGAACATGGCTGCTGAAAAGCAACCGACACGTCGGAAAAAGTGTAAAATTAAATCTAAATAGTTTTATAATTTAAATAGCTTAAATAGAAGTAAACAGTAATTAGTAAAAGTGTTTAACAATAGTAGTTTATAGTTTTAAAATTATGTAATGATAGTGCTTTATTAAAAAATAAATAACGCAATAATATCCGTATAAATTTGTTTAATTTCATTGTATAACATTCGCGTAAACGTAAGACAATATTAAGAAGTGAAGCATACGTACGGCAGGAGGGATTTTAGTAGAGTTTGGCATTAAAGACATTTAATACTACATTAGGGGGTACAAAGAGGGATTATTTATTTCTTTCTTAATACTTAAAATCGTCGCTCACTTAACACTCGATAAAATTTCGTCACGCTTCTACCTTTGTCGTATAACTTCGGCAACAAGTGTGTTTGGGTACAAAAGGCATCGATACTTCCGTTTCCAGATATAAATTCAATATATATAAAGACAGTCCTTCATATAAAGAGCACTCGTCTAGCATACCCTGATGTTCTTTAGATGTAGACGTAATTATTAATAATTTTATATGTATCTGTCCGTCTACTTTTCGTACGTGTGATTTAGATGAGGGAAATGAATAAGTTCTTCTTGGCAACCTACCGCATCGTACCACTCCTGCAATATCCCTGTAATTCATTTCCGGTTCGCCACCATAACTTAAATCATTGTCATTGCATACGCAAGGATGAAACAAAGTTATGCTCACTACAGCGCGGTGTCTATTTCGCACATGCAATGACAATGCTTTATGAAATCGTGGCAAGGTCCTGAAAGGCTCCAGCGTCCGCTATTCCCTTACACACATCTACTAGATTAGCCAATGACATCAAGCGACGATTTGCTTCGGTTGTTAAGCCTGCGACGACGTCAACAAATATTATACTGAGTGCTACTTATTTAGCTAACACCGTTCCACTATTAATTATAAAAATATAATTAACTAAAATTCTCTAACCGGCACTAGCTATTACAAAAATAATTTACCTATACACTTGTATATTTAACACACCACATATTATCTAAACAGAAAAGTATTTAAAAAAGAACTTTTAACGGTCAGAAACATAATTCATACACATTGTATAATAGAAATGCGTGGTCATATTCAAGGTTAGAATCTTTAGTACGAGTATAAATTACTTAGATACAGAACGCCGCATTTGCCGTCTATTCAATATTATATGTGTAAACAGACGCGGCGATTTTGGCTATTAAGTTCACGACGAATATTTTTCCAAGTTAATCTGAAGCCTTGATGTTGCCATCGCATCAAGTGCTATGGGTTCATCATCCATTAATAATTGCTCTGCGTCTAGGTGTACTTTGTCTCCAGTAATCATATGTTTATTATGTCCCACGCAACACAGAGCTGCCGACAATTGGCTTTGAAAAAAGTTGCTACGATTCCCTAGGTAATATAAGTATGAAGAATATATTGTCCAGGCATTTATTACAAATACGTTCCGAGGACCAATCCTTTCTGTGACACATTGTATTATACAATGACACCTTCTTCAGTGCTGAGCTATTTAAAATACAATAATAATTACAAGCCAACACTATTGTGTACATTTACTTAAACATAGCCGAATATAATCACATATTAATACAATAAAGGATAACATTTAATTCTACCTTAAGTACATAAAAATATTAATAAAATATCAATTAATAGCGTACAATATTTACTCATGTATTACTATTTACTATTTTGGCTACTAAAGTTACTAATCGGGCGACAAATTGTATAAATCTAATTAATCTGATCTAGTGGTGTTTATTCTATTGGCACTTCGTTTAATTACTTTTGCGTCATCGTACTACTGGTATGTTAATTAATTTTATGATTACTGTTAGTATGTGCTACATTTGTTGTTCTTTGTCGTCACGCATAGTCAGAGGGTCATCCGATTTTTACCTGTCTGACTGACTTGGGTATAAAGGCTTGCTAACATTAGGTGGGTAGGTTAATCAGCAGGACCCCCGACTTTCTATCTTTACCCCGGTGAGTTCGACATCCCCTTCGTTCGTTCCGTCGAAGTTCATCCGTTCCCATTTTCCCGCGGAGGCATTCCTCTGAGTAATAACAAAAATGAAAAGGTGGATAGGTTGGCGGGCAGCCAAATTTGATCAAATTCAAGGTAAGCCAAATGTGGTTGTCTGTAGGTATATGCATCGCTTCGACCGAGACAGCTTCAGCTTGTCGAAGTGGGTAGACGACCCAGTGTAAGCGAGTCATGATACTGATTGCCCAAGCTAGCAATGTTACCTTCTTTAGTTCATATGCAATATTAGAGTTCAGGCACAAATTTTTGATGAAGTAGACTTTATTGCCTGTTAGGCCTATGTCGGAATAGGATAACAGATTTTTCAAGATAAAATCCATGAGAAGTTTATTAAACAAAAATGTCTGCTTCGTGAGGATTAATCTCTGTCCATTTTCGTCTTTCCTATCACAGGTATCCTCAGGTATTGGAGAGAGGTTCTATACTAATTGGGATTTTTCTTGGTGACGCCGAGTGGGTTGGTACCATCATTTTCTTTGTACTTTAGTCGCCAAGCAGATTTATGTTCAGATTGAAGCGTATTATAGCCGTTGTTGTTCACCCTTCCCTTAAAGTACGTGTTCCTTATATTGCCTCCGCAATACTATGGTAGTTTAGCTTTGTCCTTGTCCAAGTCTGCAACTAACCTGAGTTGCAGAATTACCGTTCATTAGACATTATAACCGTTTTGCTATAGTCTAGCATAACAGTAAAGGACGGTTGAAAAAAGAGGATAAAAACAATAAAATAGTTTTCAATGTCCCCATTAAAAGAAGAACTTTAAAGGTAATTAATCTAGGTACACCTAAATTAGTCACGCGTGTAAATTTTATTAAATTGTTGCCACCTAAAGTTGACACACCCGTAGCAAAGTACACGTTTAATAACTCAATATGCGTGACGACTAAAAATCGTTTAACAAACATAGCACGTTTAGTGTACAATCAAGGAAATAAATTAAACAAGCGCATATTTATCACATTTATAAACTCCTTTAGGTATTTCTTAAACTATCGTATTTATTTCCTTGATTACTTGCAGTTTTACGCACGTTGACAATGAATGCAGAGTTTGATTGGAAATATATTCTAAATCTAGTTATACAGTTATGTTTAGGGACCTAATATATAAAACAAATAAGTGTCAGTACATACTAATTTTAGTCAACACAATTTGTGCCAATGCCTTACACCCTTATTTCCTAATAAACGTTGTTTCTTGCGTCTTTAAAGCGCGGGTTTTTGTTTTGGTGTTCGAAATTTATAATGTGACAGTGTTGCCGCAGCTGGCTGCTGGATCGGTCAGTTGCGAGCTGTTCCCGCACGCGTTAATTTTAAAAACATTTTAACTTTACAAGTATTCTATGTGCAGAACTCACATGAATTAATAAAAGGTAAGAACTACTTTAATAAAACATAATTTTAGACCGAAGTTTCAGCTGACGTGCTATTCTTTCTAGATTCACTCTTTCTGATTCCACTGCTCCAGGAATCTTTGCGCCTTACGAGGTCGTTCTGAAACCCATTGAGAGGTCCATACAATGTTACAAAAGCTAATAACTATTTATGTACAATAAAATTACAATATATTTTGCAAACAATTTGTTAAAAGTTTATAACATGCTGTAGAAAATGCTTTACTCAACAGAAAAAAATATATGTAACGTTTTTAATATAAATTTAAAGAAATCAATCAGTCAAATAATGCACATTATATAAACTTTTTGAGCTATAAGATTTGTTGTTATTCCTGTTGAGCTAAGATTTTTAACATTTACGCATGCAAAATAAGTACATTAAAATTTTATTTACAATAAGGAATATAAAGTGCAGTCAAGTGCAGGATTTACAATTGAAAACACAGAAAGCGGGTATATTTATCTATTTACTTACGGCATAATGTGACATTAATTAAAATATTTGTTACAATTAAAACATTCAAGACTATAGTACTAGAAAATCTACTTACGTCATAAGTTTTACCGCTCTTCTTTAGACTTAAATATTAAGTTCTATTACATTAATGCTACCAAAAAGTGGTGACACTAAATATGCTATACATATAATAAAATATATTTGATAGATAATAAATAAAACATTTTAACTAAATAACTAATAACGGTTAACGTTAATGTAACGGAGTAACTGTGTTTCATAAGTTACAATAATCAAGTCATCTGGTTATACAAACAAGGCATTTGCCGTTCACAGATTTCATTCAAACAAATATAAAACATACAAATCTAATTTTCTAACACTTGTACTAGGGGTCAAAACTTACTACTTTTGACAAATCTAGGGGTCATCTATTATATCAGTAAGTATTAGTTGAAAATAATTCCTCATCAAATCCACTGCGTATCTGGTAAATTATGTAGCTGATATAAAATTGGTGAGGATGCAAACTTTATTGCCCAATCGGGTACAGAATTATTATTATTTATTTAGAATATTTGGAGACATTAGATTGTCTTTAATGGAATTCAGTACCTAAATATCAAGTTTACAACTTATGAAACTTTGGGTACTTATAGACGATTTATAAAACGCTGAATAACAGTAATACGCGCTTGTCATAGTGTACTAAGAGCAGATGAAGCATTGAAGGTATTATTATTTGAAGGTTCCTTAGGTGTATACACTAATCGATAAATCGTTTAATTGGTAAACAAAACAGCACTTTTGTCATTGAGAGATATGCTATATCTGTTCAGATTGTACTTCATGCATTCTGTGACAATTGTGGTACATGCATGTCTTCCAGAGCAGTGCAATCATGCTGCACTTAAAACTTGGTGTCATTAACAACCACCTTGCTTGATGAGTCGTCTTCTTCAACCTCGTCCATAGTTGATAGTCGCCTCTCGATTTCAGATTGTGCGGTTTTAGACATTAGCTTCTTGTGTTTGTTACTGTCGAAGAGAACATTATCTTAGTTCATACTATAGTTTCTTGACTGAAATCTTAGAATTTAAGGTAGTATTTAAGAAATGATGATATGTGTAGACATTTTGAAAAACACTGCTAAGTAGCTCTGTCTGAAATGCAAATGTCCATGCAATTTGTAATTTTTCCACATTTTTAATAATTAGGTGTATCTTGAACAGAAATGATAGTGAAACGAATCTATCAAACTAATTATAAAAAAAGTCAATTTATAATATTTGAGCGGTAAAACATGAGCAAAAAGTTTGCATGCATGACTCACGTTTTCTTGCCCGTCTTGGACTTTAGGTCTTTCGGGTCATTAAGACCTTTCATTTTGTTGCTATTGTTCACTTGCTTCCATATACCAGTTTTGTTTACTTCCTCTGATATATTTATCGATGTCAACGGTATGTTCATTATATTGCCGTTGATAAGCGGGATCTGAAGATTCTCTTGATATGGTGGCGGGTTACTCTTGTTGGCTTCCTATAAGGGCACAGCCTAAGAAACTTCTTCAAAGAAATTGCAACTATTGAGTAGGTGTTATAAAATAAATATCTACAGTAATTGTGAAGTACATTACTCACCATTATTAAGACTAGTAAAATCTAAACAAAATCAAACTAGACAAGGAAACATCAATGATAGCAAAAATAAAATGCGTGTGTGTTTGTGAACATAATACAGAGTTTATTTCGTAGTACATTGATTTACATGAATAACAAAAAATAATTAAACTATAGGATGACAAAGGAAACCAAAATGAGGTAAGAAAACATTTTAGTTTCAGCGGCATAGATTTAGTATTTTTGCATGCCATCCCACCTCTGCGTCTCCGAGCTCTCGGAGTTCATCTTGATTCCTCTTTGTTATTTCTGGCATGACGTCATCGAGTATCTTCATCTCCCTCCTTGTAAAGAATAAGTCTAGAGCTTTTCTAATACCGATCATCACTACCAGCATCAGTGGGAAGAGGATAGATGTCATCGAGAACGACTTTATTACCCAGAGACAGACTAAACAAGTCAGTTGGATTGCCGTGAAAACATGAACACGACGTATTGGTACCTACAAGAAAAATATTGTATTAATGAAGCCACATAAAAATATTTTGTTGAATAAATTCAATCCACAACACACTTACCTGTCTTAAGAACATATGGTCTGGTTGATATTTCTGGGGCATAAACATAATCAGAATTCTATCAAAGAATTGCAAGCCTTTTAGTGATGCCACTCCCATATACAAAAATACTCCAAATAATACAGGCATTGGAATGTGACTAAGGACTGGTGTCAATACGACTGAACAGCCAATCATTAAGAAAATCAAAATATGAGTAACTCTTTGTTCTCGAACTCCTAAAAATCGTGGTTTCTCTCCCGGTGCAGCACATTCAGATTCTACTTTCAAAGAATTTACGTGATTAATGCTCAATACTGTTGCTGCAACAAACCATGGTAGTCCCATGACGGAACAAATTTGTATTAGTATAGCTAATACGAACAAATCTAGATGATAGCCACATCCTTTCTTGAGTTTATTTTCTTTACGATTGACTATGACTGCTGTGATTTGTTGGTCCATGAATATTAAAATAGTTCCCAATAAGGCTGGTAATATCGCTACTAGTGCTGACCATACGGGGTTGCCGCTAAAAGGAGTAATGACCCAGTTCCTGCTTGGTAATGTTGGTTTAAATTCTGAAGGTACTTCCAGTTTTGGCGTTTTTACACCAACTTTATAATCCAAGAAAGACATAGACAATATAGCTATGATCACGGAGAAGTCACTTATAATTTGGCGAACCTGCAAACAAAATTTGATTCAGCTGGCTTCAATACAAAATACAACTTTTGCAACGTGTTAAACAAATAAAGTTCGATTTACCTTAGATGGAAAGAATAATGAATTTTTGAAGTCTTTTAGAATGACTGATATGATGAAAGTGCCCAAGAAAAGAATTATAGACATCAGAAATACGTCGGGTACATAGACTTTGGTGTCACACCCACCACCAGCTAAAGTTCCATTATATAGCTGAAAATTAAAATTTGTTTGCCATCATAAAATTCATTAATGACACCTTTCACACGTCTGTAAGTGTAATAAAATTAATTTGATACCTGACAAGACTCTTTGTCGACTGAAGTCCAATTAAATTGCTCTGGCACTTTAGAGTAATTGCTTGGCAAACAATAACACTCATAATTGAGAACTTCATCAGGGCGTGTCTTCAAAGGATATTTTTTGCCAATAGATATTACATTTTCCACCGCCTAAAAACGTTATAAAATAAAAATAAATTAAGGAAACGTGTCATTTATCGTTATATTGATTAGACAAGTATTTATTTGTTTACCTTGTAAATAAAAATAAACGCTATTAGAGTAGCGAAATTCTCTTCAGTAAATCTTGTTATGTAGCACACCAACGCACTTGCATCTATTGCTACTAATATAACTAAAATTATCGTTATCCAGGTCCCGATACAAAACCTAAATGACATGTAATTCCAACCGATCTGTCTGCAGAATTCAAATACTATTGTTTCAAATACTAATACTGGACCAGTCGATCCTAATATCGTCAAGGGCTGTCCTGAAAAAAATCCGTAACCCATTCCACAAACAAAACCTGATACTAAAGATTCCATAGCCGCCATATTTTTGCCCGTAGCCTCCCCTAATAACCCACCAAAAGTTATTATTGGTGATAAACAAGCGAAATATAAAAATATCCATGATGCAATGCATTGAAGAGCTAATGCATCTTTGAAGTCCGACCAATACCAAGGCATTTTCCTTTTAAGGTCATTTACTAAGCCTCCAAAAAGTCTTCCACTTCGTGCTAACCCTGATTCCTCTCTCTGTCTTTGTTCTTCCTCTTCTTCATCAAGTTCCTCTTTTTGATTGTTATCGTTAGGACGTTTTCTGGGATCTTGTGAAGGTATCGCTGCCGGAGGCTCGATACGAATGGCTGGGTCCCATTCACCTGGTGGCAAAACTGTAACCGCATCGAGAAACTCATCTATACCAGCTAAAAGATGATCCCTTTTCCTAGCTCTATAAGCGACTTCGTGAAATATTTCATCTGACATTAGCGTGGCCATTGCGCGACCAATTTCATGAAAACTTGAGTTGCTATTTGGTGGCCCAAGTAAAACGAACATAAACCTTGTTGGTACTGGCACCTCAGTTAAATCACCCATTATTGTTCCTGTTTTGAGCCTGACAAAAGCCGACAGAGTTTTCTCAAGGAAATCCACTTCACCGACTAAAATATTTGATGCTTCTGCACCTGGCGGTATCTTTCGCATAAAATTTGTGTTACATTTATGATTTATGTCCCCATTCATTGGTAAATCTCCAGAGCTGTGGTTACGTTGCATAGATATGCTACTAGGACTTTTCACCATACCATCATCGTGCCCACCTGAAAATATACCATTTTGTGAATATCATGAAATTTTAAGTGTTAACCCGTCAAAAGCCTCAAATTTTAACAAATACCAGTTAGAAATTTGTGCCAAAATTGTGTCCAAGCAGATATAAAAGATATAAAACATAAATAGTATTAGGTGTTATGAGGCTATTTTAGGCTAGGACAATTACATGTAACATGAGATGTTGAGCGTACATACACAAAATCCAATTATTAACTAAAATATCCTATGATCATTTGACATCTTTTGAAAGCTATACCTACACATAAATTTTGTAAACACAAAATAATAGGCTGGGGCGATAGCTGACAAATAGCAGAAAGTACAGACACTAGCGTTCAGCATAGTAAAATGGAAATGGTAGAATGTAGATCTTTAAAGTGATGTTAAGTAAGAAAGGATAGATAAGAAAGAGAAGAAACAACACTGATGAGGATAAGCGGTTACCCGCACTAGGGATGCCTAGGAAACGACTGAATTCTCCTTTGTAAGAAGAATTTCCGCTTGATGAACCGCCTTCTTCAACTGGAATGAACATAACGCCAATTTTCAAGGGATGTTAGAGTAAAGACAGTAAAATATTAGATAAAATGTAGTAACCTTCTCCAAACACTACACCGATATATACAATAATAAAATTAGCCTCAGTGCGTGCTATGGTGAATGTTAGTAAAAGGGTGTGAGTCAGTGAGCAGTTAGTGTTATCGTTTCACACGCATGGCTAACCTGGTACTGCTAGATAAGAACCCCTGGCATCTGATGCTTGAAGAAGTGCGGTGTGAGGAGATGAGGTGGGCCCTCGACAACTCCTCGAACTAGAGCGTCGAGAGCCACCTTCCTGGAAATCTGATAGGATCGGATGACCCGTGAATTTGTTGCTAGAAAACTTGTATAAAAATAACTAATTGATATGATTTTAGAAATGGCTTGCGTAGATTACATATAAATGTAGTACTCACTTTTGCACGAAGAATGATTGCGCCCAATGTCAGCCAGTGATCGGATTAGTGGCAGTCTAGACATATTGTTGTGATTTCGTTTCTCGTGTTGATGTCTATGTCTCCTCAGTAAAGCATCTTTAACTTTCTCTCTGCAATCATATCCTAAACTACCATCAGCTACCATATTATCTAGAACGTTATCAGCGACTTGTTCCAAAGAACTTGCTTCCATGTCCAAAATTACTGATCCATTTAGTATGAGACTTCTTAATTCAAAGAGCGAGTGTAGAGATAATGTGGCGACGTGAGGTTTTGACCATCGATTACCGCCCTCTTCAACGTCCTCTTCAAATTTAATCCATCTGGCCGTCTCTTTCCATTCAAGTTCGTCACCGTCTTTTACCAGCTCTTCCATTTCGGAGAATAATGGATGAGATTCAAGCGTTGCATCATCAAGATCTTCACCCAGTATGAACTGCACTCTTTGAGCCGGTGGTGTTACTGTAAACATAGCGATGTTTGAAATATTATTATTTTTCGAGTCTAAACAACTAGGGAAAAGAAACTTCGAAGACTACGTCTAAGTCTCATGAATAAAATAAATAAAAATGTAAGCGGCAAAAACATGCTTAAACAATCGTCGAAACAGAGGGATGGTTTTGAAGTCTTAGTAATCCATGCTTACTGAGACAACACCGATGTAATGAGGCTTTGGAAAATAAAGCTTAAAATCACAAACGAAATTGGGTTTTGTGAATTCGAGAAATTATAGAGATTGCTATTACGATGTCTTACATGTTTCGCCGTCATCCGTGACACTTAATCTTCTAACTCGTGTCATTAAGCCCGGTCCTAGGGATTGGGAATATTATGTATAATTTTGGAACAAAGAGCAAATTAAGTTTCTGCTGATGTAAAGAAGCCTTACAATCTATTTGAATAAGGGTCCCTAAATTAACACTTCATTATACCGCAAAGACTAACAAGTCTTATTGTTTGTATCAATGGAGCTAATTTGATGTAGGTCGTAATTTTCTATTAGAGTGGTAGCTACCATGTTCTGTTCATGTCGTAATTTTCTATTTATTTTATATTATGGTATATAAATTGCTATAAATCCCATTGGGTGTAAATGAATCTTTGTATATATACTGTTAGTGGATCAAATAAATAAATAAATGTAATGTAAGATAGCGATTCGCACGCGTTATTCGTTATTCTTCAAGATTTTATATGGGTTGGATGGTTATCACTGGAATATACTGTTCAATTTTGTAAAATCTTACTACTATGATCACTTCTGACATGGATATGGTAATGATATTGGCATCTATAGAAACAACACAATTAATTACCTTTTATTTAGATTGGTGGCAAAGGATTTGCTTTAATATATCTACTCCAAGTAATTGTATGCTTTCTTCGTTTATTGACGCAATGCCCTACATAATTAGAATGAGGCAACTATACCAGGTCTGTCGGCATCCTTGTCTCCATTGCGATGGTGGTGCTTGTGTTTCCTGTGCGAGTGTCGACGAGCCGGCACATGCACTCCGACAAACACGGTGTGAGCGCGGTGACCTGGAAATAATAAACAATATATATTTGTATATTTTGTTATTATTATTAAATACAGCGTATATTAATATACTGTATTTAATTGATGGTACTGTATTCAATTTTTGGTGATTTTATTTCATGTTTGGGAGCTGTCCTGTAATAAACACAAAAGTTTTTTTTTGTTATAAGTATCATATATCATATTTTATTAAGCTATTGATTACAACAAACTGAACGAAAACGTAAAATAACGCCTTTTAGATTACGTGGAACCTAATTTCGAAGACCTCGAGACTAAACTATTAGAAGCACTTGAACGTAGCAAGATTAAGAAAACAAAAATTATTAATCCTCCACGATCAGACTGGATCAATAAGGATGTTTTAGCTGCCATAGACAACAGGAACCGACTATGGCGTACCCTCTTAAAGACCTCACCGAACATAATAGAAGAACAAAAACTACTATCAGTGAGGAGCTATGTAAAGAAAAAAATCCAAGCTACTAAGAGTGAATATTAACTGAAGGCTTTTAGAAACTGTGACAGAAACCCAAACAAGACGTGGAATCTAATTAACTCATTATGCTTCAACAAAATTAAAATTATTAATCCCCGTCTAAACTTGAAGCACAGTCAGGCCCTATCACGGAACTAGAAGATATATGTAATTATTTCAATACTTTCTTCTCACAGATAGGTTTCAATCTTGCCAGTAGAATTCCTCATAAGTACCACGATAATGTTGCTTACCCTTATCTGTATAACATGCAAACTGACACCACTTCTAAATAACTAACAGAATATACGCCTGTAATAACAGATAAAATTAATAAGATAATAGACAATTTAAATTAAAACACAAGTACTGGTCTCGACGGTTTATCATGTAAAGCTTTAAAATCTATTGAGCCACAAATCCTAGAAAAGTTAACATGCGCTATAAACAATTGCTTCGAACGCGGATACCTTCCTGACTCTTAAAAAATGGCGAAGCTAAGCCCAATATTTAAATCAGACAACAAAACGGACCCAGGAAACTATCGGCCTATCTCAATACTTCCAGTTCTCTCAAAAGTCTTCAAAAAGGTTTTATATAATCGTTTGGATACCTATCTAGATTCATTAAACTTTATTAATTTAATAAAATATGTTTTCGATCCAAATCAAATACTCTTTCAGCTTGTGTAGATTTAGTCACCAACCTTAAAAATAATATAGATTTAAAAAAAATAGCTCTAGGAATTTTTGTTGATTTGAAAAAAGCTTTTGATACAATAAGCCGAAAATTACTACTACATAATCTATACAGTATCGGCATTAAAGGATTTGCTTCAATCTTTTATCTCTAATAGATATCAGACTGTCAAAATACTTAATACTCAAAGTACACCTCAACTTATAACATACTGGGTACCGCAGGGCTCTATTCTTGGGCCTCTATTATTTATTATCTACATAAATAATATCCATCAACTAGGTTTATCTGGTGGATGTAACTTTATACGCTGATGATACAAGTCTTTTTTACTTTGGCGAAAATGTGCAAACAGTGTTTCAAAACGCTCAGAGATCTGCATGTTCTCTCGACGTGGTTTCAGTATAACCTATTAACTATTAACATATCCAAAACTAACTATATTATTTTCACTGCTACGAAAAAGAAAATACATGATTAATAATATCCAATACTAATCATCAATAATGTAATGTTTATCCATTGTCTAGTACCCATAGTACAAGCTCTGCTTAGTTTGGGCTAGATGGTGTTGTGTGTATGTGATAGAATATTATATTATATTATATTATTATATTATATTATATATATATTATAGAATATTATATTATATTATATTATATTATATAATGAACCACTGTCCAAAGTTGAATCTGAAAAATATCATGGACTCATTCTGGACAGTCAAATCATTTGGAAGCAACATATAAAAAAAAAATTAGTACTCTCTGCCTTGATGGGTAGACTTCGGCATACTGTTCGTTGTTTTCTAAAATCTACATGCTACACTTTATATAACTCTTTAGTTAAACCTCATTTATGCTACCTAGTAGAACTCTGGGGCTCAGCGTCCAAAACTAGTATAAAACAACTACACATCTCTCAAAGTAAAATAATCAAACTATTGTTCCACTTCAACTATCAAACACCGTCAAGTATATTATACAATAGGACTGGCCTAATGACATTAGCACAAATATACAACTATAATACATGTATTCTTATACGAAAAATCCTAAATAAAACTAAACATACTCAACTAAATTTCACCAAGAAGGCTCAAATTCAGCAACGTTTAGTGAGAAATGTTAATAATCTG
The DNA here is from genome assembly GCA_930367265.1 of Catocala fraxini. Taxonomy (NCBI): domain Eukaryota; kingdom Metazoa; phylum Arthropoda; class Insecta; order Lepidoptera; family Erebidae; genus Catocala; species Catocala fraxini. The sequence goes on from OV884029.1 coordinate 8,356,904, forward strand.
TGCTTACGGACTCCACGCACCAATTACGGAATAAAATAAATTATGTATGAAGGGGCTCAACTACACAATAAGCTGCCAAAAATCATTAAAGGAATTCAATCCTTTCCTTGTTTACATAATATTGTCTTCTGTTTACGCGAATATTATTCATTGAAATTAAACTACTATATACGGATTTTATCGCGTTCTTTATTTGACACTTTATTACATAATTTTAAAAACTGTTACACTACTACTACTATTAAATTTTACTAATTTTTTTATTAATTTATTTTTAAATTGTACAACTATATCATTCAATTTTAAAACAATATAATTTATTACACCTAATATTTATCTGTAGCCGCATGCGTTAGCATAATAATGTATAATAAGTATCACAATAATTATATTTGCATGATAATTTCTATGATAGCAATTGATATGCTTCGTTTTTCGAGACGTATTGAGACCATTGCGGTCGCTCCGCGTTTGTGTTACATACATATGTTGATTATTTCTATGTTAATTATCTTAGGTTTACCCGCATTATTGTTATATCACATTATGTTTTGAATTTTAAAAGTTTTGTGTACTATGTTCAATATACCCTCAATACATATTTTATATCAAAATTAAATAATGTCGCTCCGGTACCTACTTGTCTGGCTGGAAACATTTCCAATTAATTATGTTAATCTTGTGTTTCTCAAACAAACAAATGTATATTCTTATGAGAAATAAATGTCTTAAACATAGTATGTTATCCGGCACGGAAACCAACAGGCTTTTCTTCACATAAATAAGGTCTTATCATTAACAATTGATAGGACATTATTTATTTATCATATTGCAAAATATACTCTGCGTTTTGTCGAATTTGCACCTCGTTCTACTTCAATTATAAAAATAATCATTCTGTTGGCTAGTGTATTAGTAGAAGGTGCTTTATTCTGAAATCAACAGCTTGATTTATTTTATTAAAAATCGACCTACCTGTATTGTTTTATATATTATCTAATACGGTCCTAAGTTCATTTCAGGTATTTTAAGCTATTTTTAAAGTTTCAGTGTTGCTTATTCACGTTCAATAGCATATAACTCAGTATAATATAATTAATAATAATATAAAGTAGCATATGAGTATAATTATATTACCATGTACCATCTGACGACTCGATGGCGTAGTGGTTAGTGTAACCGACTGCCACGCCTGAGGTTACGCAACAAACAACTCAAACATTTGTGTGCATGAACATGGATGTTTGTCTTGGTCTGGGTGTTTCTATGTATAATATGTATGTATTTACAAAAAAATAAATATATATGTATGTTTATCCATTGTCTAGTACCCATAGTACAAGCTCTGCTTAGTTTGGGCTAGATGGTGTTGTGTGTATGTGGTGTGTGTATATTATTATATTATTATTATATCTAAGAGGGCGGCTTATCCCTATACCCCACATTAGCGACCCTTGCTTTATACCTAAGAGCCCTGCTACACGAAACTTAATTAAGCTGCTGCATTCTATCGCAGTACTTTAATTACAATGGTTAGTTCCAGTCTGTTAACTCTCAGCCTTAATGCGCAAATTGCAACAACACCCGATGCCGTCCTTATATTTCTATTTAAAGCGACTATGCACGCGTGGGATGCGGTGACATGCCGCATTTCGTCGCATGTAATTTAATTTGTATATGCAAAATGTTGCAAAGCGTTGGAGATTTGATATTATAAATATATGCTTCGTTAGGTTTGTAGCATAAGTTTGCTTTTATATCGTGACTCTTTAGGTGATCTATTTCTATATGTTATCATTATATATTATGATGAGTAAATTTGTACGCTTCAGTGCAAAATAAAGTTCCACACATACTTTAACACTGAGGTACCCGCATTATACCATATTGAAGTATTAAAGGCCAATATTAAGCGATTTAAATATGAAATAATTGGTTTATAGTCTTGTGAGAGAGACCTTTATAGGTAGTGACATATTTTATCAATAACAGTATTCTCTACGTAAATAACTGCACGTGTTGACTACAGATAACATTCTAAAGTATCTATAAAAATGTTATTCCATTTTTACCATTCTATAAAAATATTTATTGTATACTTATTCCGGGCGCACGTGTCATCTTTTCTTTTTCAATCTCTCGTTCTTTCAATGAGTTGTAAAAGGATCAAAGAAGTATACGCCACTATTATTCATTGAGTACGAGCTCTCAATAAAAATCATAACAAAGGTGCGTTTAAAAATCAACATAATTAATTAAATTTCCGAAGCAATTTATTTTAGATGCTTCGCTTCTCAAATGTTTTCCTTCGTAAATTGGGCCCGAAATCATCTTTACATTGAAGGCCCCTTAATTAATCGTATTATCGGAATTCTATTATGGGTAACCTGTTATGTATTTCATAAGCGTTAGGAGTATTTCTTTTAATATACTTACATAAATAGAACAAAATGCAAATTTTGGGTTCTATATATATATATATAGACTTTTTTTTTTTTTTTTTTTTTTTTTAATTTATTTAGGACAACAAGCAGTTACACTGGTAGCTTAAGCTAATACATATAAACGACAAATTACTTACTTACAGTGAAACCAACTACATTGTCCACAAATAATTAACAATGAATGTACCTTTACCGAAAGTACTTTCCACTATCAATTACATAGTATACTTAACATATAAGCAAATTTTGTAACTCTATTCAGAAGTAATTATATTTCTTATGTGTTTTTTAAAACTAGAGGGCAGACATGCAAATATATCAACGTCAGTAAAACTAGTGTTATACACATTCATTATCCTACGCAGGGGGCAGCGTTCTCCTGTATTGGTTTTACACTTTTTTGGTGCAAACAGACAACAAGATTCACACCTGTCTTAGAAATCCCCGTAGGGGTAGCCAGATTTGTTCACAAGGGATGAATCGATTGCCAGCCACAATCATCAGCTAATTTACCGACAAATAGTTCACCAAATGATGCAAATGTAAGCACAAACTTATGTCCGGCAACTAAGGAGATAATTCATCCGTGTGTGTAGTCTACGTACACTGGAACTAGGGTTTTACCTTAGAATATATAGGTACTAGTGGTGTGCTAGCCCTTACAGACCCAAAGAATAACCAAACGAAGTTTATAGAAATAAAGTAGTAATTGGAGCTATTTGAGACCCTAAGTAGGCAGTTATTTTAATATTTCAGTAATTTCAGGCCGCCATCTTGCTTTTTCAGGTGGCGTACAATTGTATTAACTTGGGCCTATTTGATCCACCGTCATAATTGTGATACTCACAATCGTGTTGAGCTGGCCTATATTACATGGGTGGCAAAATAGTCACGGACGTGGGTCTTGATTATTTATTTATAACAATAGTGCTATTTAAAATAGGTAATTTCAATAAATTAAAGTCACCAAAAGTATGCAATAATCTTTATTAAAATATTATCAAAAATCAAGTAATCATAAACTACAAATTCTATAAAACATCAGTCTGTTAGTTACCGTGCCTCTTTTTCTAGCTAATCTTAATACAATTGAAGGCCCTAATTCGACATACCTGTCCGGTAAATCTGTTGTTGCACCCTGGTAGATCCCGAAGTCCAGCACCAATCCTTGTGGAGTCGTCACAAGAGAGTTTTGTTGGGTACGTACTGCTTTTCAGATGTTAGGCCCGTAAAAGGAATAATTTTTTTCATCGATAGTGGATCTGTAGATTGTGCTTGGCAGCTGAAGGCAACGGTTTCTTACAGCATCTATAACTGGCTGTATTTTGCAAAGCTTGTAAGCTTTTTTCTGTTCGTCACTTACGTTGTTGTAATGTGCAACGTGCAGATTTACTCGCAATAGAAAAAGACGCTCGCAAGACATGGCATTAACTATCGGATCATTCTTAAATTTTTGATTGCAGTACATCTTCATAATGCTCATCATACCATGTACATCTTCATAATGCTCATCATACCATGGACTCTAAATAACTTTTCTTATAACGCTTGGAGTACAATGTTGCCGCATAGGCAGTCTTTTTTCGGCTTTGTAATATTGAGAAGTAGCACTAGCAAATCGCTCAAAGAGATCTGTAAAGTAAGCTTCAAAGTATTCAGCTGGTGATTTAGGATCTGGTAACTCTTCAGGCAATTCTTCAGGCAATTCTTTGCTGCGGAACCTTTTCTATAGCCATTCGCTTGAAATTTGGGGCTGGAGATCTGGCATTGCCTGTTCGTTCTCTTGATCTGACTCGGAGTCATTGGAAGAATACTAGTCTTCAAAGGGACAAAATAGCTCGTCATTCTCGTCGTCAATGACTTTTAAATCGGATTACTCCAACAATTCTTCAATTTCGTCCTCATTGATCACATTCCACCGACTGGTTATTCTGCCGACTTTATATGCTTTGGCCCGGTACGATACAATTGTGACGGATTTTTTTAGACATTGATTTTAATCAGAAATACCTAAAACAATACAGATATTTACTCGTATTTAGATAATTATATTCACTATTTAATATATTTAACAATAACATTTAATGGAATAATTATCTACGTGACAAAATGTATACTCACACGCCGGCTGGCCGTTGCTCGCGTCAAAACGAAAATTATCGAGCTCAAACTTGAATCACGCGAGGTAAGCTACTTATCTCGCTCACTCTAATGAAAGAGCATACGCGTCACAATCGTACGGTGTTAGGCCCGTTTAGATATTCATAAAATCACTATGATTTTTTTTGCTCAAAACAAACATCACGATCGTGTTCGCCGGGTCTGAAAGGGTTAAATTATTAAAAATGTAGATCCGCAGATACAGATCCGGATACGGATCATTGGCGTCAAGATCCGCGGATACGGATACGAATACGGATCTTTACTTTCTTACTCAATCGGTGTCGGTGCGCGTGGCCTTAAGATTTAAGTTTTGTTATAAAAGTGATCTTATAACTTTCTATAATAAATGTTACAAAGGTTTAAACTCAATTATTGATAATATTGTCTTCTGTTTACGCGAATATTATTCATTGAAATTAAACTACTATATACGGATTTTATCGCGTTGTTTACGAGTAGTAGTAGTGTAACAATTTTCAAAATTATGTAATTAAGTGTCAAATAAACAACGCGATAAAATCCGTATATAGTAGTTGAATTTCAATCACTTATTGATCTCATTGTAAAGATATTTTAATTAATATTTTATAATAACTTCCTATAGTATAGTAAGTGTTTAAATATATTATATTAGATACGTAGTTGATTTAGTTCCTTTAAGTTACGTACAGTATGGTATCGTATGTTAACTCACTACGATAAATGTTAATGCCTATTATTTGATTTCTAGAAATAAAAATAGTTTGATTTAAATGTAATATAGAATTGAATCTATGTATTGAAAATTAATAAGGTAAAACATCCGTCAAAAATGTAGCGGATAGGGATACGGATACTGATCCTTTTTCTCCCGCGGTTATCCGCGGATACGGATATCCGGAACATCACTCATAGGTACATATACAAATACAGAGCGCAAATCATTCGCTTAAAGTACCTTTCGACCGTGAGTAGCTGGATAGTACCAAAAGAAAAGTAATATTTCTTGTTGATAAGACCTCACTCACTAACTGACTTATCAACGCCCAACTCAAACCCTTGGACTAAGAAAGCTGTCACATTACACAGAGATATTTTGCTAATGATGAAGACAAGGAATATTTTTCAAAACTCGATCGAATTTCGAGATAGGGCTGAAATATTTGCTTTAAAGTTACCTTTGAAATTAAACTACTATATACGGATTTTATCGCGTTGTATATTTGACACTGTATTACATAATTTTGAAAACTGTTACACTACTACTACTATTAAAATTTACTAATTTTTAAGCTAATTAAATTTTTATCAAAACTATTAAGATTGAATTTAATTTTACACTTTCCCCGACGTTTCGGCTGCTGAACTAGCTAACAGTTTTCAAAATTATGTTATAAAGTGTCAAATAATATTCGCGTAAACAGAAGACAATATTAATTATAATTATGATACTAAATTTAAATTTGGCATGTAAGTAAGTCACTATAATAACTAAAAACTATTTTCAGGGATTTTCGTAATTTCTTGCAGATAATTATTAAAAAGCACTTAATAAAAGCCCAAGCACACGGCGCGCGGCGTCGCGGGCAGAAGTTAATACCAAATAAATAAAGATAAAAAATACGCTTGACATCTATGCTCCGGTTTCTACCTAATCCAAACACGAACTTCATTAATTATTACTGTGTGTACATAGTGTTATGGAAGCAAAACAGATTGTTGTGACAGGATGAACTAATAAATTAAGCGTCGTGTCGTGCCGAAATAATGTCGTTGAATATAAATCACAACTAACTTTATGTATGTAATGACGCCTACTCCCTGTAGGGGTAGGTACCATTTGATACGGTCGTACATAAGTGAAAGCTTAAAAAAAGGTATCAGGATCGTAATTTGTGTTACTACGTATACGTACGAACGAAATATACGAGTACATGTATAATTTTACGCCTACAGGTCATAATCGTGTGATATCGTGTGCGTTGCAGTAGGGAGTTTCATACAAAGAATACAGCACGGGTTGAGTTGATACGGTGACGATACATTTCCGAGTTGATATGTATGCTATGACCTTTAATCCGCGATGGGGAGGCATAGATGTATTACTCACATTTAACCTTCTATGATTATAGGTCACACATAATAGAATGCGAGCCTATTGCCATCTACCGGGCACTGTTGTTCTTAATCTCCTTAGGGCATTGGACCTGGGGCCTTACGACCGCAAGCAAATTTACCTAAGCATAAAGGGTCCAAGGAGGTAGTAATTAACATAACTTGTTATAAATTTTAATCCGCTGGCTTTCATGTTTAAAGCACGGTTGTAACTTGTACCAAACGTTCATTAGTTTAGTTATTGGTAAATTTTTTTCATTTTATATGTCCTTACAATTGTACCCGTCTGCCAATTTATGTGTATAAAACATAATTCACATTTCCATTTTATTTTGCCGACTGATTTATTCAAATACTTTTGCAAATAATATGTAGAAACGAATCTAATTTGATGTCGTCCAAGCGTGAAACACAATAATCACATTCGAAAAAAGTATAAAATAATTTTCGGCTCAAAAACAATTTATTATTTTTTGAGGAATGACTGACTGAATGACATTGAAGGAATTTATTGTACATGTTTGAATTACGATTATAATGATCGATTATTTTCAAATTGAGTGTTAATTAAGTTTTAAATATAGAATGTAGATCAGGAACTAAAGCCTAGCGGGCTCTTACAGCCGTTGACGATTTGAGGACTATCCACTTAATTATTATTAATATTAGGATAAATTAAGTGACTGATTGACTGATGGATATATTAACGCATAGTCCAAATTCGTGGAGATAGAGACTTGGCATTCTGCACTGAGCTTGCTTGAGTATACAACGTAGGCGACCACAAATTATTTTAAGATTTTCTTTTAAAAGATCTTAAATCCTAAGTTTCATAAATTAGTCAAGGCACAGCCCAAACTAAGAGACCAGTCTAAGAAAGGGTAACGTAAGTCTATAAGTATATTAACTTGAGGTACTAACGATTGGCTGTAATCAAAATTGCGTAGAAGTGTATATTTCTTTTTGTAATGTTTGTGATATTATGTAAAATTATTATTTTTATGTTTCAGTTACTTAATATTGTCTTCTGTTTACGCTAATGTTATTCATTAAAATTAAACTACTATATACGGAGAAAATAATTAAATTAGCTTAAAAATTAGTAAAGTTTAATAGTAGCAGTTTCTAAATTATGTAAAAATGTGTCAAATAAACAACGCGATAAAATCCGTATATAGTAGTTTAATTTCATTTACTTATTATGTGTAGTGGATAGTATCGTTTCGCAATATCCTGTTAAGATATTGTAAAGGTATTTAAATGTATAAAAAAGCGTCGTATTATTTACCACGTCCAACTGTAAAAAAACTGTCCGTTCGTGGTTAAAGTCGCTTGGGTACGATAAAACTGAATAGCTTTTAGATATAACCGCATAATTTTCCATACCTTGTGTAATACCATACCAGCTATACAATCATACCATATACACTTTATGCTCCTATCCACCACTATTGTTAATAGATCTGTTATAACACAAAACATTTTTCTGATCGCGAAGACTTGGCTCGTAGGGTTATCAAATCAATTCACTCTCGCACACAACACACACACACACACACTCATACACGCACGCACGCAAACGCACTCACGCGCATACGCACACACGCGCAACACGCGCACACGCACACACTCATACGTATACCCACTCACACATCTCCCAACATGACGTACATTCTCAACACGAACATACTAGCCCCACTCATACATATTCCACCTATTCAGAGCACGGAGAGGCTGGTAATCTGTAATACAGGACCTCCTAGTACAGAGACCAGTCTCCCACACAGACTATACATTCGCTGCTTTCTTGGATGAACTGTTTGTTTACGATGGCAAATATTATGTACTGTATGAGAGAACAAAATAAACAAATAATTTGAATGTTCAAGCAAATCGAAAAATCGCAAACGTAACTTTATTAAATATTAAGCGCATTAAGTTTTGTATTTTATTTAAAGTTAGACAAAAAAAAAAGGTTGTTGTCGTTTACCATTGAGAAAACCGTCATCCAGTATCAATGGACTGATCGGACTAACCATGACGATAACAAATCAAGTTTCGAATATTCGATTTTGTTTCGAATAGCAATCAAGAAAAACTAATTTATGGATACTCGGATGCAGCATACTGCGCGTTTCGAGTATTGGAAATTCTTTTTTGTTACAATTGCACATTGCAATCGTCTATGTGTGTATTTGGCTGCAATATTGTGAGGCGTAAATTTAATTTGCTAGGTGATTGCTTGACAAATTTCGGTTCCAAAAGACAGCCGACGCGACGGGGCAGACTTAAACGGAGATGGCAGGATAACTTGGACGTTTTTGAAAGGGACTGACAGGGGATATCTTCAAACAAAGTGGTTCGATAATCCTGGGGAGAGGCTTTTACCCAGCAGTGGAAAATAACAGAAGTATAAGGAAATAAGAAACAGTTTCCTCTTTGTCCGATGCCTCTCAAACTCCAACCTACTTTACTCATGTTATATTGTAAAGCCTCTGCAACAATTTTCAGTACATTGGTCGAACGACAAAGTCAACGTCCCCTGCGGTACAAACCTATTCAGCCATCCGCTACGCCGCCAGAATCAATAATGAAGCGAACAACGCATCAGGTGCAATAATACTTTTTAAACGAACAATTTATAGTTGAATCGGTGTGAACGGTTTTCGTTTAGTTTTTTTTAGTATGCTGGTATGCCTGTTGGTTTTATTGTAGTCTTTGTAAAAAGGATTTTTAATATTATACAATGTTAATGGGAAATATTGGAGATACATATATTTGATAACTAGCTGTGATCGATCATCTAAGAAGAAGGCTTAACCTATCTAAAAAAAATTAAACGGGTTTCGATGTAGTTCTTACGATTACACAGCTAGGGTTTCATAGAAACCACTAAGCTAAGTTTCATCTTATTCAGTTCAGTTGAACCGTAGATATGATGAATTGTAGATAATATCAGTATAATATTTAGAAAAACAATCGAGGATTCAACTTCATGCGAACAAAGTCACGGACACAATCTAGCATATTATAATTTAAAAGCTATAAAGCCAAATACAAAGGTACATATAATACATGCTGCCTGAAGGAGTTTTGGTGTAAAAAAAAAATTGTTTTTATACAGCAAGGACTGGTAGACACAGCATTATAAGCCCCCTATCAAGTGGAATCTACATAAAACTTAATTGGCAAGATATGCCTGTATTACAACGCCGTCCTATTAGGGCTTTAAGATATAAGTTTTCTTTGAAACAATAGGAATAACAAAACTTAGATGAATAGTAATACAAAAAACAAATAAATCATAAACAAGCTAACAGTATTATTTGCTGAGGTCAGCGAGAGTATGATTTTACTAGTCTTTAGTTCGCGGAAAGAATAAGCATTGCAGTTCATCGTGGCAATGCTGCCAGTCTTTTGGGCACTCACACTGACACACTGATGAATCATATAACGCCTATTAAAGGATATTATATTTACTTTTAAAATAGTTTTTATTTCTGTTATATAATATTTTAGGTATAACTTAGTAATATTAGTATTAGTTTAGTTGGTTAATAAAATATTTTTAACTAGTCAGAAATTATACAAGTATAAAATAATGTTGCTAGTCAGAAAATAAACTTCAATTATGATTAAGCAAACATGTCTGGAATATTTCTGTTACTCAGAATAGAAACATATTAAATATGCTTATTACGCATTCCATTGTTTCGAGGACGTGTTTTTAGACCTTTATACAAGTTAAATTTAGAGTAAATAGTTAAATATATATTATATAATTTCATTTCATTTCAAATATAATTTGATTGATTTTGTATAAACGAAATATAAAAGGCTTTGCAAGAAACATACAGTCATTGCCATTTACTTGGTGATGGTACGAATGATCCGGCTCGCCCAAAGAATGACCGTCCACTTCATATCATAAGCAACAAGCATCTCCTCTTTCAAGCGCAAGAGTACTAGCATTTGTAAGAGGTTCGGAAGCTCACATTTCTAACTTTCTTATTTCTTTTCTTTCATCTATCATCTTTTCCTTTTTATAGGGTCGGCAAGCATTCAAAGGCAACGAAAATAGCTTTTCATTAGGCATGTTGTTTGCTATTTAGCCAACTTTTTTGTTTAAAAATAACAAAACATAGTTTGTATATTTATTGAAAGTTCATAGTTGTGGACTTTAGTTTAATTTAGATAGCTAAACTAAACATTTAGTATTTCCGTTTTTCTGTTATGACATTTTTTGCCAGCAGCACGAAGTCTCGAAATGTGTCCGGTAGATGTTAATAGACTTTTATTACCTGGTACCTTAACCGGAAATAACGAAATGTGGATGTATAATTCATCTGCCAGTACCTTTGTCTATGTTTATAGATATATGAGTTCAAATGAAAACGATGGAAATATGTGATATCCAAACTAATATTATAAATTAGAATGTAAGTTTGTTTGTTTGTTACGCATTCATGCCCTAACTACTCGATCGATCATCATGAAATTTCGCATATACTTTGTCAAGCACATAGGGTACCTTTCATTTAGAAAAAAGTGCTGTTACTAAATTAACCTAACCTACATTTATGCGAGCGAAGCCTTGGGTAAAGTCTGTTACAAATTGTGATAAAAATCACACGTTCTGCATGTATGACAATGTGCTTTGCAATTAATTGCATCGTTTAGGCGCCATTCTTACGAAGCACCGCCGCGCGTGGAATACGGAATGAATCGGATAACGTACCAGGCACCGGGTTTTCATTACAGGCTTTCAAGGATTCTCAATCCCTACTCAAAAGGTATAAATGTACGCGTAATTGTATCTGTTTGCTTATGCTTATGTTTTCTCAATAATACATCTGTTTATATTTTTGGTGTGAAATATCGACTAACACATACACTCTTATAAAAGAAGCGGCATCAGCAGCACTTTTAAAAAGTAACATCTGACAAAGTTTGTACTTACTAAAGGCTTCTTTTTCAAAAATATAAATAATGGATACAAAAAATAAACGACAAAACACTCTATTTATACTAATATTATTTGTTTTTCATTAACATGCGAAAGAAACTTCATCTTTCACGTCTAAACCTCTGAAATGATTATAATAAATTTAGCAAGTAGGTAGTTTATATCCTGGAGGAGGACATAGGCTACCTTTTATCCCGATATAAATCGCGAGATTTACGCCGCAGGCAAAAACTAGTCTTGAATATTGAACACCCATTACAAAAGCATATACATTTGCCAATATATCTATCGTATCTAGCAGATAGATAGAGGTATGTGATGGCGGATATGGCACTAATTACGGTTAGTAATTATGCAGGGGAATGCAATTACACGTTAGTTAATCATGATAGACGATGGAGCATGTGATATGATACAGTAATCTATTAGTTGTTATACTTGGTCATCGGTCAAGATTATCGGTATCTATTCTACTATAGATATCAAATATTATTATTACTAGCGTATTAGCGATAGCTCAGTGGGGAGACCAACAGACTGCAATGCAGAGGGTCTCGGGTTCGAACCCACGTCGCGCACCTCTGACTTTCGGAAGTTATATGACTTTTCGAAATTATGTGCGTATTGATTGATAATTATCGCCTGCTCCGTGCCTCGGAGAGCACGTTAAGCCGTCGGTCCCGGCTGCCATGAACATCTATGGCATTCGTAATTGGGAAAGTCAGTACCCTCTAATATCCTGACACTGGTCTAGCCTTAGGGTATCGTTAGCCTTCGGGTTGCGGAGGTCAGGTGGCAGCCGCTCCGTGTAAAAACTGATATCCAGTCAAATCCGGTTAGACCAGAAAAGCCGACCCCAAGTGACTTGGGAATAATAAAGGCTAAGAGAGAAGAAGAATAAATTGCATAATTACCAAAACGCTTCCTGAGATATAAAACTCACTCTTACTTTTATAAAGTATCTCTTTACCAAAATCACATTGATTCTTTGCTGTGTGAAAGCATTTATTAAAAAAACAGCTATAATTGATACATGAATAGTTCACCTAAGTTACAAACAATTTTATTATAATATAAATTGTTGTGTGCGATTTTTATGGCAGGTACGACTAGACTCTTTATTATGACCTTTAGCAAGCATCCTACGTTTTGGCACTGATAAACAATACTGAAGTACCTATCAGGCATATCAGCACTATTTATGAACTGTCCATCTACTGGCCACGGGCCTCTTCTTAATGAGAAAAAGATTAGGCACTGGTCTGTCATAGATTAGTGCGGGTTGGCTGACTTCAAACATCTTATGAGAAGATATGCAGCTTTCCTTATAATTTTTGTCTTCAACCTTAAACCAAAGGTAACAATTAATTATTTAATATGCATATAATTTCAAGAAGACAGAGAGGCGTTAATTCTATCACTCTGGCAGGCCAACGGTCTCTCAATACGCTTGCTTCTAACACTTGCTCCTGATTTCAGAGCTTAACTTATAACGCAAGATATATGTATGTCCATATCCTTGTTTACACAGCAAGCAAATTGAATAAATCAATTAATCAGGTTGGTTACACAATCTTCCAGCCGTCAAATCTCAGATGGAGCACTTGTGTTTACAAATTTATATGTACATATGTATCTGTGCATCAGCAAACACACTGAGCTGTAAATGAAAGATTTTAGACATAGCCATATTGATCTGATGGTCTTAAGGATGTACTTTATATATACGTACAGACTCACGTCTGCTATCCGGGTACACCTCACCACCACCAACAAAAAATATTAACATATTTATTATTTATACGAATTCCATAAATAACTACAAAGTTAGCCTTACGCATGAATATCCCTATAGCAGGAAGCATACGTGTATAGCGCACTCACATCATGTCAACCATTGAGAGTACATGAAGGATAAATCAATGAAAGTGAATTAGGCAAAAGATGTATGCCTAGATTATGATCTAGGCATACTTCTTTAATTAGTAACAACTAGTTCAAAAAACCATTGATAAATACCTAGTGTGATGTGAAGGTTGGATGAGAAAGACCTTGACTAATGTTGCCTGATCATATAATGAACGTTCTGAAAATAATAATAATAATACTAATATTCTATCACATACACAGAACACCATCTAGCCCAAACTAAGCAGAGCTTGTACTATGGGTACTAGACAATGGATGAACATACATATATGCTTTTTTTGGTAAATACGTATTATACATAGAAACACCCAGACCAAGACAAACATCCATGTTCATGCACACAAATGTTTGACTTGTGCGGGAATCGAACCCGCGATCTCAGGCGTGACAGTCTTTTACACTAACCACTGCGCCATCGAGTCGTCAAAATATAAGTGGGTAGTTTTAGGCTCCCTCCGGAAGGAACATTTATTTTAAACGGGGAGCATGTAGTCGCGGTTCCGGGTCGAACAAAACTTTATTAGATTTTTCTGGAATTGTCAATAGCAACGAGAAGCATCGAAATGTCCCCGGTAGGCGATAATAGCCTCGCTCCCTTGAGAGAATTGAGAGCGTAATGCACTTCTGGCTTCTTCTTCCTTCGTACTATGTACATATATATATACCTAAAGGTATATACATATAATGATAGATATGGTAATTCTTGGTAAATAAATTCAAATGAGAATAATTTGAATTTATTTTCCAATATAATGTAGTGAAAACTACGATTGCGTATTCAGAATGCTTATTTATTTGATTATGATGAGAGTATTTATAATACAATATTAAGCATGTGTCAGCATACACATATACACACATGTAAACAGAAATATCTATTACTAAGTAAAATATTAAATAATGATTCAGCACAATTGAAAAATACAATTGAGGTCGTAAGTACGTCTAAAATATTGAGGTGACATAGTTGAAATGTGCCTACAATAAGATAGGTATATATTTTTATTTATAACGACAATGAATTTAAAATCCTTTTAGTGTTTTAAATTGACGCACTTTCAAATATTATGGCTTTTATCTTTAAGGAAACTTGATCATTCTGGAACAAAGTTTAATTTTACCAGCAAGATTGCTTTTCGTTTTAATATAGATAAAATAAAAAATATGCAGTAAGTATATTTTCTGGGATCATTTTTTACTATCTTACGATGTGCCAATCGGAGGCGCAGCAGTAGTGAATGCGATTGCAAGGTTCTAGGTTCAGGCCCCGAGTACAGGCAAAATAAAAGAAATTATCAGTTGCAAATACAAGTCTAAAACTGTGCTACGTTAACGGAAATCTCTATATATTATATACGTGAAGCAAAAACTTTGTATCCCTTTTTACGAAAATTGCGCAGACGGAGGAGTATCAAATTTGGCACAGTTAAAGTTTATATGGAGAAAGAGTGGCAAATCCTAATATTTTTATAAAATATGCATTAGAAATACATTAAATCAATGAAAAAACACTACAAACGTAACCATGCATTGACACACGCAGTCGAATGGCGTTCGTAGTAATTCGGCATGGTTCAGTTAATGTCGTACAATTCTTCGTAACTATGGTTACATACCTTAAGTACCTATTGCAATTACGCGTTATATATAATAACGATCATACTTAAAATTAAAATCAATAAGTATGGCCGAATTTAGACCACTTGGCGACCGCTAGTTATAATAATGCCGCGGAGAGAAGCATGTGAAGCGCAAATGCTTTACTCATTAACCAAGCAATTCTGATTCGATTCTATAAATAATGATAAACTAGAAAACATAAAGGTAAATAGTATGACTTAATTTAAGATACTCTCAGTGAAATTGCAGTATAGCAATGTGTGAATTTGCTTAAAGCAAATGAAACACGGTTACTTGCAAGTTTGGCGCCTCTACTGTATTAACTGTACCGAAGAATAAATACTGTAGTCGACTGTGTACGGTTTTAAATGTTTTCGAGGGAAGTCTAAATACTTATTACTCGGCTGTGGGGATTCTGGTACATTGTTGTTTGCTGTAAAGTTTTTGCTAACTTTAGCTGATATTTTATTAATGTTAATCATTTAAATAGTATATTATTAGAGAAATCCTTAATATCTTAATTAATAGAGCATGAGCCCGTGACGATCAGACCTTCGTTATATTATAAAACCTAAACCTTTCTCTGTGTAATCTAATCTACATTCTATGTAATGAAATATGTAATCTAATACAGGTAAAAACGATTCACGACTACGAAGTTTGAATCACCTTTGCTTTGAAAGGTAACAGGTAGTAAAGGTGTATAAAATTGCACCGCAAATTTGTTAAAGTACCTATAAACCTTAGTTTTAATATATTTTATTTAGAATAATATTAGAAATCACATTACCCATTGTCAGACACGTACAGTTGCAACCCACTGTCAGACACCCTTAAATTATAATTATAAATTACGTCATAGTATAAAAGCTGCATTTTATAACCTATCCCTCTACTGATTAACTTAACAAAATCTATCCAAATTTGTTAATATTCATATTTTTCTTACCGTTAAACAAACATTGGATCCAATTATTCAGAGCCCAATGACTTGTACTTAGATATAATCGATCGTTGACCTTTCTGGCTGAAAGAACGCGATCAATTGGAATTATTGGGCATTTCCAAATGGCTTCAATATAAATAGGTAGGTCCTGTAACATTTGGAAACTGAAGATTAAGGATGGACACCTTTAATCTTCAGTATTGTCTTCATAATTTTTTTTGTAAACATTATTTGCATTACTAATATTCCTGTTAGCCCCTCGAAGCCTCGTAGCTCCTAAATGTTTGTACTACAAGTGAGTACATCGGTAAAGGTAAGTTTATTTTTAAACACAACTCCCGCAATAGGAATAATTGTATCATGTGGGAATTTACAAACATTCAAACAACGGACTCAAGGAAGATCCAGAATAACAACAACCATTTGAGGATCACATAAATGTTTGTCTCGTGTGGATTCGAACCCACAACACTTGGCGCAGTGGCAGTGGCGAGGCGCCCACTTAAACCACTACGCCTTCCGTGCAGTTATGTTTCGAAACGTTAAAGTTTGGAAACTGAAGAATAAGAATGAGATGCGGTATCCATCGATTTTTAAAGATTACTTATCCTTGAAAGTTACCAGCGTTCTTGTTAATTCCTAGAGCTACCGTAAATGCTCGTGCTACGAACGGGTCTACGTCGGAAGTGCAATGTGTGGGGATTGAAACCACGACCTCTTAATTGCAAGTCTAATGCCTTATTCATTAAGCTACGTTCGTTTATTACACACATAAAATAGAGTTCTAATTAAGTTTTAAAACCTTGTTTATTAGCTATAATATACCTAGTTGGTAATAAGGTACAATGCTTGAATAAAGCATAATGTATTTGCCTATAAAAATTATTTGTTAAACTCCGTTTAATTGTTTTGAATTATATTTGTACTGTCATATAATAATAATAATGTCCCCCAGACCGATTTCGGTCACGGCGGCCAATCTTAACGGAGACTGGCCATCTGCGCAGGAGATATTATAGTGCACAAGCATGTGCACAAACACAAGTGCACTCTCTGTTCCCTAACTCTCATGATCCGATGGGACGGTAATCCGACACGACCGGAGAGAGATCAGGCGCAGGACCAACGGCTTTACGTGCTTTCCGAGACACGGAGGTGTCCAACACCGCCAACTTCCTAACTCCAGGCTGTTATTGAGATTTCTTAACAGAAAACCCAATAACTTTTTGTTGGCCCGACCCGGGATTCGAACCCGAGACCTCATGCACAGCAGTCACGTTCACTACCGCTGCGCCACGGAGGCAGTTAGTATTAGTAGGACTGTCATATAACTGTGTATACAAATGTTGTAATTTTTTGTTAAATAATTAAATTAAAAGACTGCATTTCATTGACGCTCACGCGTTTATCCCAGAACGATTAGGCAGAGATGTAGCACATCTACGTATCGCCAGCTGTGTTTTAGGCTATAAAGAATGAGTCTGTCGTATATCGGGCACAGCTGTTAGGCCCGTGCCGCTTTTAGGAATGTCTTACCAGAAGAATTCATCAACACTTTGTTTAATCCAGACATTTATACCAGGACCTCATACACAGTAGTAAGCAAAATTAAAATGGGATGAGAAATAAAATAAAATTGCAATAAACATTCCATCATAAGTATTTATATAAAAACTTCTTATAAAAGCTTTTTTTTTGACGACTCGATGACGTAGTGGTTGATGTAACCGACTGTCACGCCTGAGGTCGCGGGTTGGATTCCCGCACAAGTCAAACATTTGTGTGCATGAACATGGATGTTTGTCTTGGTCTGGGTGTTTCTATGTATAATATGTATGTATTTACAAAAAAAAGTATATATGTATGTTTAACCAGTGTCAATTTCATTCCGTCATAACTATTGATATATAAACATTTTCTTTCATAAAAGCTTTTAATTTAATAAAACTCACTTTAATATTGGTCTTTTCGATTGGAAGCTGCAGAGTTTCAGACAGATTAATTAGTTAGTAAAAAGTGCATATCAGTCCAAGAAAACCTTTCACAGTGCAATCAGTTCAGATAATTATTCCTAGTCACCAGGATTCATCATTTCATCAAAATGATTTCCCATATAAATTTTCCATTTTCCAATTTTGAAGCGGACATATCAATATTGTGAGCCGTTATTCAAAATTGCGATAGTACGTTGAAGGGTATGAATATTTATTGATAGGATCGAAGTATCCATTATTTTGATAATAAAGGTACCTTTTGTAAAAATAGGCGAACACAATAAGGAGTA
This sequence comes from Catocala fraxini, assembly GCA_930367265.1. Taxonomy (NCBI): domain Eukaryota; kingdom Metazoa; phylum Arthropoda; class Insecta; order Lepidoptera; family Erebidae; genus Catocala; species Catocala fraxini. The sequence goes on from OV884029.1 coordinate 8,375,350, forward strand.
CACAATACAAAACTATGTTTATATGTTTGTGCAATTTTGTGTATATTCTTTGTCGGAGATCCTTAATAAATAAATAAATAAATAAATCCTATATTTCCTCAAAGGCATAGATAGTAGGATATTTCTAAAATATCGCCAGGTTCGTTTTACTTACCTCGTAAGATGCGAGTCTATTGCCATCTACTGGGATATTGCAAACTTTGTAGCTGCTGCTACTATAGTGTGTAGAGGAACAGGGCGTGATGTCCCTCTAACACAAAGGGAGGATCCTCCGATTAGGCTAGTTGATCGTGCCTGGCGGGCCGCGGCCTTACGGCTGATGTCCGGAGCTTGTATATATACGTAATCTCTCTGTAAATGTTACTTGTGCGATTCAAAACTGTACGACGTCATGTTAAGCTCGATTGTATAAAGCGCCATCTGTTGAATGTAGGTGGAACTTCTTCGTCTGTGCGGAGTCGCTACAAGTGTATTTCCTAATATAATAAGCCAATTACACTGTAATTGGCCCAGGAACAAAACAAATGCGCGATGGTCAGCTAGTAAATTATAATACTGCAGATGGTTGATTGAGCAGTTTGCATGGATGCTTTGTTCTTGACACAGTCGCTGCGCCGAGCGTCGAAAACTGTGCGATCCACAAATATTATAGTCTCTAATATCACTCCCGATAAGGGCATTATACCTACTGCGGTAGTTACCTTTAAAAACAATACTTAGTTTACACGTTATATTATACGATAAATATTCAAAACGTCAAAATGGAAATCGACATCGCTTCGGGATAGCCGAAACGTGAATACGCAAACGACACATTGGAATATAAGTTGAACGGAAAGTTTGGCTTTTTACGAGGCTATCCTCTTTTATTGTCCCTGTTGTTATGTGATGGAACGCTTTTGTAATATCTAGGCAATACATTGAAAGGAATAAAGGAAATTTATTTTTGTCATTAAATAGTAACGAGTTATTTCGAGTATTTGGTTTCATATACCTAATAATAAGATTGCATGCATATAATAAGAATATATGCAGCGATAGCCTAGGGGGAGACCGTTGGACTGCCATGCAGAGGTCTCGAATGCGATCTTAGGGCACGCATCTCTGACTTTTCGAAGTTATGTGCGTATTAAATAGTTAATTATTCGCTTATACGGTGAAGGAAAACATCGTGAGGAAACCTGCATGTCTGAAAGTTCTCCAAAAATGTTCTCGAAGATATGTGAAGTCTGCCATCCCGCACTGGGCCAGCAGGGTTGACTATGGCTTAACCCTTCCCACACTGAGAAGAGACCCATGACTAGCAGTGGGACAATATAATACAGGGCTGATATTATACAAACATATAACATAGTCGCACGCCTATATCCTTAAAGTTGAAGACAGACGTGTATTACACCCAGTGCCTCCGTGGCGCAGCAATGCGACTGCTGTGCATGAGGTCTCGGTTTCGGATCCCGGGTCGGGCCAACAAAAAGTTATTGGGTTTTTCAGTTAAGAAATCACGTAAGCCTTGCCGTACCTCGTAAAGCACGTAAAGCCGTTGGTCCTGCGCCTGATCTCTCTCCGATCGTATCGAATTACCGTCCCATCGGACCATGAGAGTTAGGGAACAGAGAGTGCACTTGTGTTTGCGCACACACTTGTGCAATATAATATCTCCTGCGTAGTTGGCCAGTCTCCGTTAAGACTGGACGCCGTGGCCGAAATTCGGTCTGGAAGATATTATTATTATTACACTCACATATTGCAAGTTAAGGTTTTAGGTAGCATACAATAGGTGATAAGCCTATTGTGAACTAAAGCACGCAGTTACAGACTTTGTACTGCTACTGAGATTCTCTTAACCTAAATACCCAATAACATTCTGTCTGACCCGGAGATCAAAGCCAAGATTTCATGCACATCAGTTGCATACACTCCTCATATTCCAATGTACGTATGCATTCTAAGTTTGGTCTTCGATAGAAACACAGTATTCTGTATATATCGATCAAATCCATCGCTGAAATGGCCGATCAGCTTAAGTGATGCAGGAAATCTTATCCGAACTGCAATCGGGTCAAGTGCAGAGAGCGCCGAGATTTGCAATTTTGCGAACTATTTCCCTTCAAGCTGGTGTGCTTGTTACTGAAAATGTAGTTTGTGATTTTCTTCGTTCGATGACGTCTAGCAGTACACGTGTATTGATGAAAACTTGGTGTATTTGAATCTTTACAGTTCTGCATGGATGGTGTAGTGGTTTAAGGATTCGCTTTACTACTGCAACAGCGCTGAGTGCTGTGATTTCGATCCCTACACAGGACAAGAAAACTTATGTTTCAAAAATAGGTAGTCGTTTCTTGTCTGGATATTATTTGTGTTCGTTGTTTGAATGTTTGTAAAATCTATCGCGACACAGGAATTAAACCTAGTGTGGCAGTCGTCTTTTTTAAATAAAAGAAAATATATTAAATTATATTACTTACTGATTACTACTTACTTATTCAGCGTTATCGTTATCTGTTTAAAACGCTCATAACTTTGAAAATACTAAACTCGAGTCTTCTGCGTGACATTCCAATGGTATATAATATTATTGATATAGAGCATGCCATGTAGCAGTACTACGAATATGTCGTAGCGAATTAGCATTATTAGATGCAAACATTTTACAATTTCATATTCCTCAGAAGCAGGTTACGAGTTCTTAATATTCATGCAAATATAAAGTACGTTCTTCATACCTTATCCAGAGTTATATTTCGCGGTATATATCGGATTTCATACATTTTAATATAAGGACTATTACATATTGGCGTCGACGCGATAAAAAACGTCGCGTCAATTTTGTCTTGGGAAGATATTTTTGACCTGAGAGAGAGTTCTCGCAATAAAGTCTGTTCAAAATAGAGTTCCGATCTAGTCTCAGTGCCATAAATATCACTTAATTTTCACCTAAATTAAAATGAACGTCACATTTGAACATATATTGTATTCTAGTTCACATTTGATGTGTATTAGACTATATCGGAATTCTATTTTGAACATATTACGAATTGGTTCAAAGGTTACAGCGATATCCTCGCTTTAAACTTGCAATTTTGCTTGAGACTGGTATTAGTCGGCAAAAAAGTTTTGCCATTCTACAGAAAATCGTAACTAAAAAATCTTGTGTACGGTAAGTAGGCTTTTCAGGCTCCTTAAGGTTCTTACAGCAAAGCGCATGCTTTGCTTTGAGTAGGGAATCAGTGTTTTCGTCGCTTACGGTGTCGGTACAATTTTTTTTTAGGTATTTTGAGATAGCTGAATATCTTAGGCGGGCAGCAGAATTCCCTAGGTTGTATAAATAAATTAGACCTTAAAGGATGTGTTCATTCTTGCATATATGGAAAGCTCGTAAGTAATAAGTAAATAACTTAATATAAGCGTTTCTGACTTCTTTCATCTTTAATAGTGTACTGAGTTTCCAGTAGATCTTAGTTAGAAGCAAACTAGCTTATTTTAATCTTATGATATTTCTTTTAATGAAATCTCACCCCGGGTAAAAGAAAATTAAAACAATAAACGAGTTGTGTATTTCCTACACGTGCCGTTATTTGCGCACATGTTTTTATTTTTGTAGTAGTTTCGCTTGCGGCGGCTTCGCTGGCGCACATTCACGGTAACGTATAATGAAATAAAAATTATTCCACGTGCCATCCAAAACATTAGTTATCTTTGTGCTAAGTTCCATACGTGATTGAGTAACAAACATCCAAACCTCCAAGCACAAACTTTTTTTTAATGATAATCAACATAAACTTTAGTTCACGATGATTAGATTCCCTGTTGCATAGGATTTACGCCTATTCTCAAATTTCTTTAAGCACATGTCGAAAGTGAAGCTTTTTAAGATCTTACGCTAAAATCTTTGTATATACTGGGTCAACACATAAACATAACTATTCCCATTGTCAGTGTGTTTCGAAGAATACGCGGCTTTATGAAGATCTGATGAAATTGGTTTTGTTAGCACTAACTCACGTAACAACTTTGATAGACAATAAGACGTTATACCTCTGAGCATCTATGTTTATACCGTATCTTTTTTGTGCCACCACCTGTAAGAAAATTGTGACGTCACAAAAGCTTATGATGACATAATTCAAACAGTTTGGAATATCTTAAACATGCCTTAGAAAATCCAATCTCTAAACAAAATCTAAAACTACCCTTAAACTAAAAAAGTTTGATATTTATTTTACTTCTGTACAACTTTGACATTGATGGAGGACGCTTCTTACTATTCGGACACGAGGTTTTCAGCAGTCAAACTTTTAAATTAGTTTTGGTTATTCTTAAGATTTGATGAAATACCAATTAAATCAACTAGTACCTATTATTTTATAAACATTTAAACTTTCGCGTTGTATAATATTGTCTTACGTTTACGCGAATGTTATACATTGAACGCGTATTTAAAGTTTCAAAATTATGTAATAATAGTGTTTTATAAAAAAATAAACAACGCGATAAAAGCCGTATAAAGTAGTTTAATTTCAATTTCGCGTTGTATTAAATTTATAAATCTATAATTCATGACGGGGATCGTGTTAATGATCATAATGTATATTGTTTACCTATTTGATGTTTGATGTTTCGACCAGGGTGCGTAGCCAACATACAAAGTATATTTCGTTTTCAGTTGGTTTAATAGCTATCCATATATCCACACTACCTTTTAATTTTTTTTTTAAAAATTTAATTAACTTAAAAATTAGTAAAGTTTAATAATAATAATAATAATAATATTTTATAATAATAATAATAATAATAATAATATTTATTTAAATAATAGGTACAATAATTTATAATAAATGACTAATTAATTTATAAAATACATTTGTTGTTGTTTTTTATGTAGTGTTTTCCTATTTTTTATGTAGTGGGTAATTCGTTAAAATTATCTTAAGTAACAAACGATCAGTGCGATAGCATGGCCTTAGTAAGATACGGTATAGTGGGTGGAAATCTAAAAAAAAACAATATAATACAATTTTATCTGTACCTACTGAAAACATTCTTATTTTGCTATGGTTATAATATAATCCTTTGGAACTTTTCTGGTTCCGTCTACCGAGCTTTCCACACTCCGTGCTACTAAGATTTTTTTAACAGAAATATCCTATAACACTATCAGATTCACTGCCTTACAATTGGCCAAATTTTAACTATTGCACGTAATTTTAGTTTGATATTTCTCACTTTTATTAGTATCGATATATAAACAGGCGAAGACAATACAGTTCAGACCCATTTTCGCTTTAGTTTGTCATCTGATTTTCTTTTATTAACCGATTTTTGTGAACCGATTTTATAGAATCCTTTTTATTTAAAAGCACGACTTCAACAATAACAGTAATTGCACATTATGTTATCCTAATAATTTGATTGTCTTTTAAGTAGCCTACACATAATATATTTAAAAATGTTTGCTTAGGTGAAATCTAAATAAATATTTTAATAATTGTTTATTAGTCATAGGTAAGTGTTGAGTTAGATTTGAAGTTGGTGGGTACCTATCTAATTTCTTGCGTAGTAAACGCATAGATTGTACTTTAGTTGAAAAAATAAGTTGATTGTAAGTAGTAGACATAAGAATACGCAATTATTTTTAACAAACAGTTAAAAAGTAATTTGTATTTTTGTTTTAGAATATACTTTTTTGAAGTCAGTTTCTTCGGATTCGGGTCTTTTTGTAAAATTTTTAGTTTGTTTGTATCCATCACCGAGGCTAAGTGTCACAAAAAGTAGAGAGAAAATAGATTATGGTCAAATTTCGTCCACTTGACGAACACTTTTTTAAAAGATGTTTGAATATTGTACAGTCTATTAATTTCTTTTCGTTATTTGTAAGTAGTTATTGAAAATTGATTTATGTACTTAACACAAGATTTTGCGTGCGGCTTTGCTCGCGTTAATTTAGTATTTGTCAATAATTTTCTATCCCTCGGAAACAGCACTGTTTCTGGATGAAAGGTACCTTATGACCTATTCTGTACCCCTGACAACGTGTTTGCAAGCTTTCATGATGATCGGTCAAGTAGTTAAGGCGTAAAAGCATAACAAATTGCAACAACAAGCGTAATAAGTTAGGTTTCCAATATTAACAACAAAATATGTTAATACTATTCCATCAGATTTCATAATCTGTATAAAATTTGCTAAAACGCATACTGTCCATCGCGGCATTGTTTGCCAAAATTTAAATATGGATGGTATAAATTGTAAACAGTCGGTTAGTTCCAAAAGGATCGATGTAATGCAACATGAATATAAAATGAAACTGTCTACACTTTTTGATAGTTTACTGTGCACTGGTGCCAACTCTGAGGTTCGATAGTAGTAGGTTTAATCAATAACTTTTCAAACAATGATCTGCTTTTTTTAATGAGAATTGCAAAATCGTCGCACGTTATACTGGAATTCGACCTACATGCGAAGGAACCTCTACAAAAGATTACAGCCAAAATAATATTGAGTTGTGTTCGTGTTGTAAGTAGAGTTTTTAGGCCTTCTTTTGTAGAGGTGCTGTAATTGTGTAAAGAGGAACAGCCGTATTGGTCGTTTTTATTAAGTCAATGTAGGTACATTGATTCCGTTTTTGGTGAGTAGCATTATATGATCGGGTTTGGGTATTGAAAACAGAAAGGAAAAGCTAGTAGATTTTTACATTAGTTGATAAGCAAACTACTTATTTTATACCCATATAAAGCTAGTCAAGTAAAAAACAATTTGACTGCTCCTAAAACGTGAAATGGTAATTCAATAAAAAAATATTAATTAGATTATTTTTTTCTTTATTAACTGCGCATTAGTTACATTTTTAATTTTTGATATCTTCGCAGTTTAGCTGAGTACTGTAAGGGAACTATTGGTTTAAACATTGCTTGGCTAATACTGGCGCTTCAATTCCAATAAGCCCACGATTACAATTCTTCATGCTACAACATCATGTTTCTATCTAACAATCATAACATTTTTGATCTAGAAATTATAAATAATGTAACAAAATTTACGACAGGATGAAGCGTACCGTATATAAAATATATCGCGAGATGTGCACTCAATTTTATAGCTAAGTAGCTGTGAAATTTACCTTTAAACCAAGACAGAGAACAAGTCATAAACACCTTTACGAGTAGTTGCTTGATAACAAAAGCGCCGGAGAGGCACATAAGATATTTCAAACTTCCTCTCTATATTTAAGCACAAGCGAAAAATCTGTTGCTTGTTACTACAAGTTTTTTGTATACTCTGTTATAAAAACTAAGCAAATATTCCCAAAATATAAGGGCCAGTGTATATGCAGCAATCTAGGACACATTGATTCATATTATTTCGCAGACTGTATGAAGTAGAGTCAGTATACTCAACTGCTGACCTGGATGGATAATGATTGCATTTCGAAACGATTAGTGTGAACAAGCAAAAATACTGCATAGGTAGTCTGTCAGCTTTAATTCTATCGCGAAAGCAATTATATGTTTGATTAGAATTATCTGACTTCATCGCAACTTCTTTTCACGTCGCAACAACAAACAAAATTCTTGTATATATTTTCAAACCTCCTGAAAATACGATCTAACTCTACCCACGGCCACGGTAAACTCCCGGCCTGTTAATTAGTTACCGGAATGTTTTGCGATCACTTGTTTCCACATCGAATTTTCAGATCGCTACTTATTAAAAGTTTGTCAACGACAAAACTGCTCAACGATTTGCTCGATTCAGCTTTCAACTTGTTCATAATACAATACTTTAAAGTTCGCAAATTGTGACTCTAGTTCGATCTATTATACGAATCCTTCCGAAAGGCTTTTTTAAAAAAACTAAATATTTACGGCTAAAATAAAATATATTGTTGGTCTCAAAACACGAGGTTAAATATGATACAAAATTGGACACTGAGTCTAAAGGAAATTGGCACAGGTAGAATTAGAAATAAAAAAATGAATTGTCGCGACGAAAGATTGGAGAAGACTGGCTCTCAGAGCAAGAGCGCGGTGCTTGAATGCCGTATTGCTGATGCAGCAAAACGATGTTACAGTGTAGCTAGGGTTGTCAGCTATATTTATGTGATGTTAGTATTTTTACTAGCATTTTGGGTATATAACAGCCCCCCGGTTTAGAGTAAACTACACGGTCTTTTATGTGTGAGTTTACGTAAAAGCAGATATTATAGTCTATCCAACTCGCAGACTAGGTGGTGGAATTGTTTCAACCATTTCGATCTCGTCTTCTGGTTGAGGTTCATTATCACGAGAAGTGTTATTTCTTTGGAGTCTAAATAAGTTTCTACGTATGCCAATTTTACAAAGTTTGAATATAACAAGGAATACAATTAGAGTAATAATAACGATTACAATACTGGAATAGTAGTCTTGATATAGGACAATATGAGGTTTCTCTATAATTTCTTCTAAATCTTTTAACATTTCTGGATTATCGTAGGCTATAGAATCTAAGTTTACATTTTTCAGGTTTACTACAGGTAAGTTGCTTACAATATTCTTATAAGCTAGAGAATTACAACACGAGTCATTTAAAATATTAAAGTTAGATACAATGGGTTTCAAATGGATCTTAAAACTATCTTTGGATATTAAACGAGTATCCTTACAATAAGCAATACAATTAGGAGGTAAATATAGCATTCCATTACCGCTTATACCTATCTCACTTGATTGAGTGTCATTACATACAATATTTATTTTTGTTTTCTCTGATATTACATATAACCATTTGTTATTACGAAGCGGTTGCCATATATTTATATTACCATGAATAAATTTGGCTTCACAAATATTTGGAATTGAGGTAAGTACATTTACAATTATTTCTGTCTCGCATGAGGGAGTAGCTAATGGGGAATAGGTTGTAGAGCCTTCACAGAGATAATGATCATTATTGATCATTTTGCATGATTCTAAACTGTCTAGTTTACAGTAGGTGGATCTATCTGTACTGATACCGATGTATTTAGAGGATGGGATGATGGTGACATAAGACACTGGATTGTTAGCGTCATGAGGAGCTGGTGAAGGTAAGTTATGATATAGGTTCAGGTCTGTGGTATGTACTAGAGGTATCTTAATAGTAAATACTATCATGTCTCTATTAAAGTAAGAAGATATTTCAGATACGTTCAAGATAGTATACATATTCTCAAGGCTAAGAAGAACTGGCAGTTGTTGTGAACTAGGTAAGAATCGGTAATTAGCAACTAATTCGGTGTAGAGTTCCTTAGGGGTGAGTATGGTTGGATATAGAACATTTGATTTACTAAACATAATCGAATTGATGGCATCGCTGACTTTGAATGACAGGGCTAGAAGATTATTTTCTATCATGGAAATTACTTCTAACATGCGGGATCTTAAACCTAATTCTCGAGATGCATGGCTTAAGTTTCGAATATCTTCAGAGAATTCAGTGATGGCGCATTTTAATTGTTCTTCATTAATAATTATGTTGTTCAGAGTTTGATTCACCGATTTAAGAGTAGAAGTGGTAACTAGAATATTTTCTTTCATTAAACTGGCCATTTTCTTTTGATCTGTTTCGACTGCTTTTATAGCATTATCGTAACGGATAGCATCTTCTTCATTCATAGTACCGAATAGTTTCTTAGAGACAGAACCAATGATGCCAAATGGAACGGATCGTTTAGAGAGATGGCGAGACGTGAGATGGGATATAGCTTCATTATCGTGAATTACATCATGTAAACGAGTATATAAAGGTTCAAGGATATTTCCGCATTCTAGGTGGTCGAAAACTAGACTACCTTCACAAAGTACACTAGATATATTTAGAAATGTTTGAAGGTTATCTATATGAGGACTTATAAACGATATATCGAATGGAGTAACTACGCTAAGATAATTATTAACTAAACTTAAAGAACCTAAGGGGTCGAAGTATATTCCAGGGCTATTCGTCATGGGTGTGATGAAGTCTTGACCCTGAATAGTTGGCGTGAATATACTGTAATGAGATTATGAAATACATTAATAATATTTTAATGTTTATGATATTTATAAGTTACAAGGAGTGTGTGGCCTCTGCAGGTTTGAGTTGGTCAAAGTGATGAGTAACGTGGCGTCTGTTTATGAGGAGGGTCACCGTATGATTGTTATGAACTTTGATGATCTTATACGGTCCTTTCCAAAGGGGTGACAGAGCTTTTCTTAACCTCAAATGATTCTTCAGATAGACGTAATCACCGACTTTATATTTGGGAGGAGTCTTAGTATGGGTATCATAATAGTTTTTGGAATTCTCTTTGGATTTCAGAATATTTTGTAATGCCTTTTCCCTTGTATATTTGAGTTTGTGTTGTAGTCTTTTAATATAGTCGCTATAAGTTGTATCGAGTTTTTGTTCGTAAACAGAAGATGGTAAATAAGGTAGGTGACCAAAAACTAATTCGTAAGGAGAGAATTTTGTTGTGGAATGTGTTGTAGTATTATATGTTAGCATGGCAGTGTAAACATAAGTGGGCCAATTGTCTTGATTTTCGTTAATAAATGATTTCAGATACTCTTTTAGGGTAGAGTGGCTACGTTCTAAAGCGCCCTGAGTTTGGGGGTGATACGGTGAAGACCAGAGCTGTTTTATTTTCAGGAATTGGCATGTAGTTTTAAAGAGATCCGAGGTAAAATTAGTACCTTGATCGCTCAAGATTGATTTAGGAATGCCGAATAAGGAAATGAAATGAATGAGGCAGTCACTTGTTTCCTCTGCAGTCGTACTACGTATGGGATAGGCTACAGAGTACTTTGTCAGATCGTCTTGTAATGTAAGTATATACTTAAGTTTACCAGGTCCAGACTCAGGTAGGGGTCCGACAATGTCTAGGGCTATACGCTGAAACGGGGAAGTGGAAGTAGTAGTAATTTCCATAGGGGCTCTATTTAATTTTCGCAAAGCTTTATTTTCTTGGCATGATTTGCACTTCTTGACATAGTCTTCTATGTCACTCCTCATTCTTTTCCAATAGAATTGCTCTTTTATTCGATTGTACATACGCGATGACCCTAAGTGTCCGGCAATTGGAAGATCGTGGTTCTCGCGTAGTATTTTAGATATTTCGCTAAGTGTAGGATATATAATCTTATTCAGATATACGTGGATGCGGATTTTCGTATTATGGAATATGTATGTAAGTATATTATAAATTTTAGTGTATGAGTGGTGATCAAAGGGATTTCTGAAATCGGAGATTGCGACGTCAACGAGATTTTCTAACTTCATGAGTTCGTTTCTTATTTGTTTCAGAGTTGTATATATGGCTGGGTAGGGTGACTCATCGAAATGATGAACTTTGGTAAAAATAAGATAAATTATTTTATCGTTGTATTTCATTTTCAGGGAAGAGTGCAATTCCTTTTCAGCATTAAGAATTTCGTCTTTGTTTTCGACGTTTGATAAGATCTCGTACATATATGGATTTGATTCGTCTAGGTCTATTGATGTAGGAATTAGGATGACTTTATAGGGTGATTTTAGAAGGTTTTCGTTATGTTCTAATAGGTTAGTGTCACAAGTGAAATTTTTGTTGGACATTTGTTTCAGGAATTGGGAGTAATCGTCGTTATTTAATTGAGTGATTGAGTCTGTTTCATTCTCGTTAGGCGAAGGAATTTGTAAAGAGTCGAAGTCAAGATTCAGATCAGTGCTTTGTGGGCTGGTATCATATGTTCCCCAATCTATGGGATCCAATTGAGGTAACAATGAGTCTTGTTCTTGGGTTGTTAAAGGGTTTTGTGTTACTGGGTTAGCGTTTGGATTTAGGAGGTCCTCGTCATTGAAGGTGAATGGGATATGAGGTGGTAATTCTACTAGAGAGTCTTCTAATGGGTTGCTATGTTCGTCGGTGTCGTTGGGTAGTTCTAGATTAGGAAGTGGTGATAAGTTGCCTTCTACTGGGTTGACAGGGAAGCGCGACAGTGCGTCGGCGTTAGAGTTTATTTTCCCTTTCTTATGGACAATCTCATAGTCGAATTCCTCTAATTTCAGACGCCAGCGAATGAGTCTAGACCCTGGGTCTTTACAATTAAATAACCATTGAAGTGGTTTATGGTCTGTGATTATTGTGAATCGGTGTCCATAAAGATAGGGGCGGAAAGCTTTGGTGCCAAAGACAATAGCAAGGCATTCCTTTTCGGTAACGCTATAATTGCATTCGGCCTTATTGAGTGTTCGGGATGAGTAGGCGATTGGTAGGTCTTTCCCTATTGGTCCTTGGGATAGGATCGCAGAAACAGCGTAATTAGAAGCGTCACAGGTAAGTAAAAAGGGTTTGGAAAAGTCAGGGTATGCTAGGATAGGAGACGTTACGAGTTTGTTCTGTAAGTTTTCGAATGCTAATTGTTGTTCATTGCCCCATTTGAATTCTTTGTCTTTTTTCAAGAGAGTCGTTAATGGTTTAGCTGTTTTGGAGAAGTCAGGGATGAAGCGTCTATAATATGATACTAATCCTAAGAATGATTTTACATCTTTAGGGTTCTTTGGTGTAGGGAATCCGGTGATGGCTTTTATCTTTTCTGGGTTTGGTTTTACGCCTTCGCTATTAATAATGTGGCCAAGATATGCGACTTCTTTACGCAAAAATTCGCATTTTTCTGGCTGTAACTTCAAATTGTATTTCCTGAGTCTTTCGAAAACGGTAATTAGGTTTTGGATGCTTGAAAGGAGGTCGGGTCCATAAACTACAATGTCGTCTAAATAAACGAAACAGCGGGAGCCTTGAAGGCCAGAGAGGCAAGTATTCATTAATTTCTGGAATGTAGAAGGGGCATTCTTTAAACCGAATGGCATTCGTGTGAATTGGAAATGGCCTTGAGGGATGGAGAAAGCTGTTTTAGGCGCGTCTTGGGGGCACATTGGTATTTGATGGAATCCAGATGCCAGATCTAGTGTAGTGAAATACTGACTTTTTCCTAATTGGTCTAATATTTCTGTTATTTGTGGTATTGGGTATGTTTCGCCTATCGTGATGTCGTTTAATTTCCTATAATCGATTACTACTCTCCATTTACGTTGGCCGGACGCGTCTAATTTTTTGGGGACTACCCAAATAGGAGATGACCAAGGTGAGTCAGAGGGGGTGACTATGTTTTGTTCTAGCATTTTGTTAATTTGGCTTTCAACTTCTTTCTTATGACACTCGGGGAATCTGTAGGATTTGGTTTGAATTGGGATATCTGTGGTTGTCCTTATTTTGTGTTCGGCAGTTGTAGTAGAGGTGAGTTGGTCACCTGGGAGGTAAAAGATGTCAGAGTAGTCTGTGCAGGTTTGTAATAGAGCGTCTGTTTCTTCGCTGTTAAGATGGGTGATTCGGAGTTGTTTAAGGACTTCGTTTGTTCTAGCTAAAGTGTTTGGATTTGGAATCGTTTCAGATAGGGGCATACACATATTGGATTGAGTCTCGAAAGGTTCTATGTCAAGATCAAGGTTGGAATGAATCGTGACAGGGTCCTCGGAGGTATTGACAACAGTTATGTTTACTCGTCCGTTTTCTTTTATCTTTACAATGCAGTTAGCGACTAATAATGTTTCTGAAATATGTTGATCGACAATAATGCCTTCCTTAGCAATTGGATTCTTAACGGAGCATTCTATTACAGTTTCCGTTCGAGGGGGTATTGTATATAGAGGAACGGAAAATATCAGTTCGACAGAGTCGTTGCCAATTTGTAAGGTACTTCGGCTGTAATCAATTTGACATTCTAAGCTTTTGAAAAGGTCATTACCTATAATACCATCGTGACTCAAACTAATGTTTTTGACTACATGAAATTCGTGAAAGTATGGTTCATTGTTTTTCCTAAATATTTCCATTTGGAAACTGCCTAAAGTGGGTGTTACATCGTCACCGGCATCGATGCCTTTTAAGGTGATTACATTGTCGCTTAGGGTTGGAATTTTTGACATAGAACTTGATTTCAGTAAACAAATGCAGGAGCCAGTGTCAACTAAGAAAGATAAAGGGTGTGAGGCGACTGAAGTTTGGATTTTGACATAAGGTAGGTATCTCTTCTCTGTATTATTATTAAGTTTATAGATTTTAACGTCTTCCTCCTCTATTTTAGGATGCGGTGGAGAGGGTGCGAGTGGTTTTAAGTTGGATACGGAGGATTTAGTATACGATACAGAGGATTTAGGATTGGATACAGAGGATTTGGAATACGATACAGGGGATTTGGCATTGGATACAGGGGATTTGGCATTGGATACAGGGGATTTGGCATTGGATACAGAGGATTTGGCATTGGATACAGGGGATTTGGCATACGATACAGAGGATTTAGAATTGAATACAGAGGGTTTGGTATATGATTCAGAGGATTTAGAATTGGATACAGAGGATTTGGAATACGATACAGGGGATTTGGCATTGGATACAGGGGATTTGGCATTGGATACAGAGGATTTGGTATATGATACAGAGGATTTGGTATACGATACAGAGGATTTAGAATTGAATACAGAGGGTTTGGTATATGATTCAGAGGATTTGGAATTGGATACAGAGGATTTAGAATTGGATACAGGGGATTTAGTATATGATACAGAGGATTTAGAATTGGATACAGAGGATTTAGAAGTATCGGCTTTCATTGATGTATTTCCCGTGCGATACCGTTCGGGAAAATCTACTCGTTTAAATGATCTACTTCATCGACACTATCGTCTCGTAATTGGTCGAAGTAATGAACTTTGCGAGAGGGGTCTTGCACCTGATTGTATTGACGACCAGAAGTCGAGGGTTGGTTGTAATATTGATTACGATTGTTGTTATATTGCCGCTTTCGGCAGTTCTCGATAGTGTGCCCGATGTTTTTGCAATATCGGCATATTAGATCGCTAGTGTTTACCTTCTTGTGTGCGTCTGCCACACGAGGGTTCTGTGGTGTGGGAAACCGACTAGTCTGGGGTTCGCGTCGGGGTAAGAATTTTGGTCTATCTGTATTATTAAAGAAAGGCTGTAAAGGCTTCTTTGTGATGCTGGCTAGAATCTTTTCTTCGGCGACGGCAAAATTGACTGCTGCATTGAGCGAGTCAGGGTCGCGGCATCTAACGAACTGCGAAAGCCGCGGGTGTAACCCTATTACAAAAGTGTGTACAGCAAGGTCTTGCATTGCTGCCACACGACCTGCCAATTCAGTCTTTTTCTTGGTAGGTATAGAAATATTTATTTCTGTCAAAAGTTTAGCGAGACATGTTTCTATTTTAAGGGCAAATTGGTTTACTGATTCGGATGGGCCCTGTTTGCAATCCTGCAGCTCGGACAAGAGGTGTGTATAGTGTTTTTTCTCACCGAACTGGTGTTTGAGAAATTCTAGGAATTGCTCGAACGTATCGAATTCCTTGATATTACAAGTAGATTCCGCCCTGCTTTCTAATTGGCTGAGAATATATTTGAATAATATAGGTCTCTGCGATTTGTTTGCTAGACCGTAGGCATTTTGGCAATTGGCAATGAACGAGTTTAATTTGTCTCTCGTACCGTCAAAGGGTTTTATAAACTTTAATAGGACATTCAATTCTATCTTATCCTCGGGCTCCACTCGAGGGGTAGTGCTCTTAGATGCGGTAGGGTTTTCCTCTTTGGGATCATGTTTGGAGGTCATTTTGGACATAGACTAGTATTACACACACGAGAACAATACACACAAAGAACAAGTTACATAAAACAGAACAAAGCAATGACAAAGTAGAATAACACAGTTATAGAATAATGAACAAGGGTCAGCTTTGTGACCCAGTCAAGCGGATACAGAGTTTGTTTAAGTTGCGAGCTTATCAGTTCATAGTAAGTCAACGGATGTCTAATATAAACAGTGTTCGAAGCTGCTTCGATTCTCTATAGTTAATTTTAAATTGTTCAATGTTTCTATTTTAGAATCAAAATAAAGTTTATTAAGTATTTGATGTTATACGTTGGTAAGGGTTGTAGATATATGAGTTCACTTTGTCACTAAGCACAGAATTGGTAATTTATATTACTCACAGTAGGGTCGCCATAACCGTTGCGGACACTGTCGGCATCATCACGACCGAATTGATGAGGGGATGAGTAGCACTGCTCACTCGACGACAAGGCCTGCCAGAAAGCCTTCAGCAAGGCCTTCTCTACTGCACGGAGATGTTTGGCCGCGTATGTTCGCAAGCAAACACGTAGACACAGGAGCACAGCGTGGCGCGATATAGTATAGGTTCGACACAATATCTTTGCCGTAATAGAAAGTTCGCGGAGAGCGTTTCGGAGACGTATTAGGGTAAATGTTCAAGGGATTTTCGTATCCCACCGCTGCCACCAAATATTATACGAATCCTTCCGAAAGGCTTTTTTAAAAAAACTAAATATTTACGGCTAAAATAAAATATATTGTTGGTCTCAAAACACGAGGTTAAATATGATACAAAATTGGACACTGAGTCTAAAGGAAATTGGCACAGGTAGAATTAGAAATAAAAAAATGAATTGTCGCGACGAAAGATTGGAGAAGACTGGCTCTCAGAGCAAGAGCGCGGTGCTTGAATGCCGTATTGCTGATGCAGCAAAACGATGTTACAGTGTAGCTAGGGTTGTCAGCTATATTTATGTGATGTTAGTATTTTTACTAGCATTTTGGGTATATAACAGATCGAAATATATTATATTAATATTTTAGTATTATTGAAATTAAACTGCTATATACGGATTTTATCGCGTTGTTTATTTGACACTTTAATACAAAATTTTGAAAATTTTTACACTACTAAGTACTACTATTAAACTTTACTAATTTTTAAGCTAATTAAATTATTATTAAACTATTCAGATTTAATTTATTTTTACACTTTCCCCGACGTTTCGGTTGCTTTTCAGCAGCCATGGTCACGGGGAGACTCAGTCAGACTCAGACGTATATAGCAGTTTAATTTCAATGAATAATATTCGCGTAAATAGAAGACAATATTTTAGTATTACTTTTAAACTTTCGCGTTGCGTCCCGGAAAACGGGTATTAACGCGATCATGTTCAGTATTTGCATACCTTTTTGAAAGGCTTGATGTATGGGCCAGGTTACACTGGCTGTGGTCACAAGTAGACTGGTACGGGGATGTCAGGTTTGTAAGGTTAAATTCACCTGCATATATGACAGCATTGCCATTCAACGTGGCAATGCAGCCAACCTTCTGGACACGTTACCAGTTGACAGGGATACAAAAGAATTCTACTATGCCTAAAGAAGTTTTGTAAATTTTAGTATAATTATTAGTAGTGTTTTATAATAACTTTGTCTTTGTTAATACGTTTGTAAATATATATTAGGTCAATTTGTATTATGATGAATAATGTATAATATATTGTGAGTGACTCTTGGTAATAAAAATAATGCATATATTCTTTTTACATGTACCCTTGCATACTACACTAACCATGCCCATATTGTCAGACTTAACCGACTGCAGATTACAATAACATAATCTCTCTTTAATGCGTTAATACCTGTTTTCTGAGATATAAATCTGATGGTATCTTTATAACAGAAACATTTATGTATACTTGTGTAGAATAATACGCTCGGTGGTTGATAGAACAATTTATTTATTCGTATTCAAGTAGAATAGTATGATTGAAATTAAACTGCTATATACGGATTTTATCGCGTTGTTTATTTGACACTTTATTACAAAATTTTGAAAATTGTTACTCTACTACTACTATTAAACTTTACAAATTTTTAAGCTAATAAAATTATTATTAAAACTATTTAGATTTAATTTATTTTTACACTTTCCCCGACGTTTCGGTTGCTTTTCAGCAGCCATGGTCACGGGGAGACTCTCCCCGAGTCTCCCCGTGACCATCCAAAAATTAAATCTAAATAGTTTTAATAATAATTTAATTAACTTAAAAATTAGTAAAGTTTAATAGTAGTAGTAGTGTAACAATTTTCAAAATTTTGTAATAATGCGTCAAATAAACAACGCGATAAAATCCGTATATAGCAGTTTAATTTCAATGAATAATATTCGCGTATATAGAAGACAATATTATAGAATAGTATGAAGTTAGCAGTGCACGGTCCGGAAGGTGTTCGTGTGTACGAAGCGCCTCCGTTCGCATGCGCCAATAGCTGTAGTAGGGTCTAATAAAAAGACCCTGCAGCATACATTAAAAGTTTCAGTATAAACCTCTTAGTTACTGAAGCGCAGGTCATTAAGGTCGCCCATTGACGACGCTCTCTCGTTGTTTGCTATCCCAAAGGTCGTTTAAAACTAAAGAAACTATGCCTGACTTTTCCGTGTATAGCTTTATGCAATGTAGGGATGTCACAATACTGTAGTTAATCGTTTGACTTGTTGTCTTGGTTTAAAAATAGTTGCAGAATGGTGTACAAGCTTGACATTTGAAAGGTCTATCGAATATTAAAAGCATATTGGTAGAAATCTTCTCTCTTAGCCTTTATTATTCCCAAGTCACTTGGGGTCGGCTTTTCTGGTCTAACCGGATTTGACTGGATATCAGTTTTTACACGGAGCGGCTGTCACCTGACCTCCGCAACCCGAAGGCTAACGATAACCTAAGGCTAGACCAGTGTCAGGATATTAGAGGCCACTGACTTCCCAATAACGACTGCCATAGATGTTCATGGCAGCCAGGACCAACGGCTTAACGTGCTCTCCGAGGCACGAAGCAGGCGATAATTGTCAATCAATACGCACATCATTTCGAAAAGTCATATAACTTCCGAAAGTCAGAGGTGCGCGACGTGGGTTCGAACCCGAGACCCTCTGCATTGCAGTGTGTTGGTCTCCCCACTGAGCTATCGCTGCTATTGCTAGAAAGATATATAATAATATCAGCCCTGTATTAAGCTGTCCCACTGGTGGGCACTGGCCTCTTCTCAGTGTGAGTAGATAATAGAAAAAGAGGAAGAAGATAATAGAAAGATATAATAAACATAATTTATTGTAAAGATAAACTGGTAGAAAATGATTTTACATTTGTTCCTATTCGAATGAAAATATTTTATGATATATAATAATAATTAGTATAATAATAATAATAATATTCTACGACATACACACAACACCGTCTAGCCCAAACTAAGCAGAGCTTGTACTATGGGTACTAGACAATGGATAAACATACTTATATACTTTTTTTTTTGTAAATACTTACATATTATACATAGAAATACCCAGACCAAGACAAACATCCATGTTCATGCACACAAATGTTTGACTTGTGCGGGAATAGAACCCGCGACCTCAGGCGTGGCAGTCGGTTACACTAACCACTACGCCATCGAGGCCGACAATGTAAAAAGTATAATTACAAGTAGTCATTTTCAGCTCAACAGCGTGGAAACATATCCTGTTGTGCTTTTACATCATCATCCCTGATGAGTAACATATTTTTGGAAGCCTATAAATATAAAAATCTCTTGCATTACACTTAGAACTCCTACGAGGAATTTACCACTGTTTAATTAAGATTTTAGCAATATTTACCCATGGCTACATGAATACCGTGTATTAGTTAACCAATACTTAAGACTGCGCCGAGCGAAATGTGCCAAAACAGGCGGTCACAGTTAAGTGAATAAAATCAAATTTTTTTTGTTTAATACAAATATAAAATATACATTTACCATAACAATAAATGTGTTTACAATTACTCCATGTAAAAAACTTAAAATAATTAATATTTTCGCATACAAAATTACGTGAATTTGCATTGCATGTTACGTGATTTTTAGATTATAACAGTAGAAATCTACCCTATTTTACAGCTTAAACGAAACATATAGCTATATTACAATTTGTCCGTCCCAAATATTTAAGTCATTGGTTGACAATAAAGATACATATTTATCAAAAAACAGTTCAAGTCCTCCATACAATTTTATTATGGCGGCCGCGCGCCAATTTGAATATGCGCCGCATGAGCTCAGTCATTATCTGTCTTACGCTCGGCGCAGTCTTAATTAAGATTATTAGCCATATTCACCCTTGGCTACATGAATACCGTGTATTAGCCGCCATGAATACTGTTGCCAGGTGTACTGATTATTCCAATATCCTCTGTTGATTGTTCATTATACGAGGAGCTTATACAGTTTCACGATCATCTTGTGACAATATTGCTATGATTGATAATCACCATACAAGATTATTTCCTATTGCCAGATTAATTGCGACCTAGCAATATTAGCAAGCGATTAACATTGCTCTCTTTATCATGTAATAAATTTACGTTATGATATGTGTCAAGTTAGAAAATTCAACCGTGGCGATAATTAGATCTCTCAGAATCTTTTGTCAAAACTGGGAGAACACTTTTTTGGCCGACCGACTGTACTAGAAACTTAGGGATTCATGGCGAACATCTTGTTAGTAAAATTTTGACGTCCAAACGTGGCAGGTACGTAAGTATGAGTGAGTGAATAAAGTATTTTAGTAAATATACATTATGTATTTTAGTGATAAAAACAATCAATGACAGACATTACAACATAAGAATGCCTCATATTTTATTTTTGTAAATATCTCAATTGATATTAACAAGACGCCGTCATATCGCGCAATGGCTGGTCAGCTGATTTGCAGAAGTGTAAGTGTGTATGTACAAGCGATTCGGCTGACTTAAGCGAAGACATTCTTTCGTTTTGGAAGGCGCTCTGTAAATTCCTACTAGTAGCAGTAATTAATATTAAAAATGCGAGTAAGATCTATTCGGTGACGATAAAAGTTATTAGTAGATATAATTTGGCCCCTCGGCGGGACACTAAAGAAGGTTAGAGGTCAAAAAAACGATAGTACTAACTCTTGACTCAGCTGCAGTTCTTTTTTATATATGATGTGGCAAATAAGTATATGGCTTGCTTTATGGATGGCAGTAACTATAATCTACAGAAACTTCACTACGTTTTGTTGACCCTGAACGTATGCGCCAAGGGACTAAAGTTGTGCGGGAAACATTCAGTTGTGCCGTAGTTAAAATGAATCAGTGTTAGGGTAGAGTAGGATACTTGATTATATTTTGCTTATACTGGAGTGCCGAGGAATACTACTGAGTATAAAATAAACGGAGTAAATAAAAAAGTAATAAGTGTTAATAAAACAAACAAGTTATACCAAGATCCTAGCAAGTAGAAATGGCGGATGGCGTAGCGATTTAAGAGCTCGCGTCGCCACTGTCAGTGCGCCGGATGTTGTAGTTTAGATCTCCATATGGGGCATAAATATATGTGATCCGCAAGTAGTTCTTTTGAGTCTGTATGTTCTTTGTGTCCTTTGTTTAAACATTTGTAAGTAATTACAGGCAAAAATCACAGAGCGAGAGACGTCTTTTTAAAAAAGAAGTATTTTGTTGTAGTATTCACCTACCCACTTGAAAAACAGGCGGTAGTATATACATATATGTATGAGGCAACATTTTTGATGTTATAAGGCGTTTCGTAAATGTCGTCTCATATCTTTGACGGCGTGTGAAAAGCTCTTGAAGTTTATTGCCTACATGTTTGAGATTAACAAAGGCTTACAGTGACATTATGTACATTTTTTATGCGTACTTTATTACCCGTCGCTGCCACGTAAATTGTGAATAATTCGCTTTGCTCGGTTCAATTACGAGGATATACATACATAACATATGTACACAATCATCTACAAAAAGATTTATACGTGAACAAAGTTTCAATAAAATATTTGTATCCATTATGCGAATATATTGTAAAATTGTATATTCCACAAATAGACGTTCCATTTCGGTATTTTTTATGCTCGTTGTTTAAATGTTTGTCAAGATCGCCGCGAATCAGAAATAAACAATAGTGCAAAAGTATTATGTAACAGAACAGGCAACACAAAAAAGTACGATTAAATAATGTGACAGATTATTTTATTGCTGTAGCCCAGCCCAGAATAGATATTCAAACAATAAATACCGTAAAACTATTGAAATAACGTTTAAATTAAATCAAAATCCCCTCAAAAATGGCAACGTAATTCCTTTAAGACTAAGCCATTGGGCAGACCAAAAAATGTAACAAAGGTTTGTAATTTCATTACCATTCTTGTAGTTGCATTGCAACTTTAATTGCAAATGTTTACCACAAAGCGTCGCTAAGATGTTAATAGAAACATAAAACTCACGAGCTTAAGTCGATAAAGGCTCATAAAAGAGTGCCAGTGTTCTTATTACGTCCCTATTTTACATTTAAATGTGATTTAATGCAATCGTCTGGTGTCTTTGCTAGAGTCAAAACATTTTAGTACTTTTTTGGAACAGTAGCACTACGAAAACTTCCTTTGGGATATTTAACGGGCACAAAGAACTCCTAGACTCAGTACAACTATTTGTGCATTGCACAATTTTTTGTATTGTGTGGGGATTGAACCCACAATACTCGCTGCCTTGGAAGTGGTGAGTCGACACCTTAGACCACAACGCAATGCATGCAATAACATTTTTAATTACCTCTATCTGCGACACGATCAGGAGGACTACAGGCACCTATTATAATTCACGACCGACAGTTTTTGTAATTCTACTGAGATGGCTGACGATCTATTTGATGGTATGCGATTCCTGTAGCTAGTAGAAAGACTTTGTTTATCAATATTATTTCTAAGGTGGGCAAAAAGGTGCGAGAAATTAATGCTAGCCTATTGCTGTCTATTGAAAGTACTGCTGAATTTTCATCAAAATTCATAACACTTAACCTTATCCAACATATGTAAGCTATAATTATCATGATAATAAAAGTAAATAATTATTATTATATGAATAAATTGCAATTTATAGAAACGGGTTAATATAAACGGTATTGTCAGTGTTAAGAATGGATACTACATCACAATGTAGGCTCCATTCGTAATCCGGCGGTTGGGCCTCGAGGTGGCCCTGTCGAAGTCCGAGGCCGTTTGTTTTCACGGCCCTCGGAACCGGCCACCTCCAGGGGCCCATATCATGGTAGGAGGGGTCCGCATCGGCGTCGAGTCGACCCTGAAATATTTGGGTCTTTTGCTCGACAGCCGGTGGGACTTTACAGCCCATTTTCGTCGTTTGGTCCCCATTCTTCGGGGCGCTGCAGGCGCGCTTTCGCGTCTGCTGCCCAACCTCGGGGGGCCAAACACCTCCTGCCGGAGGCTCTACGAGGGGGTCGTGCGGTCCATGGCCCTGTATGGGGCCCCAGTTTGGGCAGACAACCTGGCGGCCCGGAACATTTCGGCGCTTCGTGCGCCACAGCGCGCCATGGCCGTCAGGTTGATACGAGGTTACCGCACGATCTCGTTCGAGGCTGCGAGCCTCCTCGCCGGATCGATGCCATGGGACCTGGAAGCGGCGCTCCTGGCGTCGCTCTATCGTTGGCGCCGGGAGGCGCTAGCTCGGGGCGAAGGACCGGCTCTTCCCGCTCTCGAGGCGGCGAGGTCCGAGCTCCGCCAGGTCCTAGTGGCGAATTGGAAGGAGTGACTTGTGCACCCCAGTGCCGGGCACGCCACGATCGTGGCGGTAAGTCCCGTGTTTGAGGAGTGGCTGGAGAGGCGCCATGGCGCCCTCACCTTCCGGCTGACACAGGTAATGACTGGCCACGGTTGTTTTGGCCAGTTCCTGTGTCGTATACGCCGGCAAGAGACGCCCGGTTGTCACCACTGCGGCGACTGCCGCGACGTTGTTGAGGACACGGCGCTGCACACTTTGGCGGTTTGCCCCGCCTGGGCATCGCAGCGCCGTGAGTTGATCGCGGCAGTCGGATTGGTTGCCCTCTCGCTCCCGGCCGTAGTTCAGTCTATGGTCCGGAGTGAGAGGTCGTGGAACGCCGTCGCCTCCTTTTGTGAGGAAGTCATTTCCATCAAGGAGGCGGCGGAGCGGGAGAGGGAGCGTTTGAACCCTCTCCCCAACCGCAGAGCCGGGCGCCGGAGGGCGCGAGACGACCTCCAGCCACCCTGAGGTTTGACCTGGGGGTGGCGGGCTTTGTGGGCCTGCCCGCCATCCGTTCAGCACCAGGTCCGAGAGGCGGCGTGCGTGTTCCCACGCGCGCCTCTGTTGTTTCGAGTCCGTCTCCCCTCTAGGGGGGACAGTAGGGATAATATGTGAGGAGTGCCTTTGGGTAGGTCTTTCGTGTAGTGGCCTGCCGTTTCATACGGCGGGCCGAAACCTTGGCGGGGTCGCGACCGCATGCGAAAGTGATTCGCGCGGCCCCGTCGATAGCGGTTTTGTCGAGGAACACCGTGGTAGGTTTAGTCGGTATTCCGGGAGGTACTCTATCATCTTTAACATCTTTCTTTTACCCCGGCGAGCCCGACATAACCCCTCCGCCCGCCCCCGCGGAGGGGTATGCGTCATGCATTCCCCCAAGTAAAAAAAAAAAAAAAAAGGCTCCATTCGTAACACTGACAATTCCGAGTCTATTAAACTTATAATTTAGTTTTCATTAACAGCAAACGTGTCTAAATAAATGTGTTTCAACAATAAATTAGAGACTTAGAAGCTTTTCTATCACCGTTGAGGCAAGCCAACGAGTCAAGCGTCATAATTTCATAAGTATTAATTTGTTTTAAACATCTAAGTACAGGCAAATCGTAGCCCAACAAATTAAAAAAAAAAAATTTAATATGTTCTGCTACTTACTTATCTGTTTTCTTGAAACAATAATCTAATATGTTGTCAGATTTTCATCAGTATATATCTTTAGCTGAGTTGTACACCCATTGATGCCATTCTCATCTTCGGTCTGGAAGGTAGCCCAGCAATGAATGCTAAATGGTAATGAAGGAAAACTTACACGTGGCTGGAATATAAAGCTGTTTAAATCGATAAAATGAAGAGCTTCAGAATAAAATGGAATCGTACAACAAACAGTAGCAAGCCTTGCTTGAACGCCCCGACGCATAATTGGATTATGCATACGTGATGTAATTTCATGTGAAGGTTTTATTGTCTGCTTATTATGGAAACAACTTGATTTTTATTAAATTACAAGCCTTTCTTCTTGATAATAAAATAAGGGGAGACTGAGTTAACGGCTTATTTTAATTGTTGTTAATAAAAGTTGTAATTAGAGTAATATTTAAATTCGGAGCCCTTACTTTATATTTAAGTATTTTTATTGCATATCTAAAAACTAGATGGCGAGATAAAGAGCGTCTAGCTTTAGCTTGTTCCTGAGCTTGCAATCTTTGTTATTCTTATAAAATAATTTAAGAAACCAACATGTTAAACGTTCGTTTCATATTTTATCATTTAAACTTGCGAACCCAGACTGTAATAATTTTGAAGCAATTAGTTTCATTTTGTGAGTATAATAATATGATATTTATGAATAAATAATAACTTGAATCTTTGAAATTCAACATACGTTTCATAGCCAAAGAAGTAAGCGATATATAAATATAAATAAAATGAATAGATACTACCAACAAGTTTTTGTTGAACTGTATGAGTATACTTATTTTGAGAGTTTATGATCATATTATTATCCAGAAGCGGTAACATCGTTCGAAATATCGTATGAAAAACTAAGGAGGTCTCTCTAAGACACCTTTAATAATAAATAAATAAAAACAAGTTTATTTTCCACCAAACATAGTTTTACAATTTCACACTTGTGTGTGTGTGTGTGTGTGTGATTGATAATTATGGCTGTGTAATAATGTAATGTATAAAATAGTGTGTAAATTATATCTGGGAGCCATATATTACTCTAGTTAGTACTGGAATAATTATTACAATATTTTACATTAATAACTTAATTGAATATCAGATCTACTGTGGTTATATATTGTTCTTATTACTAAGCTCTTAAGCCAGAGATATGACAATAGATTTGTTTGCAATCCAATTCATCATAGGCCAATATAAGCCGTCAATATTGCTTTGTTTACTGATTCTCAATACGAGATAGTGACCCTACATAGGTCACTATATCTATAATGGTAGTCCAAGACAAACAACTTCAAACAAGAGCATCATTGCTCATACAAATGGAACGTATACACGAAGGGTATCCCGGTATCCCGACTTATTTTCTCATATACCACTTTCAAAATTTAGCAATTCCGGTGAACCCCTCGCAGGAATCAAACAAGTTCATGGGCTGACCTTTCTTTCCATTTGTTTTACGTATGTTCGAGACCACTGGTACTAAATATGGAATATGCAAGTTTTTACAAGTAACAGTCGCTGAGCTTCTTAAAATATTATCTGCCTACATTGATAGCTGAAGTCAAGCCAACATTTTAGTTCTTCACTATCGAAAGCAAATAAATTTTCGTGGACCCCACTTACGAATAATTGTGGACCCTCTTTTTTTCACGCCAACGTAGACCCCCGTTGAGTCTCCCGTGGATCTCTGGGGGTCCACCTGGACCACTTTGGGAACTAATGTGTTAGAGGTTTAATGCTCTGAAAACTAACGGATTTATGTCAGTTGCTTACTTTGCGGTTTAGATTTACTTATGTCTGTGATGCTAAATATTGTTCTGTGGTGCAATCATTTATGTCATACTAGGTTTTCCCACAGCTTCGCTCGCGTAAATATATGTTAGGTTAGAATAGTAACAGTACTTTTTTCTGGATAAAAGGTACCCTTTGTTCTTTTCTGTTCCCTTGACAGCGTATATGCGAAATTGCATGATGATCCGGCGAGGAGTTAAGACGTGAAAGCGCTCCCAGACATCTCGGTACTGTATTGTACAACTTGTATCTATGCTCAATCAAGTGTAGCGTTTTATATATTGTAGCTGTGCATTAAATAATTTAATTCTTATTTTCTGATACTTTAAACTATCACTACCAACCGCAGCTTTTTAAGTTTTATAAGGCTGAATTAATCTATAAGTAATGCAGCCTCATATGACATACTAATTTGATGACAATGATTTAACACCCTGGCTAACCAGCCAGGGTGTTAAATCACCTACCTACCTTACCTAACCAGGTAACCTTTGTTTAGTAGTGAATTGAAACGGGCTGATTATGATGATGTATCATTTAGAATTTAGAACGTAGTTATTGAGTTCTCATCAATATATTTTTTGGAGACATCGCAACATGTGCATGTTTAATTAATTATTTATTAAGTTGCCTTTTGTCCTGCTACCCAGCTAGATAGTCTACATCCATAGTAGAACTCATCCATTCGCATTATATAACGTAGGGGATTGAAAAAGCATAAAGGAATTGCTTTTGACAAATTTTGTGCTTATGGGGCCATGGGGTCATGCTGCCAAAATAATGAGTAATACAGTCTAGTTCTAATATAGATTAAACGAAAATTTACGCTAAATGCCTCGCGAAAGTCTCAGGGGTGTCTGGTAATAAATGTATCTATCACGATCGCCCCAGAGGTTCAGCCCGAAAGGTACGAGTTGAATAGATTTATTGGACAGAATATTATGGATACTCTAGCCAAATATCCATTACCGAAGGACAGTGAATGGCTTTATGTATTTATTAGGTATTATAATACCCCAATAATAATATAAGTTCTGCTTATGACTGTAAATTAAACACGAGCAATTCCTTGTTGACTAGAATGAGAGAACTAATGAGATACTTCAACGTGTTGGTTGACAGCCTTCCATATGTTAGAAGAAATTATAGGGCAAGTTCCACCATTGGCAATAATTTGAGTAGTATATATTCGCCCAGCTTTGCACAGAAAACCACCTACTAAGTTACCATATTTCACCCGATGTGTTAAAGCGAGTGAGGCCTATATGTATACCTTCCCCATTTCTTGCCTTTAACTCCATCATTAGTTTCTTTTGCTTTGGCAGCTAGCAAATGACACACCTGGTATCAAAAAGGTTTACAAGATCGCTAATTTACGGGTAAGCTACGGTAAATGCTTATTATCGCCAACATAACAAAAAAAACGGTTTGTTTAACTGCAATATTTGTTTGTAAACGATTAACTCAGAAACTACTGAACTGATTTTAATTATTCCTTTAACATTAGAAAGCTACTTTATCCGAAAGTAACATGGGCTTTATAACATCATGCTAAGAGCTTCAGGAGCGGAGTAGTAATTATTAAAGATGAAGCTGCGAGAAACGGCTCGTCGTGAAAATATACAAGCGCCAAAATTGTGTGCAAGAATTGCCGAAAGGCGTTTCCACTAGGCGTACTACCCATTATAAAAGCCTATTTCATGGATATTATATTGCGAAGCAAACAGGCCGGGAATATGGGGACCGATTAGGAATATATTGGAAAACCATTAACTAAATTATAATATAGGTTATACCTGTTGTTGCCAAGATAGAGAGAGATTTATAACTTAATTTTTTTAACTACTGATGTCGTGAAGCATGTTCTATATTTAGTCAACGACTCTGACCAGTCAAAGTCAAAAATCATTTATTCATTTAGGTCACAAGTGACACCTATGAACGTCAAAATATATAGGTTAGTGAGTTTACTAAGTTATTGAAGCTTAATTTAGGTTAGTTGTTAGGTTCAGGCAAAGGGTTGAGCCTATGAGAAGAAACCTGCAAGAAACTCACGGCCACTCTTTTAAGTAATATATATAGTACCGCGCCGATTTAGTACGACTTTATGTATCTTTTCTTTTAACTACTGGTGAAGTTTGAAGGTACAAAATGAGATTATGTTATTATTTTACTACGCCAGAGTACCTACATGAACGTAAAATGTATCAAATAGTAACAAAATGTATGTTTTATTATTTTATGTGCTTTATCATTGCCTTATTACGAGAAGAGGGAATAAAAATATCTACTAATACATTCCCAATAATGAACCCAGCACTTACAATAGCACATAAACATAAGCGTAAACTTATGTTACGCTGCGACAAGAGCAGTAAAAATAAAACAATGCTAATTAATGCTGGCTGAAAGACAAGAACACCGGATGTTTCTTTTTATCCTGAAGAAACAAACTCGAGCCTCCTGTAAAGATATAAATAGGTACC
This sequence comes from Catocala fraxini, assembly GCA_930367265.1. NCBI lineage: Eukaryota > Metazoa > Arthropoda > Insecta > Lepidoptera > Erebidae > Catocala > Catocala fraxini. The sequence continues at coordinate 8,404,324 of OV884029.1, forward strand.
AAGGGATTCGGCTCCCCTATCTAAGCATAGGGGGTCGCTACCCCATCGACTAAGGAGACAGGCGTACCCCTGACCTAATTTCTGCTATGGAAAGTTACGAAGACAACGCTTCTATCTCTACGCTATTTAGTAGACTAGCTGTGCCCTGCGGTTTTACTCGCTCTGTTTCTAAAGATCGCAGCGTAAAGGATTTTAGATAGCCTATAATCTTTCTGGAATAATGCAAATGTGAGTTTGTTATGCCTTAACGTCATAACTGCTTGACAGATTAACATGAAATAGCATACAGGGTCGTCAGGGTTAAGGGAAAGGATATTGGCTACTTTCATCCAGAAAAAGGTACTGTTAGTAGTAGGGTAGGACGTAGTATAAATTATATAAATATTAGTCTAATCTGACTGGTGGTTACAAAAATTATGACTAAAATAAATTAAAATTGATTTACATAATATTGTCTTCTATTTACGCGAATATTATTCATTGAAATTAAACTGCTATATACGGATTTTATCGCGTTGTTTATTTGACACTTTAATACAAAATTTTGAAAATTGTTACACTTCTACTACTATTAAACTTTACTAATTTTTAAGCTTATTAAATTAATTAAATAGTTTAATAATAATTTAATAAGCTTAAAAATTAGTAAAGTTTAATAGTAGTAGAAGTGTAACAATTTTCAAAATTTTGTATTAAAGTGTCAAATAAACAACGCGATAAAATCCGTATATAGCAGTTTAATTTCAATTAAAATTGATTGTTCTGTTTCGCCGCTTAAATGTCTACTTTTCGTATTTGTTAAGCAGTTCGCCATAATTTATGAAAATTTAGCATCATATTTTTCTAAAAATATCTTTAATCTACTTCCTATTACGGGTCATAAGATAGAGTTTTTAAAAGTTGGAAATGTAGATCGAAGACATAAGCTAAATAATAGGGTCCCGCTGGCACCAGTTGATTATGGAACCCTGAACATTATTTGATTTATCAAAATTATTCAGTGGTTTGTCCATACTAGAACAAACACGCTGACAGGGCCAGTCAAACTTGTTTTGGGTTCAGATTCCTCTACATAATCCAATAGATATTTGAATACACTCTTCAATATACACATCCGATCTTGTTACAAGCTTTATTGATATTCATTATTCTACATAGATAGATGAAAACAAAAGATAACATTTTCAATCCATTGAGTGGAAGTGATCATTACCTACAATAGACAATGAAGGTGCAAGACTGTTTAAAGCAATGAGACTGACTTATAAATACAAGGTACAGCTTGATTAAATTATATTATTACTTCAACTACATTATTTTTAAGGTGAATGATTGTGAACAGAATATTAAAAGAAAATTTTAACTTATTTTATAAATGTGAATGTAAATTTAATTGCTACGCTGTTGCTCCTTAACTACTCGACCGATTGTTCTGAAATTTTGCATACACGTCGTCAGGGTACAAAAAAGGACATATGATACCTTTCATTCAGAAAAGTACAGTTCCCGAGGTATAGCTAGTTTTACGATACAGTAGCCGCGCAGTACTTGCTGGGCGCTCTCGACAGGTTACAGCGGCGGGCTGTCCGTATCATCGGAGATCCAGAGGTCACGAGTTCACTGGAACCTCTGCAACTCCGTAGGGACATTGCCTTATTGGCATGTTTCTACCGAATATACCACGGGGAATGATCTGAAGAGTTATTCCACCTTATCCCGCCCTCCCCTTTCCTATCCAGAACACCGCGTGGTGGGCCCAGATGCCATCCTTACACGGTAGAGTCGACTAGAGTGCCTACCAACAAGTTTGGGTCCTCATATCTCTGCCGAAAGATCAAGGCATGGAATTCTCTGCCGAGGCACGTGTTTCCTTCTTCCTTGAACTCTGGGTCCTTTAAGCGGGGCGTAAAAAAGCACCTTCCCAGGCCGTCAAGGTAGGGACCTCAACATCACCTCGGCTGCTATGAGGACGGTGTGGGGACGCCACTGCTCTTAGACCACACAACTGCTTACCATCAGGCAGAGTGTGGTCATTTTGACGAGCAAAAAAGAAAGTAATACAATACTTCAGCCATGTTTAAGGAATCGAAAGCAATTTTAGAGGTTACTGAACTCCTTTTCTTTTTTTATCGACCCTACCCAAAAATATATTCAAACTTTTACCGTACTGTCCCCTTGTGAGTGGACGAAGACAACACTACACAGAGACGCGTGTGGGAACAAGAACGCCGCCTCTCTGATCTGGAGCTGGTCGGGTGGTGGGCAAGTCAACGAATCCCATCAACCCAAGTTACAATCTTATGGTGGCTGGAGGTTGGCACCTTCCAGCGCCTGATTCTGCAGTTAGAGAGAGAGTTCAGACCGCTCTGCTGTTTTCTCGATAGAAATGATTTACTCACAAAAGGAGGCGACGGTGTTCCACGACCTCTCGCTCCGCACCATAGACTGAACCACGGCCGGGAGCGAGAGGGTAACCATACCGACGGCCGCGAGAGGCGTGGGGACAATCCGCCAAAGTGTGCAGCTCCGTGTCCACAACAACATCGTGGCAGTCGTCGCAGTGATGATATCCGGGTGTCTTTTGCCGGCCTATGCGCACAGGAACTGGCCAAAATATCTGTGACCAGTAATTATCTGTGTCAGCCGGAAGGTGAGGGCATCATGCCGCCTCTCTAGCCGAGCGAGGAGTGCCTCAAGAACGGAATCTACTGCCACGATTGTGGCGTGCCCGAGGTTACTCAACTCTGAAGTAACTGTTGATCCATAATTTCAATAAATCGTATCAATTGTTTAAGCATTGTCTTTATTATCAAGTTCAAAACTAATCATTCCTATACACAATAAGTTTACCAAAAGTTTCACGATTTATATAAGTATTTGCGAAGTCGTATAAAAGTTAGTAATAATCAAAACTAACTTTTTATTAGCAGATTGTTTGAAAACACACCTCATTTACATTGGAACGACTTCAGAAAATAATTTCTACCTTGCGTAACTACAAATAAAAACGACAGTCAACTGTTTATAGTCTCACAAGTTTTTATAGAACTTGTATTTTCTTGACTGAAGCGAAGTATGGAACAATAATGATTTTCAAACAAAGAATGCAAATCTTGGATGTACATATTTGCATTTATATATAGTTAAGGTTGACGCGTATTATTAAATGGAAAGGCTTTCTCGTGAAGATAGCTTTATAAAACGTGACAAAACGAAAAGCTGATGTACTTCAAAAAGCCGTGTCAATAAAGGCCATCAATAAAAAGTGATTGAGCATCTCACGATTTGAGTCCGCGAGAGAGTCCTTTACGTGATAAGTTCGTGGACAAGGTACCTAAGCAACAGGAATACTAACGTATATATTTTGGTAAACCATACAGTACAGTAAAGACAAAGTCAAAGTCAAAAATCATATATTCATTTAGGTCACAAAGTAACACTTATGAAAGTCAAAGGGGTTATTGAGTTTACTAAAGGGAACTTCACTTTGTTTCGGAGTTTTGGCTTGGCATGGACAGTCACTGATAATAATAATTATATATTAATTTAGAAGCATTAACCAGTACGAAATAAGAAAAATAACAAAGATTTGTGTCCAGGTGTTCCTAATTTGTTTGTTGTGGTGGTTTATATAAGGGTATTTAAAATAAAAAATCATTTTTTTAATGATATTTTCTATTATTATTCTGATTCATATGTTACTAAAATGTTATCTAGGAACTGGGCCTGTGGATTTAAATTGTTTTGCCCAACTCAAAAACTAAATAATTGTCATTATATGTGCACAGCAACCTACTGTCCGTCGACCGTAGGATCGTCGTTAATTGTTTTTATGTATGAATTCTGTACACGCTAAGCCAATAATGGACAGTTCCCTTTACATTTATGTTAGTTGCTAGGTTTAGGCAAAAGGTTGAGCCTTTTTTTTTTTTATTTTATACTCTAATAGGCTTGCGTTTGACCGCGATCTCACCTGATCTTAAGTGTAGATGCAGTCGACGATGGAGCACGCTTGCCTAGAAGATACCTATTCACTCGCGACTTGAAGACACCCAGATTGTACTCATCGGGAAACACAGACTTAGGTAGCGAATTCCAGTCCTTAGCGGTACGCATTATAAAATTGGAAGCAAATCGCTTCGTGCGTAAATGTGGTATATCCACCATGTACCTGTGTCGCTGGCCTGATTGTCTGGTCGTCCGATGGTAGAATGGGGAAGGAGGAATCAAATTATGCAGTTCCTCTGCACACTCTTCGAAATGTATCCGATAGAAAACCGAGAGACTAGCAACCTTACGACGATGCTCCAAGCTTTGGAGTCGTGTGTTGACCAATTGGTCATCGCCGATAAGTCTCCTGGCCTTCCGCTCAATTGACTCCAAGAGCCTAAGAGAAGAATACCTGCAAGAATTATACGGGCACTCTTTTAAATCACCATTTATCACCAAATTATAATTTCAGTATTTTACAACTTATTTATGCACAAGGTGCTGCAGATCTTATGCCAGTTTTATACACAACCAATATATAACAAAAAAAAACAAACATAAAATTAGTTACAACGAACGAACTGCCATTGATAAAAAGGGTTGTTGAACAAAGTTGAACCTGAATACCGCAGCATTATATTTATTAGTTAGTCATAAGCCTGGTTCCTATTAGAAGCAGCTGATAACAGTATTAATAGGGCAAGCTTAATATTTTACTGCTTAGATATCAAACCCTTATAAAGAAACGATCGAGACGATTGCTTATTTCTTTCTTTCTTTCTTAAAAACCATAGTACTTAAATTAAAGAAATTCGTGTTTAAAATTGGCACGAAATATATTCGCATGAAACATGCTAATACTTTGGATTCCGAGCACTTAAGCACCATATGTAACAAAGATAACCACAAAAAAGGCAACCTGCGATTTGAATCAAAAGGCGTACTTATTCACACTCCATTGGAACTGAGCTACTACCATTGAACAAAGTTTATATAACATAATCTATTGAACTCTATTTCTTATCCAACAAGACGATGGAGCGCTATTTGATACCATAAATACATTTTATAAAGTGAGCTGTTTGCATTTCTTGTTCTCTGAACGAAAGATGGTATTACGTGTAGAAATATGAAACAAATGCTTTAAAAAACATCTTCAGAGCAAATAGTGATACATTTTTATTTGAACTAGATTTTCTGTCAAGAAATTCTAAGGAATTTATTACGGACTTATATTATTGTGGTTTATTTCAATTTTTCGCAAATTTTTAACTATTACCAATAGATATTATATAGATATTATATAGCAGCGATAGCTCAGTGGGGAGACCAACAGACTGCAATGCAGAGGGTCTCGGGTTCGAACCCACGTCGCGCACCTCTGACTTTCGGAAGTTATATGACTTTTCGAAATGATGTGCGTATTGATTGACAATTATCGCCTGCTCCGTGCCTCGGAGAGCACGTTAAGCCGTTGGTCCCGGCTGCCATGAACATCTATGGCAGTCGTTATTGGGAAAGTCAGTATCCTCTAAAATCCTGACACTGGTCTAGCCTTAGGGTATCGTTAGCCTTCGGGTTGCGGAGGTCAGGTGGCAGCCGCTCTGTGTAAAAACTGATATCCAGTCAAATCCGGTTAGACCAGAAAAGCCGACCCCAAGTGACTTGGGAATAATAAAGGCTAAGAGAGAAGAAAGACCAATAGATATTATAAAACAAAGTCCCCCGCCGCGTCTGTCTTTACATGCGGTTTTCACCAGTAGACAGAGTGATTTATGAGGTAGGTTTAGATATATAATTTGTTAAGGTTTTGAACTACCCGTACTATCAGAGCGCTAGTATTTTATATTTACCCTTTCCAAGACTGTTTTCCACAGATTTGGTCACAGCTAAAACCGCATTAAAATACGCAACAAATAGTTTAATTTTAAAATGTTACATCTGCCTAAAGGATGGACTCTGTAACTGATCATGGTAGATGGCAATACGCTTCTCCTTATGACCAGGGCCCTAGAACCTATTTCTAACAAATCATAGGTGCAACACACCTCTTCTTAACTCTGCACAGACGTAAAATAAAAAATATGAAGTAGATAATATGCATTGTATTTTGTTAGCTTGTAAATGCAAATGCATAAAGTTACCCATCTATAATAAGGAATCATAGATGGTTTGATTTCTAGAGCAACTAAAGCATTATTAGGATTTTTCAATACAATGACGACACTTATAACGGTCCATTTTTTATCCCTGCTTGAAGATCCCGAATGTCATTAACATCACAATGATAGTCGATATTAGTGATATCGACCATCATTGCGGTGTTAATACACCAAACTACAAACCACAATATTATTATAAATAAACGACTGACTTGGAAAATATGTTAACATTTTCCAAGTCAGTCTACTGTTAGATTAGCTACTAAGACAGCTCACTTTTGATTTTGATTTGAGCAGGCAAGTGGTCGCCTCTCTATTATTTGCATGATTCATAGTCGAGTTCGAGCTTGAGTGTACTTTGTGACTGTTAATTTTATTATACGTTTGTAAGACGATGCGACACAGAACTTGATCTCTTGTGTAAGAATTCTCATTTCGAAAAAAGAACGTTAAACAATAACATATTTTGTGATTAGCGTTCTTTTTTTAAAAAGATAACTTGCATTAAATCCACGGTTGAGATTTGTCTTTTTGAAAATAGAAAATACTACTAATCACACAAAAGAAGATTATTACTGGTTGTATCCCAGCCTATATATTGCATAAGTGGCTGGCCAACACAATTTGAATAATGGGAGTGCACGATGCAAAATGGCTGCCTCCAATATCGGTCACACGTGTCCAAAGATATCTTGTACGTATATACAATATAAACGGCAAGCGAATTTTACCAGTAGTGAAACAATAGCTATTTCTGGGTATTTCCGTCTCAAGAGAAACTTAATAATAATAATCTTTATTTGTCTCGCCATAATACGTACGATTATTATAGCAACAGGTATTGTTCACGCATCAACCGCGTGATCATGCTAGCGGACGGCGCCGGCGGCTGAGGTGAAGGCGCGGGGAGAGACTGCCGGCGAGCGCGGGCGACGGCGGCTGCACACAACTCGATCAGACAAAACAAACGACTTACGCGTCCACTAAAACACTGTTCTGTACTTTGTTTAATATATATAATTTAATCGAGTATACAGTCCACTCATTTATATAACAACCTGAGCTCCCGAACAATGGTCCTTCTACCGGGAAACATCCAGGAGTAAACAAGAAGAAAAGTACTCATCAAGTAAAACGTTGAAGTGGATTCAAACGACAAACGTTATCAATCAGAAAACTCACCGTTGCAGCGGGAAGAAGTCAACTAGTGAAACGGTTAAGAACCTCTGTGAGTCGTTCCAATTGTTTACCTTATTCCTATATATCCATTTCACATAATAGTGTTTAAAATCACTTTTTCTTCCCAGTATCGATTATTTCGCCTTTATTTAAGACATACATATTATGCAGTGTTAAAATAAATTGCAATCGCTTATCGCGCATGTTTTACCGTGCCAATTAGTAGGTTATAATATCTATAACGGGATGAGTCAGTGCGCCGTACCTGCAGGCCGGTTATTTTACACGGTGACTCACCTCCTTTTGTTCTCGCATCAGCTGTGCTTGCTACCGACTTCATTTTTTATTCAACTTAGCGGTTAATTAGTCAGCCAACTATTCTTTTGAATTGATTTATTCCATAATTTGCTACTTACATTGAGACCTCTTGCTTTAAAATAAACAGCTTTTTTTTTTCTTTCTTCGAATTAATTTCAAATCTTAAAAGTTGTCTAAGTATTCAATTCTCAAATTTAGGAGCAACATGGATATTGATAAATTAGTAAAACAGCGCAGTGGCATCAAAGCAAAGCTTACTAACTTTGAAAAGTATATTACTATTCTTTCGTCTTCAAAGCTTATATCCGAACTTCAACGGATTGATTTAGAAGGCCGCTTGAGCAAGTTTGAAGCTTTGTATGATGTTTTCGATGCATTACAGATGGAAATCGAGTTAACGTCGGTGAACCCCGAAGACGAGTACGTGGAACGAAATCAGATTGAAGAACGGTACCACTCATTGGTCGCCAAGGCGCGCAGACAGCTCCGGGCCAGCGGCTCTGAGCGTGAAGGGTCGGAAACGGGCGCTATAATGGACTCAAAATCAGGTGCATCGTTTAAAAATAACTTTGTTCGCTTACCTAAAATTGATTTACCGCAATTTGACGGGAGCTACCAGTACTGGCTAGAATTTAGAGATACCTTCGTTTCATTAATACACAACAGCGATTGTATCGATGGCATAAATAAGTTTCATTATCTCCGGGCATCCCTTAAGGGTCGTGCGGCGGAAGTTATTAAGAATATTGATTTTAAGTGTGAAAATTATGAAATTGCTTGGGACTTACTGTGTGATCGCTACAACAACAATCGTCTGTTAATTAATAATCATGTGCAGGCTCTATTCGATTTAGAACCTATAACTAAGGAATCATCGTATTCTTTGCGAAGTCTTATCGATGTCATAAATAAAAATTTACGGGCACTTAAAACCTTAAAGGAGCCGACAGAGTATTGGGATACGCTTATAATATTTATGATGTCTAGAAAATTAGATTTAAATACAAACCGAAAATGGGAAGAGTACCGCAATGCATTGTCTGAATCTCCCACTTTGGCGAAATTAATTTCATTCATTAATGGGAGGGCTGATCTCTTAGAAACATTAGAGGTTAATCAAAATAAGTCAAGCGCTAGTGTCAATAATAAACAAAAAGCTTTTATTATTTCAAGTACCAAAGAGAATCAAAATTCCCACATAGAAAGGATAAATAGTAAGTTAGAAAATAAAAAAGGATATAGTAATAATTTACAAAACAAATTAAAATGTCCATTATGTTCTAACGATCATCTTTTATATACATGTGATTTATTTAAAAGCTTGCCAACTGAAACACGAATACAAAAAGCTAAGGAACTACATGTCTGTTTAAATTGTTTGCGCTCGAGTCATATAACCAAGAGGTGTCGATTAGCTGGTTGTAAATATTGCAAATCCAGGCATAATACTCTCTTGCATGTTGAACCGACTGAGCAGCCTCATCAAGACCCAATGCCTTCAGCATCAAATAGTGTCGCCTTACCAATCGATACTTCAAGCAGTATCGTCTTATCAGCTGATACTATGCACCGTACTAGTACACCCAATGTATTACTGTCCACAGCTATTGTGAAAGCGGTGGGCCATAGCGGTGAGAGAGTAAACGCTCGAATCCTGCTCGACAACGGCAGTACCGCCAATTTTATGACGGAAAGCCTTTGCAGCAAACTGGGTTTGTTACGACGTAATACTACCTCCACTGTCACAGGTATCAACCAACAATCTTCCTACAGCACACAGTCTTGCAATCTAAATATTGAGTCTTGTAATGGTGACTACATTATTAATTTGGACTGCCTAATTTTACCTGAGATTACTAAACGTTTGCCATCCTCTTATGTCGATATGAAGAATATTCCTATTCCGTCAAGTCTTCGGTTAGCTGACCCTACATTTAATGTTCCCACCACCATTGACATTTTAGTAGGCGCAGAAATATTTTGGAGTGTTATAGGCACTGCTACGATCGATTTAGGCAAGCGCATGCCCAAGCTATACGAAACCAAATTTGGTTGGATAGTGTCTGGTCCAGTTTCTCAGCTTCGTTCGTCTTTTAAAAAGGGCACACATTTTTGTAATTTTACCCACTCAACCGAACAACCTGATTTAACAAGGTTTTGGGATTTGGACTCCATCTCTTCTAAGCACGCCCTGTCTCAAGAGGAACGGGAGTGTGAATTAAGTTTTAAACAAAAAACATTTCGTAATAATAGTGGCAAATTTGTTGTTACTATGCCTTTGAAAGCCGATCCAAGCGTATTAGGCGACTCGTATAATATGGCAAAAAACCGTTTTCTGTCGTTAGAACGACGCTTTCAACGAGAACCAGAATTCAAGGCCAGATACATCGAATTTATGAATGAGTACAAAAGCCTTGGTCATATGAGTGAAGTGAACAACTCAAGGACTCATTCAAATAAGTGTACCGAATACTTTATACCTCATCATGGAGTAATTCGCGAATCCAGTACGACAACGAAGCTGCGAGCTGTATTTGACGCATCTGCCACTACTTCTTCCAAAGTATCTCTTAACGATATTCTAATGGTGGGGCCTAAGGTACAGAATGATTTATTTTCAATTTTGGTAAGATTTCGTCAACATAAATATGTTGTTACTGGCGATATCGAAAAAATGTATCGTTGCATAGAAGTGGCTCATTTACAACGATCATTACTGCAAATTATTTTTAGAAAAGATCCCAAAGAACCATTAAAAACGTACAGATTAAATACAGTCACTTATGGGACATCATCTGCACCATATCTAGCAACAAAGTGTCTGGTGAGTCTTGCGGATGACGCTACCTCAGACAACGTGAGGTCTGCAATTGCAAGGGATTTTTATGTTGATGATTATTTGGGCGGAGGTTCGACGGTATCAGAAACTATAGATCTAGTGAAACAAATCAATTCAATTCTCTCATCTGCTCATTTTTTTCTGCGTAAATGGCAATCAAATAGTCCAGAAATCCTCGAAGCAATAGCTGGTAACTCAGGAAAAGCTGGTTCATTAGACTTGTCCAGTCACTCCCAGTTATCTAATAAAAGTTTGGGTCTGTACTGGTTTTCCAATACTAACACATTATCTTTCTTAATTAATATTTCCGAAAAAGAAAAAATAACAAAGCGACACATTCTGTCTGTGATTAGTCAGGTGTTCGATCCGCTAGGACTGGTTGGCCCTTGTATTGTGGAAGCAAAGTTAATAATGCAGCGACTATGGGTTGATCAGTCCGAATGGGACGATGAAGTCTCATCTGAGATAATCGAAATGTGGTCTACTTTTGTTCGCACGCTTCCTAGTCTGAACAGTTTAAATATTCCACGATGGGTCTGCGGCAACTTAGCGGTGGAACATGAATTGCATATTTTCTGTGATGCATCAGAAAGGGCGTATGGCGCATGCATATATGTTCGATCAGTATGTAGTGATAAATCAGTAAGTGTACAACTTTTAGTGTCCAAAAATCGTGTAGCACCAATAAAGACTGTAACCATTCCGCGCCTTGAACTTTGTGCTACGCTGTTGGGTGCAAGACTGTGTACTACCGTAATGGAATCCTTGACTATGCCTATAGTTAAGCGATTGTTTTGGAGCGACTCGATGGTCGTGTTGGGGTGGCTCAACATATTACCAAATCAACTAAAACCCTTTGTACGTAATCGAGTCGCTGAAATTCAGGAAAGCACTGCTGGAGACCGGTGGAGGTATGTACCATCGAAGGACAATCCAGCAGACCTTGTTTCTCGCGGGGTGAGGGCCGATTCCATCGGTGCATGCTCGTTATGGTGGACGGGCCCTAGTTTTTTACAAAGCTGCGAAAGTAGCTGGCCTATTATGCCCTGTAATAGCGTGAAACACGATCTACCTGAAGTAGTGTGTAACTTCACTGATCAAGTTAACACTCACATGAATTCTAATCAATCATCTAACCATTCAATAATTCAGTCATTAATTCGCAATAACTCTAATTTCAATCGTCTTCAAAGAATCATTGCCTATATAAATAGATTTATACATAATTTAAAAAATTCTAATTGCAAATTGGATGGTTCGCTTTCTACTGATGAATTAGATAATGCTTTAACATGTTTACTACTTAGTGCACAAGCAGAAATGTTTCCAATAGAGCACAATATTTTGAAGTCGGGAAAATCACTGCCTCGGAAAAATCGTTTAATTTCATTGACACCATTTGTAGATTCAAGAGGAATTATACGCGTAGGAGGCAGACTAGATAATTCACCATACGATTACAATACAAAATATCCCATTTTACTTTGTAGTAAACATCACCTTACTAGAATTCTGTTTCATATGCAACATAAAAAACTGCTCCACGCTGGTCCACAATTGTTATTGGCAAATATGCGACTCAACTATTGGCCTTTAGGCGGCAGGAATCTTGCTAAGACTGTTGTCAAACAATGTATAAAATGTTATAGATATAAGTGTCAAAATATACAACAAATGATGGGTCAACTTCCGTGCTCTAGAACCAGCATTAAATTTCCATTTTTTAACTCTAGCGTTGACTATGCTGGCCCAGTGCTGATAGCTGACCGAAAGGGTCGCGGTTGTAAGCTTACAAAGTCTTATTTATGCATCTTCGTTTGTCATGCAACGAAGGCAGTCCATTTGGAGCTCGTCACCGACCTTACAAAGGAAGGCTTTATGGCGACTCTGAATCGTTTCACGTCTCGTCGTGGCAAACCTCAAACCATATTATCAGATAATGGCACGAACTTTGTTGGGGCTGATAATGACTTAAAAAGTATTATTACGGACTCTGATGTAGCAGCTGAAATGGCACAGCAAGGAATTAAATTTCTTTTTGCTCCTCCTTATTCCCCCCACTTTAATGGCTTGGCTGAAGCTGCCGTAAAGTCCACCAAGAACCATCTAAGAAAGTTGCTAAGTCTCACTAACTTCACTTACGAAGAATTAGCAACCTGTCTGTGTCAAATAGAGGCTGTTCTAAATTCCCGTCCTCTAACTCCCATGTCCTGTGACCCATCCGATTTGTCTGTCCTCACCCCTTCCCATTTTTTAATTGGACGAACACTCACGTCTGTTCCGTGTTCACAGGTTTCTGACAAAACCATCAGCTGCTTAGATCGCTTCAAAAGGATTGAATACATCCGTCAACACTTCTGGCAGCGGTTCTCTAATGAATATGTATCATTACTCCAACAGAAAACCAAATGGTCAGTTGCTTCAGATAGGAAGCTCAAGGAAGGAACCCTTGTGCTCATCCGAGAGAAGTCGCTTCCACCACTTGTTTGGGCATTAGGTCGTGTAGTACGAACATATGCAGGCGTCGACGGTATCACCCGCGTGGCAGACGTGAAGACAAAGAGAGGAGTCATCACAAGAGGGTTCAACAATATTTGCCCTCTTCCCTTCGAAGACGTCAACAGGCGGGAGGGTGTTCACGCATCAACCGCGTGATCATGCTAGCGGACGGCGCCGGCGGCTGAGGTGAAGGCGCGGGGAGAGACTGCCGGCGAGCGCGGGCGACGGCGGCTGCACACAACTCGATCAGACAAAACAAACGACTTACGCGTCCACTAAAACACTGTTCTGTACTTTGTTTAATATATATAATTTAATCGAGTATACAGTCCACTCATTTATATAACAACCTGAGCTCCCGAACAGGTATTATAGGTAAGTATATTGATTTATTTATAAGAGGGAAGATTACAGCTGAGAACATTAAGTAATACGTAACAGAATAGCTATCTAAGAGCCAATTAAAAGTCGTCATTATATACTTATAGTTATATTGTGGGAGATTGATGCCTGTTGTCAACAGAATATCGTGGCGATAGTTTAGCTCATTTCCACGCGCGTTGCCGAATGTAGCGTTAACTGTCAAAAGTTTTTAAGTTTATAAGGGAACGCTCGAGGAAAAACAGTTTTCGTATTTGAACGTGCTCGCGGGCGCTTTTCTTTTCCGCACTCTCAAATAAGCACATAATTACTATTATAGTATTATATTATCTGTGACATAACGTTTCGTATCTCGTTAAACAAGTGAAAATAGTGTAGTGTTATCATATATATTAATGTGGCCGTATTCAGAACATTTTAGTGTAAACTCAGCCCTCCGGAACTCGATCTTTCAAGAACAATTCCAGCTTAGGTTTGTAGACCTGTGCAGAAGGAACCCTCGAAACCGTGAGTACCTACTCTTTCTTATTCCATCTGCTCCTATATTTCTCTTCTCAACGTCGAATATTTGATTCACCAATGACTAAACTAGCTTCGGGGCCTGTATAAAAATTGTTTGTTGACATATTGAGTCGCAGCAGCCCACCGTTGACCAGAGACAATATATTTGTAATTACGCCTGGCATTTCAACAATTGACAGGTTAAAGAGGAACATCATGTAGATTTATTTCTTTCTTTTCTTTGTATTTGATTGACCTCTAGTTCGTAAATAATTAGGTTCTGGTAAGCTAGTAAGTAAATTATTTCGAATTACCGTCATATAGATCAGTAACATATATATTCTACCACATTCTACCACATACACGCAACACCATCTAGCCCAAACTAAGCAGAGCTTGTACTATGGGTTCTAGACAATGGATAAACATACATATATCCTTTTTTTTTTGTAAATACATACATATTATACATTGAAACACCCAGACCAAGACAAACATCCATGTTCATGCACACAAATGTTTGACTTGTGCGGGAATCGAACCCGCGACCTCGGGCGTGGCAGTCGGTTACACTAACCACTATGCCATCGAGGCCGACTAAATATATATATATATGACTAAATATCATTAACTATTTTAATAGTATCAATTATTATAGCCCCATATCACTTACATTCGTTCAATATATAAATTTTGTAACCATGGTGTTTCAAAATGTATACCTATATTATAATTATAATATACAAATTGCATATACTTACTTAGCTTATGATATTTCAAATTATATCAGATGGCACAAGTCATACGAGTTTATTATTTTGTTTTATTTATTTACTATTTAAAAACGGGTACAACATATTCTATTTGCCTTGTAATATGATATTATGGTATATCTATTTCCACAAAAAAGGCAGCGTTCAAATAAATCCTCTAGAGTTAAATAATACAACTCTTTAACGAATGACAATAATCATTCGCGAAGACCGCAATCGTACCAGCAGTTATTTATAAGTAAACTTCATATCAGTTTCTTAGCCTTGGGTATAAAACAAAGTTAGTTATAAAGTCAATCGTATAAACTCTCTCTCATTTGAGTTTGATCAAATCCTTTAAAGTTATCTTATCTTATTTCGGGGGCCAATCAGTGTAGACCGGCGACACTTCGACCCAGTGGGATCTTTTGTGTCGGCCCCGAGATCTATCCCTAAGCTATCTCCCTTTGAATGTACTGCATCAGTCGCAGCGTACACTTCAGAGGGAGAAGCCTGAAATCTTCAGGGTTCGGATATGCCAATCCCATCAGACCCATCCTTAGTCCAGCCAACGCGTCACATTCACACAGTAGATGTGATATGGACTCGTCCTTTAAAGTTTAAAAGCACTACTATTTAACAAATGACAATATTCACTACCGTTGACTGCAATCTTAACCAGCAATTTATAAGTAAACTTCGAATCAATTTCTTAGTCTTGCGTAGAAAACAAGTCATTTTGTAATATAGAGTCAATCTTACTAAAGAGGACAAAACTACAGCTACTTATACCCTTAGGTTTCATATCAGTTCCTGGGCACTGAGTAGAACATTCAATAAAAAAAAGTCAGCTAAGAATATGAAATCCAACCTTCAAAGTCCTGTTCGGTGTAGTCATGGTGCGTGTGCTTCCTCGCCGCCGGGTCTGTGGGCGCCTCGTCATCATCAGCCCTCGTCTCCATTGTCCACGCTCTGAGAACAAGATACATGGTCTTACTTAATTTTCTATCTTATTTTTAGGTATTAAGGTACTTAGTTGCGTGATTTAGTTTCATGGCCCGGTGGATACACGACCTTTTATAAATACCGGTAGAGATAAACGAAGTCTTATTGATATTTCTATAAAGAAGTACTTCCAGCCTGCTAAGGTATGTATTGTAGCTGAATACGTTTATGTTGTGTTTCAGCAGTCGAAGATTCCAACATTTCCAAAACGACTATTCGCTCTGCAATCTGTTTGTAGAGAGGCCAAACGTTTTTGTTTGTTGCGCAGATTACGCCTGCATTACCATTTTATAATGTACGGCTGGTATTCCTTGTCTCAGGGGAAGGACTACTCTCTCACAGAATATCGACGTGAAATAGCAGTATTCCTATTGTTGTGTTTCGTTCGGTGTGTAAGAGTGCCGGAGGCCCAATCACGCTCTATCCCCTTCCGGACCCTTCTCCTTTCCACTTCCTTTCCTAAAGGGTCGGCGACGCGCAATTGATGCCTCTGGTGTTGCAAGTGTCCATAGGCTACGGTGACCACTTACTATCAGGTGAGCCGTATGATGGTTTGCCACGTAAGTTGTATAAAAAAAAATATTACCCTCTACCGTAGGTTATGAATGAAATTACTTGCAGCTAATGCATCACTGGACGACTTATTTCCTTTATTTATTTGTAATTATATATACAGGATATATTAATTTTATATTGTATTGGATTTTGACCGCGGTTCCGCCCGCCTTAATGGTGACTTTGTTAATAAATTTCTATCCCTCGGAAACATCAGGAGTACACAAAAGGACATATTACTAAAAAAGTACTGAGTTTTTTGAGTTATATGTCCTTTTGTGTATGCCTGATGCAACATTTTATGATGATCGGTCGAGTAGTTAAGGCATGAAAGCGTAACAAACAAACAAACTTACATTCGCATTTATAATAGTAGTAAGGATACTTTTACAAAATAAAATTCATATACATCCTTGTGTTGTTGAGAATGTTGATTTGGGACTCCTCCAATTTAGCGTTTTTAAATGCCTGAATTTTTTAAAATGTCCGAATTATATAGGTATAAATTCAAACATGTACTATTAAATCTAAAAATGAATCCTCTTATATCTGTCGGACCGCTCGTACATACACACTACAGCATTTCACCCAATACTTAATTTACGGATACGACGAACTTTTACTAACGACATTCTAGCAACAATAAAATAAAAAAGAGACATTCGTCAAGAGTAGGTATTAAGTTCGTAAGGTCTATTTATTTTTATCACAAAAATACGTAATGAATATTTTATTCACTTACACATATTTACGATACCTAGAACATATGTATGTATGTACGTCAAAATATTGCTAATGAGATGATGTCCATAAATTCCTAAGCCAATGGTGGTAATTACTGCAATACAAATATCTATACAATATGGAGGAGCGGGTTTTTCTACTACAAGCATAATTTGCTTTAAAGAAGATTCCGAACAGTAGTTAGTTATATATATATATAGTTATTTATATAGTTAGAAGTAGTTGTAACAAATTATTTGACACAATAAAAATATTATTATTATTATTAAAAATATTATTATTATTATTATTATAAAAATATAAACAAATATTTATAGCGTTTTCATATCGTTATGTATCTATCCAAATATGAAAGATTTGATTCTTTGTTTGTTTGTAAGGATTTAACGGAAAACGACACAACGGATTTTAAAAATTCTTTCACCATACCAAAATAAATTATCACCGAGTAACATAGGCTATATTTCATTAAAAAAAGTGCTGTTACTAACACAACCTAACCTTCTTTTACGTGAGTGAAGCCGCGGGCAAAAGCTAGTGTGTTATAACAACAGATCAGAAGGCTTAGAGAATCACAGGACTTAAGACTGATCCTATACACACAGCCCTCGATAAGCGTACATACCCGTCCTTGCCTCCTGGAGCTACAGCATAATATTGTTTATACTAAAGTATTTAATCTCTACTAATATTATGTTTAGACTTAAAAATGTGTTTGTTTGTTTATCCTTCTTTTACGTAGCAATAAAGCAACGAACTTACTTATTTTTTGTGTATAGAGAGAGAATTTATATGCCAGAAACTGGTAGAGATATTGCATCCCGATACGGACTCGGTATCTTTAATGAAACGTGTTTTTTTACTTTTAAGTAAAAACTACTTGAATCTGTGTTTTATGTCTATATCTATATACTTCTATACTAATATTATAAAGAGGAAAGATTTGATTTTGAATTTGTTTGTTTGTAAGGATTTAACTCAAAAACTAGTTAACCGATTTAAAAAATCTTTCTCCATTAGAAAGCTGTATTATCACCGAATAACACGGGCTACATTTTATTTAAAAAATACTGTTAGTAACATAACTTTTTTTGCATGGGTGAATGCATTGACGCATACCCCTCCGCGGGTGCGGGCGGAGGGGTTATGTCGGACTCACCGGGGCAAAGAAAGATGGTGACTAGAGACATCCCGGTAATACCGATTAAACCTACTAAGGTGTTCCTCGACAAAACCGCAATCGGCAGAGCCGCGCGAATCACTTTCACATGCAGTCGTGACCCCGTCGAGGTTTCGGCCCACCTTATGAAACGGCAGGCCACGAAAAGACTTTAGGCGCTTCTACATTTTAACCCTACTGTCCCTTTGAAGGGGGACGGAAACACAACACAGAGGCGCGCATGGGAACACGCATGCTGCCTCTCAGACCTGGTGCTGATCGGGTGGTGGCCAGCCGCACGAAGCCCACCACCTCCAGGTCATACCTCAGGGTGGCTGAGGGCCATCTCACGCACTCCGGTACTACAGTCAGAGCGCACTACAGTCTCAGTGCAGCATTTTTTTTCTTTTTTTTATTGGCATCGTTGGCAGACGAGCAAGTGGTCCACCTGATGGAAAGTGGTAACCGCTGCTCATGGACTTCAGCAATGTCAGGACACAGCAAAGCCGCTGCCTACCGTGAAAGAAGAACTGCGAACTACTGAGAGTTCTTGACACAATACCGAAACAATACTTTGCTTTGCCCAAGAATCGAGACCTCATGCAGAGTAGGCGCATTTACCACCGTAGCGGAACTGTGGCTGTCTACTAGGTTATAATAATAATATCAGCCCTGTATTAAACTGTCTCATTGCTAGGCACGGGCCTCTTCTCAGTGTGAACGAACGATGGTTAGCAGACAACACATATCTTCAGAAAGAACTTCAGAAAAGAATTCAGAACATTATGGTGAACTCTTAGACATGCAGCATTCTTTTTTACCAGTAAGGTGGCAAATTAGCATACGGCACACATGATGATAAGTGGTCACCGTAGCCTATTGACGCCTGCAACACCAGAGGCATCACTTGCGCGTTGCCAACCCTTAAGAAAAAAGGAAGTAGGAAGGAGAAGGAGCGGCAACGGGAAAAGAGATTGATTGGGTCTCCGGCACTCTCACTCACCAAACGAAACACAACAGTAGGAATACTGTTATTTGACGTCGATATTCTGTGAGAGGGTAGTACTTCCTCGGTCCAGCCGACCCATTCATGCTGAAATCAGCGAGGCTCTACTACAAATTTTTTTCTTGACTGTGTTTTCCTTTACCATTAAAGCAAGCGATGATTAAAGCTATGTAATTCACACATATATAACTTTGGCAAGTCAGAGATGCGTGCCTTGGGATCGAGCTCGAGATCTCTGCGTGACAGTCCAACGGTATCCCACTACGCTATCGCTGCTGTCCTAGTAGGTTAGTATTAAATATATACTTAAGGCATAATATGATATTCGTTCCTATATTATCTAATATGTATATCAATATATAATATTATTATATAATAATAATATGATTTCTTTCTTTCTTTTCTTTCAATACTACCTATCCAATTTGGTGTGTATTTACATAATCTTTAAGCTTATCTGAAGGCTGCCTAGGAAATTGCTTTTAGCGATAAGAACGCTCTTTTATATACCAATATAAGATTGTGTTCTTTGTAACCAGATTGTAATTGGTATACAATAAAGAGTATCCTAATCCTATCTATCACTACATACTATACAATAAAGTCTCCCCGCCGTCTGTCTGTTCGCGATAAACTCAAAAACTACTAAACGGATTTTCATGCGGTTTTCACCTATAGGCAGAGTTATTCATGATGCAGGTTTAAGTGTATAATTTGTTAAGGTTTTGTACTACCCGTGCAAAGCCGGGGCCGATCGCTAGTAATAAATAAGACTATATCTGATCTCTGTTTTGTGTCTACCCTATGTAAATGCAAAAGTGAGTTTGTTTGTTTATTTGGTTGTTACCCTTTCACGTGTTTCATCCAGAAAAAGTACTGTGAATAACCTAACCTAGCCTAATCTACATTTATGCAAGCGAAGCCACGGGCAAAATCTAGTTCTAAATACACTCATAGTCTCATGACTATATAATGACTCATGAGTAAGGAAAGGTGTCTAACATCCACTTACTAGCTTTTAGGCCTGACGTAATAGGAGGCCTACTGTCATCTGATGACGACCTCGATGGCGTAGTGGTTAGTGTAACCGACTGCCACGCCTGAGGTCGCGGGTTCGATTCCCGCACAAGTCAAACATTTGTGTGCATGAACATGGATGTTTGTCTTGGTCTGGGTATTTATATGTATAATATGTATGTATTTACAAAAAAAAAGTATATATGTATGTTTATCCATTGTCTAGTACTCATAGTACAAGCTTTGCTTAGTTTGGGCTAGATGGTGTTGTGTGTATGTGGTAGAATATTATTATTATATTATTATCTATCAGGCCATTTCCAGACTGCGTGCTGCTATCAGTATACCAGGACAAATACATCCAATAACATTTTGGCCCGACACGGGAATCGAATTCTAGACCTTAGAATTTATAGTCACTGCAGTTCATTCTACTCTATTTCTATTTACAGCAGTCCATTCTACTGTAAACTAATTTGCGAAACCCTTTATTGATTAATGGTTTACTTATAGATTATGATTGGACCATCTCGTTGGTCACAGGCTATAAGTTTGGGCCTACGTTTGCGTACAATCATGAAGTCTCAAGTTCGATTTTCGAAACGGGCAAAGTATTATTTTTGGTTAAGAAATGCGTGGCGTTTAGAAATGTGTTCTGTGGTACGGTAATGAGCTCGCACTCTCTGTTCCACGTTGAGATCTAAAACAACGCTGGCATATAATGTATCAATCTTATACGATATGGTGTGGCTGTAATTTATTTTAATGGATTGTTTATTTATTTGTATGTAATATAATTTTTTTATTAAATAATATTCAGACACAATTGTAATAAATTGTTAATGAATTAAATAAATAAATAAATTCTATATAGTGTGTGGTATGTAATTGTGGTATCCTTATTATCAGATAGTCGTATCACTACACAAATGGCGTAAAGGTAGTTCGAATTCCACACGTGACAAACATTTGTGTGACCCACAAATTTATGTTCCGAGTCTGGGTATTCTTTGTGTCCGTTATTTGAATGTTTGTAAAGTCCCTCATCATACAGGAATTAAAAGCAGTATGGCAGTTATCTTAAAATTAAAAATAAAAGGTTTAATTAATCGAAATTAAAAGATTAAATTGTTAGGTATCGCTCACTTTTACGGCGAAGGAAAATATCGTGAGAAAACCTACATGTCTTAGTGTTCCATAATGTTCTTGAAAATATGTGAAGTCTGCCATCGTGCACTGGGCCAGCGCGTTGGACTGTGGGCTAATCCTATACTTCGTGGTATATGTTACACTACTTACCACGATTCGCCAGCTTTGATACATTTCTGGCTACCCCTGCGAGGATTATGCGTGTATATATATAAGTATATGTATGTATATACTCGCGACCGTGACTCTCCGAAGGGCATATGCCTCTTATGTTAATTGATCAAGGATATTACAAAATGTTAACCTAGATATACGCACCGCAGGTCCATGGAAGTAGTTTTTGCACTAACGCCGGCGCCCGCGCCTTTTATAATTCGCACACTAGTTTAACGAGTGCTTGCTTTTGCAATACTGGTGTTAAAACGTAATTTAAATTGTTATAAGTGAGCAACTATGTTAATATTTATGCCAGTTCAAATATTGGAATGGGAAGGCAACACAGAGTTAACATACACTGCTGCTGCGTTGCCTCATTTGCCAGGTGTCGACTTCGGTTCTCGGGCGGGGATTATAGATATAGTTATTGGATATTGTTACAAAGTCTGGACTCAGTTCCAGACTATGTAAGCCCGGTTTTGCCCGGTAAACAGTAGGCTTGGATCCCAGCCATCGTTTATCAGGTTCATATATTATAATAATATTCTATCACATACACACAACACCATCTAGCCCAAACTAAGCAGAGCTTGTACTATGGGTACTAGACAATGGATAAACATACATACATATATACTATATTTCTTTGTAAATAATTAAAAAAATAAAAAACTATTTATATTATACATAGAAATACCCAGACCAAGACAACCATCCATGTTCATGCAGACAAATGTTTGACTTGTGCGGGAATCGAACCCGCGACCTCAGGCGTGGCAGTCGGTTACACCACTACGCCATCGAGGCCAACAATGCTAGACTTCAAGCTGCTACTAAAATTTACTCGACAGAAAAATTTTATAACTCTGCCCGATCTGGGCATTGAACCTCGGACCTCATGCATAATATTACCGCTGCGCCATTGAGGCTATCAAATATTTTGTTACCTAAGATTTAAAGCCATAGCGTGGGTTTATAGCCTATACATTTGCGGAAAAAGGCATTAGACTATGGCCAACTATATGTTCTCAATAAAAAAAATGTAGGCGTCCCAGTTGCCCCAATTTGGGCGCCATCCCATATTTATACGGAGATCTAATTGTATCCTATCTATATTCAGGTTCATATCACCGATATTTCTTCTGGTTAGTTTGATCATGATATAAAAACGTAATTTCAAAAACATAATAGAAGCGAATTGGTAAATGAATAAACTCAATTTACGCAAACAAGGTGATTGAATCCAATTTTCTTTTTCGTACAGTATTTTATAAACAAACTTTTATACTTATCCATTATTTCATTTGCTTTTTATAGAGACAAGTTCCATATGTGATATGCGAGTAAGAGGAATGGAGGTGAATATTTGTATTTAAGAATGTAACTTCACTTTGAACACTTTTTATAGTTGCTCTGGTATTAATATTAATATTCAAGCAGTAGAAACTCGATCGATAAGGTATTGATTGTTTGTAAGGATGGCGAAGTTGTTTAAGTGGTCCTCGCGTCACTGCCGCCGTACCGAGTGTTATAGGTTCGATCCCCACACGGGACAAATAATTCAATGATTTATAAAAAGTTGTTCCTTAGTCTGGGTGTTCTTTGTGTCCGTTAGTTAAATTGTCCGTTGTTGTTTGAATGTTGGTTAAGTCTCCCGTGACATCTAATATTATAAAGCTGAAGAGTTTGTTTGTTGAACGTTAATCTCAGGAACTACTGGTTCGAATTGAAAAATTATTTTAGTGTTGGATAGCCTATTTATCGAGGAAGGTTATAGGCTATATAACATCACGCTACGACCCACGGGAGCGGCGCTGTAATCATAAACGCAGGTGAAACCGCGGGCATAGCTAGTGGGATATATAACAAGAGAAAGAATTGACGTTAAAAATAGAAATATATATTGAACTCGCGATCGAGAAAAGATTTGATTGTCTTAGCCCTTTGCACTAACGACATATACCCACTTCTAACAAGTATTCTTGTTAGCCTAGAATACTTGTCACTTGTAACCAAATTGCTGAATTGCTAGTAGTAAAAAGAATTTTTTATGAGCGCCCAGCGCAGATTAGCAGACTTCACTTATCTTCGAGAACTTTGTGAGGAACTCTCAGACATGCATGTTTCTTTACGATGTTTTAATTCATCGTTGAAGTGAACGATAATTAAATATTTAATACGTACATAATATTGTCTTCTGTTTACGCGAATGTTATCCATTGAAATTAAACTACTTTATACAGATTTTATCGCGTTGTTTATTTTACTATTTATTATTATTTAATTTAGAAACTGTTACACTACTACTAGGTACTATTAAACTTGACAGTTAGATTAAACTACGGACTACAATCATGCCTTGTCTTGATTATTAATGTATATGTAGTTAAGTGGATGCTCAATAGGAGCATATATACCATACTGCTGCTTTAGAGGCTACCATCAAATTTTATTAAATGCTTGATTATGTTCAGTAATAGTTCATGGAGAAATGGTTGCAGCACCTTACAGCTCTTATGATTTGTAAACAAAAACTTGGCGATTAAAAAGAGTGACCATGAGTTTCTTGCCCGTTCTTCTCATGAGCCCTACACCCTTGCTTTGCTGAACGTGGCAGTAGATGTAAATTCGCAGAAAAAATTAGTGTAACTTTGACATTCATAAGTGTTACCTTGTAACCTAATCTGAATAAATTTATTTTGAATTTGAATTTGAATTTGAATTTTACTAATGTTCATGCTAATTAAATTATTTAAACTATTTATATTTAAGTTTACACTTTCCCCGACGTTTCGGTTGATTTTCAGCAGCCATGGTCACGGGGAGACTAAGATGGTAGTTGTCTCAATGTTCCAGTGTAGTTATTTCATAGTACCCGAACATAATTTAATTATTGGTGTTTCTATTTACGCAGAATGAGTACATCGAAAAATCGGAGTAGTGATTTTTAGAAAGTAGGTGTAAGTAGTTAATACATCTGTGATAAATAGACGTAAGTATATAGGTATATACATAGAACAAAAAAGCATTATAGACAAACATTCGACAATAAGTCGTTGCCAAAAACCAGTCTAAGGATCCCTCGTACAATCGCGTCTCGAATATTTTTAAATCGGCCCGGCCCTTTTTAAGTTGGCCAAGATCCGGTGGCACGTGACACTTCTGAATATCAATATAAAGTGTTTAAACCTTTTTTATTGTGATCGTCGAGTACAAGTGAGGGGTAAAGGTGTCACCTTTATCACAATCGGTTTTTTACATTATGTTGGAGTTCGACCACCAGTTACATTGTAAAGACTGTTAATGTGTCAAGTCCTAGAATCCGAGACATAATTAGAAATCCTTTGTGTCTGGCAACCGGTGTACCGTTGCGGTTTGAAAAGTTTATTAACCACTCCTGACTAATTAAACCTTTACCTAGTACCTCTAGTACGAGATCTTATTTTTTTTAAATAATACATTTTATCGGGTGAAATAAGGTCAGTTTTGCCACACCAAGCATGCCTTTATACTCTTATCGGTTTCTCGTATAGGTATGAAAATACACGCAATTTTATTGTCATTGGTTTTTACTTATGAGTGTGAACGCTTGGTTATATTTTCAAAAGACACTGCTAACCGCTTCAGCTGTAACTGTACGGATCTAAACGTGATACAGTTGTATAAATACCAATTTAAACTCGAAGCGGCTGCTATGTAACCATTTAAACGCAAAGGGATAAGGATATTTAAAGAGGACCAGATGCCAGAAAATTTGAGGGCATTTACTCCCTATATCGTAGGTTACAGATGTTTATGACAGTTTGGATGCATGGCTCGATGTGCTTTTCAAAGTTAGGGACAATGTATGTCGGCCTCGATGGCCTAGTGGTTAGTGTAACCGACTGCCACGCCTGAGGTCGCGGGTTCGATTACCGCACAAGTAAAACATTTGTGTGCATGTTTGTCTTGGTCTAAGTGTTTCTATGTATAATATGTATGTATTTACAAAAAAAAGTATGTATGTATGTATGTTTATCCATTGTGTAGTACCCATAGTACAGCTCTGTTTAGTTTGGGCTAGATAGTGTTGTGTGTATGTGGTAGAATATTATATTATTATTATAATATTATTATGTGACTCTTGTGGAAAGTTCACTTATATGAACATAATGATGCTAACATTAAATAACCTCGCATATGATCACTTATACGTTATGGACTATTCAATTTTACGATTTTACCAAGGACTCATACACAACAACAACAATTTTACATTTATATCTTCGAAAACGCCCCGTAAGGATGTACACCAAAATTTTGCCAGCCATGCTTTTAAGTCCCATATAATAGGGAGTCTATTACCGCTTACTGAGCACCACAATTCAAGACTTTGTATTGCTACTAACTATTCATTGACAGAAATATGACCCATCTTATCTTATCTTATCTTATGTGGGGGCCAGTCAGTGTAGACCGGCGACACTTCGACCCAGTAGGATCTTTTGTGTCGACACTCTCCCAATAACGACTGCCATAGATGTTCATGGCAGCCGGGACCAACGGCTTAACGTGCTTTCCGAGGCACGGAGCAGTCGATAATTGTCAATCAATACGCAGATAATTTCGAAAAGTCATATAACTTTCGAAAGTCAGAGGTGCGCGACGTGGGTTCGAACCCGAAACCCTCTGCATTGCAGTCTGTTGGTCTCCTTACTGAGCTATCGCTTCTCTAATATGACCCATAAACAAATGCCTAGCAGTTGCGTTTTCTAACGCTGTACCACCGAGATCGCAGTCTAAAAGTATTTAAAAGAAATCTTTGTTTAACCCAGCAAACACAATAATACAAAGTTTTAATCATGACAGACCTACGCTAGGTGCTTCTGGCATATTTTCTTATTAATATCGCCAATAATTGGTGTAGTACGTTAACAGTAAGTACCATTCCATCGGTGGGCGTATTTTGACCGTCACAAATAACAAAACAAGGCCTATGAAACTCTAACAAGTTTATCGAAAACCACAGCAGGGAAAACTCAAGTAAGACTTTTAATACCGTAAAGGAACGCTATTGTCCCGAACACTTTGATCAAATAAGTAACAAATTAACAAGTAACAAAATGACCGAAGCATATCATAAA
The DNA here is from genome assembly GCA_930367265.1 of Catocala fraxini. Taxonomy (NCBI): domain Eukaryota; kingdom Metazoa; phylum Arthropoda; class Insecta; order Lepidoptera; family Erebidae; genus Catocala; species Catocala fraxini. Next base: position 8,430,859 of record OV884029.1, read on the forward strand.
TTTTAACATTTGGTACATTAAAAAGGAATTCTGGATCATGCCAAGTTATTCTATTCGAGTCCGAAACTCGTAAGCTATTTATAATATTTAATTAGCTCCACTTATTGACTGTCGAATTGCTGGGCACGTTCATTTTTCTAGTGTCAGAAGGGTTAGGCCATAGTCTACCGCGTTGATCCAGTACAGGTTAGCAAACTTCACGTATATTCGAAAACATTATGTAGTATTCTCAGAATCAGATGCAGGTTTGATAATTTCACTATTTAATATGCATTTAACTTCATAAAGTCAAGAGTTGCGTGCCTTGAGGTCAGATTTAAGATCTCTGCGTGGCAGTCCATCGGTTTCCTACTAGGCTGTTGGTTCTAAAAAGTGAAGTTATTTATTGAATTTTCAAGACATTGAGTACCTTCAACGACTTTGTGTTTAGATCAAAAGAGACCTAACATAATATAGGTGTGATTCTTGATAAAATAAACAAACGGGTATTTTCAGAGAGAGCTTTTTATATTCAATTTTAGCCGAACGATTTCTTAAATGGCTTGATAAACTGCGTCTTCGCATTTATGATATTCAGCCAAGTATAAAACCTGATATCTTGCTCATTCCTATGTAGATATTACCTCCGTTTTATGTTTTATTTCTTCATATCAAGCACATTATGTTTAATATAACGGCTTAATTTTAAGTAATTGATTTTATTAACTTTCCTAGTGATAACGATTGTTTAAGTGGTCACTTTCCAATTGCTATTACTTCAAGTATTGAGTGTACTCTATCCCCAACCGTGCCAAAATTTGTGTGCTCTACAAATAGGCGTTTCGAGTTTAAGCGTTTTTTGTATCTGTTGTTACATATACATACAGAGGTGTATATTACTGTTTTTCTGCCAAGTATAGTTTCGTAGTAGAAAGTTGCTGTTCACTAGGCATATTTCTACATACGGCGCTTCTTCTAAAGAATTGCCTGAAATCAATAGACTCAATAACACATTACCTGACTCGGAAATTAAACCGGATTACCGAATACACCCGAATAATACCGAATTTAACCGGAGCAGCAGTCAAATAATCGCTGCGCTAACTTGGCAGTCATAAGTTGACATAACTCTGAAATATCAGTGGTGCGTAAGGTGGATGCGAACTTAAAACTTCTTTGAGGCAGTCGAATAGTATCTATGACTAGGCTAATTACTAATTATTATACATAATGTATGTAGGTAATACACGAGCCCAAAAGCCTTATCGTATTTACTAAGTTCTAAATATAGTGTTAAATATTTGAAGAAAGTAATAGCTATACTTAGTATACCAACAGCGTATTATTTGCAGCGTTTATTGTGTAATTTGTATATTTGAAAAGTGTGGGTGTGGAATTTTAGGGTCGTAATGTATATCTGATAAATAACCTATGTGTGGAATCCCCGGATCAAAAACATTTTATTGAGGTAAATTTTATGACAATGCCAAAAACATTTTATTTATTCAATCGAAACAAGCGTATCACGTCACTTTCGTGTTCACTAAGAGTATTTCAGTCAATAGTTCTAAAAAAAATTAAATGGAAAGGCACAAACAATATTATAGTACATAGCTAGTTTAGGCGGTGTCGTAAAATTCCTCAGCAACTACTAATTTAATTCACTCTTGTTGAGGTAGAGGCAGGCCCTTCGGATCAGTTGCTACGAACCTGTTATACTAATTTCACTTAGTTTAATTAATATTCATAAACGTGTGGATAAGGGTATATCTTTCTCGGTTAATTATATACTACTGTAACGATTCCTAAAGTAGGTACCACGGAACCTAGTGGTTCCGTAGAAAAGTCACCAGAGAGCCGCGAAGTTTTCCCCGCTTTTTAATAATCCCTTAGTTAAGTACAAATATTATTTTGAAATAGTGCAAAATATATGATAATAAGAACATAAGAACAAACACTTTAAGGAAGTAATTGTCTTTGATTTGTTATCATTTGATATGGGGCTCCATAAAATAAACGGTATTTGGTGAGTGTGCCATTATCTTAAAAGTTAAGTAACTTCTGTACTATTGGATTTTTGTGGCTTCGCTCGCGTAAATGTAGGTTAGGTCAGTACTTTTTCTGGATAAAAGGTACCTTTTGTCCTATTCTGTTCCCCTGACAACATGTATGCAAATTTTTATGATGATTGGTTAAGCGGTTAAGGCGTGAAAGGGTAACAAATGAACAAACTCACATTCTCATTTATAATATTAGTTAGGATACCTAATAATATACTAGGTAACGGGTCTTACTCACGATGAAGTATTTAAAAGGTAATAAGCACTTATTGATTGCCCGACGTTTCGACTAACTTGCATCGATCGTGGTCACGGGTTGACTGTAATAATAATTATATATATTGTTACGTGCTGGGTTCGACGGATAAGAATATAAACAATATTACCGAGTAAAACACGTTTTATTCAAACACACAATTAAATTTAAAACACAACAAACACTATACCACACTTTTTCACTGTACTGCTTCAAACTCCGTAGTATTTCCGCTTCCGTTCGCTTCGATGAACACTTGATCGCTTACGATTTTAAAACTGACTTGGCGGTGCGCGTGCGCCCTATTTATTCGCGGGTAAAGCGCTTCTAGAGCTTTCTAGCAACGCCGCTCCCGGTATGCAAACAGTACGATGATTCCAGAAAGTACCAGCATTCTCTCTAAGATTCTCGTACCGTACTACGTAGTTCCGTAAGATGTCAATAGATGGCGGTGTAAATTATTAGACGGAACTGCCGAGTCTTTCCCCCAATGCCGAGAGATGTCACTGGGCGTAACAATATACTAGCCGTCACATTGAAGGGAAAGAAAATATGGTTAAGAAATTAGCTTTAATATAAACATTCACGACTATAGCCTCGAAAGCGTAGGCACAAGTGTATAACACCCACATCTCGCCAGGTTTGGTATTAGGTCACAAGTAAATGGAGGTGACGCTATTTATTTTCTTTTAATGGGAACAGTTCCAGATTCCTTGTTCCCACTAAGGACTTTTAGACTGATAACACGAATTCTACTTTGCCCCTGAACCGGGAACGGAACCCGGGATGTCATGCGCTAAAGATTTGAGCAAAGAATCGAAATGCAATTTCGTTTTGATTTGTAGATATGCCATTTTTATCTTGTTTTTACAGAGATTTTTATCACTGCTCGGTTGTTTAAGTGGTCGCTGCGCCAAGCAGTTGCGTTCTACGTTCGATCCACATTCAGGACAATTGATTTGACAATTGTGATCCACAAATAGTCGTTCTAACTCTGGGAGGTTTTGTCACTATTGTTAGAAATATTGGACATTATTTCGTGACACAGAAATTACTTTGGAAATAAAGGTTTTTCAGCTGTTCCTTATCCCAATTTATATTATAAATGTGAATTTGAGGAATAATAATAATATAATAATATTCTATCACATACACACAACACCATCTAGCCCAAACTAAGCAGAGCTTGTACTATGAATACTAGACAATGGATAAACATACATAATACCTTTTTTTTTGTAAATACATATGTACATGTTATACATGTAAATACTCAGACCAAGACAAACATCCATGTTCATGCACATAAATGTTTGACTTATGCGGGAATCGAACCCGCGACCTCAGGCGTAGCAGTCGGTTACACTAACCACTTCGCCATCGAGTCGTTGCTTCTTTGTTACGCTTCACGCCATACCTATACGATCGATCATCGTGAAATTTCGCATACACGTTGTCAAGGGTACAGAAGAGAACATACGGTACCTTTCAACCAGGAAAAAACAGTTTATAAGAGATTAAAATTTATTGACCAAATCTTGATAAACGCGAGCAAAGCCGCGGGCTATACCCTAGTAATATACACTACACTTCACCTTTCCTTACCTATAAAAAAAACTGGCTACATAAATAACTCCATTCCAACACCATTCTATAAACAATGTTTTCCATTTTAATTATGTTAAGTCTGATCAGCCATCAACATGTTGCCTTGAGCTTGTTTAGCTAAATCTATAGTACATGGCGTGACCGGTTCGCGTGTACTATGATTACATACAAATTGGATGCCTAGGGATCAATGTGATTAGATGTTTATCGTGAAATACGGTTAACTGAACAGTTTTGTTTTGGTCACACTCGACTGGGTGTATGTGTCTGTGTAAACAGATTGAGATAAGCCCTTTTGGAATCAGTTGTGGGTAGACACAAAATACACATAATATGTAATCTTAACTGTAGTTAGTTGTAAGTAAAGGTAATGAATGCTTAAGAATTAAATTGATTAATAGCATTAAAATTTTATCGTGAGGAAGCCTACATATATGTCTGAGAGCTTCCCATAAAGTTCTCGAAAAGGTCTGCCAACCTGCACTGGGCCACCATAGGGGACTATGGCCTAGCCCTTCTCACACTGAGAAGAGACCCGTGCCCAGCAGTGGGACAGTTTAATACAGGGCTAAATCTATACAGTAAGTTGCAATGAAAGTGAAGTCAGTAGCAGCACTGGGTCTGGAAATATGTTCAAGTGGGTGGAGATGGCAATATACACATCCTCTGTTACGTAGTATTTGACACCATAGTTAGCCAAATGGTAGTGTAACACACTCCTATACTATTTCAGGGATAAAGGCGTAAGAGTACCATCTAATCTGTCTGGAAAGAGCTCAACGTGCTGTGTTAAAAGTTATGTCAAAGTCAAAGTCAAAAATCATTTATTCACTTAGGTCACAAAGTAACACTTATAAACGTCAAAGCGGTTAGCGAGCTCATTACATTTACCTTTTTTTCTTTTTTTGTGGTTAGTGGTCAGCGATAGCTCAGTGGGGAGAGTCAGCGATAGCTCAGTGGAGAGACCAACAGACTGCAATGCAGAGGGTCTCGGGTTCGAACCCACGTCGCGCACCTCTGACTTTCAAAAGTTATATGACTTTTCGAAATTATGTGCGTATTAATTGACAAGTATCGCCTGCTCCGTGCCTCGGAGAGCACGTTAAGCCGTCGGTCCCGGCTGCCATGAACATCTATGGCAGTCGTTATTTGGAAAGTCAGTACCCTCTAATATCCTGACACTGGTCTAGCCTTAGGGTGTCGTTAGCCTTTGGGTTGCGTAGGTCAGGTGGCAGCCACTCCGTGTAAAAACTGATATCCAGTCAAATCCGGTTAGACTAGAAAGTCCGACCCCAAGTGACTTGGGAATAATAAAGGCTAAGGGAGAAGAAGTGGCCAACCTTTTGTCAAGAATTGTACAAGCCACCCGTAGGCCTCTGACATGGCTTAACAACTGCTGTCAATTTGACAACGACCGGGACTGACTTTTTACGTGCCCTCCGAAGCACGGAGATGCTCAGATGAAATATCACCCATCTGTAGGCTGACCGCATCCGGCGTAGCTTAACCTCGCTAATCGTTTACCGATCAGTGAGTGCAACTGGCTACTGAATTTACATTTATATTATTTTTAGTTAGTATGTTTGGCAAGCCTTTCCGTTTTCCAACTACACTGTTGTACAATGAAACCCAGTAACTAAGTGTTAGAAAGCTATATATCCTGAAAATTACACTTCTAACCCATTAGCTAGTACTCAATTCTAAAGACAATGAAGACATGACCAGGAGACGGGTTTACAAAATACCTTTGTCTAATATAAACCTTTGCCAGGCGTTTCTGTTGCTTTATGAAGCAATACAACACAATAAATAAAATCTGCCATATAGCCAGAGTATCGCTGCACGAATCTAAATTACTGATACGCATGGAATTATTGCCTTGGACATACGACGAAACCGAGATTTTTTTTTAAATCTCTATTCTGATTTTTAATGTCTTTATTCGGGCCAGTTAGCCTTCACACTTTACACTTTATGGTATTGGTAGAGTTGTAGTGGAGTACGAAAAGAAAGATAGCCAAAAGTAATAATAGTAGTAGTGTAACAGGTTTCAAAATTATGTAATAAAGTGTCAAATAAACAACGCGATAAAATCCGTATATAGTAGTTTAATTTCAACGAATAATATTCGCGTAAATAGAAGACAATATTATAGAATATTGTCGTAATAAATTGGTGTAATGTTAGATGTTGACAATATTTAAATTAAGTTAATTACTTATTAATATAAATGATTACAAATAAATACTTTCAAATACATCGGAATGTCAAATCAGCAACATTCACATAATTATACAATAATAAAGTAATTCTATCTAATACTTCATCTTATTCTTACACATTATCTGAAAATATATTATAATTGACCTTATATTATACATAGCCTGATTAACTAATCAATTCGATTTATAATTGACCTTACAGCACGGTAATGAACTCGTGACCCGTACAGTCTTAATTTATTTTGTATGTATAAACTTGCGTAACTGTTATTGTATTACAATGTTTATTAAATTTTTGCCATATCATCTATAGTCTATTACAGTATGTCTGTATGAGAGCAAAGTAAGCGCTATTCTTAGTATGTCTTTAATCTATTAAGACATCATAAGGTCTCTTTTTGCTCTTCATTCCATCCTTAGAATGAGGAGTAGTGTCAAAGAAGACCATCATTTTACCAAGTGTTCATTAGTATTTTTCATTTAAACCTGTATGTTTTCAAAGTATTATTGGAGTTTGTTAACTCGTTACAAGTTAGAGGGTTGGGTACGTACGTACTGTTAAGTATGTGAGGACAAGTGAAACGCAAGATAGTTGGATACGTACTGACGTTTATTTGACGTGTTCGAATAGTCGGCGCAGCCACTATGCTATAGCTATATTAGGTATAACAATATACAACATTTCTCCCCCTTAGTGTAAGTACACTTAATTTACATTACGTAATAAGTTTTAATTTTCTATAAATCAATACAAAAAAATGGCTTATAATTAACTCTTGGGAGGGGACGCAACACCCGATCTGACCGCTCTGATCTAAGCCGATGTTGCTCAGGCTCAGGCTCAGGTTCAGAGGTTTGCTCACTAGGACGCTCTGAGGCAGCTTCAAAGAATTCTTCAGGTCCTGTGATCTGTTCCGCTCCTGAGGTTGGGTCTGCAATCTCATCTGGTTCTGAAGGTTTATGGGGCTGAGTTTCCGATGTCGGAGTACTCTGAATCTGATCACTTTCCATATTCATTCCAACCGATTGATGTGCTGGATCATTAACAGCTAGCGCGCTTGCCTCGGGCATTACATCCGTGATTTCAACAGCGCTGTCATGGGTGTATCTGTTGCTAACCGTTCCCTTACAAAGTACTAGTTGATTTTTATGTTTTTTTAATTTTACGGAGGTTTTATAATCTTCGATCAAATACATAACATTACCTATACGCTTTATAATAACGCCCTTTATCCACGTAAATTTATTATTTATAAAGTACTTTTTATACATAATTATATCACCAGTCTTAAAAAAATGTTTATTTGTGCCTCCATATGCTTTACTCTGTAAACACTGATTACGTTTTACAACTTCAACGAGAGCGTTAGATGACGGCGATGATACACGCGGCTTTGGATCTAACAAATCTAAGCGCGAACGAAGTTTCCGTCCAAACACTAACTGCGCAGGCGGGGAGCCAGTTGAAGTATGTACCGAGTTCCTATAATCGAATAGGTATTTTAACAAGTTTTCGCTAGTTTGTTTTACATTATTACTCATCATCAAACATGATTTAATACCTTTCTTAACTACTTTTACAAAGCTCTCCGCCTGTCCATTGCTAGCCGGGTGATAGGCGGGAGATGTTACGTGCGATATTCCATTTGATGAACAAAATTGTACAAACTCTGCAGATAAAAAACATGTCGCATTGTCACTGACCAAAGTGTGAATAAGACCAAACCTCGACATAAAATCATACAATTTTGCTATAACTGCAGTTGAATTAGTGCTTGTCATTTTATATACCTCAACCCATTTGGAATACGCATCTACTACAACTAAGTACGAGTGGTTATTAATTGGTCCGAGGAAGTCTACGTGCACTCTGTAGAATGGTTGTTGTGGGTACGGCCACGGAGCGAGCGGCGCGCAGGCCGGGGACGGTCTGAGCTGTGCACAAATGTTACACCTCCCTATCATCGTTTCGATGGCCTTGTCAATACCAGGGAACCAAACCCTACTCCGTGCGTCAGCCTTACATTTTACTATGCCTAAATGGGACTTGTGAAGCTCCGTCAAAATTTTATTATGCAGACTTGCCGGTATAACTACTTTATGGCCCCGCATAACTATACCATTTTCTACTGACAACTGATTCCTACATAAAAAATATGGTAAAATACTTTGATCGCTGTTTTTTCTTTGCCAACCATTTAAAATATACTTTATTACCCTGGACAACAGCACATCATTTTTTGTTGCATCGCGTAATGAGTTTAAGGTTATAGGTAAACTTGCGTCGACAACAAAATTCACATACGATGCCCTATCTTGTATAAATTCCGACGTTGAGCTAACAAAATTCTCCTCTTCACAATTAATACTCGCGCGAGATAAGTAATCAGCACAATTATGAGCGCTGCGAATAAATTCTATTTTAAAATTATAACCACTCAAGAACATCGCATATCGTTGCAATCTGTTAGCAGATACTTCGGGTATACCACAATGGGGACCAAAAATCGTAATTAAAGGTTTATGGTCCGTTCGGAGTATAAAAGGTATGGACCTACCATAAAGATATTGGTGAAAACGTCTTATACCAAATATTATAGCTGTTGCCTCTTTCTGTATCTGTGAGTATCGGCGCTCAGCCGCATTCAGAGTGCGTGACGCATACGACACTGGACGTTCCGCCCCGCCGGGGTCTATCTGTGACAATATCGCACCTAAACCGCTCGGTGATGCATCGACAGTCAGAATAATCGTCGCATTAGTATCAAAATGTGCCAAAACCTGATCCGAAACGAGTAGCTTTTTTATTGTATTAAACGCATTATCATGGTTTTGATCCCACTTCCATTTAGAATTTTTTTGAAGTAGATTATATAGAGGACTAAGAATCGATGACGCGTTCGGCACAAAGTTTCGGTAATAGTTAACAAGCCCTAAAAAGGATTGTAACTTATTAACATCTTTCGGAACTGGCGCATTTACAATAGCAGACACTTTCTGAGGCGACTTTTTCAACCCGTGTCTATCTATCACATAACCTAAATATTCTACTTCATCTTGGAAAAAGTTACATTTAGATTTCTGAAGTGTAAGTCCTGCGTCCTGCAAACGACGCAAGACCTCATGTAATCTACTTAAATGGACTTCTTTAGTGACCCCTGTCACCAATACATCATCTAACATACATAATACGCCTTCCATGCCAGATAACACGGACTCCATTACCCGCTGAAAAATAGCCGGTGCGCTTGCCAAACCAAACACTAAACGCGTATATTTAAACAACCCCTTATGGGTGTTAATACACGTAATATTTTGTGATTCATCATCTAACACGCACTGGGCATAGGCTTGTGACAAGTCTAACTTACTAAACTGCTTTCCCCCATATAATTTGGTAAACAATTCATGCGCGGTAGGAAGCGGGTATTGATCCACTAACAGCTGTTTATTGATTGTTACTGAGTAATCTGCACACAAACGTATCGAGCCGTCCCGCTTTAATACCGGCACAATGGGTGACGCATACTCAGAGTATTCGACCGGTTTTAATATACCTACCTGTACTAGTCGATCTAACTCCTTATCAATTTTATCTCGCAGTGCAAAAGCTATCGGTCTAGGTTTAAAAAATATCGGCTTTGCGTTATCCTTTAAATTTAATTTTACTTTGTATTTCTTAAATGTGCCAAGCTCATCAGAAAACACACTAGGGTATTGAAGTTGTAACGATTCGATAGTATTTTGGGAGTTTTCACAGTAGTTTACCGGTAGCATTTTAAATTTATAGAAGGAAATAAAATCCCTGCCCAAAAGCGGTGGGCCGCCGCCGCGAATTATGTACACATCCAAGGTATGTGTTTTACCGGTATAAGAGAAGGGCATCCGTGCAACACCTATGCAATTAATACTACAACCAGTGTAAGTTAGTAACCGCTTATTTGTTTTGGACAGTGACACATCTTTAAAATATTTAAGATATGTTTTTTCGGAAATCGCAGTAACAGCTGACCCGGTATCGATTTGAAACTTCATTTGCACTCCTAGCACTTTAACTATTTCGAACATAGGTTCGCCATTATGAGTTTGAATGTTATAAAACTCACCGTCATCGCCATTATCGTAAACACCCTCAGTTTTCACAAAATTAATTTTTTTGCACATACGTCGCAAATGACCTTTCATATTGCAGTTTTTGCACTTATAATTCGCGAACCGGCACTGAGATGACGCATGATTTTTGAACCCGCAAACCGAACATGACACTTTATCACTAGCAGTAGCCTTCGTGACGAATTTGTTTGTTTATCATTACGTAATAATCGTACGAATATTCAGCAAAAAATTGTTTAATTTACAATACGAACTTTATTACATACAGAGTCGCTTGTGTATTCCCGAAGGGGTATAAAGAAGCGTATTATATTCATATTTTAGAATGGGTAATACTTAGAGGACGAGCCTATTGTACATTTTACTTTCACTGTTATTGAGAAATTTTAAATACACATATCATAAAACGCTTTGCCCGACGTGAGCATCGTATCCGACACCATATGATCCAAACATAAACATAATTATGCTATATGACCATTAAGCTCTTAAGACAACAATGAAGAAGATTGTAATCCTAACTAATATTATAAATGCGAATGTTACTTCGTTTGTTTGTTACGCTTTTACGCCTTAACTACTCGACTGATCATCATGAACTTTCGTATACACGTTGTCGGGTTAAAGAAAAGGATATAGGGATCTTAAATCTATAATGCAACTCACATGTATAAGATATTATGTGAATATATTTCTAAATTCACAGCAATTACACGGACTGTTGAGAACGTGTAACTAAGTTGAATGCAAGTACCTCACTACTGAGCGATCTTTTGTCGAGAACCGAGTTACACAATAACCCCACAATAACCCCACTATTAAAAAAATGACGGTTGGCTGTGTTGCCAGTTGGGTAAATAAAAACTCCCGAACAGAATTATTAACAAAAATAAGAAATCATGACATACCCAGAAAAAAGTACTGTTACCTACCTAACTAATATTTGTGCAAGCGAAGCTGCGAGTAAAATCTAGTTCTATATAAGCTAGATAAATAGACTACGACAAAAACGGTTATTCATTAGACGGCCATTTGAATGTTATTTTACTAACCTGTTTGTAATAGCAAATACATTTTCTCAATTATTAAATAACAATTACACTAAGCTCGGCCTTAACCCGACTTAGTCAAGAAACTCGTTAACGCAATAGTGCTTATTTAATTAAAATCTGATTGAAATAATCGAAAAATACATTAAAACCATAGATAAATTTCCCAAGTAACCTAACAAGAAGCTTTATAAGTATTCGTAAATTTATGCTTTGGTAATGAATAATGCTGTATTTTTAGGTTTTAAATTAATAATCTTGTAGTAAAACAATTTAAAATATCGCGATATATCCTAACTTAATTTTATAAATGCGAATGTGAGTTTGTTTGTTTGTTACGCTTTCGCGCCTTAACTACTTGGCCGATCATCATGAAATTTCGCATACACGTTGTCAGGGGTACAGAAAAGGACATATTTCATCCAGAAAAGTACAGTTAATAACTTAACATTGCTTATATTCTACGACATCAGCCGAACAATGCCGAAATACTACGAACGCGATTTGACTGCTTGTGTCAAATGCATGGTTGTGTGCGTGTAGTGCTTTTTCATTAATTTAATGTATTTCTAATGAATATTTTATAAAAATAGTAGTATTCGCCACTCCTTCTTCATATAAACTTTAACTGAGCCAAATTTCATACTCCTCTGTCCGCGCAATTTTCGTAAAAAGGGGTACAAAGTTTTTGCTTCACGTACTAGTTTATAGATATTTTAGTATCAATATGTAACTTAATTGCCGTGTCCAAGAAATATTAATATTTTTTTATGAAAGTGAATTTTTTATTTTGTCCCTAACGTGAGGCGACTTTTTAAATCACAATTTATGATTAAAACCAATACGCCATTCGTGTAGCCATTAATGAAAGCACTTCAGTTAGATAGTTAACATTCGGGTCAGAAAATGTTATTGTGGTATTCTAATCGGATATTTCTATTAACAATTTGGCATGCCACAAAGTGTTTAATTATATTATATGTAAAACTTTGACTAAAACTTAAACATAGGTTCCGGAATTACATAATACACCTTTGTCTGACCGCTTGTGTACCTATATATATCGAAAGGTGTAGGTACACTACATAATTAGATGTTGTTTGAAAATTAAAGTTTGAAAGTTAAGCTGGTTTGGGCATGTAGAAAGAATGGACGAGGAAAGACTGACTAAGAAAGTTTATAGGGCTAATGGAACAGTCGCAAGAGGAAGACCTAGGCGAACGTTTCTTGATCAGATCGGAGGCGTTCTGGATAAAGGCCAGGTTAAGAGCACCTTGAACCGACGGGCGTGTATGAGGAATGTGATGAAAGTGAATGAAGCCAGAGAAGTGTGTCAGGATCGTAGCAAATGGAAATCCGTAGTCTCTGCCTATCCCTCTGGGAAACAGGCGTGAATCTATGTATGTATGTTTGAAAATTCTTGATCCATTAATTTGTGTTTATCTTCGTTTAAATTTAGATTGATCGCTTCGGAACTTCTTTCGATGAAGTTCGGTAATTGCCTTAAAGTTCAAATGTTTCTGTATCCGAGTTGCCATTTTGTAATTTAACATCTGATCAAGTTAAGAAAGAAATTATCTGTTTACTTACAGGGTAAAGATGCTTTTACTTCTTATTGTCTCTGAAGATTGATGTTTTCTTTTGTTAAGAAAATACTTTTATCCCTCTAATATACTATTTACTTTATCTTTATATATATAATTCTACTGTACGTGTGTATGTCACTGAACTTATCCCAAGCGGCTGGACCGATTTTGATAAAAAATTTGTGTGTGTTCATGTGGATTCGAGGATGGTTTAGATTTGGATTTTTTCAAATTTTTTTTTTTCGAGTTTTGTTACAACGCCTGTCCCGACAGCTAGTATTTTATATGTTTCTATCGATTTTGCCTAAGATTTTGCAAAGCATCCCGATATAAACGGGGTATCCTGTATGTTGAGTTTTATCCAAATCGGTTTAACGGTTTATGCGTGATTGATTGATTATGAGTAGTAGAGCCTCGCTGATTTTAGCATGAATAGGCCGGCTCGACCGGGGAAGGACTACCCTATCACAGAATATGGACGTGAAATAGCATTATTTCTACTGTTGTGTTTCGTTTTGTGAGTGAGAGTGCCGGAGGCCGAATCACTCTCTTTCCCCCTTCCCGCTCTTTCTCCTTCCCACTTCCTTTCCTAAAGGGTCGCAACGCGCAGGTGATGCGTCTGGTGATGCAGGCATCCATAGGCTATGGTGACCACTTACCATCAGGTGAGCTGTATGCTTAATTGCCACCTTGGTTGAATAAAAAATAAAAAACTAAACATGTACAAACTTTTTAGTTTTGTAATATAAATAGGATTATATTCAAATAGTTTTAATTTGTGTTTCAAACTGCCTATAAGTCACAGTGATATTGTATGCGACTGCTACAACTTTCGGGACAAAGTATGTATGCATTTACAATATCGTGGCATTTTCTGTCTGAAAATTCTTAATAGCGTAATGGAATCTGCAATAAGGCCTGGTAAATGTCAATAGGCCCGCTATTACGTGGGCCCGAAAGCCATATTATATATATATATCTTCTTCTCTCTTAGCCTTTATTATTCCCAAGTCACTTGGGATCGGCTTTTCTGGTCTAACCAGATTTGGCTGGATATCAGTTTTTACACGGAGCGGCTGCCACCTGACCTCCGCAACCCGAAGGCTAACGATATCCTAAGGCTAGACCAGTGTCAGGATATTAGAAGGTACTGACTTTACCAATAACGACTCTGCCATAGATGTTCATGGCAGGCGGGACCGACGGCTTAACGTGCTCTCCGAGGCAGGGAGCAAGCGATAATTGTTAATCAATAAGCACATAATTTCGAAAAGTCATATAATTTCCGAAAGTCAGAGGTGCGCGACGTGGGTTCGAACCCGAGCCCTCTGCATTGCAGTCTGTTGGTCTCCCCACTGAGCTATCGCTGCTTATGCTTATTATTATTATATTATATATATATATATATATATGTATATATATATGTATGTGTATGTAATTTTAATATTGTTTAACTTTTGCGATTAAGAGATCAAGTGGATATCTATCACTTATAATCAAGATAACATTTTAAAATCTATACTTCTATACCAATATTATAAAGCTGAAGAGTTTGTTTGTTTGTTTGGTTGAACGCGCTAATCTCACGAACTACTGGTTCGATTTGAAAATTAATAAATTAATAATAATAATTTTGTGTTGGATAGCCTATTTACCGAGGAAGCTTATAGGCTATATAACATCACGCCACGACCCACGGGGGCGGCGCAGTAATCATAAACGCGGGTGAAACCGCGGGCACATCTAGTTTTGTATATATGTGAGAGGTTTTTCTAGTTGTTTGTAATGTTATGTTCAACGTTCTCGTTTGAATACCAAGCATGTTATACAATATTCATGTCGTATGTATGTGTTCTGTATGAACAAGAAATTTTTGTACATATAAATACACCAAGGAATTGTATGGACGACTTTCCTTTGAATATACCACCTTATGCTTAAATTATGAAGTATACTGGCTTGATTTGTGTTTATTACATGTCAAATGCAAGTATATTTAAGCCCGATATTTTAATATTTCTGCCCAAAATTGTTAAGCCTGTCTCGTTGACCGTGAGGTTTTTTTACATTATTGTATAAAACCACACAGTTACGAAGCATATGGCTGGTTTTATTACATACTAGATTTTGCCGCAGCTTCGCTCGTTCGGAAAAAGTTATTTTCTGGATAAAAGGTGATGTTGTCCTTGTCTGTACTCCTGACAAAGTGGATGCGAAATTTTACGATGATTGTTCGAGTAGTTAATTTAAACGCATTATATTACGCATTTATAATAATACAATAAAATTGTATTGCGCATACGTTGGAAGACACTATGCTTCCAACGCAAGATCAAAGATACTGCTGTCAGCACAGCATCACTTAAAACTGTAATATCCTTCTGCCCGCAGGAATACAGTAAAAAAGTGTCTTGAACGGATTTTCGTAGGGTGGCAGAATTTGCCAAGTTTGGCTGCGAAATTGGTGTTTTAAGCAATAGATCAAGCTGTATGAGACCTTAAATGAATCCCCAGTTTCGATAATAAGGAGTCATGTCGATTTTCTATCAGCCTACCGTATAAAGCTACCGCAAACCGACGCCCAAATTTAGTTTCTTAGTTTCTAGCGTTAAGACTGCGCCGAACGAAATGGGCCAAAACAGGCGGTCACAGTTAAGTGAATAAAATAAACACTTTTTGTTTAATACAAATATAAAATATACATTTACCATAACAATGAATGTGTTTATAATTGCTCCGTGTAAAAATATAAAATAATTAATATTTTCGCCTACAAAATTACGTAAATTTGCACGCTAGTGTAAAGCAAGCTCGTGTTACGTGATTTTTAGATTATAACAGCAGAAATCTATCCTATTTTACAGCTTACGCGAAACATAAATAGTTATATTACAATTTGTCCGTCCCAAATATTTAAGTTATTGGTTGACAATAAAGATACATACTTATCAAAAAAACACTTCAAATCCTCCATACAATTTTACTATGATGGCCGCGCGCCGATTTGAATATGCGCCGCACGAGCTCTGTCATTATCTGTCTTACGTTCGGCGCAGTCTTAAGTTCGGCTCCTACGATACAATACCTAAAAAGTAAAGCTAGGCTTGAATTGTGATACAGCGTCAGTAAAATGTTTCGGGGTACACAGATGTAATATGTTTACTGTCACGCCCGTTTTCCCCTGTATCATGTTTTATATCAGCACTATTTATCTCAGATACTACGTTTAACGTAAAACTCGTTTATCGCCTGTATTACGTTTAATATCACTTTGTTATTCCCTAAGCTATGTTTCATATTACACTTGTGTGTTCTCGAAGGACTACTAATATACATATATTATTTTTATTTAGCACATTTGAAAGGTCCTTACCTAAGGCATCTCCCGTTACAATTTGATTCACATATTCTGGGACACCCTGTATAAAGCTCACTGATCTGACCGCCATTCGCTAAAACTTTACTACCACACTATCCAATAGGTTTCAATCTGCGAGTGAGTATCTCCTCCCTCAACCCTAGTTTTACAAGCTGAGTTGGAATCTCAATAGGTGCCAATGTGAACCAATAAACGATTGAGCTATTATATTGGCATTACTCTCTAACCAAGTGAATCATATGGCAGTTGTATTCTTCACGAGCTAGCTTATAGCTCGCTGATCTCTGATTGTTCCCTAAGTTTTGAATCCTTCATGATAATTACCTTTAATATAAGTTCAATAATAATTTCAAAACCTGTTATTTATACTAACAAATAAACAGCGTAACGTAACTTTACTATTTACCGACAATATCTTTTGTTAATCAGAAATATTTACACAAAGGCGAGCCAGGGAGAGTTAATTTAATTAAGTTGTCACCCCTAAGCTTTATAATACGCCGTAATGTAAAAAAGTACAAGGATTTTATCTTTAAGCTTGTACGTATTTAAAAATATAATAAATGTGGCCGTCGGCCTCCAAGGGACCGAAATGATTGCTCTGATTGCGCAATTGTATTAATAGGCGAAATTATAAAATAATCTAAATAATAATAGTAAAAAAAAGTCCGAAGCTATACTAAGAAATATTATATTACATTTTTAATACTTATTTAGCAAACAGATATGCGATTTATTTTTGGTAAGACGTTAATGTGGTATATTACTAATGGGCGTCCGCTAAACCACACATACATATATATGTCGGTATTATTCATTGCCGCCTTTCGGGTTGTAAGTAGTTTGCACAAATGGCGCACTTGTTAAGTTCGGTGCCTAGCCGTTACACAGAGGGTCAAGTGTCGTGGAATCTCTTTACGGGCAAAAGATTTAAAAGATCCACAAATAGTTGTTCCAAGGTTGAGTGTTCTTTGTATCCGTTGTTTCAATGTTTAGCCCTGTCTGTGTCGCAGGAGTTTGGACACAGAGCTGTCGGCAGTTGTATTAGTCGAAATAGTTCCCGTGTTGGCTGAACATGGGCAAAGATCACACGGCGGCACCCTATGGAGAGCACAACATCTCTTTATAAAAAACTGCTCCAGTTTGAGTGAAACTTGCCCGTAAGCAAGACACTCCGAAACAGACTTTTTTTTTAAAAATTGTTAGCTTATTATTTAATTAACGGAAAATGAATCCAAGACTTCAAGCTAATACTTTGCCCTTTGAATCGCACTCGAGACCTCATGCGTATCAGTCGTAAACAACCGCTGCTTCACGGAAAAAGCATTCCCATCACAAACATATTAACAAAAATACTTAATTCCTCATTGTATAGGTTGGTACAAAACCAATATGCTCCAATATAAAAGCAATCGTTAAATCTCAACAGTAGGTATACAACAATTACTGTCAATTAAAATTCTGCCGTCGGCGATGCTGAACAAGCAATATCACGAGCCGGCCGAAAAGCACGAAATACGAATTTTATTCAGATACATTTTAAATAATAGTTCTCTTTAACTTGAATTATTGTTAAAACGTGTGTGAAATATGACAACGATTTTTTATTCGTGGATTTATCCGGCTGCCTCATTAAGCGATTGTGTTTTAAGTGCTATGGAGGATTGTGATAATTCGGCTCCGGTGCCATAGGTGGCCTATATGGATAGTTGCTACCTTCGTTTTATCCCAGTCGCCAACTGTTGGGTTGTCTCAGATTTAAGTAGTAATTCTGGCCCTTATTCTTACCTTCAACATAGAATCTATGTAATTAAATAGTCGTAACATAGAGTAGCATATCTTCGTTTCTATAACTGTATATCTGAAGTCCAATTCTCCTAATAATTTATTTTAAAAAGAGATAAATTGAGAGTGTGCTGCAAATATCCATAATAAACGCTATTCTACTAAATGAACATAAAAAATGCAAAATGTGAACATATATAACATTTCAGTTGGCATCGGAGTCGCATCGATCGGAACTCTATTTAAAAAATATTTTAATAGGAAAATTGGCAATCTGTTTGTTACAAAAATCACAGATTTATTGATTTTTCGTCGTGAAAAAGAGCGAACTAACTTTTACATTTCTAATATGAATGCAGATAGATACACACCATTATCTCAGTCTAGCTAATCAGCAAACGTTAATAAAACACTTTTATCGTGGCGTGCTTCAAATCCATAGTGTCACGATAAACTTTTATGAAAGACAGCTGGCAGACAGTTTTGTTTTACATTTTAAACAGACACGAAAGTTTCTGACGCTTGGAATAAAATACTGACGTATTTTTGTTGTAATTGAACATTTATTTTTTATTCGTCAAATGTGTTGTAAATAACAAAATTTTGCCACGATATGTTTCGTGAAACATGAACCGAAATTAAAATATAATACGATGTTAGGAGGCATGACATGTTGCGCACCAGTTTCAAGTGGTTGTTTGAGATCATGTAATTTAAAAGTTACATGATCTCAAACAACCAGATTAACAATATTATTATATAAATGTCATATTATATGCAAAATATATGTATTGCATGATATAAATATGTATATATTAGTATAATACGTAACGGGTATTAACGCGTAACCTGGTTGAAACGACAAGTATAAAAAGGTAAACATTATGCATGATCGTGCTTACCTCTTCACGGCTAAATCATTCAACCGATTTAAATGATATTTGGTACAGAGATAGTTTAAAATCTGGAGAAGGACATAGTTTACTTTTATGGATGTAGATACCACGTGGGTGGAGTCGCGTGCAAAAGCTAGTTACATATACATACATATATTTGGAATGTTGTTTTTGCGACACTGGTATTCGCTTTTAATCTCACTTATATTGGGTTATTATCACTCAAAGGCGTAAGAGATGTACTAGGTACTACGGAATCGCGATTTACACTTACCCATCTTGTACATAACTAGGTATAATTTAATTAATCGAGCCTGGCGATGACAATAGACGTGCCAACAGAGTCGGCGTCCGTACCTACCATTTGTATTGTTGTGCGTTTCAATATATCGAAGAGCTAGGCCCTTTGTTCCGACTCCCACTGTGAACACTAGACACCTATACAAAGTGCCTAGCTTCGAAACATATTTGTACGATATACTTCATAAAGTTTGAAAATGAAGCATTCATTCCAATTATACTAAATATAATGATTACGCATGTACACACATGTGTATGTACGCGCGCATACACACACACTCACACACAAACACACACACACACACACAAACACACACACACAGACAAACACACACACACAGATAAAACACATACACAAACACACATACAACACATACACAAACACACATACACACACACACACACGCGCACACGCATACTACGTACCAATATATTGGAAAATAAAAGTTATTATTATACTTGCGCGCACAGAAACGTATTTTTAAATGTATTTTAAATTCAGCTACTATGTGTTAGCATAACTTGAAAAGTAGTAGATAGTTTGGCTTGATTTTTTTACCACAACGTTGAATTCCTATATAAGAGCCTTTTTACATACTTTTTTTGTCGAAGTTTCCATGGCAACGGGCTATTTTAAATATCGGACTAAGCCACAGTGAAACCTGGCTGGGTTTAGCTAGTATAAAAATAATGATTATTTGGTAAATGTTTAAAAAGATTTTCAGCACCAAATAATTTGAAATACGCTGAGCTGCTAATATAGTCCCTACTGAGCTTGTGTATATAGCCCATAGTATATATTTATATTGAGCGAATTTAAATAAACTTTACTCTGAAGTAGGAATCCACACAGTAATAGTATTTTAATAAAAATCTCACATACAACAGCTGTTTTGTGTTTGTGGCTTTTATTATACAACGGCATTAACCTGTGACAGATTTACTTTGTGCGCCCGGATTAAAAAGTAAAC
Source organism: Catocala fraxini (assembly GCA_930367265.1). Taxonomy (NCBI): domain Eukaryota; kingdom Metazoa; phylum Arthropoda; class Insecta; order Lepidoptera; family Erebidae; genus Catocala; species Catocala fraxini. The sequence goes on from OV884029.1 coordinate 8,451,063, forward strand.
AGCGAGTTGTGGTACAAATTGTACAGGATTTCATTTTTATGAATTACGTATATACCGGTTTATATTAACAGAGACAAACACATACACATACATATATGAGTGCATTTGTCCGTGTATTTATTCTTTGAAAAAATATGAGAGAATATTGCAAAGAAAAGTATTTGTGTTTTAGATTGTAATAAATAAAATGAAAATCAACCGCATCGATTTTAAAAATCGTTTTATCAATGGAAAGCAGAAATAATCTATATTACTTTTGCATAAAGCATATCCAGAAGTAATATACATAAATTATAAAACATAACGCTACGAGTAAGGCGAGCGGTGCTTGAAGGATTAATTTTAAAAAATAGTTCACCAATGGTAAGCTTCTTTATCCAGATTATATAACATTACGCTACACGGAATATTAATATAGAGTATAAATGTCATTATTTAAAGCATTTTTATTTTGTGTAAGAGTTGTTCGTGGTGGACAGCTAGTATAAAATAAGTTTGAAGAAACAAAATGGCGAAGAAGTTCTTTTCACAGAATTGCTAACTAAAATAAATGATAGAACTATCTAGTTGCTGGTGAGATAAGTAAAATTTTCTCCATAGCTCCGAGGCGGTTTTTCATCTTTCTCTATTACAGTTGTAAAAATATCTTAGTTCATCTTTGGCATTCAAATACCAGACTGTATGCTGGATTTAAAAGTTTACGATCCATATCTACTAAGTATGTTTTGCAACATACACATTGCACAAAAGATCCCACTGGGTCGAAGTGTCGCCGGTGTGCACTGACTGGCTCCCACATAAGATAAGATAAGTATATTTTGGTGTGACGATGTGTCTTTATAGACGAAATAAATGCTTTGTAATTTGTTAGATGTCTTTACTAAAAACACATAATGAAGAAAGGCAAAGACATAAACAAAGCCCAGAGATTAATAATAGATTACTTACTTAGTGTACAGACTGTGTATCGCATGAAGTTTTGTCCTGAGCGAGGACAATTTAATGTTTGTGTAACAAGATTGGAAAACACATCTAATAAAGCTTAACTTAACAGAATTTATATGTACATATACCCTAACAAATATTACAAATGCGAATGTGAGTTTGTTTGTTTGTTACACTTTCACGTTTTAACTACTCGATTAAAAAAGAAAAACGAACTGCTACCGAGAGGCGCGCGGGCAAAAGCTAGTTATAAAATGGTAAACTGAGGCGTATTTATCGAAAACTGGAAAATTACTTATTAAAATAATTTACTTAACTTAACAGAATTAAACAAAATGGTCTATTTTTATTAGTGGGCTAACAACAATTGAATAACTGAGGCATTGTCTAATTTAGACTTTGTTGTACTGATAGTGCTTTTCGGGTCTGTCTGTTTGCTGAGAAATAATAGTTTGTTTGTATTTGAAAAGACAATTTCCGCACTGGGAACAATTCCTGTGTCGCAGGGAACATTACAAACATTCAAACAATGGACACAAAGAACACCCAGACTCAGAACAAACATTTGTGGACCACACAAATTTTTGTCCCGTGTGGGATTCGAACCCACAACACTCGGCGCAGTGACAGTGGCGAGGCAACCACTAAAACCACTAAAAATATATAAAATTCAGACCCAAGACATTGTACCAAACTGAACGTTACGTAAACAAAATTATTATAACCCCATTATGTTACAATTGCACCGATCAATACCTTATTGCCTATGAACCATACCATTCATCGATGTACGTGATCTGACCGCACGTAGCTATTTACGGTGCTATAATTAACCTGTTCGCCGAGTTGCAAGTTAATTTACATACATATTACCTGGCCACCAGCTGTATACATGCATGTTATAGGAAATACTGTCACTGGAATATTGTAAATGAGATTTATAATGGCTTTGTTGCATACACATCTCATGTTTGCATATCCCTACAGAGGTGGGCAGACCTGAGTTTATGCCTTCCTTCCTTCCTGTACCTTACCTCGTGTCAGATGAATGTATATGAAGCCAGAGAATGATAATGAAGCCGGAAAAATGTGTCAGGATAATAGCAAATGGAAATCCGTAGTCGCTGCCTACCCCTCTGGGAAACAGAAACAACACGGGGAAACAAGTCTAGACAAATTTTAATATTATCATTATGTTCTTATAAAATTTTCTCTTTTAAGTAATTATTTTTATGTACATAGTAGTGTTTGTAATCCTAAAGCTTAGAGTCATATTGTTTGCGATAAGCGCTGTCGTCCGAAGTACAAATAATTAATTTTATCTAGTTCGGACACAGATGACTTTTCATCAGAAAATAGAATAAGTATAATTAATAATGTATTACTATTGATCACATGTTTGTATAATTAAAAATAAATAAATATTATTATTATTACCCCTCTAGGAAACAGGCGTGAATCTATGTACATGTAGCCTGTGCCGTTGCACGGAGTCTAGAAATGTATTTAGTAGACAATTATAGACTTAAGTCAGACACTCAGACTCAAACATAGCTGGTGATATGTGGGCCTTATACAAATACCTTTATATACCCCTTACCCCTTTGGGTATGCGAACATAGTCTCACGCCTATATCTCTGAAGGGGTACGCCTGCGAATACTTTCAGTATATGATACCCACCTTTTGCCAACTATGTGTTTTTACGTCTCACGTTAAAGAGAAAGACTTTAACAAAATGAGAAAATTTTAGTAACAGCTCGGAGTAAAGAACTATGCTCTCCCACTATAACGTCAGACTTAAAAAGATAGATGATGTATTGTGGGTGTAATACATCTTTGCCATCCCTTAAGATAAGGTTTGATATAATGTACGTACAGTAAAACGCAAGACTGCTTGAATAAAGAAGCATAATTATTACTACACTTATGTATTTACCACATTAAAGTCACTTCCTAGGTAACAATAGCCTTTAAAATAAACAGTAATGTTTTATCGCATCTTTGGTGTCAGAGTTAGTCCCAAATAAACAAACTTTACCTATTATACTTAGTATTAGTACAGGTAAAGGTAGAACTGTTGGCACGTTTGTATTCAGTATTTTCACTAATTGGTCACATGTTCCGCGAGGGTTAAACATTGGAACAAATATTTGTGTTGATCCCCAGTGTGTTTGCATGCGATTTGTTTACGTAACACCAACCTTGTTGAGCCAATAAATTTGTATATGTGTATATTTGAAATTGGTATTCTTTTTAAATACCCGTTCAATTTTCTTTTTATTCCGTCTAAAGATATATACACAGTCTCATCCATATGACGTGGCTAGATCATAGAACTGATCACTTCACGATGAGGCCGACCATGTCATGAAATATTTGTCTTTTATGAAATAGTCAAATACCCGCTGCCTACATCATGATATGGTCTGGCCAGATCATTAATAACCAGCGTTAGACCATAGGCACAGCTAAACGCACGGCTACTTCATGATTTAAATCCACATTTTGTAACTCCTTGGTTTTACGATCTATGTAATAGAGGGTAAGCCTATTGCTGTATATCGGACACAGTTTAAGACTCCGCTCTGCTATAAAGAATTTCTCGACGGAAAACCTAGTAACAGTGTGCCTGATCAGGCAATCGTACCCAAGACTAGATGCACAGCAGTCGCATTCACCATCACTGCGCAAAGAAGCATTCTAAAGGCCCTTTAAAATAGGATAGTTGGTTTGTAGCGGTGAATATAATAGTCTTCTCTCTAATAATATTAGTTATTTTATTCACGAAATGAAAAAGGTGGTGTGGACAGAAAAAAAATTATACGCCCTCGCCTCCTCTGTAAGTATTTAATTTAAAGTCAAGTTAACATGGAACGCATTCTTTTGGATACAAGCTAAATGCCAAAAGATGTTAACTTTATAAACAGAATGACATGATTGAACAGAAATTGACATGGTATATACTTATAGCTGATCATCCATGTCATTGTCGTAGAATATTAACAGAGATAAAAAGTAAATCCAGTTTAAGCTGGTCTCTTAATGCTATAGACACGCTTGTTAACTAAAGGTCAACTTTATGAATATACTGCCGAAATCATATCTCTCCTTAGTGAGTCAGTAAATTATAAATTGAAATTATCGATAAAATTTCCATATTTATAGCGCTATTGGTTCGGCGTTTCTGTAGTACTGAATAAATTGAGAGTGTCAGGGCACTATATTTTAAATACATACTAGTTATGCTTGAGACACGCTATATTATTTTTTATAATACAACGCGTTTTTCGCCTGTTTTAAAGGTATTTTTATACAACATTTCTTCTCGTATAGAAAAGTGGTTTAGCGATAAGTGGTAGTAGCAATTATTTCGGATTTGATATCCCTAGGAACAATGAATTTTACTTCTATATCTAAAACTACCCGCGTGGTACCTACATCAATAAAAAGTTGTCTGTCCTCGCCAGGTTTTAAACTATCTTTGCACCAAATTTCATCCAAATCGATTGAGTGGTTTAGCTGTGAAAAGGTAACAGATAGACAGACCGACAGAGTTACTTTCGAATTTATAATAATAGGGGTTTAAGTATGAAGTTGCCGTTGTATAGTAATTGAAACTTTGAATTGGCATAAAACCTTCATGGTGTGAGATTTTCGAGCGAAACTTTTTTCATATTATACCTATAAGATTCTTCTTTTAAAAAATGTGCAAAACAGCTTTTCGGCTTTCAATTGTAGGACTAGGACTAGTAAACAATTATATTTCGAAGAAATAATAAAATCATAGGGCATTGATGCCTTTTAGAGATGCACTGCTTGTTACAGTCTATTATAATAAATGTGAAAGTTTATGAATATGTTTGTTACTCAATTAGGCGTAAACGAATTTGATTGAAACTAGGCATATAGACAGACCATATACTGAATAATCAGATAATATACATAGATTCATATTTCACATAGATTTATATTAATATTTCACATAGATTTTTATCCCGGTATGTGTGCCTTTCGTCAAACGACACGTATCTATTTTCATCTCTAGTACAAACGAAGCTGCAGTATTCCGCGCTTCTTGATCAAAACTAGCCAATAAATCATGTTAAGTCTTGATTTAATTTATCAGAAGGCTGCACTGGGTAAAGTGTTGTATTTTCTATTACGTGTACTTAGTAGTAGCACAATTCGATCAGGCAAATTAAGCTTTTATATAGCTTTGCTTTCCTCTCCAGGCAGTATATTAATCTACACTATTACCTTATGTATAGGCGTGATACTATACATGTTATATTGTGTTATACCATAATTTAATACTCTGATTAAATAAATTACTAGATATCAGATCGTCGCTTTAAAATCGTCTCGTCAAATAAGGCGTCACGCGCGTCATGTAGCTGCCCTGTTGCGGGTGAGATATTGATATTATGATATTGAACATTATGTAAATATTGTCCTAGAACCGATATCTATTTTTTATCAATGCTAATTTATTACTCGTTTTATGGTGTGTATGACCACTGATGACAGTGACCAAGAATAATAAACTTTATATAAATGACATCTAAAGGACTAACCTCAACCTCTTGTTAGCGATGATAGGTAGAATATAATTATTTTATAGAAATAGTTAATAAAGTGTAGCGATGTATAAGCATTATTTGAATATGTTTAATTGTACCCGTTATTTTCTGTTGGCAACACTGATTTTGCTTGACTGCCACACTACGCTTGATAGTATAAAAACTAACGCGCGGAACGATAACGGGCAGCCGTGCATTGAGTGGCGATCGGATAAGTTTGTGAAGTAAGAATGTATTAAGTGGCGGATATTGCATTGAATTAAATAAGGTACGCATATTGTATAACTATGTAAACTGTTTATATAAATTCTAATTATGTTACAATTATTAAAGGAAATAAATGCCTGAGAACTGATTCTGGAGTTTCCTTACACTCTATTCAAGAGCGTTACGTTCGATATAATATCTAAAAGCTTTCATGCATACACGTCTCAATTCCACCATCTGCTTCGTATTACTGAGTCGAAGCATTGTGGGTTATGCCCAGTGAGATAGATACTTATGCTCGACTGAGCAGCCTAAATATAGTCTAACCTTGCAGAAGCTCTCTCAGTCTGTGGTAACAACACAACACATTGAACAGTACATAGTCAAAGGCACATGTCACGAAGTAAAGGTCAACATTGGACTATATAGCGATATTCAAAAATTGATGCTGTGATGTGTGTGGCAAGAGATAACAGTACAAATAATTTCTGGATTGTAATTTTTATATAGAGTTTCACGCCTGAGTTTTCTCAAATGGCTAGGTAGAGTTACATCATATTCACATTTCGAAAGCTAAGATTTAGGTTCTAGCCACTTAAAGATAAGGTGCCTGGTATGGTTACCGGGCACCTTTGCAGACTGGCTGCTACTACAGCAGACAATAAACTTTATGTTCACGCTTAGCCTGATTCAAGAATCGGATAACTACACAATAATAATAATATCCTCCAGATCGAATTTCCGTCATGGCGGCCAATCTTAACGGAGTCTGGCCATCTGCGCAGGTGATATTATACTGCACAAGCATTTATTAAAAATACATTGGCAAGATGCGAGCAAAAGATTTTATGAAGATAAATATTTTTCATTATTTATTTTCCTCCCCACGGATACACAAATCCACTTACTATAAAATTCATAACTCGCGTTGTCTAAAGCTGAAAGCATATTATACTGACATCAACCACAAATATAAGGCACATCGTTAATCTTCGTTTACTCGGAACATATCTCCGATAAAAACTTAATGAACCCTATTGTAATCGTTTTAAGAGTCGAAATTGATTGCAGCATTCTTTTTTATCTCGCTCAGGCAGAAGAAGTTACATCGTTTGCGGGTTTGCATCAAATTGATTGAAGATTAGAGCTGCTAGGTTGTAAATACATTATATGGTTGGATCCATCAGCCATATGAAACTAAAATTATTGTTGGTTTCACTGACCTTAAGGCTTTTTTTTATAAACAATACTAGCTATTTGGGTTACTAAATATAATTTTTTTTGTTAATATATTCAACTAAGCTAAACTTTTTGTGTTAGGTATGGGTTCACATCAGTAATGCAAAAAGTGGAAAGTCAAGTCGAGCTTGTGCTCGCTATCGCATGTTCATGTCGTTCGCATGTCTTGTTTTATCCATTGAGCTACCACTGCAGAAGTTATGTCGTTAACTAAGACATACAAAGAATCACGCCTATTTCTCCGAGATGTAGACAAGGACTACGAAATTCCAGCCTTGGTATATTTCTCTTGCTTTCTTCATTGACAATTGCGCAAGGAGGCGCTTGTATTCATAGAACAACTGTATAACATTGTCTTATGTTTACTATATGGTGCCACCATTATATTATCTTTGACGACATTAGGGAAATTTAAAAAAAAAGAATATTATTCTCTAAATTTACAGCAGGATTTTAATCTATATAAAGTAATTTTCGATGCGCACAAAAGACAACCGAATACAATCATAGATAAAATTTTGCTAGTTTGTATTATTAATATATACATTTTATAGTATGTGGTGTACAGGTTGTGCTGTTATTGGGTTCGCCCGAATGCATCCGTGCACATCGCTAAAATATTACTTAAATCATTAAACGATTGTTATCAAGTACTCAATAGTCGCACACGGTTGTGACGTATTATATTTAATTGTTATATTATAATCGCATATTTACATTTGATTATTTCAATAATTAATAATTATCATTGTTATTTGTTACTGTACTAATTTTATACCTTAAAATGTAATTAATTGATATTTAATTCTCAATTTGATACTTTGATAAAAACATATAAATAAGGTAGAAGATTAACAAATATTCATTCTCGTTACAACTGTCGGATAGAACGTTACTCTGTTGAAATATATACTGTGTGTGTAAAAATATATCTCGGCGTTTCATTGAGCAAAGATCCACGACTGCGTAATACGATCTAATTGATAGACAAACAACCGTATAACATTTTCTTAAGTTTACATGAATTTTACTTTAGGCATTACAGTCTAAAATTCAATCAATCTACTGCGATACATGTTCACGGTAATCAAGTTTGGCGTACTTAAGTATAATGTACTGGAAGAGGTGTGAATTACCAATCAGTCCTGTATAAAAACTGTCCCACTGCTGGGCACAGACCACTTCTCAGAGTGAAAGGGGTTAGACCATCATAGAAACCTCAACATCAACATCATAAAAGCCTCCATATCGTGTCTTTGTCCCCCCCCCCCCCTCAGGGGGACGGTGGAGGAAATATTCTTTTTGCAGTGGCCTGCCGTTTCACACGGCGGGTGCGAAACCACGGCGGGGTCGCGATTGCATGTGAAAGCGATTCGCGCGGCCTCGCCGTCTATGGTTATGTCGAGGAACACCGTGGTAGGTTTAGTCGGTATTACCGGGGTATCTTTTCTCTGGTGAGCCCAACATAACCTCTCCGTCGCCCCGCGGAGAGGTATGCGTCAAAGCATTCCCCAAGAAAAAAAAAAAAATCATAGATACGTCAGGGATAGTGTAAATATTTAATAGTAGCAGTGTTACAGTTTCAAAAATTATAAAATAAAAGTGTTCAATTAACAACGCGTAAAATCTGTATAAAATCCGTATAACATAAATAATTTAATTTAAATGAATAATGAACTAATTAATACGCACATGACTTCGAAGAGTCAGATGCACGCATTGGTATCGAACTCGAGACATTTGCGTGGCAGTCCAACGGTCACCCACTACGCTATCGCTGCTAATTTATACAGTACTTGTTATAAAGGTTAGGCTTCGCTAAGAAGTCGTTGGCCAAGTTCCCGAATTCAGTTTGGTTGATGAAACCTTACAACGTTCGTGTGTAATTGATATTCTTTATGTACATATTGTATTTGTGTTAGTCGAGGCTATCATTTGTATGAAAATATGTTTTTGTGAGTAAATATTATTGACTGTGTATTTTAATGGTGGGCGATGTTTACATTTAATTTATTAGATACATATAACAAGGAAGTTGTACGATAACATCTTAAGTTTGTCATTATAATAATACTAGATTTTACCCGCAGCTTCGCTCGCTTAACTGTGTCCTTTTTTGTGCATCTGACAACGTGTATGCAACATTTCTTGATGAACAGTCGAATAGTTACGGCATAAAAGCGAAAAAAAGAAACAAAGACACATTCGCATTTATAATATTACTTAGTATCCTAATTAATATTATCATATTGGCCCTGTTAAACTGTTTCACTGCTGGGCACGGGTCTGTTCAGCAAGGTTTGACCATAGTCCACCACGTGCGGGCTGGCAGACTTCACATATTTCAAGAACATTATGTACAATGCGCATTAACATATTCGGATAGAAATAAAAGTATTCCTGTTTGAATAATTTGTCCTAAGTTAAATACGAGATTATCCTCAGTGCAAGCGAATTATATGCATATGCATTGTATCGGGTTTAAAACTCAGAGTGTGATTGAGATTTATTCCTAAGATATCTTTATTAGGTGGCTCGAATCTGTGATATAATGTGCCCCGTAGGAAGCAATAGGTTCATCCCTATTACTGGGATCTATATCTGGCCAAATGTGATGTAATCCACATCTGTCTACCCATCCGGGGATTTAGGCGTGATACTATGTAATTCTCTATACTAATATTATAAAGAGGAATGATTAGATTTCTTGTTTGTTTCTTTGTTTGTACGTCACGAATTAACTCAAAAACTACTCTCCCAATAAAATTTTTTTTTTTTTTTTTTTACTTGTGGGAATGCATTGACGCATACATCTCCGCGGGGCGACGGAGAGGCTATGTCGGGCTCACCGGGGGAAAGATACCCCAGTAATACCGACTAAACCTACCACGGTGTTCCTCGACATAACCATAGACGGCGGGGCCGCGCGAATCGCTTTCACATGCAATCGCGATCCCGCCGATTTATATATAACCTAACCTAACCTACTTTTACGTGAGCAAAGCCGTGGGAAAAAGCTTGTTTTTTATATAGAGGGAGAGATATATTTAGTTTCTAATAGTTCATAAGGTATTTTATTTAATTAACTTTTTATGTTTTTGACAAAATTCGGGTCAAGAGGTTCTAGAACCTTCGTGAAGCAAAGGTAAACTGAGTATTCTATTTCAGTTCCATTAATTTGAAATAAATGCTGTTGAATCAAAGCAGTAGTCTAAATAAGAAATTTATTTCAAACACTAGAGATTTCTTTTAAATTAGAAAATTTGTTCATTGCTAGTACCGAGAGACATAAGTTGATAAAATGTACCTTCATTTTTAATGAATCTAAAAAGTAGAGTAAGTACCTATACTTATACTTTCTCTACTTTTTAGATTCATTACTCTTTGTATTGTAGATTTTCTTCTTCAGTCTTGTTGCACTTGTCTTTATAGCTATTGTGAGGGTCCAAAGTATTATTAAATGCTACACAATAAGAATTCTTCGATTTATTAAATAATAAAAATAATACTTTCTTGTCATGTTAATTTGTCTAAAAGGGTAGGGAGTAGGTGAGGGACCTACATTTGACCGAAAGCATTGCTTGTGAAACCTAGATACGGTACATTGCTACCTAACCTGTGAAAGTTGAGACCAAGAACGTATTTAAAAGAAAAACAAAATGGTGTCCTTCATTTCAAATTTATTACATTTTGCTGATTCAGCCATTAGACGTGGCGACGTTATAAGGGTGATGGGTAAACAACGATAACGTTCAAAAGATCTTAAAGTTTGATTGGATGGACGCGGCGACGAAGGACGAGATGTACGTTCATGTCAGATTTATTTATTTATTTAATTACTCCATCTGAGGTCACGTCTTCTTACAAGCTTATATAATGTTACAAGTTTTGGTTAAAGTGAAAACGCGAGTATGCTGAGATGTTACATACTTTTTTGAAACTCTTTCGTTTCGGCCAGGTTGCACTGCCCGTGCATGTGGTTATAAGCAGACTGGCGATTAGTAGTGGACGTTGAATCAAAGAACTAGTTAAATTAACCATTAATCGGTTTTTAACAGCTGATCGTCGACCGTCTAAAAATCAACTATTTAAATTTGTTAACGAATTTCGTTAATAAATTTAAATAGTCGATTTGTTTTTTTTATTAAGTTAATGAATTTCACTTAGCACGATACTTGCTTTTAAACGAAGCGCAACTTCAATAGTAGCAAATTATAAGCTTTAAAGATATTTGATATTCTTTAATCCCCAACATGTATAGGAATACAGACTTTATCAAAATTTGGTAACATTTAACGTAGTACGTCTACGTACGTGCTACGTACTACTACGTACGAACTACGTATGTAGACTCGTTGACGCTTCATGAAGTAAAAAGGAAAACCTTAAATGTTCAACGCGTTTTAATGCCAGTTGACATTAGTTATCCTGTTTCACGATTTCAACAAGTTAATCTACTAGTTTATGAACGAAAATCAACGGTTACGCTGCGTTAAGACTGCGGCGAGCGAAATGTGCCAAAACAGGTGGTCACAGTTAAGTAAATAAAATCAACACTTTTTATTTAATACAAATATAAAATATACATTTACCATAATAATGAATGTGTTTACAATTAGCCTGTGTAAAAAACTTAAAATAATTAGTATTTTCGCCTACAAAATTACGTAAATTTGCACAAAAAATGCAAAAACGTAAGCTCGTGTTACGTGATTTTTAGATTATAACAGTAGAAAACTATCCTATTTTACAGCTTAAACAAAACATAAATAGTTATATTCCAATTTTTTCGTCCCAAATATTTAAGTTATTGGTTGACAATAAAGATATACATATATTTATCAAAAAAGCACTTCAAATTCTCCATACAATTTTACTATGGCGGCCGCGCGCCGATTTGAATATGTACCGCACGAGCTCTGTCATTATCTGTCTTACGCGCAGTCTTAACGATCAAACCGTCAACGACCCATCGCTACTGGCGATGTCAAGCTTAGTTTACGAACATAGATGCAGAAAAGCCTGAAAACCCAGTAAGATCTTGTTAATTCTCATTTACTGTTACTTAAATCATGCAACTCAAAAGTAAGTGACACATATTATCAGAAAAGTATTGATTAAATTATTTAACTATCTAATTAAATGATGGGATCATGGATTCTTATATTTACAGTATGGCTACACCACCATATCTTTCAACTTTATTTGGGAAACTATTAATTAAATTATATATTATATTGTTTTACGTTTATGCGAAGTATTTTATACAATAGGTACGAATTTTTTCACGTGCTTTAACTACTTAAAGTAGTTTAATTTCAATGAAAAACTGTAATTACAATACATTTATCTTTTTAACGGCGTCTGAAGTTGGTACAGATAAAATTGTTTGGATGAATTCTACGTTTAGGTTATTTTCTCGTTTTTATTTTAAAGTAAATTATATTTTGGACCCTATGTTGCGTAATGTCTGGCATTCCAATAATTGACAACTTAATAAAATGCGTATATTTTCCTCTTTTATAAGGTTTATTCGTAACTTGGTAAAACTGTAAAGAACTAAGCTACGAATGCTTATAGAATCTGTTTCCACCTGCAAAAATATTGCAGGTATTTCAATTTAATCAAATTAAACATTCATGTCAATAAAATATTTGTATACCGATGACTTTATTTATTTAGGATATAATAATAATAGGCTTAGATTAGCATTAATATTTGTCACAGAACAGAATTACTTACTATATTTTCTTTAGTGCGATGGATAATAAATAACAATTAATTCATTGCCATCTTATCATGGTATTCGATTGAGGCGTTCGAATCGTAGCAACAAAACACAAGCGCCTCAAGCGCCAACTCTCGGCCTTTTCGTCATTTTTTTCTGCCGATCTTTGCTCTTTGGATCAGAACGTCAGTTCTATGGTCCCATCAAAAATAAACTAAGCCAAACTATAACTCAAAGTCAACGCTTATAAAGGAACTAACTTTTACCATAGCTTGGCACCCGTGGTTACAAGAAAATAGGAGATAAAAAGACCCATGTCACTCTCACGTTCATTAACTATACCTAGGCAAAAATGATGTCGGTTCGTTACTTGCTAAGTGAAAAGAAGAACAAAGCAACGAACACACTTTAACCATTCATAATATATGTGAAGATAAAGATTAATAAAATCAATGATATTATATAGTGACAAGCAGCAGATATATTACTAGTGCACGCAAAGTGAAGACTCAAAAACAACCCAACTGTTCCCGGAACAAAACCGGTTCACCAAAATACCTTGCAAAACACTTAAAGTGTAATCGTTCGAATGATAGCTATGTCTCTCGCGTAATAAATAGATAGTAATGGAAAGAGTTCCATTACTATCTATTTATTAGTTCAAACTATCAGCACAAGTACAATTATCAACTGCACCAGATTTACGACGTCCATTATTATGAAAGTTACATATCTAGTTTAAAATATAGAATAGTACTTTTTCTTGGATGAAAAAAATGAGCAGCGATAGCTCAGTGGGGAGACCAACAGACTGCAATGCAGAAGGTCTCGGGTTCGAACCCACGTCGCGCATCTCTAACTTTCGGAAGTTATATGACTTTTCGAAATTATGTGCGTATTGATTGACAATTATCACCTGCTCCGTGCCTCGGAGAGCACGTTAAGCCGTTGGTCCCAGCTGCCATGAATATGCCAGTCGTTATTGGGAAAGTCAGTACCCTCTAATATCCTGACACTGGTCTAGCCTTAGGGTATCGTTAGCCTTCGGGTTGCGGAGGTCAGGTGGCAGGCGCTCCGTGTAAAAACTGATATCCAGTCAAATCCGGTTAGACCAGAAAAGCCGACCCCAAGTGACTTGGGAATAATAAAGGCTATGAGAGAAGACTTTTTCTTGGATGAAAGGTATCCCTTTTCTGTCTCCCGACAAAGTGTTTGCGAAATTTCATGGTGATTAAATCAGTATTTAAAGCGTCAAACAAACAAACAAACTCAGATTCACATTTCTAAAATTAGTAAGTATATTATTATACTCAAAAGACTTTTAACTCCCAAAGATCAACACACAAATCTTTACAAGCTACACAAACATTAACCTTAACCTGATAAATTTGAAGACATGAACTTTGCTCCTTAAAGGCTGTCAGGTTCAAATTACCATCAACAAACTAGCGAAGTAAAACCACAGCAGTTCGGCACCCTAATGAATATGTAATGTCAGGTAGGGTTAGCCAAATTATTGTACGGCTCATCGAATTATAATATTACCATCCCACGATGGTTCACGATCCTTTTAAAATATTCGTTCAATACCCACGTATTGGACGAATATTTTAAAAGGATTAACCCGTGTAGAATATATTAGATACAAAATGACTAGTTGCTGCCCAAAGTACATGTGTATCGTTTATATAAATTTATAAAGATATTTTGATTTACAGACTACTGTTATAGTAAGGCCATTGCGCTGAGAAAAATAATGTAAACAAACGGTCTTTAATATCCTTACTATTAATATTACAAATGCGGTAGTTTGTTTGTTACGCTTTCAAGCCTTACCTACTCGACCGATCATCATGAAATTTCGCACCCACATTGTCAGGGGTACAAAAAACGATTGGGATTTCATTTAGAAAAAAGTATTGTTGCCGAGGGATCGAAAGTTAATGATAAAATTTTGACTAACACAAGCGAAGCCGTGGGCAAAATCTAGTATTTTGTATATTTAATATAGCCACAGAATTTATTTTACTATTTAGTACCTATTTAGAATGACGTGACAACAGCCATTTTTGTGATTTCTCTTACGTCTTTACGTGTGAGAAAAAAGCATACACATAATTATGATAAAGAGATCACATGTACGATAGTAAAGAGACGTATGCTTAAATAATTTATCTCGTTTCTTTAGCCTCACTATAAAAGTTTTGACGGTGGTAAGCCACAGCTTTAAAGAGATAGAAGTACAATAGGATTCTCACTTTAAGCTTACTTACATAAACTTAAGGGGAATTGCGTCTATCGTACAGCAAATAATGGTCTAGACAAGGATTGATTGAAAGGTTCTTGTATTGTATTGCTGCAGTTAGTAGAGATTCAAGACTCTTTAAATATTGCAGTGCGGATAATAATCTTCATCCGTTGCTGGTTAGTTAGTTTTGGACGTGTGTTATCCGCACTTAGCCCCACAATTGGACTATTGTGCGTAAGTAACCGACGCGAAATATTGTTCGGTTACTCATACTACATCAGCTCGGTCCAGAAAGATAATAAGGGACCGATGTTGCGCAGTACCACTTTCATCGTTTCTGGACTGTTTAGAAGTTTCGCCCGTTGGTTGCTCACGTTTTTACAATTTAGGGGCAGGTGAGCCGATGTCCCATCGGTCTCCATGCAGCCTATACATAAGGGACTGTCAGTGATGCCGATGTTGAACAGGTGCTTGTTAAGTGAGCAGTGGCCCGTTATTATACTCACTAGGTGGCGTAGGTTTTCCCTTGTGGAACGTAGCAGTTTGCGTGACAGATGTTTGTCTAAGTATGGAAGGGCTTCCTTCGTCTGTCTACATTCCTTTGTTTCTGTCAACTGTTTTTCGTGTAGTTTCGTGGTTCTATCGCATAACCATGTTTTGAGTTGGCAGAAGGGTATCGCGACAATTGGTTCGGATCCTACCATTTTAGTGTTCAATCCTCTCTTTGCCAGTTGATCTGCAGCATCATTGCCAGAAGAGCTGCTATTACGGACCTATAATCACAGCTGTTAAAATATGAATGCAATAAATATATGTCGGTTATTTAGGAATAGACAAGCATGACTCCTTGTAACAGAAAAATCATCTATATGAAATGCTAATTTCTATTAATATTTTACAATTTAAAAATGAGGCTATGTCTGTGCTTTATAGTTAAATTTTAAAAAAGGCTTTGTCTATTTAATAATGTGAACGCAAAACATAGACATAAGCCAGACAAATATTCTAAAAGTCATTAAAATATTTTCTTTTAAAATATTTGTCTGTCTTTCTATGCTAATGTCACGTAAAAACATTGAACGATTTTGATTGAAAGGTTTCACAGTTTAATAGCATTAGGTTCACCTTAAAAACTCAGGCATGTTTTATCTAATTCTGTTATAGGTATTGAACTGTAGATATGGTGCAACGTGTATTTTACTGAAATGCCGTCACAAGGAATATGTAGTTTACACAGACGAAGTCACAGGTTAGTTCCTAAAATATCTTTTAAAATGCTGATAGACATTTCAACAATCTCGTATAATGCTTACGTAAATTTAAGGTTTACATTTTGTTCAAAAGCCATGTTGTAACTCTGAACACGTAACTTAAAACTCAAACCTCAAAGATTATGCGTTAACGTGCACGTTTACGTTAGGTATACGAGCGTGTTTATGTGAGCGAATATTTAACGTGTACGACACATCGTCAATAAAGACAGATTAATTGTGTTATGAATTGGCTCTGTTCTAGAGAGACAAGGCAACGGAATGTTATATGACATATTTGTCGAGAGTTGTTAAGTAAACTGTTTGTGTTGATAATTTTAGAACACTGTTTTCGAGATTGAATTGAGTATACATTTTGTATTGGTTTTATACACGAAGCGAGCAAAATGTCATCCAGGTAGATGATCAAAATATATTTAACGACGTATGGGTCATGTTTGCAGTCGTAATGTTACTAACATAGTGTGGTGTGGTGTGTGTACCAATGTGGTATCTATTATATATCCCGAGGCTCTATCATAAATAATCACACATATCTTTTAGTAAACGCGTATATTAAACTCTTACAACTTCAAATAATAATAAATAATAATAAAATCGACAGTTTCGCAATGGGCGCGAGATTACTATCTCAAGCTGCGAATAATAATACCCTTTTACCTAACTGCATGCCTCACCACATCTTTGCCTCATATGACATTGACAGAATAACGTCATGGTTTTCATTTCAAACTGCAATAAACAAGTGACAGTTTAAAAAAATAATTCAATAATAAAATTGTTGGGAACCCACCACGCACCCTCGGATTGCCAATCCCAACTATTGCAATAGAACAAGATTAACAATACCGAACTCTACTGCTTGAAGGACAGCCGAGTCGTGGGATCCGCAAGTACTCCAACTTCATATATCCCGCTTCGAGCACAAAGTATTCGCATATTTTGTGTTATTTCTAACAAATAACGTTTAATTTGATTCAATATTTAAATATAAATAGTTTTGTTACCGTTTTCTTACATGCTGTTTTATAATCAGTAATATTTATAATTTTTTTAGAAAGCCAACTTCCTCACTGGTAATTATTCCTGTATCGTGGGGGACTTTACAAACGTTCAAACAACGGACACAAAGAACATCCAGACTCGAACCAACCATTTGTGGGTGACACGAAATTTTTGTCCCGTGTGCGATTTAAACCCACAACACTCGGCGCAGTTTGGCACCTCTGACAAGGCAACAAACCAACATACCTTGCAGTAAATTAAATCAATCATCAAGACAAATATCTAAAGTCCAAGAACGAAAGTACTCTTGTGTAAACAAATGTCTATAACTCCATATATGTATGGCTGAATGGATGACCGCTCAACTTGAATCATAGGGCAGGCAGACCACCCTCCCATTATTACTAATACACAATGACACTCGGTGTCCTCCGCATTCTAATTATGGCTCCATTATTCATCATTTAGTAATTAAGGCTGTTTCTCTTTCGCCTGTGCTAGGGATTAAAGTATACTTACGTATTAGTACGTTTAGTTGTTTAGTACGTTTAGTACGATAGATGAGTGTTCACGTAATTAATGTGTTGTGTGTTATGAGTTCGATTCAACAAGGAAAAATTAAATATGGAAAAAATATGCTTCGGATCTGGTTGGTTTTTGTGTCTGTTGTTCTTGTTTGTTTTGCCCCTATTTATCATGTGTGAGAAACTTATCTTGTAGAAATTAAACCAATGATAAAACTATATTTATCCACTAAATAAAGTTTATGGCTGACCATCAGGCGGAGTGTGGTCATTTTGACAAGCATAATAAAAAAGGAAAAATTAATTGGTTAGGAAAATCGTATAATTGTGTAAACTGATTCAGTTGGAAACTAGTTGCGCCAAATCGAAGAATACATGTTAGTCGAACTGGTATACAGATTAGGTTTTTTTAGCTAGTGAATGCAACTGAAGTGCTTGAGGTATCGGGTTCAATTCCTTGGTCGGGCAATATTAGGTTAGATTCTTGTCAAGAAATTCGCTGTAGCTGCACGGAGTCTGGTACATTGAAGATTGATATATATCTGGGGATATAGGCGTGAGACTAAATATGCATGTTTATTGTTATAAAATTTAATACAGTATTTACACATTTTAATTTTCAATACATTGTACAATATTAGTAGAAGCAGTAGTACCTAGTAAAATTAAATGCAGAACTTTCAACATTATTCACATTGTTTCTCTTTATTACTCGCGCAACATAAATAACACTAACTAAAGTACGAAATACTTAAAATAAAACTATTATAATATTACTAGATTTGCCCGCGGCGTTGCTCGCGTTAATGTAGATTTTGTAAATAAATTTCTATCCTTCGGGAACTCCTTTCCTGTGCCCCGAACATGTATCCGAAGTTTTAAGGCGTGAAAGCGTAACAAATAAACTCACATTCGCATTTATAATATTAGTTGGGATTCTGTGCAGTTTCTTTAACGTAATATTTTCAGCTCTGCTCACAGCTTTGGTTTCAATATTTTCTTTGAATCTGCGCGAGAACTTTATATATTGTATCTATTTATTTTGTGCTGTAGCTGCGAGTCTTTCATTTATTTGGACTACCGTGTTACAATTTGGTTTAAATTTTACTCAGATTTCAGCATGAATGTAATGTAGCGAAGCGAATTGTTTATTTTAACTATTTGGTAAATTTTTAATTCGTGTTTATCTTTATATATTATATTATACTATTATACTATAGCGATAGCTCAGTGGGGAGACCAACAGACTGCAATGCAGAGGGTCTCGAGTTCGAACCCACGTTGCGCACCTCTGACTTTCGGAAGTTATATGACTTTTCGAAATTATGTGCGTATTGATTGACAATTATCGCCTGCTCCGTGCCTCGAAGAGCACGTTAAGCCGTCGGTCCCGGCTGCCATGAACATCTATGGCAGACGTTATTGGGAAAGTCAGTACCCTCTAATATCCTGACACTGGTCTAGCCTTAGGGTATCGTTAGCCTTCAGGTTGCGGAGGTCAGGTGGCAGCCACTTCGTGTAAAAACTGATATCCGGTCAAATCCGGTTAGATCAGAAAAGCCGACCCCAAGTGACTTGGGAATAATAAAGGCTAAGAGAGAAGAAGTTTAACTTTATCTTTCTACCGTGAATGTTATTAGTTTAAATATAGCTTATACCTTTTTAAATACAACTCCCTCAATTTTGATCAAGGTCTGTGTCGTAGGAGAATTTATAAACGTACGTTTATTAAGTCTCCTACCAACAACACAAAGCTTAATTGTATAATTAACGAGTAAAAAACACACTCAGATTCAAAACATTTAACTGTACACAAATAATTGTCTCGTGTCCTCCTAACTTATATTATAAATGCGAATGTGAGTTTGTTTGTTAGCTGTTCACGCCTTAACTACTGGCCAGATCATCATGAAATGTCGCATGTTTACACAAAAAGGACTGTTACTAATCTACCTTAACTTAACCTACATTTACGAGCGAAGCCGCGGGTAAAATCTAGTCCATCAATAAATAAAAATAATTTTACCTTAAAAAGACCGCAGCCATACAACCTGGTGTTATGTTACTGCGGTAACTACGTTTTACAGCTTCCTTCAGGAATAGCTATACGGTTAGAAGAGTGCCTGTGTTATATATTACGTTGGCAGCAAGCCGACACTTTCTTCAAGGGTCGTTAACGTTAAGTGATGTCCTTAACGTTGCAAGTGATAATAGCTAACAACCAAGTGAACTGTTTTTCACATTTTAGGAGTACAATAAATCGCCTTATTAAGCCGACTAGTGTAGGCATAGTGGATCTAGTACCCTTAATATAATTTATGTAGTCACGTGTAGGTACTAGGCTTGGGATTACCACGCTAAATGACTTTGATTCAGACATCAGGGTACCAGTCTGAACATGAAAACTACCATAGTCTTGTTTTACAACAGGAAACCAACAAGATCGTCAAAATTGAATCACATTAAGTAATATGATCTAAGTAATCTGAAGAAAGTTAAAAATTTCGATCAGTCAGACATCTAAGACAAATCTAAGAACACGAGAGGTGGACCTTTACACATGATGTCTTTTTTTATATTCCGTATGACTTTTAACATATTTGTTTAGATACCTACATTTTCTCTTTTTTTATTTTCCACATAATCACAATAGTAAGATTTATCTACAGAAAATAGTTTATGATCCAGATTTACGAGTATTATTCGACATAACGAATAGGAGAGACTCTGGGGACTAATACCGCCTAGAGAGAATATTTGCTATATAATACATTACATGAATGATATATAGATTCCCGTAAATATACAATAATTACTAAAACAGATAGCATATTCTAGCTGAATTGAAATAATCTTCTTCTCCTTAGCCTTTATTATTCCCAAGTCACTTGGGGTCAGCTTTTCTAGTCTAACCGGATTTGACTGGATATCAGTTTTTACACGGAGCGGCTGCCACCTGACCTCCGCAACCCGAAGGCTAACGATACCCTAAGACTAGACTAGTGTCAGGATATTAAAGGGTACTGACTTTCCCTATAACGACTGCCATAGATGATTATGGCAGCCGGGATCGACGGCTTAACGTGCTCTCCGAGGCACGTAGCAGGCGATAATTGTCAATCAATACGCACAAAATTTCGAAAAGTCATATAACTTCCGAAAGTCAGAGGTGCGCGACGTGGGTTCCAACCCGAAACCCTCTGCATTGCAGTCTGTTGGTCTTCCCACTGAGCTATCGCTGCTTTTGAAGCAAACGATAATGAGAAAACTTTACAGTGATAAGTTAGAGATGGTATCTGTTTTATAGCCATGTATGAACTTAGTAACCTACCTACTCATATTACGTCATCTGAGAATTCTCATTCCTCAGCGTCCTCCCAAGTTATGGAAAGTTCTCAGGCGTCCAAGACCGACAACATCATGCCGTTGGCCTATACGGATTTAACGTGCATTTCTCTCGTTCTATTAGTAATCTGTGCACGCGTGGGATAAAGTTCAAGCGATGGGTAAAGTTCGTAAAATCTATTTATGCATGAAGAAAGTTCAATTAACAGGATCGTGGGATAAGTTTGTTCCGTAATATGGGATTAAGGACAGAAAGATATGCTTTGGTGGGTGTAAAATTATCTTATCTTATCTTATCTTGTTACGGGGGCCAGTCAGTGCAGACCGGCGACACTTCGACCCAGTGGGATCTTTTGTGTCGGCCCCGAGATCTATACCTTAGCTATCTCCCTATGAATGTACTGCATCAATCGCAGCGTACACTTCAGAGGGAGAAGCCTGAAATCCTCAGGGCTCGGATATGCCAACCCCATCAGACCCATCCTTAGTCCAGCCAACGCGTCACATTCACACAGTAGGTGTAATATGGACTCGTCCCGCTCACCACAGGCTCTGCAGATCAAATTGTTTGTCAAACTCAATCTGCACAGGAAGTCATTGGTGCCAAAGTGACCAGTAAATGCTCCTGTGAGCAGGCGTATTTGGCCCTTGTTGTACCCGCAGAACTTCCGGGTGAAGCCCGTGGCTCTGTTTGCAATGAATTTCTTGGAGTGTTCCAGACCCCTAAGGGCCATCCACTCCCGCCTGTGTTTATCATTGCCATGTGCATTCATAGCTGCCTTGACGGTACTCTCAGAGAGTCCTACAAATGGCTCGGGGCCAACAAATAGTTGCTCCGAGCCCTTCCTGGCCAATTCGTCAGCCTCCTCATTACCCTGCACACCTGCATGCCCCGGAACCCACACAAGCCTGACTGTGTTTTTCCTGCCAAGTTTGTTAAGGGCTTTAACACAGTTCAGGACTAGTCCGGAATCCACCCTACAGGAGCTCAGAGCCTTAAGAGCAGCTTGACTGTCACTGAGAATATAAACAGTCTTGTCAGTGACATTTTTGTTGATATTCTCCTGCGCGCAGGCAATTATAGCATAGGTTTCCGCCTGGAAGACCGTTGTATATTTGCCCATGCTTTGGCTCACCTTACAGTCGTTGGCATAAATACCAGCGCCTGATCCTGATTCCATTTTGGAACCATCGGTGTACCAGATGAGACAACCCTTGTTAGGGGATTGTAGACCTTGTCTCCATTCCTCCCTTGTGGGGACCTTTATTGTAAAATTCTTTTTGAATATGTGCATTGGTTGCATTTTGTCGCATCCCATGCTCATAATCACTTTGAGATCCTTTGAAATCTCCAGTTTTGTGTGTCGAGTTACCGGCATGTTGACGCTCCACAGCCCATGCACAGACAGTCTATGTAGCGCCTTCAACGCCTCCAACTCCACAACAATGTGTAGCGGCGTTAGGTCCAGCGGGATCTCTAACGCAGCCGTTGGCGTAGACGGGAACGCCCCTGTTATAGCCATGCAGGCCAATCGCTGCACCTTAGACAGCGCTTTCCTGCATGTTGCTAGTTTAGTTCTTGGCCACCAGACAATGCTTCCATATGTGAGTATGGGTCTTATCATTATCGTGTATAGCCACTTGATGACCTTGGGCTTCAGGCCCCAGGTCTTCCCATAAGTAGAACGAATCATGCCGAAGACCCGCTGGGCCTTCACTATGGCTTTGTCTACATGAGGTTTCCACGTTAGCGTGCTATCCAGGGTCATGCCTAGATACTTCACCTCCGTGGACCATTTTAGCTGTGTACCATACATGGATAGAGTTTCCAACCCTGTCAGATCCCTCTTCCTAGTAAACGGCACAACAGTAGTTTTCCCTGGGTTGATCGATAAATGGTTGCTACTGCACCATTTTTCTACCATAGTCAGGGCCCTCTGCATGAGACTGGATACTGTACTGTACGGTACTGTACTGGATAAAATTAAGTTATGTATATATGTATGCCAATGGAGTAAAATGTAGGATTTTATTATTGACGTTTGTAAATGTCCTGCAACTTATTGCGTAATAATTTGTAGCTTGAATCATGTGTATGTCAAGTAACCACTTTGCTGAGCGTTGCGGGTTCGATCCCCCATGGAAATGAAAAATACCGATACAGGAACTGTTAATGATTTTTACGGTTGTGGGATGGTTCGTATCGGTATATAATTGTATTGACAAAGATAAGTATTGCACTATTGAGATAATTATGTTTGTATGATAATATTTACCTCCCTTGTAAAGAGCTAAAAGCTTAACTGTTTAGAGGTATCTATAATACTCTTCATCAATATTCCAAAGAAGTTAAGCATAGTAGTACATATTGTTTGTATTTAAATAAAGGTATATCCAATTTTCATAGAAAATAGATTATTCTGAATCTATAACAAAGCATTTTTATACAACTAAGGTGGCAAACAAGCATGCGGCCCACCTGATGGTAAGTGGTCACCGTAGCCTATGGACGCCTGCAGCACTAGAGGCATCACTTGCGCGTTGCCGACCCTTTAGTAAAGGAAGTGGGAAGGAGAAGGAGCGGGAATGGAGGAAAGGGGGTGATTGGGCCCCCGGCACTCTCACTCACTGAACGAAGCACAACAGTAGGAATACTGGTATATTTGATAAATATAAATAAATTATTCTGTAAATAAAGAGCTCGTTAATTTAAAATTTTAATTAGGCATCTCTAATATTTTTCATTAGTAAACCTTTGAACACAATTATTTTCATAGAAATTTTATTTCAAGGTCGTATTTAGGTCAAAGATTTATACAAAAAAGGCGTACTGAATGAGTAGTCATAACTATTCAGTTTTAGGGGCCAATTACTTTAATGGTCAATTAGAGTGGCTTTATAGAGCTAATTACGAAATAATGCTGATATTAATTACGACAAACGTGTCCCTTTTAATATAGTTAGGTAGCCATAGTGTATCTAGGGTTCCAGAAAAAGGGAAGCCTTACATAAGTTATTATAGAAACTATTGAGATATATATAATGTCAGATCCGTATATAAATTGTCCTGCTGCTAGACACAGGCCTCGTCTCACTTTTTGAGAAGGTTCTGCGAACTCAAACTGGGCTAGCGTGGTAGGCTATGGAAGGTCATCGACTACAATGCTGGCCCAGTTTGGGTTGGTAGTCTTCACACATCTTCGAGTATACTATGGAGAACTCTCGTTGGACATACAGCGTTACTCACGATATTTTCCATCACCGTTAAAGCTAGCGCTAGTTAACTGTTTAATATGCTCGTATCTTCAAAAAATCTGATGATTTGCTTGCCTTCGGTTTGAACTCAAGGCCTTTGCGTGGCAGTAATGATTTCATTAGTTTAAAGCTGCTGTTATAATAAACTATTAGGTGCCTAGGGCACTTTAGTAAGACAAGCCAGGCTTTTAAGTAAGATGTTTCTCAGCGTTTGGTCAAATATTAAAAATGCACGTAACTTTTAATGTGTGGTTTTATAATTTTATTATCTAACGAAATGAAAAAGAAATTTAGAAAAGGTTTTTACTTACTAAATACTGCAGAGAAATTCGTACGAGTACATACAGTCGTTGAATATTTTATAGTTTTTTATGTAAACGCCGCAAATGTCCTTATGAAACGAAGCTAAACGTGTTAAACCATAGTAATATGTAAAAGTGTCAAATAATTGATTACTAAACTTAAGTCATGTGTGTGTCACCGAGTGTCGTGTGGTGGGTTGCTTAATGTACTGCTAGAAGGGCGAAATAGCTAAAGACCTGAAAGAGATGAATGTGCTCGACTGATCTGACTTGGTACAAAATAGGAGGGCTTGACGTACTTTAATGTCAGAGGCCAAGATTCACTCTGGGTCGCTGAGCCAGTGAAGTAAGTAAGTCATGTGTCAAGAATGTAAAATCACAGTAAAGGACTTGGTAACTGTGACTAAAACCCTTCTTCTTCTTTTCGTGTGGTTAGTGGCCAACCTGTTGTCAAGAGTTATTCAAGCCCGTAGGCCTCTGAGATGGCATAACGACTGCTGTCAATTAGGCAACAACCGGTACCGACTTTTTACGTGCCCTCCGAAGCACGGCGCCGCTCAGATGAAATACCTCTAAGCGGACACCCATCTATAGACTGACCGCATCCAACGTTGCTTAACCTCGCTAACCGTTTACCGATCAGTTAGTGCAACTAGCTATGAGCGCCTCACTAAAATCAAAAGCTCCCATCAAATTTCTTTAGATTAATGCTGGCCTGCTTAAGCGGTATACTCAATTATATCATAACTTATAATGATAACACTAAGATATTCAATTATTTATGGCGCATAACTAATAACGTCATGAACGTAAGAATTTGGCATAGTCTGCTAATTCGACCACAGTTATAGATACCTTAGTTCTATAAGTTTAGAAAACATCAGTTATTAGGTAAAGCGTCGAGTCGACTACAAAGTTTTGAACGCTTGAGTTCAAAATTGCAGGCACTGCTGTCGATAAAATTTATTATAGTAATGTCGATAAAAAGCAGATATTAATATTGTCAATAAAATAAAAATATAGTTGAAGGAATCCTGATCCTTTACACTTATCGTAACTAATATTATAAATGCGAATGTGTTGGTTTGCTACGCTATATATATAAATTTCATGAAAAGCGGTCGAGTATTTAAGGCGTTAACAACTCGATCGATCATCATGAAGTTTCGCATACATGTTATCAGGAGTATTGAAAATGACGTAGGGTAGCGTCATCCAGGAAAAAATACGGGTCCGAGTGGAATCGCGGACAAAAAACGAATATATATGTAGGTATATAAAAGTGGAACATCAATCATTTACTCACTGATTTAACACGAAATCTCCAAAACTACTTAAGTTATGAAGCTAAAAGGCAGATAGATAGTTTTTAGGTAAAAGCTTAGAACAGTGACAGTGCTAAATAAAAAAGTATGGTCTTTACGTACGGTATACCATAAAATATATTATATTGAATAAAAACATGGCTCGTCTATGAGGCGTCAAAAAATTTCTCAGCGTCCGCGTCGCCTGTCGTCGACTGGAAAGGTGCCCTGAAGACTGGCAGCTTTACCACGTTGAATGTCAATGCTGGCAGTTAAGATTAGGTTTGGTTAGTGTGTTGTGTTAAGTGTGTGTCAATATATGTGTATAAATACGAAAGCAACTCTGTTTGTTTGTTATAATGTCACGTGTGAATCACTATTGAATCGGCAATTTTGATGAAATTTGAGATTACTTGAAACCTTATAAAGACTTAAGCTGATTTAAAACACGTGGTATGGCTGGCATTGTTTAGTTAAGGGATAAAAGCCAAATACAATGCTTAATAGTAGATAAATATATTTTTATCAGTTACAAATAAATACATATTAAAAGTATGATGATACTGTGTCGGTCGGATTAGACCCCGGTTCATTCAAACGTTATTGGGCTTAACAGAATGAAGTCTGGTCTGTGCCCGATGGACGACAATAGCTCACACAGGGTGTCAAATCATGAATCGTGAAATGTGGATTGCTTGTGTGTATATTATATTATTTTAAATTGTCATTACCGTACTAAAATAATTTTCATATCCATAAAAAACATCCGTAAGCTGGATGTTTTTTATGAATACGAAAATTACACAAAAAAAAAATCCGCCTAAATCCTACAACAGTTCTATCAGTGGCGAGACGACTAAGCCACTATGCCATTAGGTCAATGTCGAAGTCCTTTCAAGCCTTTAAGCAACGAAAATTATACGATTTTTATTTCAAACCATCTATTAGAGTCGTACTCTATTACTAAAACCGTATTTAACTGCCAATAATAACATCATGATGACGCAAATTAATAAACTATAGTCTATACGTTTATATGCTACATATAGCTATTAATATAACCACTATATAACGTTGATTTAATATCAATAGCTTTATATACTCGGTATTAAACAGTGAGAGCCTCGAAATGGCAACTGATGGATTTAATTTTAGTTCGACGTTGTTGATTGTAATATTCTGTGGCGTATTGTTGGGTTTCAGAATTGTATTAATAATAATAGGATTATGATTGTTGAAACATTGTACAGTAGAATAATAGATGTTATAGGGTACAGTGAGCGATAAAAGGCGATACACATTTAGGTGATTTCGAAAGTCTCTATTTAAAGAATTAATAAAGTTCTTAACGGGTACAGTACCTTGTTACAATATAGTAGTTAAATAATAGTTCAAAAATACAGAGTTATGATTATGATTTTAGTTCATATTAAACTTACACAAAATTGTAAAATACTACTTACTAGCAACCTTGACTTCGCAAGCGTAGTACAAAATCTTAATAAATTATACATCTAAACCTTCCTCATAAATCACTCTGTTTATTGGTAAAAACCGCATGAAAAGCCATTAATTAGTTTTTGAGTTTATCGCGAACAGACAGACAGACGCGGCAGGGGACTTCGTTTTATAATATGTCGTAATGCTGATAGTAAATGCGACTAATAAGAGTAGACTGCAGTAGGCTGTTTTGCAGCAATATAATGTATTTGAAATCAATCAAAACGTTTCAATTTCCCATCATCAAAAACGAAATAATGGAGCCATAAAGACGTCGTTTACAATCGTTTAATAATGACAAGAAAATATCTGTAGCGCTATAAAACCTTTGTGGCATCAGCATCACAAACGATTTAAGCGAAGCGCGCAATACAAAATTTTCTCTTTATTCAATAAGTATAATTAATTTGATTACCCTATTCACAAAAGGTTTCATGGAACTCATTTGCGGCTGTTTTCAGAGGGAAGAAGTCGGTAACTCATTGATGATGTTCGGTGTTTGTTGACTGCCTGACAGCAGGCAGCTGTCAATTATGGTAAATTTAACTACAATACTCTTATTTAAATTGGGTGTTATAGTTTGACATAATATTGTCTTATATTCACGCGAATGTTATACATTGAAATGAATTTACTTAATACGGATTTTATCGCGATTTCCTTGAAAGCATTACCTTAAATAATTTTGAATGTATTATACTTCTACTACTATTAAATTATTTAGAATTACACTTTCCACGAGGTTTCGGTTAGTTTTCAACAGCCATGGTCAGGGGGAAGCTTGTCTACAGTCACATGGTAATTGCAGCTGATTTCTGTGGTAGCTAGTCACCAAACTAGTGAAGTGATATAATTAATTCCGGGATCATTATTTTAACACAATAGTGCGGCAGCACACCGTATGTAATTTGTCGAGTACCTACTATATTTTTGTATAAATTATATCAATTTCACAATGAAGTTAGTATCTCCTTATTTACACATCACTTATGCTAGCAAATAGCTCAGAAGTAACAAAACGAATGCTTCCATGATAACACATGTTTCACACATGAAACAGGCTTTCAATATATATATATATATATATATATATATATATATATATATATATATATATATATGTGTATATATATATCTATTATTGTGACTGTGATATTTACTTAGTCAGCAAACATACCAATGCCTTCAAGGTACAGTTTTCTGTTACTTTTGAAAAGTATACAAAACAAAACACACATACAAAGTATACAAAAATGAAAAATATATAGAACATGCACAACATTTATAGTGAGTCGACAGCTTAAGGCTGTAAAACAATTTTTATTAAAACATTAAATGTCGCCCTTGGTTTAAACGGCCGTTCGTGAATACAATATGGACGCAGTTTTAAAATTTTATGGTAAGACTTATTATTATAGCTTGTTATTATATATTTTATAGAAGTAAATAAATCTGCAAGTGATTTAACTGCCAATGGCATGTTTTAATGTGGAATGACATCGATATTTTCAAATAATATTTGTCCTGGAACGAAATTAGTTAGTATAAAGAAGCAAAGACTACAACATCAGCAGAAACGCCTTTTCATTTTCACGCTGATCTAAGCACACCAAAGATCGGTAAAGCTGCACAATTAAAAAAAGAATTAGCCTAGAGACGCTTAAAAAGCACAGCTGACCTCTTTCATTGCTCTCAAAGACAATACGTTTTATTTTCTTTTAGACAAACTTTATAAACAACACGTGCCGGCAAATGTGCTTCAAACTTTTTGCTTTTATAGTTGATAAGATATATAAACTTCATTCTCCGAGTTTTAATTCGAAATACGAATTATATTTAAAGTCTTAAATGCTCTGCAAACGTGTTATAAAGTGCAAGGAGAGTTCAGAAATTTATTGTGTTTGTGGCTGACATATTAATCGTTAAGTTTATTTGAAATCAAATTTAATATAAAGCCAGCCAGTAACCTTATCCCTACTACTCCTTGTGTATCCTAACCAATATTATAAATGCGAATGTGAGTTTGTTTATTACGCTTTCACGCCTTAACTACTCGACCCATCTTCATGACATTTTGCGTATACGTTGTCAAGGAAATAGAAAAAGACATAGAATCATCTAGAAAAAAATACTGCTGTAAACAACAGTATTTTTTATTTATATTATATATTATATTATTATATTATATTTCTAGGTTAGGTTTGGTTAGGTTTACCTACTTCTACCTACCTACTACCTTCGCTTGTATAAACCTAGATTTATACAAGCGAAGCCACAGGCAAAGTCTAGTTACAATAAATTTCTATTTCACTTATCTTGCTGATACATCGCAACGTTATCGTAAATAGGACGAGTGCGTCTGACACTTGATATTATTTCTAAAGATACGTTTCGCTTCCTATTACTCTTTCACCGAAACTACTCAGGGTATTTAGGGGGAACAAACATACACATACAAACTGACATTCTCTATACATTTATCATACTAACACAAGTTACGTTATTTATGTGGATAAGAATGGCTGGCTTAATACGTCGGTCGGTCTGTTCCATTTCGTACGTTCCATTTTGAAATGGCAGCTACGTGTTAGTGATCATAGACTTCAGTACTAATATTATACAGAGGAAAGATTTAATTTTTTGTTTGTTTGTGAGGGTTTACCTCGAAAGCTAATTAACCGATTTTAAAAATTCTTTCAGCATTACAAAGCTTTTTTGTCACCGAGCAACAAAGGCAATATTTGTCTAAAAGTGGTACCGTTACTGTCTAAACTACTTTTACGCGATTGAAGCCGCGAGCAAAAGCTAGTTGTTTACAGTTGCATAAAAAATTTGAAGATAAAGCAGATAAACCAGGTATTCCTGATTATTTTTAAAGTAGTAGATCTTTGCTGATTTCAGCATGAATGGGCCAGCTCGACAGTACTACCCTCTCACAGAATATCGACGTGAAACAGCAGTGTTCCTACTGTTGTGTTTCGTTTGGTGAGTGAGATTGCCGGAGGCCCAATCACCCTCTTTCTCCCTTCCCGCTCCTTCTCCTTCCCACTTCCTTTTTTTTCTAAAGGGTCGGCAACGCGCAAGTGATGCCTCTGGTATTGCAGGCGTCCATAGGCTACGGTGACCACTTACCATCAGGTGGGCCGTATGCTAGCTTGCCAACGTAGATGTATAAAAAAAAATTGCGTCTTTTTCTAGAAGATGAATTATACCTTATAATGCTGATAGGTCAACGGTCTTAGATACTTCATATTATAATTAGCAATTGATGTTCATCAAGGCCATCATTTCATCCTGGCTAGGAAATCCTACAGCAGCTAGAAAAAATCACATATTCTTCATATTCACCAGACCCAAGCCCCACCATTTTGTTCGTTTCGTAATTTGCAATGCTATTTTCTAAATTAAATAGTAAAGAGAATAAATTTAATAACCTGTCAGCACAATACATTATAATTATAATAATATATTTTCACTCTTTGCTTAGAACCTTAACCTTAACCATATGAAAGAGCAATTTCAAACTTTATCCCTATTAGTATTTTCATTAATAGCGCGCAACCTGTCAGAAAATTTTACATAAAGCTGTTTTCATTCTTCACGGCTATTAATAAACCATGAGCAACTTAACAAAGATGCGTATAAAATATTAAAAGGCTTTGAAACAGTAGTATTTTCGTTTAAAGTATAATAAATAGGGAAAATATATTTTCCTGATTTGGTCAGTGCTGTGACTTGGCTCATACTAGATTTTTTAAGATCTTTTTCATCGTTTCACCAGTCTAGTTAATAATAATCTTGTAGTTTGTTAACGACTTACGGCATATAGCAAAAAGTACCGGTTAATTAAGCAGTTCGTTGGTACTTAACTCGGCCGTTTCGTTACCCGCGCTAGGCTGTAGTCGAACGCTCTAAGTTTTAAGTAATTACCCTTAAGTAACTGTAGGTAAGTTCTATTAAACAATGGCTAAATAAGAACCTGTTTTAGATATTTCTATTATCTTACACAGATAGGATGATTGTTCATAAAATTATGGTGCCTATTGTTGCATATTTAACAGTAGGTATATAATAAAATTCAATAGTTGGCACCATTCATGGGTAGGTATAAAATTAAAATATCCGTTATATTCTAACAAAGAAAATAATTAATTACTATGGTCATCCAGCAGTTGAAATACGACCATAATCTGTGTTGTTCATCTATTTTTTCACTGATACCACTAAAGCAAAGAAATGGAGGAGAAAATGTTACTCATAGATTATACACTTATACTGATGTTACTGAACTGTTTTGCCTTTGCCTTTTTTTTATACAACTTAGCTGGCAGACAAGCATACGAGCCACCTGATGGTAAGTGGTCACCGTAGCCTACGGACGTCTGCAACACCAGAGGCATCACTTGCGCGTTGCCGACCCTTTAGGAAAGGAAGTGGGAAGGAGAAGGAGCGGGAATGGGGGAAAGGGGGTGATTGGGCCTCCGGCACTCTCACTCACCAAACGAAGCACAACAGTAGGAATACTGGTATTTCACGTCGATATTCTGTGAGAGGGTAGTTCTTTCCCGGTCGAGCCGATTCATGCTGAAATCAACGAGGCTCTACTACTTAACTCAAATCAGTGAGCCCCTATTACTCAAAAAAAAAAAATATATATTATTATATATTGCCTATATAAGTATACATACATTATTTGGTTATTTTTCTATGCCTAACCTTATAATTAGTGTAGTAATATTTACCTATGCATGTAATATGTAAATAAATATATTGTATTAAGCCTTTGGTACTGATATATTCACAAGTAGGTAGGTACGTATAGTGAGGAATGAAACGACGTCTTGGTAGCACAGCATATATTCGCAGACTGCCGAGTATTTTACAATCAGAAACATTGATGATGCACTACCCACATATTTAATTATAATTAAGACACATACATCACACCTCTCTTCTTAAAATGCACTATATAGGTTTATATCTATATCTAAGTATACTAAAAATATTTCAAGTACATTGGAATCTTATAACCGGCTTTCGGGTTCGCTTCGGGTACTCCTTTTGTTGCTCAGTTGACAAACCAGGTGACTTATCAAGAGGCTGTACAGGCTCCAGCTCAACTTCACTATTTATCAACTGTTCTGACATATTCCTCTCACAATTAATTGCATTCTTACATTCATCCTCATTCTTCCCCGACGCTATTGAATCTTCCCCCGCGTGCGGGACGGAGCTCTCATCCTTTAACGTCTCCTCTTCATCCGTGTTAGGGCCACCGATTAACACACGGGATCGCCGCCGTATTTGGTCTACGTGCCTTTTGACAAATTGACCGTTATCCCTAGCTATCAAATACCTACGAGCACTATCTACATTTGAAATAGTACCTTTTACCCATTTATTTGAAGAGCCGTAATCTCTCATCCAAACAGGTTCACCCTCATCAAAAATTCGCGGCACTCCACCTGCAGAATCGATTTGTCTCTGCTGCGCACTTTGTACCCTAGCACCTACTGAACGATTCGTCCGTAATAGATCCAATCTGGATCTTAACGTTCGCTTTTGTAGCAACATTGAGGGTGTCTCACCGGTAGTACAGTGCACTGTATTTCTATAAGCCAACAGAAATGTTTGTAAAGCCGAATCCACGTCTACACGATCTCTAATTGCCTTTTTAATAGCACGCATGCAGATGTTCACAGCATTTTCTGCGGCACCATTTGAAGACGGATGATAAGCGGGTGAAAAATACTGCCTAATCCCATTATTAGTAAGAAAGTTTTTGAATTCGGTACTTGTAAACGGTGGTCCCTGATCTGATACAAGCTGTTCTGGTAATCCGAACCTAGCGAAAGTCGAACGCAAGACCTTAATAACATTAGATGCGGTAGTACGTGGCATTTCAAATATTTCTAACCATTTTGAAGACGAATCCGTTAATACTAAGAAGGTCATTCCTCGATACGGACCCAAAAAATCAATATGGAGCCTAGTCCACGGCTGAGCATAGTACGGCCACGGTTGAATCGAAGCTCGCGGGGGCGCCCTCGCTTCCGCTGCACATGTTTCACGACTTTTACCAATTTCCTCAATATCCTTATCTATGTTAGGCCACCAAACGTAACTCCTAGCTAAACTTTTCATCTTTACAATACCCATGTGACTGCTATGTAATTGCTTCAATATTTGTCTTTGTAATAGTTGTGGGATTACCATACGGTAGCCCCACATTACACACCCACATTCTATATATAATTCATTACGCCTAGAGAAAAATGGCTTAATCTCATCATTATTAGGGCAATCTGATGGCCATCCTGATTGAATATATAACATAACCCTAGACAATATTTTATCCTTGGGTATCATTGTTTTGACATCATTACTAGTGACCGGTAAAAAATTTTCTACAAAGTTGACGTAAGTATTTTCTATTTGCAACCTATTTAAGTTATTATAACGTTTAGACGGTAGGCGCGATAAAGCGTCTGCGCTGTTTTTATTCGACGCGATGTACTCGATATTGTAACTGTAGCCGGCTAGAAGTACCGCCCAGCGTTGCAATCGCGAAGCAGCCATAACAGGAATACCCGTTCTATTACCAAAAACATGTGTCAGAGGTTTGTGATCTGTACGAAGTATAAAGTGACGGCCATACAGATACTGGTGGAATTTACGAATACCGAATACAATTCCCAGAGCCTCCCTGTCTATCTGTGCATATGCGCGCTCAGTCGGAGTAAGTGACCGCGAGGCGTACGCGATCGGGCGTTCGCCATCTGCCGTAATATGCGATATTACCGCGCCAACACCCACACTACTCGTATCCGTCGTCAACACCAGCGGTAGATCTGGATTATAATAAATTAGAACCTTGCTACCCATAAAAGGCGTTTGACTATCACGAAAGCATTCTGACACTCCTCGCTCCAAACATACTTAGTGCCCGACTTAAGAAGATTATACAATGGAGCGAGAATAGTACTAACATTCTTAATAAACTTTGCATAATACATGACTAGACCTATAAATGCCCGTAACTCTGTAGTATTGGTAGGCGCCGGTGTATCCCTCACTGCTTTTACTTTCTCTGGACACGTATGCACCCCATCTTTGCTTATAATATGACCCAGGTACGTGACCGACTTTGAAAAGAAAACGCATTTTTCCTTTTTTACTCGAAGTCCATAGTCCTGCAACCGTTGAAAAACTTTATGTAAATTATTTATATGGTCCGATTTCGTACCCCCCGTTACAACGATATCATCTAAAAATACACCTACACCTCGCATACCCGCGAATAATTGTTCAATTCGCCTTTGAAAAATACCCGGACTAGATGCCAATCCATACACTAACCTGTTGTACATATATAGTCCCTTATGAGTATTTATCACTGTGTATTTCTTAGTTTCATCCAATTCGAATTGTGCGTACGCTTGAGACAAATCGATTTTACTGTAATATTCACCCCCTCTGAGACGAAATAATAAGTCTTCTACCCTCGGCAAAGGATAACGGTCAATTTCTATAACTTTATTTAATGTGAGTTTGTAGTCAGCACAGATTCGAATGCTACCATCCTTCTTTACCACTGGCACTATCGGTGTAGCCCAGTCGGAACGCTCGACCGGGGTGAGAACTCCGTCGCGCACCAGCTGGTCCAGCGCACGCTCCACCGGCTCGCGCAGCGCGTAGGCCAGCGGCCGTGCGCGCATGAACACCGGCCGCGCTCCCGACCGCACATGTATACTCACCACACACCACACACCAATAGATCGCGCAAACTTTCTTCGAGCCAACTGCCAAACTCACAGGTCTTTGTCATCTTCTTAAGCACCGCCACGTACTCGGCTATTGATTCACCCTCTTTCTGTTTCCTGTGTCTAAACTTATACCTCTCAGACAGTTCACTTGGTTTAGGTTGTAAATGTCGACTCATAATCTCCGATAATTGCTCAAAACTTTCCGTTTTCGGCTTTTTCGGTGTACACAAGTTAACTAACAACTCGTAACTCTCTGCCCCCATAACGGTTATTAATGTTGGTACACGTAGGTCGTCCGGTATTTTGTTCACAACAAAATTTTGCTCTAAGCGTTCGACATACAGTTGCCAATCGTCTTTCTGCACATCAAACGCGGCAATTTTTCCGATGGACATTATGACTTCGTAGTTACACGCGAATTGTTCAATCCTCGTCGCCACTGATATATTCACAAGTAGGTAGGTACGTATAGTGAGGAATGAAACGACGTCTTGGTAGCACAGCATATATTCGCAGACTGCCGAGTATTTTACAATCAGAAACATTGATGATGCACTACCCACATATTTAATTATAATTAAGACACATACATCACAGGTACCACATCTCTCCTTAGGATATATATAGTATTAAAACTTCGTGTTAAAAGCTGCGCCGGTACTGGGTGTATTAGCAAATAATTGGTTGTTACGGTAGAACATGGAGGCGCATCGGGTACAATAATTAATTATTAGTTAATGGAAAAGCAAATAAATTTGCCAACTTGAGATTACTGATGTACAAGTTATGATCCAACCAAAAAAGAGAATCAAAGGAAACGTTCTTGCATGTAGAATTTTAGGTAAAATGATTCTTTGGGAGCGTAGAATTAATTTGTAGGTACTTACGATAAAGTCAGTTTCTAGGCTCGATAGTCTGATTAGACTATCGACTATGTGATTGACATAATACTAACCACAAAAAATTTGAAGCAATCGACACAGGACAATTGAGTATTTTTTCGTAACATTAATAACAACTCGAATGTTACAAGTTTGTGCAAAGCAACTAAGAGTTTTCTCTCACTCACTCTACGCTCTTGTCATACGTGATGGACGCGAAATAAAATTTAAAGTACTACATATAAAAATGTACGTCTTGTACGGAACAAATGTCATGCCTCATGTAATTCCTACTGAACACCAGTTGCTGGCCTCTATATTGTAGCTTCACAGTATAAAATATCCGTTTAGAAGCCCTTTTCGTATGACATTAAATGGCCAACTGTTCAAACAAAGTTTTAACGTCAGCTCAAGCTATTAGTAAAAGCTGTCACGATTGTTTCGTGAAACTACTTCTCAGAGCTAGCGCTCGTTAAGGTTTCAAAATGGGCAGTTGGGCAGTTATGAGACAGCTTCAACCACAGAATACGGACAGTTTAAACCGGTTAAGCGATCGACATGTAAGCGTTTTCTTGTAAATCGTTATCTATTACGCATTGTAAACGGTTTTATAGTTTTCCGAGTCATTACTATAATCATTTAAGTTAGGATAGAGAGTCTATTTGATTCGTCCTTAAATCAAATAGCAGCATTCGACTAACATTACACAGGTTCGCCCCAATATATTGTCGAAGAGGTAAACATTGAAGTATTACCTACATATTGCCAGCTATTGTTATAGGTCCTACATAATAGGGGCAAACACCTATAGCAGCGGTAGCCCAGTTGGAGACCGTTGGACTGTCACGCAGAGGTCTCGTTAATCCTAAGGCGCACAACTCTGAGTTTTCGAAGTTATGTGCGTATTAAATAGTTAATTATCGCTCGCTTTAACAGTGAAGGAAAACATATTGAGGAAACCTGCATGTCTGAAAGTTCTCCATGATGTTCTCGAAGATATGTAAAGTCTGCCAACCCGCACTGG
The DNA here is from genome assembly GCA_930367265.1 of Catocala fraxini. Taxonomy (NCBI): domain Eukaryota; kingdom Metazoa; phylum Arthropoda; class Insecta; order Lepidoptera; family Erebidae; genus Catocala; species Catocala fraxini. The sequence continues at coordinate 8,488,189 of OV884029.1, forward strand.
GCCAGCGTAATGGAATATGGCCTAACCCTTCTCACACTGAGAAGAGGCCGGTGTCCAGCAGCGGGACAGTTTAATACAGGGCTGATGTTATTTATATACCTATTGCAGTCTACTGGCTATAGAAATTGAACCTGTGCGGTTAGTAATACATTTTTGAAAAACAATCTATTTACATTTATTACCGTTACGCTAACGTAGCAGTTTTAAAACTTGACTAATAGAAAACCTGTTTATATTTAACCCGATCTGGGCATCAAACTTGCGACTTCAAAAGCGAACAAAATTATAAGCGCACACTTATGCCACAGCTATAAGCTGACATTCAAATCGTTCAACTTCGATTTTCATTGATAAGATATTCAAAAGAAAACAATACACCGTTCACAGATCTAAATCCAGATAGCAAACGACACTTGCTAACACATTCAATCCATAATTTAATTCAGCTGATCTTTTTTCTTTAAAACTCACGCTTTTGAAACAGCAATTCCATTTATTGCGAATTCCAAATGAAGGGTCTCTGGGCACCAATATCAAGTTATGTAGAAGCACGATGCGACGCGCAAACGTAAAATTGCATTTGAATAATGTACCACCGTAGTATATATTCGAATACATATTTTTCAAGGTGTTTTAAATAATATATGTATATTTAAACATTACGTAGTACGAAGGTAAGGCAGGTAAAGCTATGCCTTACCTTGGCAGATATATACACGGAACAGAAAAAACAATGGAAGTAGTTTAAAGACTCGTGGGTATATACTATATTCACTACGCCGGCCCTGTGCGGGTTGGCAGACTTCACATCTATTCATGAGATTTTATAACCAACGTTATGGAGAACTCTCAAACATGTAGGTTAAAGTGATCGCCTTGCCACTGCTATTACGCCAAGAGTTCTGGGTTCGAATCCCACACGGGACAAAACTTTGTGTGATCCATAAATGGTTGCTCCAAGACTGCATGTTCTTTGTTTTCGTTATTTAAATGTTTGCAAGGACTCAGGATTTATTATGCAGTAAAGGAGTGGAATAAAGTATTAAAAAAATTGCCACTAAAGCGGGCGATAATTAAGTATTTAAAACACACATAACTTCGGAAAGTTAGAGATGCGTTCCTTGGGTTTGAAATCTAGACCTCTGTGTGGCAGTCCAACGTTCTCCCTCCCACTTTGCTGTCGTTAACGTCAGATGAAAAGTCTGAAATGATTTTCATAAATTCATCTTTTATTCAATACTCATCGCATTACCAAATGACGTAGGAATTTCTTTAATATTCGTCGTGTTGATAGTAGTTTTGTGGACAATAACTCAAGGGAGATGAGTTAGCGAAAGTAAAAAGTTATTTATTTAAAGTTTTATTATTTCAATCTCCGTCGAAATCAACCTACGAAGATTTTTGCTGACGAATATATACGTATTTTTATGATATATTTTTACGACTAAAGTACTACAATTTTAATATAAAGCGATCTTAGCATTCATACGAGCGATGTACTCTCTATCTCTTTCTAGCTAAGTATCCCACACGGTGGTGGGGTCAGTCTCCTTGATTTAAGCTCTTCTCTTCGCCCTATCTTTGACCTTGTTGTCAGAGACAACTTACATGTCCTCATGTCTCTCAACATAACTGACTTGGGATGAAAAGCTGTAGTGCTGAGTTTTCTACGTACTCTGCCGGCATTCTTGTCATGTCACTATTCCATCGCAGCCTACTCTCTTGGCATCATTTTGGCGATGTTACTGTACATAAATGCATTTTATCAAGCCTGGTCGCGCGTCACATGCACCTCAGCATCTTCATTTCAGCCACTTGAATAATATGGACTTCTTTTTTGCTAACGACCTATATTTTACCGCCAATGTAATGTACATAATGTACATACACTTGACCGATGTACTAGAACTCCTCAAAACATGAACGCGATCTCGTGTTATAAGCTAGCAAGTAGCGTGTTCTAACATTGCGCATAGAAACTACTGCCATACTGTTAAATACAGTAGCCCGCACTGTCAGTAATATCGGTAAAGTTGTATCGCTTGCCATTGTTCTAGCGAAGTTACACTATAAATCAGTTACACCAACTTTGTATAACAGCTACGAGTTTCAGATGAGACAAGCTAAAGCGAGAATATCATATATTAGAAAGAAAGAAAATATGTTTATTTGCTACAGATACAGTACAAAAAAAATCGCTTATTATAAAAATAGGCAAGTAAATACAAAAACAAACTTATACATGAAATCTGTGACAAATTGGTACGCACTCAGCATATTATGCTGTATTGTGGTCGATAGGGGCCCACAATAGAGCGCTGATTTTCAATGCGGACCTTATATGTCGCACAGATGTAAGGCGACAGCACCAAATATATCAATAAATCGATAAAATGGTTAAAATAAATACATAATAATAGAAATAAAAGATCGTAATAGGCACGCACGCAGCATAACAATCATATGATATATACATATGTTTACGCTATGTATGTACGCAACTTAAACTTAATTTTCTAACCTCACGTTCGATTGTAAGGGAACTTACTCTATACTGCGAAAAACGGGTATGAACTTGATCATGTGATGATGATGATGATCAGTATTTACATAGCTTTTTAAAAGCCTCGACGGTTCGGCCAGGATGCACCAGGTTCACAAAGAGAAACGAAAAGCCTTTCAAAAAGTTATGTGAATGCCGAGCATGATCACGTTAGTACCCGTTTTCCGTGATATAAATCATGCAACGCGAATGTATAAAAGTGATTATAAACTTATTCTAGACTAGCTTTTGCCCGCGGCTTCACTCGCGTAAAAGAAGGTTGAGTAAGGTTATGTTAGTAAGTATCAGGGACCTTCCGGCTGACGCAGGTCCTCACCGGGCATGGATGCTTCGGGAGGTACTTGTGTCATATAGGCCGGGAGGAGACGTCTTGTTGTCACCACTGCGGTGACGGTCCCGAGGATACGGTGCTGCACACACTCGTGGAGTGTCCAGCTCGGGAGGAGCAGCGCCGGTCGTTAACCGGGGCACTGGGTGTCCAGGTCGTCTCGCTGCCGGAAATGGTTCTGTCCATGGTCCGGAGCGAGGGTGCATGGGAGGCCGCCGTCGCCTTCTGCGAGGCAGTGATGTCCGCGAAGGAGGCGGCGGAACGGGAGAGGGAACTGGTCTCTCCCCACCCAAACCACAGGAGACGTCCAGGGCGCCGCCGCAGGGCGTGCACAGACCTCCAGCCACCCTAGGGGGCGGCCTGCGGGCGGTGGACTTGGGCAGTCTGCCGCCCGAGCAGCACAGGCCCGAGGGAGGGGCGTAAGCACCCCGCGCGCCCCCCTCTGTGGATAGGAGGGCTGTACCATCTAGTCCTCCCTCAAACAGCTGGAGCTCGCCTCGCTACGTGGCGGGCCACGGTGAATACTAGCGTGAATCCCGTGGCACCGACACCGGTACGTGGGGAACGTCGTCAGGGGTTTAGTGGGTATGGGGCCAGCCTCACTGGCTCGAGTCCCACACACCCGCGCCCTGCCCCGGCGCGGACGGTGCGTAAACGCATTCCCCTGACGTAACACAAAAAAAAAAAGTAAGTATCAGGGAGGGAATCCCTGGTATAATACCCTCTCTAAATACAGAGAGTGGCGCCCTAACGTTTCGCCTGACGCAGGTGCTGACCGATTGTTTCGGTCGGTATCTGTGTCGAATAGGCAAACAGGAGACGCCCGGTTGTCATCACTGCGGCGACTGCCGCGTCGTTGTCGAGGACACGGCGTTGCACACATTGGTGGCTTGCCCTGCTTGGGCCACGCAACGCCGTGTCATGCACGTGGCAGTCGGTAGAGTCGTCCTCTCGCTCGAGGCTATGGTTCTGTCCATGGTCTCGAGCGAGAGGTCTTGGAATGCCGTCGCCTTCTTCTGTGAGGAGGTGATGTCAGTGAAGGAGGCGGCGGAGAGGGAGAGGGAACGCTCAATCCCTCTCCCAAACCGCAGAGCCGGGCGCAGGAGGGCGCGAGACGACCTCCAGCCACCCTGAGTAGAAGCCTGCGGGCGGTGGACCTATTGGGGCGGTCCACCGCCCGATCAGCGCAGGTCCGAGTAGGCGGCGTTCGTGTTCCACGCACGCCTCTCGATGTCGGAAAGGGGACTAGGTCCCCCGCTTTGTTGTCGGGGACCAGGTCCCCCAATTATGTGTATAAAGTTTTGTGGGACCCGCCACGTCCATCGGCGGATCAAACCTTTGGCGGGGTCGCGATTCGAATGCAAGAGCGATCCGCGCGACCCCGCCATAAAGGTATGAGGAACACCGCGGTGGTTTTAGTCGGTTCAGCCCAAACATATGGGCTGGATCCCGACATATCCCCATCGCCCGCCACAAAACCGGCCATGGGGACTGTGATCTGCAAATTTCCCCGCGTTAAAAAAAAAAAAAAGTAAGTATCAGGGGGAGGGCACGCCACGATCGTGGCGGTAAGCCCCGTGTTTAAGGAGTGGCTGGAGAGGCAGCATGGCGCCCTCACCTTTCGGCTGACACAGGTAATGACTGGCCACGGTTGTTTTGGCCAGTTCCTGTGTCGTATACGCCGGCAAGAGACGCCCGGTTGTCACCACTGCGGCAACTGCCGCGACGTTGTTGAGGACACGGCGCTGCACAATTTGGCGGTTTGCCCCACCTGGGCATCGCAGCGACGTGAGTTGATCGCGGCAGTCGGATTGGTTGCCCTCTCGCTCCCGGCCGTAGTTCAGTCCATCCGTTCAGCACCAGGTCCGAGAGGCGGCGTGCGTGTTTCCACGCGCGCCTCTATGTCGAGTCCGTCACCCCTCTCGGGGGGACAGTAGGGAGTGTTAGAAGTGCCTATAGGGTAGGTCTTTCGTGTAGTGGCCTGCCGTTTCATACAGCGGGCCGAAACCTCGGCGGGGTCGCGACCGCATGCGCAAGTGTTTCGTGCGGCCCCGTCGATAGTGGTTTTGTCGAGGAACACCGTGGTAGGTTTAGTCGGTACTCCGGGAGGTACTTTATCATCTTAACATCTTGTTTGACCCCGGCGAGTCCGACCACCCCCGCCGAGGGGTATGAGTCACGCATTCCCCCACGTAAAAAAAAAAAAAAAAGTAAGTATCAGGGGAACCGGGCGCCGGAGGGCGCGAGATGACCTCCAGCCACCTTGAAGTTTGACCTGGGGGTGGTGGGCTGCATGGGCCTGCTCGCTACCCGATCAGCACCAGGTCCGAGAGGCGGCGTACGTGTTCCCACGTGCGCCTCCGTATCGTGTCTTTGTTCCCCCCCTCCCTCAGGGGGACGGTGGAGGAAAAATTCTTTTTGCAGTGGCCGAAACCACGGCGGGGTCGCGATTGCATGTGAAAGCGATTCGCGCGGCCTCGCCGTCTATGGTTATGTCGAGGAACACCGTGGTAGGTTTAGTCCGTATTACCGGGGTATCTTTTCTCTGGTGAGCCCGACATAACCTCTCCGTCGCCCCGCAGAGAGGTATACGTCAAAGCAATCGCCCACGTAAAAAAAATAAAAATGTAAATATAATATCTTTTAAATAAAATATAGCCTATGTTACTCGGTGATAATAAAGATTTCTAATGTTGAACGTATTTTTAAAATCGGTTGAGTAGTTTCAAGTTAAATCCCTACAAACAAACAAAATCCAATCTCTTTATAATATTAGTATAGATTTATCTTTATAGATTTTTTGTGTCATTAAAGACTTTATTACTTATTTCAGTGATCTAATAAAATTGTTAAAATGAGAGTTTTAACCTAATCTCAGTGTAATAAATATCACGAACGGTATTCCCCTGATTAAAAATAAATATCAAATGTGAACATAAATTCCGTTTTTATTTCACATTCGACGTAATAGATTGGAACACTATTTTGATAAGTTATGTTACGAGAATGGGTCCTGTATTGTTATCATAGTCTATTTATATCGGTAAAAAATATACGTTTTATTTTAAAATATACACCCATATCCTAGGTCGTTGAGAAATTTACAAATATCGAAACGACGGATAAAAATCAACCACACTCGGAAGAATTAATTATTTGAGGAAGCCACACACCTTTGTCTAGATCGAGAATCAAAGCAGCAACATATTCGGCGCAGAAAATAAGCGAGGTGACATATTAAACACTTTGATATCGTCACTTCTGTTTAGGTCAAATGTGTAGCTCACGAGCTTATTAACGGTTGCTTGGCATACGTTTAAAACGTTCTAGTTAGAAAATCCCGTAACTAAAACCTTGAATAAGCTACTTTTATAAAAATCTTACCTACGTTTGGAGAGACTTTGAACTTTTTACTATATATCTAGCGCTAGAGGATTTCAGCTTTAATTAGCAGCAGAAAAACGTAGGTATGCTCGAAGTGGCCTTTTATAAAAAGAACACACGCTCAAAGAAAGTGGCCATATTTACTAGCGTAGCTCTAAATTTACAACGCGTGGCGCTTAAAAATTTAAAACGGGTAGGCTTGCTCTGTTATTTGCCAGGGTACATGTACGTCGCCTATTGTACATGAATAAATTGGAATCCGGGGCGAGCTTGGGGCATGTCAATTTTAATTTGTATTGTGGCTGTTTTTTATATTCATGTGTATACGTTTATCGTATCGTCACTGGACGTGACAAGCACGTTATAATAATGTCCTCTATTGGTATATAGGGCATTGTTATAATGTGCTTGTCAATATCGGCGCCGGTCATACGTGCCGCCGTCCCTTAAATACGGTTATTTAGGTAATGGCAGCCAATGTTACGGGGCTGGGCTGTTATTTGTGTAGAATATAATAAAGTGCATATTCGTGGCCGCAAACACAAGTACAATTTTTATTGACTCACTGTTATAACCCGACAGGATAGTACTAAGACACCATCGGGAAGAGATCAGGTGCAAGACCAACGACATTACGTGCTTGCTGAGGTATCAGGTTGAAACACAGCTAACTTTCTAATGCTGCGGAACGATTTCCTGACAGAAAATCTTACGCATGACTCGTAGTTTAGCCTTAGTTACTTGCTTAGCTATTCATCTAGACAGGGCTGCTTATACATACATACATACAGTCTGCTAGATCGTTATAAGATGTCGTTGGGTTATCTTTTAGCTAATCAAGCAGTCAAATGGTACTTGCATCGACCATTTTGTCTACCACTACACCCATAACACTAACCACTACAACCATACAATTATACAATTGTTTTGGTGTGTCCTTTAGTAAAACTGTAAAAACCTATAACTAGACTGCAGTCATCGGGCTTAAAAGTGGTCATTAAGCAGATCCGTAAAAGGCTAGTGTTCAAATATTTTTAGAACATCAACATAAAAAGCTTGTTAGCTCTTATTTTCTCATTTAAAGTGCTAACTCTTGTACAAATATAAAAACTTAACATTGTTATCTTCGTCGTCCATTCGTAATTGTGTGGTACACAATCGTAATTAAAACTTATGCTCATTGCTTTTGTTTTTAATCCAACACAAAAGCAATTCAGTAAAACTTTCGAAATACTTTTTATAAACGATATTATTAGTATTACTAGCTTTTTAATTATCTGTTAACGGTTTAAAAATGTTGTTAGACTTTTAAATTAAAACCCAAAGTGACATTTAACAAAATCTCGTTTAACATAATATGTATGCCTGAATGAAAGTGAATTTAAATTTGTTTGCTATAGGAGACTCTAAAATAATTTGACGTAATTGTGTTAATCTTCTGTATTCTACGTTAGGTGGTTGACCAGATTAGGATCAGCAATTTACCAGCGCTGTTGCTGCCAATACTAATATATATGCATTTTATTTTTCACTTGGCGTTTAGTTATTTTATACAAGATTTTGCCCGAGGCTTCGCTCGCTCAAATGTAGGTTTTGCCATGTTTTATCCTTTGAAAACAGTACTTTTGTCTGGGTTAAAGGTATCTTTTGTCCTTGACAACGTGTATGCGAATTTTCATGATAATCGGTCGAGTAGTTAAGGCGTGAAAGCGTGACAGACACACAAACTCACATTCACATTTATTATATTATAGCATAACTACAGACATGATTTGTATCCATCAGTGATAAATCTGAACGCAGGTAACAGTTTATATTATAACACAAGTATATACATATACACACTACCTTAGCTGAAGCCAGCCGACTATCAAAGTCGATTGTCGACCAGTTAGTGCATTCAGCCGTGAGGGTCTTTCAGAGGTAGATTACAATACATAACATACATAGATATGCTTCCAATTTCACAGAATTGCCTTAGAAATTCCTCGTAGGCAATCTTAAAAACACAAAAGCATACACGCTTTGGCAGCTCACAATACTTCTGCCCAGTCTTGTTGCAAAACCGTTTCAAAGACTCGCATTGTGGAGAAAATATTTAAATCGTTATGTGTTTCGGCTATCAGAGTATGCAACTCGTCTTTTTTAGAACTCTAAGAGAGTTTAAGAGGTGATTTATCCTCATGGATACTGCTATCTTATATAGCTCATTAACTAAAGGTCAAGTGGCTGTATATATTTTGATAGTATTGTGTCTGGACCGAGAGACGAGATTGGATTAGAAAACATGTAACACAACATGAAACTTCCATAAATTCAAAATATAAGGATTTATATTTTCTTCATATATATTACCTGTTCTCCTATTTTATGTAACATACATACATTGAATCACGCCACAATATGACCCAAGGAGCAGGCCTGAGTAGTAAATCGACATTTGCTGTAAATATTTTGCCAGCAAGTTGTGCTCAAAAATTCGTAAAGCTTATGATACATGTTGTGGTCCATTGATAGAGCTTTATGTTGTATACAGTAATTACAGTAGTTCTTATTACAGCGTTGACTGTGTTAAGTAAATTCTCTAGAATATGTTCTTAATCCACCGTGATTCGTGTCTACGAAAAACAGTCTATTATTGGAAACTGATCGCTAAGCCGAAGTATAACTAACAAGCGATACATCCAGTGTTATTCGCTCCTAAATAGATATGTGAGTGTTTGTTCTCGACTAACATTAAAAACGTCTGAGCGATCATATATGTCGATATCATAATTCTCTGTTATATATTACGATATTAAGTCTTGGAATCTTTTGCCTCATATATACTGTCCTCCACACATATCATTTTCGCAGGGGTAGGCCCTCCATAAGGTGGACCGTACAACCTGGTAAATGTTGTGGAAAGCGGTTGGATGATCCCCAGATCAGTCTGTATGGAAAACCGGACGATATTCCAGCCAGAATACCGTATTAAAATATCTGCAAGAGTTACAGGTCAAGGTCAGGTCACAGGTTATATATATCACCATGGCCTCAGATTTAGCTCTAATTAGTTAATGGATTATTTATTTGCGTGGTATTATAAGTGCCAAAGGGTTCGCGGGAATGCTTATATCCATGTGGGTTTTTGTCACCTTGGTAGTACTGGAAAATGCATAATGTGAGGATATTTTTCCGTGCTGTAATAGGAAGCTGTGGATGGTGTATTGGCTTTAGTGGTCATCTGGCTTCTACGCTGCACTAAGTGATGCAGGTCTTGCGTATAAGGTTCAGATGTCACAGGAAATAAAAACTTTAGATCATCTAAAGTGAATTGCTATGAATCTGGGTGTTTCTTGTTCTATTGTTTTGATAGTTGAAAGGTCCACCGCGGATGCGGAATTTACCTAGTGGAATTACAAAGGCATAATATGAGGATTTCTGATTTGTATGTAGAATTACGAGAAGAATGCCCATGAATGCGTTTTATGTTCTACTGTATGGAATTGTAAAATGATTTACCTTCTTAAATTCTACATGTAAAAAGAAAACTATAATGTAATAATAGTCATACAAAATAATAAAACTAAAATATTTTATCATTTGAGTGCAATTATTAAAAGACTGGCTCAGTGGCGCAATGAGTGGCGCAATGAGTGGCGCCTGATGTGCCCCAAGACCTAATGTCTTGGGTTCGATTTTGGGGTTCAGTCAACTATTTTTGGGTGGCATTTTCTGTCAAGATTTTTTAGTAGCCACTCGATTTCTGAAACTCTGCTCGGTACGGCAATAAGCTCGCTCCTGTATTACGTAGTGCCTAAAATCGTACTTGGCGAAATATGAGCGCATTTCATCTCGGCCTACATTACACACCTTTTAGGTTTAGAGGCATACAGCAAAACATGCACGATAAAAGGAACGAGAGTGAGACCTAAAAATAAGAGTACTATATAGTCTAAAAAAACACAGGAAATTGTACTAATAAAATAATAAAGTAGTCATTTTTATGAAGTGAAAACCCGTCGAAACCAATTATTTCGTAACACTCCTGTCTAACCAACCGTGAATATATAGATATTATCATTTTATGTCGCTATCTTAATGGACGGAATGTACTGGACCGGCTAATTGCTTGATTAGTCAGTAATGTCTTTTATCTGTTAACGATATTGACAGCCATTAACAACTTACTAGAACTAGTATTACTTAGAATGTGCTGGAATATAAGCCGCTCTGTACATCTATGCATTACACGGCGTGTTGAAAGCTATTCAATTGCAGCGTACTATTTTATTTATACTAATATTTAAAGAGGAAATATTTGTATTTTTGGTTGGAATGAATATATTTTAGAAAATATGAGCCATTTTTAAAATTCTTTACCCTTTAGAAAGTTACTTTATCCAGAAGTAACGTAGGCTATATAACATTACGCTACACACCACAGGAGCGCAGCAGCAATCATAAACATGGGTGGTGGGGGCAGCTAGTTTCTTATAAAGCAATTGCTATGTTTAGCTTTTACGACGGACGCAGACTACGTGATACGCGTATCATCTTGGGCGATACAGATGCGAGTTTGCGACATACATTCGTCATACACACCGTTTGACGCCTAAATGAATCGGGCCCTTTACAAATACTATCAAAACAAAAATAGAACCGACGAAAGACAAATCTAATTTGCGCGTGACCATCTTTCTTATTCGATTTGGAAGTTCTAGGCGATGTTATTTAGGATCGTGATTCGTGAAATCCAATTTACTTTCTGTTTTATAAAAGGAAAGTCAGAATTCATTAAAAGAATATCCTTTGATATTTTTGTTCTGGGTAAGTAAGATGCCAGTTATAACAAAAAATATCAATATTTTTTTTTTTACTTAGGAAGAGGACTATGCTTTGTCAGGTCGCCTAGAGGGCAAGACAAGGGCGGAGTACTAACTTAGTGAACAAATACTGCTGTTAAGTATACGACGTTGTCATAAAAATAGACAAATATTGTTAATACAAATATGGGCTTGTTATCTTTGTTACTCTTTGGGGATGAGGTTTGATATAGTCTGGAATATTGTATTATGTAAAACTAAATCGAGGCTGCGATAACATAATTTAGGAAGATATATTTTTGTGTACTTTTATAATGATATAGCTTTTTCACGTATACGACGTGGGTAATAATTATATGCAAGTTAGGCACTTGTGCGATTGTATGCCTCGTGTAAAAAACGATGCGAGCCACCAGCGACAATACCCGTATAATTAACCTACGCAGGTAGCCTTAGCCTGTAACACTTGGAGTGCCATTTACTTGCTTGGTAGTATCAATGGATAATAAACAAATATACATGAAACTTCAAAATGAGGGGAAATGTATTAAAAACCAATAATAATACTCAATACTCAATACTCAATACGTTTATTGCACACCATAATGTTACATAGATGTTATTAGACAGGTACACAGTTCATTATGGACCCTGTAGGGCACGGCAGCGTAGGAGAGAGGATGAAGTCACATAGAACTCAAAATTCAATAAAGTACTTATGCAATAATTTTAGTTATGTTTAAATAATTATATATTTATCTATTTTCTTGCAAGTATTTTACAATCTGTATAAACTTTATGCTCTTTATAATAACAAATTGTGTATCCAATTTAGTTCCTATATATATGTAGGTATATGTATTGATTTTAACATAATTTACTACAGTATATGCTTATCAGTTAAGTATTCATTTATGGTATAATACGCTTTATTTATTAATATCTGCTTTAACTTGTGTATGAATTTCTTATCATTTGGTTCATTTCTAAAATGTTCTGGGAGATTATTGTATATTTTTATAGACATAACAAATGGGCTTGTTGCGTGCATAGTTAGTTTAGATGCGGGTAGATTTAGTCTATTTTTATGGCGTAATGAATATTTAGTTTGGATGTCTTGTCTTTTACTATAAAAATTGGGATATTTTCGAACAAATTTACACATTTCTAATACATATATAGAAGGTAAGGTTAGAATTTTATTCTTTTGATAATGGGGTTTGCAGCTGTCAGTTTTATGTATGTTGACCAGTATCCTAATAAGTTTTTTTTGTAATGTGAAAAGTGTTGGTGTGTCTGTGCTATTTCCCCAAAGTATGATGCCATAACTTAGCCATGAATAGGCATATGCGTAATATGTGATTAAGGCCGTTTGCGTATTTGTAGTTTTCTTAATTTCACGCAAGGCATAAGAAAATTTGGATAATTTGAGTCTGAGTTTCTTTATATGACATTTCCAATTTATGTGTGTGTCTATGTTTAAACCCAGTAAAGTAAATTCTGCAGTTTCTTCTAATTTTATATTATTATATGTGAAATTTAGATGTAAGGGTGGTTTTTGACGGGGATAAAAACTCATCAATTTGGTTTTCGAGAAATTAATGGCTAGGTTGTGATCTGCCATCCATTTCGATATTTTTTCGAGGATAGAGTTTAGAATAAGGTTTATATTTAAAGCGTTTTGGCATGGGACGAGTAAAGAAATATCATCCGCGAATAGTACACACGGCCCTTCTATACATTTAGGTAGGTCGTTTATATATAGTAAAAAAAGGAGGCAGCCTATTACACTTCCTTGGGGGATAGAAGAATTTATTGTTTTGGTGTCTGACCTAATATTTTCTATAGTGTGGGTTGTGTGATTAAAATATTCAATTTCGAGCAATTGCTGTCTATTATGTAGGTAAGATGTAAGCCAATCGTGTGCTTTACCACGTATTCCTATTTTGTACAGTTTATTTAATAATATATTATATTGTACTTTATCATATGCCTTGGTCATATCCAGTAGTATGCCTACTGCATATTTTTTGTTATTTATTATGTTTAAGGCTTCTTGAACATATTTATACACTGCTAAGGTAGTCGACCGATTTTTTCGAAAGCCGTTTTGACATTCGCTAAATATTTTATATTTCTCGCAGAATTTGTATATGCGATCACACATGGCTTTCTCAAACAATTTTGATGCTGTGGGCAATAATAATAAATAAATAATATAATACCACTGCTGGGATGGCTGGCATGGGTCGTTTCTTATTGTAGGGAGGGTTAAGCGATAGTTCACCACGCTGTCCCATTGTGGATTGACATACTTAACACAAATTCGAGAACGTCATGATAACTCTCTGACATGTGCGTTCCCTCACGAGTTCTGCCTACGGGACACTTCTGACTGGAAAACCTTCGATGTTACTGTACCGGAATTGTTTATAATTTTTCAGTATTCTTGAAACACGAAATATAATGGCTAAATTGTTTTGACTGTATAAAAAATTACAATAATATAACTCTAAGACGCTTAAATTTCCAAGTATTATTTATTATTATTTTTAAAACAGAGAAACTCTATTCAGCTCAGAAAATTTGTTAAATTTATTGATTAATGCATTTTACAGCCATAAGAGAATATCCATATGTCTGGACTCTTAATAACTGTACGAGTTATTAAGAATTCAGACATATGTACCTATATTGAGAGTGGTGGAGTGGCTGGAGAGGCGGCATGGCGCCCTCACATTCCAGCTGACACAGGTAATGACCGGCCACAGTTGCTTTGGCCAGCTCCTGTGTCGCATAGGCTGGCAAGAGACGCCCGGTTGTCACCACTGCGGCGACTGCCGTGACGTTGTTGAGGACACGGCACTGCACACTTTGGCGCACTGCCCCGCCTGGGTATCGCAGCGCCGTGAGTTGATCGCAGTAGTCGGTATGGTTGCCTTCTCGCTCCTGGCCGTGTGTGTATGGCCGGCAGTCCATGGTCCAGAGTGAGAGCCCGTAGAACGCCGTCGCCTCCTTCTGTGAGGAAGTAATTTCCATCAAGAAGGCGGTTAAGACCAGCTCTCCAACCTCAGAGCCGGGTGCCGGAGGGCCCGAGGTGACCTGCAGCCACCCTGAGGTTTGACCTGGAGTGGTGGGCTTCGTAGGCCTGCCCACCATCCGATCAGCACCAGGTCCGAGAAGCGACGTGCGTGTTCCCACGCGCGCCTCTGTGTCGTGTCCGTCTCCTCTCAAAGGGAAGGGGGGAGGACAATAGGGATTTATAAAAGTAAGAAGTGCTTAAAGAGTAGGTCTCTTTGTGTAGTGGCCTGCTGTTTCTTACGGCGGGCCGAAACCTCGGCGGGATCGCGACCGCATGTGAAAGTGATTCAGAGGGATACGCGTCAATGCATTCACGCACGTAAAAAAAATATTTCATAATAACAGTTACTTCTGGTAAATTGCCCAGTAGACAGCATAACACTTCCCTTGCCTATGACGTGAGATTATAAAACACATCGTTGAGATATATGTATATATTAAGGCACTTTATCTGTGGCTACTCCTTCGGTGATATATATACAAATGTGTGTGTATGAATATAAATATTTTCCAGAAATGTTAACAATATTATGCTACTATAAAAGATGAACATATCTAAAGAATCTATATATTAATACGTGACGACAAAACTGTGTACCTCTTATGCATATTGCGTGCACGGAGGATTTGATATTTGGCACAGTTCATTTTTTTATAAATGTAGTGTAAGTGGAATGTAGAAAAGTAGGTTTTATTAAATAAAAATTGAATATCAACCACTAGGCGATACTATTGAATGCAGGGTTCTCTCATACCAGACATGTTAATTAACACACTTCGAACAGACGCCACGGCAAAAGCCGACAAAACTCGACAAAGACCGACAATAATGTCTAGCTGTTCGGTCTTCACATATTGGCACTATTGCAACATTGATTGCTAGTTGTGACACTATCGACTGTGAAATGCAAATCCCTAGGATATTGGAACACTGGTGTTTTAGGTCGAAGTGAGAGAGATTACGAGAAGTCGGCAGTTATAACGTTTTTTAGCACATTGTTCGTCGTACTGCAGACAATCGATTTGTATGTGGTCTTTTGTGACAATGGTAGCGTTTATAGTATTGACAATATATCTACTAATATTATCGGTTTATGAACTTAGCAAGGCATTAGGAATGGTCAACAAAAATAGTTTGTAATTGTATCTCTGAATATTTATTGTCGACTTTGTTGGTATAATAATTCTAAATGCGGCTATTTATGGATTGTGTATGTGTGGCCGCTAAGATTTAGGCGAGAGTGAAGAATACAGAATTATATTATGAATTTATAAAGATACGCCTGTTTATAGTGGCTATGGATTTACTACTTGCTACAATCCTGGCATATCTTGTTTAATTCGTACTCCTCGGTTAAAACATTCTTAAAATATTTTTGATACATTTAGATAATTCTCTTTTACCTTTGGCCAGGAGTAATATTATAAACTGTTACCGACTAGGCACAAAAAAGAGATAGGATCCATTCCTAGTCCGGGTCTTGTCACTTTAAAAGAAAAAGAAAAGTAAACATTGAAAGTATTTCGGAGATTTTTTCAGAAACGTCTATTTTAGTAACGTATGTTACGAACTTTAACTTAAGCAAACTTCTCAATAATTCAAATTAAACTTGAGACTAAGTTATTTTGACGCTTTTATGTGCGTAATTTATTTATATTCAAAATTGCGGTTATACAGTCTTAAAATACATATCGAAATAATATTATGCTGACTAAAGTTTTCTCATCAGAATTGTATTTTTCTTGTTTTTGTTCTACTCGCATCTATAATAATAATAATATAATATAATAATATTCTACCACATACACACAACACCATCTAGCCCAAACTAAGCAGAGCTTGTACTATGGGTACTAGACAATGGATTTTTTTTGTAAGTACATACATATTATACTTAGAAACACCCAGACCAAGACAAATACCCATGTTCATGCACACAAATGTTTGACTTGTGCGGGAATCGAACCCGCGACCTCAGGCGTGGCAGTCGGTTACACTTACCACTACGCCATCGAGGCCGTCAATTTGTAATGTTCATATTTCCTGTATTAGAAACTTTTTGTTTGATGTTATATATATTTTTTCGTAATTTTGATGCGGCTCAAAATATTTTATTTCGGTATAAAGTCTAGTTTAAGATATATTTTTTAATACATAGTGGCGAAATCGACCTTTTTATAAAGAAATAACTTGCAACCCCAATTATAAAGATGAATTATTAAGATTGTACAGATGGCATAGTGTTGTAAGTGGTCGCCTTGCCACTGCTGCTACGCCGAGTGTTGTGGGTTCGAATCTCAAACGGGACAAGACTTTGTATGATCCACAAATGGTTGTTCCGAGTCAAGGTGTTCTTTGTGTCCGTTGTTTGAATATTTGTAAAGTACCCCGCGGGGTATGTGATTCGCGGTACAGAATGTTATCCAAGTGCGGTAGTTGTTCTTCAAAAAAATATATTACTTTACTATTTTTAGATATATTAGTTAATAGATTTATTATTTATTTTGGTAGCTTTTCTCTATCGAGGAAAGCACGTGTCTGACACAATTTTCTGGGATAAAATATGGCCTATGTCGAGAATGCTCGAAAATTTTAAAAGTTCTCCGAATGGAAAGCGGGAGTTCGGACAATTTTAGTATCAAACCATTTCGCACGAATCGTAATAATATTTCTGGTGAGTGCAGTGTAGAATACGTCTGGTCTACCTTCAATTAATCTTGAACCTTCAGTATGTCGGCGTTGGGTTGAGAATCGCGTAACGTTTAAGTTGTATACGATGACGTAACTCATTTAGGCTTATGAGATTATTGTTTTCGTTTTTTTATGGTGTCTTTTAATGGAATTTCAGAGATACCTTGCTGCAGGATGCGAGTTGCACGCGCTCCTTATTCAGATGAATTTCGTTTTCATTTAGTTTACTCTGAATATGGATGGAAGAGCTTGATCACCAGTGATTAACTGCAATGCAATTGCAGCAATTTTTAACTAATATTTAATTTGTATGGTGTCCAATCCGAGTGTTGATCACCATTTGTTATCCTAACAAATATTACTACAGATTACCTTTAATTCCGGAAAAAGCTATAACTTGCACGGGTGGTTATCGTCGACTGTTAACACGATGTGTACAACGTACGCTAGTCTCAACTTGCGCATATTTAAAAACAACCACACTAGGTGTTTAGGCCTTATAGGACGTTAAAATAAAAATATCGTGGATTGTATATAATTTGGTATATTTCAACCTTACAATAATATTATAGAAATGTCCGTAGTTCAGCGCGTCTAAGTCCGAGTGGCCGTCGGGCGGAGGCGCGCGCGCAGCTCAGGAATGCTCCTCGCGCCTCACGGTGTCTTCCGTTGACGCCTGGTTGAGTGTGGCCAGATGTAAGGCGCCAACACTAGGAATAAATTCTGTGCCGCGAGGAACTTTACGTAAATTCAAACGACGAACACAAGAAACAGTCAGTCTCGGAACAACTATTTGTGGAACATACAATTTTTTGACATGTGTGGTGATCGAACCCACAACACAGCGCAGTATCATTGGAGAGGGAACCACTTAAACAGTTGTTTATGTGGTCCCGCGTAGTGACGCAATCCGGGCAATCTATTACCGCGTCATGTACGCCAATGATCTCAAGCCTAATTCTTTTGTCCTTCTATAGAAATAAAACCTTATTCGGTCGGATTTTATTTGACATCTGTCAGATAAACGTTCAGTAGGTAAGTTGGTAAGTTGTCCTGAGTATTTCAGTTTTACGACTAGCTGTCTAGACCATATACTTGTAAGGTAAGGATCTTGAGGTCGTAAGGACATTAATCTTTATTGAGATATATATAACTAGACGTTAATGGTACAATTTGGATTATATTGTGACTTATAATAAACGATCGTTTATGATTTGTTATAAAGGTACCTAGAGTTATAGCTGTTGCTTATGCTATGCTACCTAAATGATCTATGGCCAGAATTAGTAGTCTATCTTTCGATTGTTTTCTACCTGTTTTCTGACCGAGATGTTACCTGCGAAGATCCTTTGAAAGCATTACCAAAATAAAAGGTATCCTATATCTAAATAATTCTGTGTGCCATAACCGGCATACCCATGAGTACTGTAGTACAATTCAATACTACTCCTATAGTAGTACTGGCGTATGATGTGTATATAAGTGATGCACAGACCAACTGTGAATTTTATATGTGTATACTTTGTATAATAGAAAGGTGTGATCATAATCAAAAGTTGAAAACTCTGTGGTGGATAACCCTCGTATGTTTTGGGCATATACAGGGTCTGTCGTTAATAATGGATAACCCGTTAGCTGGAGGTTAACCAGTTATCAGGCAGTAAGAAAATATTATTTTTATATCAGGGTTGCCAACAGCGTGAAGCTGGCGTACATTCTCGTGTTTTTTTGTTAAAATTCACTTCTTTACCCTTTCAATTGATTGCAATTTAAACAAATTTTTTTTTTGGGTCATTCTTTTGCCATCATACTTGCGAATACTTGTATTATTTAATTTATCTACATTTTTAGGCGCCATTAACGTAAAAAAGTATCAAAATTAACAATATAATCAATTTCTTAAAATTAATCTTTCCGTACGTCTAGGTTTAACCACTGATTGTGAAAAAAAAAGTATGGCAACCCTGACATAAAAATATTATTTTCTTACTGCCCAATAACTGGTTAACCTCCAGCTAACTGGTTATCCATTATTAACGACAGACCCTGTATAAATGATTTAACTTAACAAAGCCTCACATGCGCTTCCGTCTGTAAATAATCTGGAAAATACTTCTGCAGACACAGGAAAATCAATTTCTAATTTGTTTGCTGAATACTTCCAATTGTCTTTTCTTATATCAGATGTAATTGGCTCTCTCCATACACCGCAACAGGATTATAGTCAGGGTCCTAATAATCTTTGTATTGGTAATATTAATATTAACCCAAACGTGATTAAACTACTATTAAAATCTATCGACCTTAATAAAGGCGCTTGGCCCGATAATATACCTCCGTCATTAATTAGGCAATGCGCTGATAATCCAGTTTTACCTATATACATAATTTTTTCGCGGTCCATAAAAGAAGGTACGGTATCGACTGCCTAGAAATCTGCCTTAGTGACACCTGTACATAAGAGCAGGGTTCGGTCCAATATAAACAATTACAGACCTGTATCCAAACTTTGCATTTTTTTTTAAAGCTTTCAGTGTATTGTTTACAGTCAGGTCTATGCGGCGTTACAGTCCTATTTTATTCCTGATAATAGGAAGATCTACTGTAACTAACTTATTGGTTTTTAATGATTTCATAACATCGCATATGGACTGCGGAGCACAAGTGCACGTCATTTTTACTGAATTCAGTACAGCATTTGATCGTATTGATCATTTGTTACTGCTGGAGAAGCTAAATAAGGCTGGTATACACGGTAACTTGTTTAGGTCGTTCCCTTCATAAATTACAAACATGATCGCAGGCAGTTGCAATTAATGGCTTTACATCTGCATGGCTGCCGATTCCTTCTGGTGTACTGCAAGGGTCTTTGTTAGACCCATTGCTTTTTGTGATCTTTATCAATGACATAGCCTCATGTTTTAAACATGCCATCTTTATATCCTATACAGATGACACAAAAATATTTATGGTCGTCAATAGCCCATCCGCCTGTGCACTTTTACAAAGTGACTTAAATAAATTTGAAAATATTGTACTGATAATAAATTAGATTGGAATTCCTCCAAGTGCTTTGCAATAAACTTTACTCGTAAAATTAAACCCAGTCAATGTATGTATACTATTAATAACAAACCACTTACAAAATTTAACTACCATAAAGGACCTTGGATTAATTCAGGACTCAAAATTGGTATTTGATAAGCATATTGACTCTGTCGTAAAAAAAGGATATAAAATTCTGGGTTTTATTATTAGATCAATCTAGAAATTTAAACATATTAAACCAATTAAAGTAAAGTACTTTAATGGTTTAATATATTTGTGTGCTTTGGTGTGCAGTACTCTTAAGTACGCATTAGTAGTATTGTTTTAATGCGGGTGCATTACAACACACGTCGACCGTATTAAATCTATCCAGAAAAAGGTTGCATAAGGTTGTAAAAGATATAATTTTCTGTTATAAAAAAATAGACGTACCGTATTCGACGTTGTAACACTTCTGAAAATATGTAGTAAGCGGAGAAGTCGATTACTCTGCTCTACTAACTAAAGTTAATATTTGGGTACCACGTCAACTACCTCTTCGGCACAATCAACCATTAGCTTTACCTCGAGCCCACACTAATTAGCGACAAAATTCCTTTATTATTCAAGTGAGTAGATCTTTCAATGACATCTCTAAAAGAAATAGCGAGTTTGAGATATTCAGAACTAAACCCTCACAGGTGAAAATAATGTTCTCTCTCGATTATTTCGGCCCTTATCTAAAAAGTGTGACATACTCATAGGATAAATACTTTTCCTGTTTATTTTTATTTGTATGGTTTACACATTTAAATTCTATTTGCGAATCTACTATAGGTAAGTCGTATTCATGTCGCTTTTCCTTCGAGACTTCTAAGTAAATACTATTAAACACGCGTTTGGCCTATATATTGTTACCGTAAACCTTTCCTAAAGATGGTTAACCAAATCGACCCTAAGGATCAATTTTCAATCACAAGGTAAGCCTCAGGTATGGAATAGGTTTACCATTTTGACAGTTTGCTTATAATAATAATAATTTATTAAACAAAAATACAGTTACAAATATTTCAACCTTATATATAGTTGCACAAATAAAGCTTTAGATTCTGAAAATTTGGGTAGAAGATCACCTGTCTCCCGTACTAGTTAGAAACTGTATCACAGGTAAGCAGAGTTCTAAGGTACAAAAAATATCATAATAGCTAAGATAGTCATAATGCAATTATAATCGAAAAAGGTATAAAATATATATCTAAACGTAAGAAAACTATTGTTTGCCTAAACAATATAATAATTATTAAATAGAATATAACTAAAGTTAACAAATTATGTAATGTAAACAAAATATTGATTAGTCATCTTTTAATTGCAAGTCGTCATTGTCTAACAAATTAAATATAGGTACCTAACATATAAAACTGGTTGTCAGCAAATTGCAATGTGTGTCAAATTCGATGTTGCGTACTGTCTTAATTTTATTTAAATATTAGTTATAATTATGATAACAAAAACAAAACAAATTTAAAACAAGAATAAAGGCGGTGTACGATGAGTTTGCGCGAGAATATAAATATGTCAACTTAATGCTGAGCACTTGCATTGGCAGTTGCTCAATTAATCTAGTTATTAGGTGCTTCCATAATCGACTGAATTAATATACCTTTTTTCAGCTATTATTTTTGCCAGGCAGTCAGTAGCGCCTGTGGTATGCATGCTTGGCTTTTTGAGGTGCAGGCAAGTAGCGCATTTTGGATCATGATCATGATTGTTTATAGAAAAATGACTACTGGATAAATCTTAGATTATATTTTGAAAGGTTATTATTTAATAATAAGCAGCGATATCCTAGTTGGAGACCCTTGAACTGCCATGCAGATGTCTCGAGTTCGATCCCACGGCGTATGAAATAATTATTTATAGCTCGCTTTAACGGTGAAGAAATCATCGTGAGGAAAACTGCATGTCTGAAAGTTTTCTATAATGTTCTCGAAGATGTATGAAGTCTGTCAACGCACACTGGGCCAGCGCGGTGGTCTATGGCCTAACCCTTATCACACTGAGTAGAGGCCCGTGCCCAGCAGTGGGACAGTTTAATACAGGGCTGGTATTATTATTAATTATAGGAGCTCTGTCAAATTAACTCCTAAGTTATGTTACTTGACAATCCAGAATTGCGCCTAAAGCAGTGTAAAAATAAGTATATAAGTAGGTAAAGCCATTTGTTTGTCGTTTCGCCCTTATTGCAGATAAAGAAACATTTGTTTATTATTCCATTTTACGTAGTAATGAACGTCGTGATTGTGTTTCACCTCAAGGCATGCAAATGAATACAAGTAACATTATTATGTTGAAGCAGCTACAAAGCTTAGCTGCGTATACTCCTTACAAAGTCCATGAACAGCAGTTACCACATACCATCAGAGGAAAATTTATTTTTCTTTCAAAAGTCAACTACCCCGCTATGAAGCTAGGTACTTAATTAAAGGTAAACAATCCTGATGTGACTTTTACACAAACACATATTAAACAAATAAACTACTGCTTAAACTATTGGTTCAATTGATAAAGTAATCGTTATTGTTGTATTTACATTGATCTTTAGCAGCATTTTATTTTTAAACTGAGTTTTTAGATAAAAAGACATCTAGATTGTTTACCTTTAGTTAAGTACCTAACCAAATTGAGTATAGACTCGGTATTACAATTTGTAGACCACACAAATTTGCTCCGTGTGCGATTCGAACCCACAAAAATTGTTTATTTGTTGCCAAACTGTCTTGAGAATACCATAGTTTTTGTGCTTGCTAACATTTCTGACTGAGAGGTATTTTTCCCCTTAAAGACTTATGCTTTACGAACATAAGTCTATAAAGAGAAAAAATGACCCTGAAGGATACTGCATTTTATTTTTTCAAATTACTTTTAATTGTTTTGTCATGTACGGATATTTTTTAACATTTAACATCAGAAAAATACCTGGCATTTTGAGAAGTGAACACATACATAGACGTTTTGAGGTTCTGTAAAAGCCACGAGTTTACAAAATGATCGCCCTGAATAGCCGGTAAATTATAGTTATTTGATTAGATGAATACATAAGTCAATCAGTAAGACTTTCAGTTGATATACCTTAATCAAATTAAATTGCCTGAAGGCGAGATAACCTCTAAATTTGAAGTAAACTAAAGTTGGGATTTTTAATTAAATTGCTGTAACTCCGGATTTAGATCTTACCTTTAAGTGCCGAGGTTTGGATTAGTTCAAAATATTATAATGAAATGGTTTGCGGATTTCCAATTTACAAATGAAATGTTCTTCATAATGTTTCAGCTCTTTGAATATCTTAGTAGAAGGGGTTTACTGCTCTAAGTATGTAAGACGTGTTTCGTGTATTATAATTTTCTAAATACATTTTCTAACTTTGCTAAGCAAATCCTTACTAATATTATAAATGCGAATGTAAGTTTGTTTGGTTGTTTATTACGTTTTCATGCCTTAAGTACTCGACCGATCATGACAAAACCTTGCATGCACGTTGCCGGAGAACAGAAAAGAACATATGGTTACTTTTCTCTAATAGAAGTACTGTTACTAACCTAACCTGACCTACATTTACGCGAGCTTCGCCGTGGGTAATTAATATATAAATGTGATAGAGTGATAACAAGTTTTAGCTTAAGTCTAAAAGAAAAAAGGAACTGATGTGATTTTTAAGGGCTAAGTCGAAGAAACGCCGTTGGTTCCTTTTTCAAAATTTACTGCGTGTTTGATTTAGTAGCATAAGTTAGCGGTCAATCTAAGATCTTAAGGATCTTTGCTCGTATTCTTCGTTTTTAAAAGACGGACAGACAAAGAGATTTTCTATTGAAAAACCTTAGTGACAGGGAGGTAATGGGCTGGTCCCTATTATATAAAAGTTAAAACATAGCGGCATGCTGATATGAAGTGCTTTAGCTTATCTTTCCAGGTATTTACAGAAAAGATATAAGGTACGTTACTACCTAAAGAAACCCAAAATTCTGACGCTCACCTAACCACGCGAAAGTCACGCGTTGTTTACGTAGTCGCATATTCTACACACGATCGCCGAGTATCGATGCGATGCTATCCAGCTTCCCATGTATTTCATCCCCCTCCTGACAGTAAAAATCATTTGCGCAACAGTTGCTCAGGGACTGCGCAGTAGCTCTTTAATTTATGGCTACATAGTGAATCCGTGTCAAAATTGGTACTAAATAAACAAAGCATAGCATTGAGCCAGTTGCAAGCCTTATGATAACGAATGAAACCATTATTTCGTACTTGAAGAAAATAGAAATAATCATAAGAATGTCAAACATTCTGCTGATTATTTCAGTTTTCTTCGATCGTTTTTGTTCTGTGTTTTCAGCGAGATGTTTTCGACAATCGCACCACCCGTGTGCCTAGGCACATTAACTTACTAGTTAAATATGAACAAAAATCTACTGATTAGATAATAATTGTTTATTAATTATGGTCACAAAATAATACTTTTGGACGGTTAACTTCATTATCCTTATTAAACGTGAATATCTGTTGGTTTGGGTCCTCCTTTCGCGTAACGACGAAATAAGAGATTGACGTTATTTGTCATATTATTTAATCGGTCGTGCATAGGCCGGAGTTTGACATATTAGCTTATTTTTCATAGCGTCAAAATGTTTCAGTAGGTTAGCTATAAGCGAAGACACAAGCAAACGTTGTCATCTACATATAAGTGGTGATTATTATTTAAGAGTCATTATTTTAATTGTTTCATTTTCATCTATCCTTGAGAAAGAATCTTACATTTTTAATTAAGGATTTTCATTTCGTGCTTATAATGGACGAACTGATCGACCTTTTTTATATGTGGCTATTATAAACTGGTTTTTTAAATACTAAATTTAAAACAGTATAATATGATTTAATAAAATATTTAATTGAATTAAACGTATAGATTTCTTAATTAGTCTTCATTAGTATGCAAAACCCACAACGGCCTCGGAGATTTTCCCTTTTTATTAACATTTTGTCCCGCTGCTGGGCAAACGTATCACCCTTGCTTCTCTAAATCTAAGAGTGATACCTTTGTAGAGATCTTAATGAAGTAAGCAATATCGCTTATTAGTCCCTTTCTAAAGCGTTTAAGTTATCCTGTCATCTCCGTTTAGGCCTTTTCCTACGCCAACGAGTACCTTGTGGCACCCAATTTCTTCTTTTGAGTCCACCATTATGACATATTCATGCTAAAATATACTCATTTTGAAGCCACACAATTAATTTTATCAGATCCGCCTTTATATAAGTAATATTAAGATTATTCTATAACAGCCAAGCTGAAAACATGTCAAACTTATTTGATATTTCTAAAATGGAACGGGTTTTAAACATACGTAGCTTTGCCCCAAAAGGATTTTAATATTCCATATTCTTCTCCCTAGCCTCTATTATTACCAAGTCACTTGGGATCGGCTTGTCTGGTCTAACCTGATTTGACTGGATATCAGTTTTTACACGGAGCGGCTGCCACCATAAAACACGCGGAGGTTACTCCGCAACCCGAAGGCTAGCGATACCCTAAGGCTAGACCAGTGTCAGGTTATTATAGGGTACTGACTTCCTAATAACGATTGCCATAGATGTTCATGTCAGCCGGCACCGACGGCTTAACGTGCTCTCCGAGGCACGGAGCAGGCGATAATTGTCAACCAATACGCACATTTCGAAAAGTCATATTACTTCCGAAAGTCAGAGGTGCGCGACGTGGGTTCGAACCCGAGACCCTCTGCATTGAAGTCTGTTGGTCTCCCCATTGACCTATCGCTGCTAATGCTTTAATATTCCATATTGCAAGAGGAAAATACTGATATTTACTTAAACTTGTGCTTTGGCAAGCTTATACGTAAGGAAATTTTGGAATCTTTACCCATATAATCTGTTTGATTCCTGTTTATTTAATTTTCTGACGCACGGATGACGTAATGGTTTCAGTCGTAGCGTTGTCACTGCCTCTGCGCCGAGTGTTGGGAGTTCGATGCCCATACGGGACGAAAACTTGTGTGATTAAATAAAATGGTTGTTCCCGTCTGGGTGTTCTTTGTGTCCATTCTTTGAATGTTTTTAAAGTCCCCCGCGACACAGAAATTAATAAGAGTACGGGACTTGCATTTTGATATCAAAAGGGAACGCCCGCTTCCGAATATACTAATATGATATATATCTATAATTTTGTATATACTAACTAGACATTAGAATTTGTTATGTCAAATCCTTTTTGATCTTACCTGTAGATATATGAATACAGTTTCTAGTGTGATGCTATGTAGGAAAGAATTATATTTACTGAAATACCAGCCGTTATAACATAGAGTATGTAATTATATTTCATATTTCAACAAAGATAATAATTTAATTAGAGGCAGATGAACATTACACCCACATTTTGTTAGCTATGCCAGATTCGTCGTAACAAGGTTATGAATCCGGCGCCCACTGCCGGGTACCACCCCGTCTGAATGGATTCTGGGAAACGAAAAGTGTAAAGGATTTCTAATTCTACTCAATATTATATTAATACTAACTATCCTTTGGAACCAGTACTTTTTTCTGGATGACAGGTACTTTTTGTGTTTTTTTGTACCATTGACTACATGTATGCGAAATGTCATGATGATCGTTGGATTAGAAAAAGCGTGGAATCGTAACAAACGAACAAATTCACATTCGCATTTATGACATTAAGTTAGGTTTGTTGATATTTCTATGACACTGGTTATTGCCAACCTGTTAGAAGCTTTATTGCAATTTCGACTGTAATTTCTTACTATTAAGTGACTTTTCGTTTGTTTACCCCACGCCATGCTGCCTCATGAGTACCTATACGGCGCGGCGGGTCTAAAACTTCTATGTAGCTGTCCCAAAGTCTGTCCCGGTATTGCGAATTTACTAATGAAAAATGCTCCAATAACATAGTGTTCGACCAGTATTCGAGTCCGAGTTATAATAATAATCGACAACAAAAATAATTCAAACTTATAAACTTATGTTTCGATTAACAAGGAAGTTCCAATAAAAGTATAGTTCCAATAAGAGGTGGTAGTCCAATGGTTAAGGCATTGGACTTGCGATCAAGAGGTCGCGGGTTCCAATCCCACCCATTGCACTACCGACGTAAACCCACTCTTAACACAAGCATTCTAGCTTAGCTGGAGGGGTTATCAAGAATACTAGTAATTTGAAACCCAATTATTAGTAATCTTTAAAAAAAATAAAAACAAAATTAATTTTTGTTATGGTTTCCCCAAAATACTACTAGAACTACTGTACAATACTGCTTTGTAAGATTTAGCACAATCAATGTGGCGAACTACTTAAGTGTCCGGTCTTATCATAAGCGGTAGGTATAGCCTGTAGGCGCTTGCTTTACCAAGAGTAGAATTTGCGCGTTGCCAAGTGTTAAAAAAGAAGTGTTGCTGGTCAAGAGGGACAAAGAAATCTGGTTGCTGGCTGACAGCACATCGCCTTCCTTAGAAGTTTAGTATAGGTACGTACTCATTACATAACACAAGGTTGTCTGGCTGCGATTACCATATAATACATATAGGAGAAGAACCTTTTTTTCTAGCCAGTTTCAGTTTGAACGAAATCCCATGTCATAACAAGGACCAGTTGAGACCGATCTTTCTTAAATTGAATTCGTTTCTAAATGAACACTCTCATAGTACCTACTGAGTTCGAAATTTAAACAATATAGTTATTAGGCAGGTATATTAATTTTTATACTTACATTCTGTTTTCCAGGTATCTTCGTTAAAAACAGAAAATTTGTTAACTGGTATTTTCTTGACGATTCGCGATTTTTTGCGCGTCTATATTATGAATAGCGTAGCATAAATTAATTTCTGATTCTTGGAATCGATGAAATTGTGGAGAAGCTCTATAAAAAAACGATTTTCCTCTTTGTATTACTAATATTGATCAATATTTTATTCTGAACACACTTTAAAGGCTTCGTTGTAACTTATATTTTATCTTACATCTATTCGTCATGTCATGTGCAGGAGAAAATTGTTTACTGGCACGGCAGGCGACAGCCAATCCATCACTGTAGGACGTACAACGACAGAACCATCCATAAACAAAGCTAGGGATCCTCGAGAAACTTTATTCTTTACATTGAATTATCGCGTGCTAACTCATATTTGAAATAGATTTAATGCTTGCTTATATGCATGTTGCGGGATTCTTAACTAATATCATAAATGCGAATGTGAGTTTGTTTGTTATGCTTTCACGCTTTAACTACTAGACCGATCATCATGAAATTTCGCATGCACGTTGTCAAGAATACAGAAAAAGCCATAGTGTAACTTGCATCCAGAAAAAATACTGATCCCGGGAATAGAAGTTTATTGACGCGAGCGAAGCCGGGCAAAATTATGTGTACGATAAATTACATGCATACATAGATAATATGCTTTCTTTCCGGAAGTATAAGTAAAGTCTATGGATTTGTACTGGCTGCATATACTATGATATATATTCATTTCTTAATCCCCGAAATCAACATCTATGTTATTTTGTTGTTATTGTTTATGTTATTTTCATGCTAAGTTCAACCGAAATCTTAGTTTAGTTATAAAAATACCAACTTTGATAAGGTAAGAAACATAAGTATTTAAACTATTACATTTATTGTATAAGTAAAATATCGAAATATGTATAGGCATAAATAGCCTTACGCCTGTTTATCGCCGAAGATGTAAGTAGAGTCTGTCCCCTACATTTCATCAATGCTAGATGTCCCCTAACCCATGTTTTTAGGTTCCACGTAAAAAATAGCAGGCATATTGCCATCTTCTATGCAACTTCTCGTCTCCTATGCAATTTTCCAAGCTGGGCTGCGGTAAAATTAGTATATAGCAGCTTAATTTTAACAAACATGATGGTTGCAAAGTAAAACAACATAATTGTCTGAAAACAGAGTTACGAAACATAAACTTCACTTTAATACAAAAGCGCACTTGACTCGCTCGCTCTTATGAAAACATCTTTACTTTATGTTGCACTTCGGAACTAAAGCTTTCCACGTGGAAGCTTCTAGCAAACCAAACAATTTTGTTGGGAGTAGAACTAACTATTATGTACAGCGATTTGTTTGCAGGCCGCTTGTTTGTTTCTATTTGTGACCGTTTCAGTACGGCTAGCTTGGACTGATTCAATCGCACTGAGGGAATTGAGTTTCAGATTTATTTTTGCAGGAACGCTTGGTGCTTTTCTACCAAAGGTCGGCGTTTACTGATTGTTTTAACTTTTCTATGGTAGGATATTTAAAAAATATTTAATATTCTATATTTGAGATTTGAAAGGTGCGGCGTAATGTAGAGTCGTAAATATAATATAATAATATAATATTCTTTCACATACACGCAACATCATCTAGCCCAAACTAAGCAGAGCTTGTACTATGGATACTAGACAAGGGATAAACATACATATATACTATTTTTTTTGTAAATACATACATATTATACATAGAAACACCCAGACCAAGACAAACATCCATGTTCATGCACACAAATGTTTGACTTGTGCGGGAATCGAACCCGCGACCTCAGGCGTGGCAGTCAGTTACACTAACCACTACGCTATCGAGTCGAATCGAGTAGTATATAAAAATATTAAGTATTTTTTGTCTTTTTGTAGCTGGCTGCAATCATACTGAGGCATCTGGACAAATTTATAACTACGTAGGAACTCAATTGGACAGATTAGCAATTATACAGTACGTGCACATTTTATCATACCGTTGTTATGCCTTGTAAAATATTAATTAAAATTTATGTTCGTCAAGTAATATAAATGCGTTCGTATTTTTTAAATATAAAAAATACTCTTTAAGATGAATACAAAGTGTTCTCTACACGTGTTAATATTAAGCCTATAAAATAAATTAAAATATGATTTTAAAAATTGATTTGCTTGAATTTTATAGTAATAACTAATAAAGTTTAATTAAATATTAATATGGGAAACCCTATATCCAATAATATTGAATTACAATATAGCCGGGTAATGTCAGAAATGATTACAATCACTCGTTTCATACCTCTTGTCTATTAAATAAATGTACTGTGTTTATACTTAGTAATACTTATAATTTAATATTTTCAGTATGTCGTAACAAACGGAAAATATTATAAAGCGGGCTTTTTCAAAACGAAATTATTTTTGCTTAATCTTCTGCAAATGACGTAGTAGCCCACCACCAATCACAAAAATGTGCATAACATCTTTTTTTTCAAAGCTACAATATTTGCGATATTTGCGCTTTTAATACCTTCATACCGCGTATGACGGCCAGTGAGCCGTGTGCACTTGTGGCAAGTGAACTTTGCTCCCGTTCAGTGGTTGGGTGTCTACGAATCTACCACGTTAATGTTATCGTAAGTATCTGACAGACAACCACGTCACTTAAATTGAAATATATCCATACTGTCTCCTAGACTACTGGTCAGTATTAATGTTTAATTTTGTATTTTTATTTACATTATTTTATTTTTGTATTTTTTTCTTTTTTTAGATGTCTCTAACAAATAATGCTGTCAATCCTTTAAAAATGACGTTAGCTGGAACTTATAATGATCACAAAAAGGAAGAATGGTTGGGAGAGTAATCCGAACATGAATGCGATTTAGTCAGTTGAGGCGAAGATCCAGATTTTGAACCTGAAATGGATAACTTGGAGCCTGACGAAATTAACTATAATAGTGACACTGAGTATCCAAAATAAAAGTCAGAAGAGGTACTACCGCAAACATCATGACCAGATGTTTGTGGTAGTACCTTGTCCGACTATCGCTTCACATTTTAAAGGTAAAATAGTATTTTGTGGCTATAGAGGAGGGACTAAGAGCTATAAGAATTGCACCTCACAATACTATCCGAGCGACTACTGCGGGAATTACGAATGACAGTGAAGAGAGTTTTAGGTAAAGATCTGCCCCTATTCCCCAAAAATCTGAATTCGTTCTACAATTGGAATAAAATTATGTTATATTTGTCTAACAAAGATAAAGAGACAAACAAACATAAAGGCTGTGACTGTTCTAAACCAATTTGTTTGCAATGCTCAAAACCAATGTGTGGGGATGTCAACAAAAAGTGTGATATTTGATGTTATAATTATATCTGGAGATTTAACCACTATATAATCATAAAATTCTAAAAAAAAACGAAAAAAAAGTCTGTTTATTATATTATACTTTAATAGTTAAGTAAAATCAGCCTCAAAGATATAGAAGATTTGTTTGTTTGATAAATTTCTGATAGCTGTGTATTTTCGTAGTTGATTTGTGATAAAATTAATACAGAGTTTTTTTTATACCTATCGTTTTTCTTTTATTAACAATTCTATATAAAATTAATAATGCCAATTTACAGTATTATATCAAACCACTGTAATTTATTTTAACTGCATAGATAATGAAATATATGACGTCAAAATGGTGTATACCAGTCTACCACGTCAGTAGATTTGTGAAACTTGCGTCACGACAGTTACAGAGGGTTAAGCTAAAACTGATGGAATTCGTTTGAGATATAGCTTAAGTCCTATAGAAAATACCTTCTATGTTTTTAGCCAGTCTTGTTACAATATTATTATATTAAATTCTATTAAGACGCTAGGCTAAGCAATTAGACTAGTAAGCACTATGTGTCAGAGACTAGTCACATTAACTTGGAAAACGATATTCAGACTTAAAAAACTACTCGTTGGCAATGCAAAATGATAATTCAATATCAAACCGGCCGCGGTTGTGAAAAGGGTATCAACTCCCCAATGAAAAACTCTCATAACAGTTCTGCTAAAACTCGTTGCCTAAAAGCGCTGTAACTGCCGTTTTCGCCTGTAAACGATTACGACTTCCGCGAAAAGATAAGCCGAGTGTTACTGTCATTGTTTTGTTTTTATCCTGACGTTGCAAACGGCGACGTCGACTGCCTCGTCGGGCCAGCGGTATTTGTTTGCACTTATGTGTAAGGCACATCGCGTGGTCTCGATTTCGATTTTTAGTTCGAGTAATGTGTTTTCAGCTCTCTTTGGGAAATTCATGGTAGGGGCAAGGACTCTAGTAATGTACTCAGAGCTATCGGATGAAAATGGTCACCGATTATGAGGAATTTAAGAACATAGGCAATGAAATATGGTCATCGAATACCTCAATCCACCCCTCTGCAGATCCAGGCATGTATATATGAACAAATGCTTCAAAAACAAATATTTTATAATGTGCAAGATATTGCCTGCGGTCGCGCTCGCGTTAATTTTAAGATTTTGTCGATATATTGCTACCAGCCAGGAAATTTTTTCTTCTAGAAGATAGGTATAATATCCTTTTTTGTACCCCTAACAATATCTATGCAAACTTGATAATCCGGTGAGTAGTTAAAGCGTGACAGCGTAACAAACAAACTCACATTCACATTTTAATATTAGTTAGGATTAACGTGACTACTTTTTCATATTAACAGTTATCTTGTTAAACTTACATCTGTGTTACAGTTATTTGTATCAAATCATATTTTATATTAACTTGGTAGTACAATGAAAGATTGCAAGTGTGAGTGTATGAGTCGATTACTAGCAAATGACCTTTCAATAGCAACTACAATATAACGCAGTAATATTATTCAACTCCGTAATTTTGGTAACAAACAAGTTTACGGCTTGTCTGATGGCAAGCTGTAACGATAACATAAGGACGGCTGTAACATAAGGACTATAAATTGCAAGTTGCCAGCTTTTGTCAGCGCACAGGTCTAAAATTGATAGTTTGGTACAGAGAGCGTCATAAGTCAATAAACATGTGTAAGATTTTGAATTGCTTTATCATATTAACTGATAACGTAGCACCTGATTGAAGGAGTCCTGTATTAAGTTATTTGCTGGTGATCTTTTCTTGATAGGATATTGGTAAATTTTGAGACTGGCTGTTACTCTTTTAAGCTCTGACTTGGCTGTGCACCATCTTTCTCGATACTTCTAAAGTGTCTCAAAAGTGCAACAAAAGTTTAGTTGTATGTAAACCGGTAGACTATTACGCAAATATGTCAATTTGAAACCCCTAGTACATACCTGTGACATTGGACAGTTATGTTAGCTTAAACGGTGAAGGAAAACGTCATGTAGAAACTTACATGTTTGAGAGTTCACAACGATATGTGAAGTTTACCAGATCCACACTGAGCCAGCGTGGACTATTTGAGAAGATGCTTGAGTCCAGCAGTGTGACGGCTTAATCGGGGTTGACGTCATAACTAACATAACTTCATATACTTATTATAACTATAACAAAATACAAGCATTGTCTCTATTAATTATTCAGACGTCTTGTTATTACACCAAATATAATAAGCTCCCTAAGGAACTAACCGTGACGTAGACACGTTCATACACTTACTTAAACATAAAAACGATGTCATGTTACCCCAGTATGTTGACCAAATTTATTAGGTCAAGTCGACATTTCCGATCTAATAATCAAAGGGAATCCAATGCCGAAATACTCAAATTCGAGGGTGCGACTAAAACAAAGGTACCCAACAAAAGCGAAAATTATAAATCAAATTTTAGATCAAAGTTCTCGGTAGGCGGTGTTTGTATTGCACTGAATTAATGTTTAAATTGAATGCTGGAATATTTGAGTGACTTGAAAGATAGATGGCGGTCTTAGAAGTTTTTCCTAAGAGATTCTTGTTTTTGGAGCTCTCTTGGTATTGTAAAATATCAAACGGCGGTATAATAATATTCTATCACATCCACACAACACCATCTAGCCCAAACTAAGCAAAGCATACTGTAGGTACTAGGATTGCCTAGTACCTACAGTATGCTTTGCTTAATAGATAAACATACATATATACTTTTGTTTTTTTAATACATACTTACATATTATACATTGAAACACCTAGACCGAGACAAATATTATCCATGTACAAAGACAAACATACACACAAATGTTAGAATTGTGCGGGAATCCAAACTGCAACTTCAAGCATCTGCTGCATCGAGGCAGCCAAATGAATTATTAATATATTATGTATTGTTAAAAGACAACTCCCGCACTAAAAATAATTTCTGATTCGCGTAGGACTTTACAAATATTCAAACAACAGACAGAAAGCATACCCAGACCTATTTGTGGATTACACAAATTGCGTCTTTCACCAACTTGAGACCTCTTACACTGGATTTCTTACAACCCATTTAACCAGACACTCAAACTAAAAAAGGTTTTAAACAGAACTCTTCAAAATACAGCTATAGACGTACCTAGTAATCAATTCTTCGTGCAAAAAAGCCATTAGCGATCGCAAGATAATGCAATTGTCTATTCTCTTTGTTTCATTCTACGAACATTCATCAAAAACGTAGACAGCTTAAACTTCGCTCCGCAGAAGCACAATTCGTTTAATCAAGTTCCAACTGTACTTTCTAAAAAGTTCAATACTCTTGAGCAAAGCTGCCTAGAAATTTAATTTACGTTGGCGTAATCTAAATGTCTGCTTATAGAAAGGATAGATTAATGTGAGCTTTGAAAACTTTGGAATGGGTGAGAAACGTCCACTTCTTGTGTCCAAAGTGGAACAGGTTTTTCCAAAGGTGTTATAGAAATTCGTAGACGTAACCAAAATCGAATAGTAATTGTAAAATACATGTATTTATTATTAGACAACGTTAATAAGAAGTATTTTAACCATTACTATCAAACTAAGTCATATGAGGCATATTTGAAAATTATTTTCAATGAACTATTCAGAGGCGTTCTAACGGCGCAATTTTTCTGTCTATTTGTTCCAATATCGCGCAAAAACCACTTAACGAATGTCTATGCAATCACAATTTGGTAGCTTCAGGTTTAAGCTAAAAACTTAGCCAAGTTTATCTAACTGAGTTCAATAGAACCGAAGATAGCTTAGTGGGGAGACCAACAGACTGCAATGCAGAGGGTCTTGGGTTCGAACCCACGTCGCGCTCCTCTGACTTTCGAAAGTTATATGACTTTTCAAAATTATGTGCGTATTGATTGACAATTATCGCCTGCTCCGTGCCTCGGAGAGTACGTTAAGCCGTCGGTCCCGGCTGCCATGAACATCTATGGCGGTCGTTATTGGAAAGTCAGTGCCCTATAATATCCTGACACTGGTCTAGCCTTAGGGTATCGTTAGCCTTTGGGTTGTGAAGGTTAGGTGGCAGCCGCTCCGCGTCAAACCTGATATCCAGTCAAATCCGGTTAGACCAGAAAAGCCGTCCCCAAGTGACTTGGGAATAATAAAAGGCTAGGGAGAAAAAGAGAACTGAAGATTACGCAGACGAAGTCGTAGCCAAAGGCTTTATAAATTATAAAAATAATAAATAAAAGTTTTATTTCATAAAAGGAGCTGTAGTACAATACATTAAGTAACTTATAAATAACAAACACCTAAATAATAACTACACTAAACGGTTAAAGTACTGTCCTCTTAAATAGGCTACAGAATAGCTTGTAGTAAAGAGAAATAGTGCCACCTCCTCGGAGGTTGAAATACAGTGTTTGAAAATTACAATATAATCATGTAAGTACTAACTATTCATTAAATTTATTTTCTATTCTTATAATTGTAGGGTAAGTGATTGTAAATTTTAATCACGTGAGAACGTGTAATGTGTACCTACGTATTATCTAAGTGTTATGTAGTGTGTATTTGTGTGTGTGGTGCGGAGGAGTGTGTGTGTGTGTGTGTGTGTGTGTGTGTGTGTGTGTGTGTGTGGGTGCGTGTGCGCGTGCGCGTGTGCGTGGGCGTGTGCGCGTGTGCCTGTGTATGTGTGCGTGTGTATATGTGTTTGATAATTGTGTATGCTTGTGTTATTATAGTAAATAACGTATAAATTATTCCGTTTCATCATAGGTTGTATTTTGAAGAAGCTCTTGAACAACTTTTTTACATTCATAATATGATAGATTGTAGATAAACATAGTTGCATTTGTTTTATTATATAAATATGGACCAAGATAGAAGTAAAATATTTTTGTGAAAATATGTTAATAACCATCCAGGTATGGGATATTTGTATTGACGTCTCATATATATTATTCATGATTTTCAGGCGAAATTACGTCACCACTATTACTTTAATCGAGAAATGTAACTGGAGTTATTGTTATTAACTTTATGGATATTATCTTCACTACAATAATACTCATAGATACTTTATCTATAGCTAATATTGTTATGCCATGCAATTACGTTGATTGTTTTCCGTGTTACGATAAGAAATTAAATGTATTTGCAATAAGTACTATTGTTCAATGATTTATAAAAAAGGAAATTGCGGCGTGGAATTCATCATAACTGTAAAAAAAGTAATCGTGCTAAGCTCGCAAGAACATAAAGGATCTCTAAGGAGTCCTAGAAACCCAGAGCAAAACTTCTCACATTAAATCTAGAAATGCTCGTTTCTAATAAAATGTTTGCTGGTCGATGTCTGCACATAGGAGATATTAAAAAACAATAATGTGAGGGCTATTTATATTACCTATGAAAGCTAAATTAATTAATTTTGAATTTTTGACAAAAACTAATGCACAAAGTTAAATGCGGCTTTCAGGGTTGTAATGTTGTAGATTAATTAAAAATCTGGTGTATGTTTCATCTCAATACACCGCCTAGAAGACGAGTATTGTGTGAGTAGATCAGCTTCTACTTACGTGGTAAGAAAAAAGAAGAATATATCTACCTGTAGATTCCAGGCGTATGAAGTCACAGGCAAAAGCAAGCCTATACTTCTATAATAATATTATAACGTGAAAAGATTTGATATTTTGTTTGTTTGTTCGTAAGGATTTAGCTCAGAAACTAAACAACCGATTTAAAAAAATATTTCACCTTTGAAAAGCTATATTATTACCGAGTAACAATATTTAAAAAAAGGTCCTTATATTTACATAACCTAACCTAACCTACATTTATGCAAGCGAAGCTGCGGGCGAAAGCTTGCAGAGTATAATTTAGACCGTAAGAGCCTATCATGAAACGTAAATGCCTAAATGCTGCGTAGTGGTTAGTGTAACCGACTGCAACGCCTGAGGTCGCGGGTTCGATTACCGCACAAGTCAAACAATTGTGTGCATGAACATGAATATTTGTCTTGGTCTCGGTATTTCAATGTATAATATGTATATATTAACAAAAAAAAAGTATATAAGTATGTTGATCCATGCTCTAGTACCCATAGTACAAGCTCTGCTTAGTTTGGGCTAGATGGTGTTGTGTGTATGTGTTAGAATATTATATTATATATATCACTACATAGTATAAAACAAAGTCGCTGCCCGCTGTCTGTCTGTCCTTATGTATGCTTAGATCTTTAAAACTATGCAACGGATTTTGATGCGGTTTTTTTTAATAGATAGAGGATAGAGTGATTCAAGAGGAAGGTTTATATGTATAATACATGCATAATATAGTAGAGAAACACTGATAATTTTAGAGGTTTCTAATGTGATGTCGTAAATAAACACATTTTTTTGCGCTTACATTGCAAACGCTGGCTGAACCTTACGAGATAGATTAAAATAATGTACTACAGTATTGTACATCTTAAAAAGGTCTACAAAAAAGTCCGCAATGGTATATGTCTATCTCTTAGGGATAACCCACAATAACCATTTTTTATACTTTACTTTTTACTAGAAATAATGGCTTATTTACGAAGCGATTTTAAGCAATACAGCATGAATCCTTATCCAATTAAGTACCTTAAATACATTGTGCATTTAATATAGATCAATATGGCCCTTTACAGCATGTAATTTAAATGAATATTTTCGAAGATATTACAGATTTAAAATGCAGGGATATAGCGGTTGCGGCGGTACCGGCCGGGGGGCCAGCGGCGTGTACCTATAAGTATCGCGTCGAAGGCCGCGTTTGGCCATACAGCACTTTAAGATTAGCAGCGATCGCACGCGTTTATCGGAGCTCTCTAGCGAGGATAATAACAATTATTACTTAATAAAAACGTGCTTTTCAGCGCGACAACGTAATCCGTACTTATAAGTAAGTTACAATAAATCAAAAAAATATATATTCGAAATTGTATGATAGTATTTAAATACTAAAGTGAAAGTCTTTTTTAAGACAAAACGTGCTTTTCGGCGCGACAATTTTTCGAAATTGTATGTTCGTACTTAGTCGGTATTAAGGTTAATTTTTAAACCGCACTTATAGTAAGTACATTAGGTTAGATAGGATTAGATTAAAACCATAATTTATCAATGGAATTTCTTCTATTAAGATTTTGGTTTGAAGTTTTAGTTAAGGCAATTTAGTATTAGGGCAAGTATTTTTAATTATCGAAAATCGTAGTTTAACATTAGGTATTTAAGTTCAAAAAAGAACTGAATAGAATAGGTATCTTTTGTTGTTGATAATTGTTGATTATATTTTGTTTTTAGTCGAACGAATAGTAAATAAAATATTTTTACTGCAGCACATACTAATAAAATAGCAATTTGTTCATAATCATACGTATAGTTTTAAGGTGTGAGTTCAGACAAGAACTGAGTAAATTTTGTACAGAAATTATAAAGTCATGTCTGGAAGACGTCGTCGTTCGAACATAGGTCGTAGTACAATAAATGCCAGAAGAGCACGTTCAGCAAGAGATAAGGAATCCTCAACAGAACGTGAGGCTCGCCTTAGCCAGCTTCGGGATAGATATAGAGCTGAGAGAGAAAGATAATTTTATTTGCTTTTAACAAAACTGAGATCTACCGTAAATATTGCATTAGCTGTCGCCTCATCCGGCATTGCCGCTACGCTTTTAGAAGGAGGCCGAACCGCACACTCTTCTTTCAAGCTCCCGCTGAAAATCGCCACCGATGATAATAACAGGGTCTGTAGTGTTAATAAAAAGAGCAATATAGGAAAATTTATGCGTGACTGCTCATTAATAGTCTGGGACGAAGCCACCATGTCAAACAAGACGTCTGTGGAAGCATTGGATAGGCCAATGCGCGATTTGCGCAGCAAAAATTCACCTATGGGTGGATGTACAATTCTGTTCTCAGGAGACTATCGTCAGATCCTACCAGTTGTGACTCGAGGAACACGAGCTGACGAAATAAATGCTTTCCTAAAAAGATCCAACCTTTGGCCACACGTCAATAAATTAGAGTTTAAAACTAACATAAGGGGTTTCATTGTCTTCGCGTGAGAACAGGCTTTTACAGAGATGCTGCTAAAAGTTGGCAATGGAGAGTTAACATAAAGTGATGGAAGGATTAACCTAGAAAACCTTTGTGTTTTGATAGACAACATCCAAGAGTTGGTCAACAATGTCTATCGCGACATTGATAACATAATTTGTAAGACTATATCATGGTTTAAAGAAAGAGCGATTCTGTCACCAACTAACAAACAAGTAGATAAGGTAAATAACTTGATTCTTTCAAAGATTGATGCGCCGACGCAAATATACAACTCGGTCGATACTGTTCTCGATTTGGAAGAAGCTGTTCATTTTCCTACAGAATTTCTTAATTCTTTGAACCCGTCTGGACTCCCTCCTCATAAAATAGTGTTGAAAGTAGGTTGTCCTGTTATTTTATTAAGAAAACTGAATCCATCTAAACTTTGAAATGGCACGTGTTTGCTGGTAAAATCACTAAAAACTTTTATAATAGAGTGCACAATACTCACCGGATGTGTTACCGGAGAAGATGTATTGATTCCCCGAATTCCTCTGATACCATCGGATTTACCGTTCCAATTTAAGCACCTACAATTTCCGGTAAAGATATCTTTTGCAATGACCATTAATAAATCGCAGGGTCAAACTTTCAACGTTGCAGGCTTAGATTTGGGCGTTGAGTGTTTTTCACATGGCCAATTATATGTTGCACTTTTAAGAGTAACCTCTAAAGAAAACATCTTTGTATTGTCTAATGACAAAAAAGCTGTGAACGTTGTAAATAAAAACATTCTGTAGTATATTTTGTATCAGCATTGCACCCGTGCGAAGCCGGGGCGGGTCGCTAGTATATATATAAATGCCAAAGTTTGGGGTCGATTGGTCGTGCTATTCCTACTATGAAGAACATTAAGTCATTTTAATCGTTCTAGCCCACTGCCATGAAGTAGTCTGAACAACGGAGTTGGCATTTTGAAATCAAGAAATCCGAAGATACTTCTTTATGGTTTTAAGAAGTTTCGGATAGTCATTGTCTAGGTAGGTCTACTGATAGCACATCGCTCTAAATAAGAGTTCGTTTTGGATCCTAAACTAGTCAAATTTATATCACAGTTCCGTGAGATTACAACCGTACATTTTATTTATATGTATGATCATTAGAGTAGTCTAGTTCCTAAACAGTCTATTCAGGGAATAAATAGAGCAATTTGCTCATAATCACGTCTTCTAAACGTACATAACAGTAAAATAGTTTTATTAAAATATCTTTGCGTCCTAACTAAGTAAGTGACATAGTCATTTCAACGTAACACCTCGTCTAAACGAGGGTAAACAACAAAATGTTGTTCCTTAATGTTGCCAGCGAGATTTTAATCATTTTACCCTAAATTAGGGACTTAATGAATGTGGTGAACACCGTGTAATAGGAGCTAGGCATGTTTAGGGTGAACAATGAAGTCTTTATTAAGGATATATCAGTGGCGCAGCAGTAATGAGTGCTACGCATGAGGCATTGATTTCAAATCCCAGATCGATGGAACAGTTTTTGGAATTTACTGGCGTGGAATTATCAGTAGCTGCTCAAAATCTAGAACAATGTCTGGTAGTGTAGTCGAAAATAGGCATTGGTTTGTTTTTTCTTCCTTAGTAGGAATAAATCCTGTTTGGAGGGGGATTTTAAAGACAATGAGCACAAATAACACTCAGACTCAAAACAACAATTTACAGACCGCACAATTTTTTTTCCGTCTGGGGATCGGACCTACAACACTCTGCGTCCACGCATACAACTACACCATCCGTGCACACATAATTATACACTCCTACCTATCCCTTCGCAGTTAAAATCATGAAGCTCAAATCAAGTGTATCGTACATGTAACTTAGTTATCCTCCACCCTCAGCTGCTTACACTAATATTACACAAACAAACTATCATTAACTAAACTCAAACCCGTTTACACTTCAGGCCCTAACTTAGCGTTCAAAGCACCTAAGAAGTTTGCCCAACAATATAAGGCTTTGTATACAGCCACATAAACTTGTTCCTAGACGTTCCTTGATGGAAGGTTGGCAGTTAACTTAATTTCGTCCAATAGCTTTCTGCACAAACATTGGCCAAATGGCATAGTCACCCTTTTTATACTTCGGAAAGACCTCATAAAATTTTTGATGATTTCATTTGGTAAAAATATAAGGGTAAGAAGGATATTTGTTTTTATACGAAAATATTTTTTTAGAAGACTCCGTTTTAGATACGGGCCTTCTTTTTGGCTTATGAGTTTATTTTGAAAGAGTTTCTTTGGGTATCTATTCTATTTTTGAATTTAAACTTGGATTTAAGGTCTAGATATCAGGTAGCGCATATGCAAGTGTAGATATAGGGATTCAGAGCATCACTAATTAGTTTAGGAAATATTGTTTAATGCAGCGGTATATGCGATTGCTGCACACAATGGGTTATATATCCAGGTCAGGCATAGGGTTTTAGAGATTTTCTGTCAAGAAATTCTCAGTACCAGGAAATTGTAACCGGAAAACGTCAGCAGGCTCGCCTCCTATTAGGTAGGACCTAAGAACATAGTAGACCAAATGTTGGTGTAATATACCTTTGCCTACCCCTTCGGGGGTAAATGCGTAAGAGTTTGAACGTACTTAATATAATGTTAGGTAACGGATCTTATTCGCGATAAAGTATTAAAAGGTAAAAAGTTTGAATGTATGTATGTTTTATGGACCAGTTAACTGAGCATTCCTTCTTTTCTTTTTTTAAACGATACTTAAGTCATACATGGCTTAAGAAACATTTATAGTAGTAGTATAAATAAACTAAACAAGACCTAATAAAAGCAAGTCGTCGCTTGAAATATACTGTGTGTAAATACGCGGCGAAACGTTCACTCAAATTTGCTTTGACACTGTCACCGCGTGCAGTTGACACATCATGTTCATAGTTATGTAAATATATAATATGTATATCAACAAGTGGGATACCAGCAGCGATGGTCTAGTGTGGGACAATGGTCAGGCCAATGGAACTGCCACGCAAAGAACCCTAGGCGCGCAGTTCTGACTTTTTAAAATTATGTGCGCATTCAATAGTTAATAATCGCTTGCTTTTACGGTGAATGAAAACATCGTTAGGAAAACTGCATTTCTGATAGTTCTCCATAAAGTTCTCGAAGATATGTGAAGTCTGTTAAACTGCTCTAGGCCAGCGTCGTGGGTTATAGCCTAACCCTTCACACACTAAAAAGAAGCTCGTGCCCAGTAGTGAGACAGTATATATACAGGGCTGTTCTTATTATTTATATGTATATACAAGTGGGAAGAAAATGTCTCTGCCTACCCCTCTGGGAAACAGGCGTGAATCTATGTATGTATGTGTGAATTTCTCTGCAGCAACACGGCATCTGGTATCTGCTTTGGGAATGTTAATATAATCATGAGCTAAAATTAAGCCTAAAATACCTGCGAAGTGCAGGTGTATAAAACTTCTGCTTACATCTGTTTTTTTGTTTTTTTTATATATATATTCTTGAAACTTAATTATGTATGTATATCGAGTTTGAAAGATATCAGTTCATACCAGAAGAATAAGAACATTCTCGTCTGCTTAAATTCACATAATAATATTACCTTACAGAAGGTTATATAATAACAAAGGTCACTAGCATCCTAAAATAGACCTTAATAAAATAAAATTAAAATGCTCTTGACGTAATTCGTAGAAGTATATTTTCTCATGCCCGCTTCTAATCAAGAGTTCAATTTAAAAAAAGGATTCTTTAAGAATTCAGGTCGGCATTTTATACGACAAGTACAGGTGGAGTGATCTCGGGGTGTCCCAATTTCCCACTGACAAGTACAAGCCTTCGGAACTTAAGTTAAAAGTTTTTATTAAATGGCTTTCATTGCTTTCATCTTTTTAAAGGGATCTTTAATGGTTAAGGATGATTTTATTTTCGGCCTGTTATCGATAACATTTATGAGAATTTTGTTCATAGGCTGATTAATAAATTAAATGATAAATGTGGTATTTTTTTTTACTAGCCTTCGCACATGGCTTTATCCACGTTGTTGTCAAATTTATTCTCAAGAGATTATTCCTCTCCAGCTGATATTTATCGCTCGTCCAATAAGTGCACAAAATATTTACCTT
The DNA here is from genome assembly GCA_930367265.1 of Catocala fraxini. Classification (NCBI taxonomy): domain Eukaryota; kingdom Metazoa; phylum Arthropoda; class Insecta; order Lepidoptera; family Erebidae; genus Catocala; species Catocala fraxini. The sequence goes on from OV884029.1 coordinate 8,531,477, forward strand.
GACATCTCTTACTAGTTATAAACCGATTCTATTAAAACCATTTTATCTTATGAAGAGACTTTTAAACTATCTTCTTCTTCTTTTCGAGTCAATGCTCTTGTCCCCTTTTGCGGTCAAATGGTCTTGGCCCAGAAAGCGTCGACCGCTATGACAGCAGCAGTAGCGATGTTGAAGTCGGCTCCTGTGCAGGATGTAGGACATGCTGGATAGGTCAGTAGGTGCGTCATTGTTTGACTGGGTGCACCACAGTCGCAGTGAGTGTGGGACTGATCCAGTATTTCACATCTACATAGGGTACACGAAAGAAGCCTCACTGCGGCGCACCGTGGAAACAGTTAATTCTTTCAAAACAATGACTCCCCCAAACGGTCTCTCTTTTAAACTACAGAAACCATATATACGCGTTACTCTATATAAAAAATGCAATATCATAATAAATTGACACAAAACGAACGAAAATTTTCATTCACGTTCTGAAAATAACCTTTCATTCATCCAACATGAATATTGCATGGAAATGTCCATTTATCGACTATTCTCACTAGAACAATCGAGTTTCACGAACAGTATCGAGCACCAATTAGTAGCAATCAACGAGTTTTCTTTCCCCTGCCCTACAGCGTCAAAACTTTCTACCTTTTAAGAGAAAACTTTGGTTTTCGAAGGCTACTTGTGATGAAAGTTATTTTTGCAGGTTGTTGTGTAATAAAAGTTACAAAGACGGTCTTGATCGTAACGGAAAGGTAGGCTTACCTATTTATACAGCGTGAAGCAGAAAGGTGTGCCCATATATAAGGGTCGTAACATTTATATACATTAAGTTACGGTAGCACGTCATACCAACTAATATATGTATGTGTGTGTGGGTGAAATACCGACAATTGTAATACTATACATTTACATGTGTGTATTCTATTAGTACTTATTTCGCCATTCACATGCAAATGTTAAGATATCTACTTTAATTTATACTGACAATTTGAATTATGGCTATTTTAAAAATACATAATTTGATCCACGTGATGTATTACTTAAGGTTTATACGACGTGAATTCTTGTTCCTTCTGATTAGATAATTATAGGTATATTCACGCCTATTATTCTTTCTTGAGCCCTTTATATATCTATTATAGAAAATGCAAAAAAATATTTGTAAAAGGATGTTCATGTTAAAGAACCTACATGTTTATCTAGGCTTTATGATATTGCTTATACTAAAAAACTTTAACCCAGATGACTGTCAACTAGAAATATCCCTGACACTCACAATGTTTAAGTTTGCGCTCACACTTACGATCCCATACCTTTGATTAAGACAGAATGATATATTTGTCATCAGATACGCATTGCGATAATTATGTTTAGATTATTATTAAAAAAAAAGTAAAATACTTAATACAAATTTTGTAAATATATACTGGAATCATGCCTCACCATTCATCGTATGACTGATAATTTTAGTTGCAAAATATTTTGTCTCATTTGTGTAATATATCAAAACTGCATTGGTCAATATTCAAATCAATTCATTATTTTAAACGAACTGTTTATTATGGTTATTTATTAGAGTGTTAATCTTATTTATGACAAGATTCCCACAATATACTATAAAACTTGTGTTTTTAATTCGACAGAGACTTAAATACAAAGCAGACGCAATACTAGGTTTCTTTTATAAATACGCTTTACTTATTATCCACAAGTAAATCAAGTAAAATACGTGCAGAAGCAATCGTGTACTGTTCATTACTTGCCTGAAAGCCTTCTCGTGTTGTTTTCGTAAATATAACTCAGTAATAGCCATTAAATTTTCTTCTTCCGCCATAAACCTATTGTTTATACCATTTGTTCGTAAACGACGTAGTAAGTTATTCAAGGGAATAAAGGAAGTATGAACCGCGAGAATGAATAAAAAATACCAATTTGTTGGGTGAGAGTTAGATAATTAATTTTTTGGGCAAGCCAGCTGTTGTTTTATTATTCGCTCCACATATTTTCCCTTTCAAATTGACTCTACGCTTACTGATGAATTTCTTACTTAAAAGCATTGACGCGGTAGTAAAAGTACTTCCTAGTCCTAGTAAAAGAGAATAGGATGGATTTCTATTTTAAAAATTCTTTCACCATTTAATTCACTCTTCTTGAAATTATTTTCTAAACAATGCATTAGCGCCAAGTAACGCTTTATTTAATTCTATATCTTTGCCGAACTATATGCAACTGGACTTCTACTTAATAATGTCCAGCAAAATTTATATAATACAAGCTTTTGCCCACGGCTTCGCCTGCGTAAAATATAGCCTATGTTACTCAGTGATAATATAGCTCTCTAAGGGTGAAAGAATTTTTAAAATCGGTTTACTAGTTCTTTAATTAAATCCTAACAAACAAACAGAGAATTAAATCTTTCCTCTTTAGATAATGTAGTATAATAACATCTTCCTATTTTCCATTGGCGTTAGTGTAGGTACTCTAACGCTACGTATTGTATAGACATCTCCCGCACTACGAATAATACCTGTGACGCGAAGGACTTTACAAACATTCAAACAACGGACACAAAGAACACCGAGACTCGGAACAACCATTTTTAGATCACACAATGTTTTGTTCCGTGTGGGATTCGAACCCATAACACTCGGTGCAGTGGCGAGATGACCACTTAAAGTACTACGCAATCCAAATCCAAATCAAAAAGAAATGAAAAAAAGTATTTAGCTGAGTAAGAAATTGCAACTGGCAGCCTGTATCCAAAACTACAGCCTCACATTTTGTATATTCATTAAAGAATAAACATGGTAGTTCGACAATACAAGCACAATATACTAGTGGTCGCTCAGTAGTTGAACTTCGGCCGTAATTAATTAAATTTAAAACCATTTCTATTAATTTTTTGAAGCCTGTCTCGCTCATTCTCCATATAAACCCGACGAAAGGTTATGTTTTTCGTCATTCCTATCTTTGTTTGTTATTTATTCCCTCATATCTTCCAAACCACATGATGGATTTCTTTAATTAAGGTATCGTTAGATTCGTCTCATTAGTCCAAGTGTTTTAAGACAGCTGACATAAAAAAAATTAAATGTGGGGCTGCTTGATTTCATTGTTTAAGGTGACTTTTATCTTTATCTTCTTTTTCTGCAATATGGGTATCAAATTAAAGGGCTCATAATAAGGATTCCAAAAGGGTATAACATTCCTGTATTACTTAAAATAATACCCGACTGCAAGGAAAGTAGTGCTCTTGAGCCTAATAAATTATTAATTAATCCACACGATTCAAATTCTCTTAAAGAATAGGATCGCTTACGTAATCTAGAATAGATTTTGTAGAATGGTATGATTTCCTAGATCGACAATCGCTCGGTCTAAAGTAGTATAATATACTATATCATATCTATTCTAGGTTCCGATTCAATTCTTGATGAAAATTTCGGTTCTTTCAAAATTTTTTTAAATGATTTTCCCACCCACTTTAGCCCCAGCTCTATAAGCGGCAACACTACTCTGAATTCAAAATCGAGAAATATCCAATAAAAATAAGAAACGACTACAAAAAAAAGTGAACATAAAACAAAAAAAAAAATACTTTATTCAAAAGCATAGAACATAGCGACTTATCAGTCTTGACCCATTATTTATTTAGTTTGATAGAGTAGTGTACTGTGTCAAAAGTGTCATTTGTTTCGCATGTGTAGTTGTCACTGATACGCTTGGTTCGTATAAAATGCGTAATTATATACTAACCAGGCAATTAATCTAAGCGTCTGTAGTAGACAGCTTGCGTTTTCCACGCCATTTGATTAGATTGTATATATGCATTTGTACTTTACTGTTTTATAATTAGAATAAACTACACATGCGAAGGTTGAGTCAATAAATAAAGATCAACTCACGGTCAGGTCTTACGGTATAATATTTTTAGCGCCGAGAACGCAATATCCTTCGCCATTCTACTGATTAGCCAGCCCGTGAAATCGTTTGTACATTCAGTAGAAATACGATTCTATCCAATGTCCAAGATATCCGAGCTATACGAGTTATCCGAGTTCTCGGATACCCAATGAACCGATAGAGCAAATGAATTCGGGAATAGAATGATTTGGTTTCGAAGGAAATTTGGTGATTTTTATTTATTTCAGATAAATAAATAAAAATCACCAAAAATCTTTTCCTTTACTTTTATTCTTAGGATAAATTTTGGGCAGACACTTAGACATTAGGATTTAAGAATTTTGATATTAGTAGTATGATATTATTATTTATAGCACCGTAGGTATATGCATACGTCGCAAATATGTATAATTAAACTGTTTGGTTTTTATTAATAAAAAAAATAAGTAGCTACCTGTATCGATGTATTTATACTGTTTAATTTTTTACTTACAGAAGCCATTCAAATATGCGTAAAAATAGGAAACAATAAATACAAATTGGTACTTGTAGTAATAATAAGTAAGTTAACTTGGTGAAGGGGCTAAAAGTAAGCTAAGCAATCTGTGAATACTATTACTTGGGTTTTTTATCTTAAATAACTATAGGAATTGTCTAACCGTATACCTATATCTTAGGCACTGTGAAGTGCTATATAATAAGTGGCCTCAACAAATGTAAATAAAAAAAGCATTAGGGCACAAAATAATGAGACATTTTTGTTGAGAAAGATACAGTCTAATGGTGTCCTTGGATGTAATAGGCAGCCACCTAATGAGAAATTCATTTACATAATGTCGACATAAAGAATAATGACGAGTTTCTAATTCATGAATTCCTTCGTAACAATAACTTGAAGAATTGCGAGAAATTAAAATTTTTGATAATTTTTGTCATACTTTTAAAAGCAATAAAATTATTGATCTCGGTTACGCGTTTTGTGTCCTATGTAGGCATGTATAAGTTTTAATATGTGATGTTAACAAGTAAATGTTTTGAAGATAAAGGCAGCTTGATGGCCGGGGATCGGGTGAGGAGATGTTATAGGGCAGTAGACAGAAAACAAAAAATCATAAAAGCATCACGTCTAGGACGCTCAAATAAAATTTTATAAAATAAAACATATAGGAGATCCGGGATCTCCTTTGCAACATTTATGATCGCCTTAAAGCACCTAGTTTCCAATTTATTTTCACATATTTAACTTGTACCTAATTAAATAAATTTTGCTATACCATATATACCTATATACAATGTATATATGGTATATATAGTAAATATTATGTTTTGAATATAATACAGGTTACTATTATAAATTTATTTTTGCAATTAGAGCTGTTTTACTACCAATTCTACAAAAAAATCTAAAGCAGAACAATTTAAACTTTGACAATAAGTAGAACATACAGATAAGTCTAAATAATAAGTTTATTATTAAATATCGTTATATATTATTTTGCATGCACTAGTGCACTTACCAAGGACCTTCAGCTCGTCTTCAAGATGATTAGTAAGCTGATTAGAAGCTAGTTTCAACGAGCTTGATAATATGTCATGTACATCATTATGCTCGCAGAAGCTTGCTTCAAATCGCTCAGCACTTGTTAACTTCATTTGTTGCCTTCCAGTTCCAATGTTGGGCACGAATTTCCATTCTGCTCTTCCATATACCGGCTAGAATCAATAGGCGTTGCCTGACAAACACAGTACGTCTACTCTATTATCAAGCGAATTTTATAATCAAACATAACGAATCAAAATAATATTGTCTTCTGTTTACACGAATGTTATTCATTGAAATTAAACTACTAAATACGGATTTTATCGCGTTGTTTATTTGGTATTGTGACAAGAAACACCTGGACGCCGAGCTTCAACATATCAAGCAAGTACTGCAAGACAACAAGCTCCAAGAGCCGCGCTGCTGTCACAGATCCCGAGAAAAGCCAGCCACAGTCGAGCGCCAGCCTGCTATACTGCCTTATGTAAGGGGTGTCACTGACAAGATTGACTATATCTTTAAGCGAGCTTCAATCAACACATACATCAAGCCGCCAATGAAGATAAGTCAAATTTTTATTATCCGTTAAGTGCCAACTACCTTTACAACTGACTCTCATACATTGGTCAAACCAAGAGAAGCATAGGCACCCATGAAAGAAGCTGATGTAAAACACCAACGCTCGTTGAAGTCTGCTGTGTGTGAACATGTGCAACAGGGGACCAACCACTACCTGAGATTTGACAAACAACAGATTTTCGCTAAAGAATACCGATTCCTACCTAGGATGTTTCGCGAGGTGATTGAAATCAAAAAACATCCTAACTTCAATAGAGAAGATGGTTGGAATGTACCACCAGCTTGGGATCCAGTAATTCAAATAGTCAAACCTAAGAAGAAGCAAACCACAGCTAGACTTAATGATACTTTCAGCTCATTCTGCGTAAATAGAAACACCAATGATTAAAGTATGTTCGGGTACTTTGAAATAACTACACTGGAACATTGAGACAACTACCACCTTAGTCTCCCCGTGACCATGGCTGCTGAATAGCAACCGAAACGTCAGGGAAAGTGTAAACTTAAATATAAATAGTTGTAATAATTTAATTAACTTAAAATTAGTGAAGTTTAATAGTACCAAGTAGTAGTGTAACAGTTTCTAAATTATGTAATAAAGTGTCAAATAAACAACGCGATAAAATCCGTATATAGTAGTTCAATTTCAATGAATAACGAAGCAAAATTATTAACATGCATACTAGACTTATAAGGATATCCTAGAAAGGATAGCAGAATCACAATAAATCACATTCCACTATGTTTTTAAGATCCATGTAAAAATAAGTTGTCTGGTGCCGTCTTATGACAGTTATGACATATAGAGGAATTCCGTGCTGCTACTGTAAATTTTATGCCAGAATAACTCAATAGGACTGTGTCCGATCTAGGATCTGGGGATCGTGCCATCGGGACAGGTAAAACTTAATCGCCTTATTAGCTAATCAAGAATAAATTACTCTTTAAATTAAGCAAGTAACTGATAGATAACATAATATAACATCGCCCGCTATAAAAAATAACAATTTATTAGAAAAAAAGACAGCGCTAAAGGACCGGGTGCAGATGGCATACCGTCAGTTTTCATCACAAAATGTGTCAAGTTCCTCGTCACGCCCTTGCTATAAATTTTTAATAAATCTTTATCTACTGCAATCTTTCCCGCAGAATGGAAGATAACCAAAATCGTACCTATCCACAACGCGTTCTTTGTTGTTGTTAACGGGGTTCAGTCAGGTATTCAAGCCGTTACATCTGGCTTACTGCAAGGTTCACTTATTGGCCCAATATTATTTAATACCTTTATAAACGATCTCCCTACATGTTTTCGTTACTCAGAAAACTATATATACGCAGACGACTTAAATTTTTGGTAGAGTAGTTGAATGCTTAGACGATGCCTTAAAGCTGCAAGATGATATAAAAAGATTCGGTCACGAATGGTCTGATCGAAATGAGATGCAACTTAATACAAAAAAAGCTTTCATATTAAATTCACGCGTAAAATCAATGTGCTAGATTTTAATTACTATATATGCAACGACAGGATATAAGAGGTACATCAGATTAAAGACCTAGGCGTGAATATAGATAAAAAGCTATAATTTTTGCCTCAATTAGAAAATGTTGTTAAGATGGCGTCCAGAATGCTAGGATTTGTGATACGCAATGGCAATGTTTTTCGAAGGTTATTTTATATGACAGCCTTGTACGTAGCATACTAGAGTACTATAGCGTAGTTTGGAAGCCACACTTTGCTGTGCATGTACTCCGTCTAGAGCGTATACAGGTTTTTTTTTGTGGCATCTGTCTTATAAACAGCATACACTTAAAAACACAATATCACGGAAAACTTCAACATTTAAGAATGGCTTATTTGCAAGATCATTGATAATAATTTTATGTCCAAAATTTTACACAAAGTTTATAGCTGTCCTCAGATATTAGGTAAAATTAATATCCAAGTACCAGCAAGGTACCCCCAGCAACCGCATTACACCCTTTCACCCGCCATTACGTAGGACGGTATTTAGAGCTAACTCACCGATTCCAAGGCAAGGCAAAGCAAATAAATATAGTGATGTCGCAGATATACACACAGACTCGATTCGCTAGTTTCGATCCACACTTATAAAATATAGCAAAGACCCAACCATTCAATCTTACTGTGCTCATCTTTTACATTTATTTTAGCATTTCGTTTAAGATTTAGTTTAGTTTAAGTTTATTAGGTTAGTACCTACAATTAGTTTGCGTTCATTATTTGCATGTTGTGTTTGCCTATAATTATTTGGTACACTTATAATATTTTAATTGTGTGTCTATAATATATGTAACGGTGTATACGAATAACGTACAATTCGCCTCCACTTCTATCAAGTGTCACTATTCTGCACCGACACACCTTTGATCCCCAGGGGGTTGCGAAGATTTACTTACATATTCAAGATATGTTTGCCTTGTATCTACAGGTTGACGCAACCCTCGTCAGTTTCCACTTTACTTACGAGTCCAACGAACAGTTGACATGAAGTCACAAATCGTTTCAAATAACTTGACATTACCTGAGAAAAGATCGTTTCATCATGTCATCAGAAATATAGAAGTTGAAATATTTATACACCTGACTGGCGCAGTTTTATAAGACTAACTACAGATAATTGTCATATTAACTATTGCTTGTGTATTATTTAATGATTTAATTTTCTTTTAAATGGGTTATATTGTAGTTAATCTTTGGAGGTTGAAGTATAAGTATAGATAGTATTAGTAGTGCCGGGAACAACGCACACGACCTATGGATCGCTAATCCGATGGCTTAGTCGATGGACTTCCGAAAAATAGCTGACAAAGCTAAGTTATGCGTTTGATTCTACACTTTATTATAAAACTTATTCGTTGTCAGCAATAAAGTTTTTATGCCATTATCCGCAAACGGTGTGCTTCCCTGCTACGCAGAATGTGAGGTAGCTCACACAGCTTGTTGAGCACATTGTGTGATCGGTGGGACAGACCGGTTTTGGGACGCTGGATACGATTACACACGATGTAGACAGTGTCCAGAAACCGGGCCTGTCTCATAATATTACGTGTGAAATTGATATGTTACTAACACTAGGTTAAGGATTTTGTCTGTTACTAACACTTTATGGACCCTGGTCTGCAATAAATATTTATTGTTATTATTAATAAGTAGCTGAACACAAATTTGTAGAAGTATTTCACAAAACTGTGCGTTTCGAGTAATATGCAATAAACAGAATCTGTACAAATCACCATTATAGCAAATCACTGTTTCCACGTGTTGACTAACATCCATCATGTCACAGTTTGACACGTCATTCTCACAAACGTACCGATTATCAGGATTTAGCTGTTTAAACAAAGTTCGGACTATCCACGCTCATTCCATATTGATTGTGCATACAGTTTCAGTATTTTGGACTCTATTTTTTTATCCATAGAGTGCGTATTCGCAAATAGTGTAGTTAAGGCTAGTGACCCTGGATTTGTGGATCTGACTGAAACTTGGAAGCAATAAATTAACAGCATTTGATGAAGGTAAACCACTTTAATTAAAGTAAAAGTAATTATAAATACAAGTTAATTTTAGTGATACGGTTTAGAGACATTGATTCCGGAATCGGTCGAGTTTACGTAGACACTATGCACGTATTGGGTAAAAGATTAGTAGGTTTATGGTCCAGGGCAGTATTTTTTACTTATACCAATATCATAAAGTTGTAGTGATTACTTGTATGTTTGAAATTACCGGTCAAATTTGAAAATATGTTTTACATTTATGCCTAGTTTTTGTGTATGTATATTTATTGACATAAGTGTGTAGGCTATCAGGAAATACACTATCTCGCTTTGACTCTTAGGAGCGATTCGAGTGGCATAGCTAGCAGGTCTTTTTTAATTGTGGTCGTGTTTAGTCCTGGACTTGTCTCTCCGTGTGTCTCAGTCTCAGCAGCTATTGTTCAGACGTCGAAAGGCCGATATTGGGGTAACCGAATAAACGAAATTCTTTTGTATCGTAATATTTTCTATGGTATCGCGTATGGGTGACTATTTGATCACTAAAGAGCTGCCTATGGTCACCCAAATGACCATCGTAGACTGTTTATTAAAATTCTCTGACCATCTCGATAAAGAACGTACAAATTGGTCACACGAACATTTTCGACGAATTCGAATCCGATGTTAGTTAGTGATACATGCAAACAAATTTGCTTCATATCATGCTCCGCAACAGTGCGTACACATCCCCCAGCCTTAAGCCTAACGAATGGCTGCGGAACAAACTAGTGAAAGGCATGTGGCTCGTGAACTGAAGCATACGATAGGACCGGCGAAGGGCGAATGGCTTCGGCAGAGTACGGACGTGGTCGATACTGTCCGATGCGATGCAGTGAAGTGTGATGGGAGAACGGATTCGCATTTAGGCGGCGAATGCAGGCAACTTGTCTGTAATCTGTTTTGTATGAATGTATTTGGTTAGCTGTATTAGGGTGAAGTGGCAAACTATCTTTAGGATTTTTGACCAACGACATAAAACAGAAGATCAAAATTTGTTAATCTTACTTTCTAGTTACTATTGATATTATAACAGTGAAAGTTTGTAAAGATATTTCGATATTTTTTACTTAATGACGCGTACATTTTCCTACATAGATTTCGATGAAAGTACAGCTAGATATGTTCTGGTTTCACACAGAAGATACGTTTTACCTTGTTAATACGTTTTCGTGAAAATAATAGTTCTAAATCTTATCTTATTATAATAATACGACTTCTGAACTTAGCTATAGGTAGACTGCTGCTGTAGAATTTTAGGCAGGCAATGCCGTGAGCATAAGTTTGTAGTAAATATTTGGTTAGTATAATATCTGGTATTTCACAATTAAATCTGAGTATAAAAGCATTTATTTTCAGTAGATCACATAGCATTGCTTTTAAACCGCTTTATTAAAAAATAATCTTTGAAAATATAAGAATTCTTGGTATGGCATGAGGATATTTATTGAATACCTTTTTATTTCACTGATATTGAAAGCTCAAGCCGTCGAGACCGAGACCGCTGCTATTTATCTCTTTGATAGAATAGTCTAGCTTTACGATTGGTGTTCTAGGGAAACCGAATCCTCCTTAGATAAATTACGTATGTATCTGCCACAGATGTTTTTTTCGAAAATATCAAGCCGTCTGTAGTTTCTGTAGTTTCGAAAAACGAAAGTGTCTATACACTTTCGTTCTTCGAAACTACAGAAAAAATAAATAGTTAATCTTTTGTTCTACTTGTGCTCAAAATTTAGTCGGCCTCGATGGCGTAGTGGTTAGTGTAACCGACTGCCACGCTTGAGGTCGCGGGTTCGATTCCCGCACAAGTCAAACATTTGTGTGCATGAACATGGATGTTTGTCTTGGTCTGGGTGTTTCTATGTATAATATGTAGGTATGTATTTACAAAAAAAAAGTATATAAGTTTGTTTATCCATTGTCTAGCACCCATAGTACAAGCTCTGCTTAGTTTGGGCTAGACGGTGTTGTGTGTATGTGGTAGAATATTATTATATTATGTCTAGTTTTTAGTTTACCGTCTCGCCTGGCCATGTAGAAAATACAACAATTTTATGTATGTTCTATCATTTAAAAATGTATGTATGTTTTTTTTTATAGTAGATAAAACACCGTAGTTTTCCTGTGTATGGACACAGTACATTAATAGGTAGTAATGTGTCTTTTCTCTTAATTTAAAAATATACAACCACTAGTATTCTTATGAACCCTTCCAACTAAGGTAAATACGTGTGTAAGGAGCGGATTCACGTCAATTGTCTAATTGGTGGTATTGAACTCACGAACTCTATTATGCTATTTTCCAAGAACATATTCAGACTTTCATAATAATTGCATTTTATAGTTAAAACGTTTGAATTTTTGTAAATTGCCAGAGTTTGGATAATTACAGGGTCCAATATTAGACCTTAAAACATGACCATGGCTCGTTGTTACATTGTATATAGTATGTGTATAAACACGTTATATATAGCTGTCCTATACTTATGTGTATTGTGATTGACATTATCGGGGGTATCAAGCCCACGGACTGCGGTGTTCCCTTTGTATCCGTAACTTCACAAAGGATTGACGCCTAACTCCCGTCTAACGCCTAGTTGGATTAATTAACTGAACCGAAGCTTAACGCGGTTATTGTGCATCATTGTCGCAAGTTACAGTCTTCTTCTCCCTAGCCTTTATTATTCCCAAATCACTTGGAGTTGGCTTTTCTAGTCTAACCGGATTTGACTGGATATCAGTTTTTACACGGAGCGGCTGCCACCTGACCTCCGCAACCAGAAGGCTAACGATACCCTAAGGCTAGACCAGTGTCAGGATATTATAGGGCACTAACTTCCCAATAACGACTGCCATAGATGTTCATGGCAGCCGGGACCGACGGCTTAACGTGCTCTCCGAGGCACGTGTCGCAAGTTACAATGTTAAAGCCTATTTACACAAGTATAGTTTCCTGAAGCAACTGCCATGCTATTCCTATATTTTTAACAAGTTAGACAAAAAACTTGCTTTAATAGTTATAATACCTTGTGTGAATCGACTTTTACACAATAAAATTATTATTCATTAAATTTTATCCGCCTAAATGTAGGTTAGGTTAGTAACAATACTTTATTTTGGATGACAGGAACCCTTTGCCTTTTCTTTTCCACTGAGTACGTGTATGCGAAATTTCATGATGTTCGGTCGAGTAGTTAAGGCGTGAAAGCGTAACAACCAAACTATATACATATGTATATTTAGTTAGGAAGCCGGCTTATTTAACTAATATTATACACAAACATAGATTTACGCCAATAAATACCTAAAGAAACAGATTGGCAAGAGTGTATTACACTCAAATGACTGGTACTATATTTTTTGTTCCCCGTAAGTAGGAAATATTCTAAATAATATTTCGCTCTATCGGGAAACAGAATTCGAGACCTAGGCACCACAATGCAGGTGGAGGTATGCTTGTAAATCTTGTAATTAATTTCACTTGTAACCATCGTCAGATCAGTAGTTCAATTTCCGGATCAGACAAAGTGCTATTGGATTATGCTGTCAGATAAATCTCAGTAACAGTATTGTGTCTAGTGGATGGCAATATGCTTGCGATGGACATAAAAGATAGCAGGTGAAAAGTGGGCAAAATCTTTTAGAAAAATAAGGCACAAGAAATAACAGAACGTGCCTGCTTATAGCCGCAAAAAGCGCGACGCGTCAGTTTACGTTCTTAGTAATACTTTCCTTTAATTAACTTTTATTTACGTCTACTAAAGACCTCCACTAAGATAATTTCATCACATTATTAACTTTTTTTTTACCAACCGTAAATTAAATAAGGTCGTAGTTAATTTACGAGGCTGTTCGCGTTTACGATGTTGCGCTAGTTTATGTTTTAAATTAAAACAATGTACATTGTACGGTGAAGCTTATTTACTTACAATGTATTTGATAATACACAGAATGAGTGTGGCAGTAGCCCAGTCGATAAGGCGATTTGTGATCGAGAGGTCGCGGGTTTGATTCTTAAGGCACGGGCGTCTTTACTGGTTAAGGACATAATGTAAACTGCTTGGATATGCATGGTTCCTCACGATGTTTTCATTCACCATTAAATTGAGCGATAATTAAGTATTTAATACGCATATAACTTCGAAAAGTCAGAGGTGCGTCCCTTGTAATCGTACACGAGACCTCTGCGCGTGACAGTCTTACGGTAGACGAAGTAAACTAACTATCTCTTCAAAAAATTGTTCAGTTCACAAGTTCTGAACTAAGAAATAGTGCTTACGGAATTCCTCAAGGTAGTATTTTAGGCCCTACTCTATTCCTTATAAATTATAAATGACCTCTGCAGCTTGAAATTACAAAATGGTATCATAATGTCATACGCGGATGACGCAGCGTTACTCTTCTCAGCAAAATCACGTATTGATGTTTATGAACTTGCTTAGACTGGCTTTAACATAGTAAAAACTGGCTTCATAATAATTTACTAACATTAAATACAGATTAAACTAAATACATTTTATTTACCATGCAAAACACAAACATGCTAACCACTAATCCAAACATATACGCACATAACTGTAGAATAAACGCTGACTTTGCATCCTCTTGTCCCACTTTAACGTTATCAAATGATATCAAATATCTAGGTATCACCATTGACAGAAATCTAAATTTCCGTAAACACGTCGATTTATTATGTACAAGTACGTAAATTAATATATATATTTAAGAATCTGCGTAATATAGCCGACTAAACATTAATAAAACTGGTATATTTAGCTTTGTGTCAATCCATACTAACATATTGCATTACTTCCTGGGGTGGAGCTACAAAGTCAATTTTACTTCCTCTAGAATGTGCTCGAAAAGCAATTTAAAGATAGCCACATTTCGCCTTTTCATATTTACATACATCACATCAGCTTTACACGACATTTAAGGTACTAACTATCCGACAATTATTTAATCTGCACACAATACTGAAACAGCACACTGAACTTCCTTTTATCCCTATAACTTCAGATAAAAGAAAGAAATACCTGGTTTGTAACAAATCTCATATTAGGCATGCATTTGTTACTTGGGTCCATTTTTGTATAATAAGTTTAATTACTTACTAAGTATAATCAGCGTCAGTAAAAAAAATTGTAATATTATGATAACGGAATATTTAGGTAAACTGAATTATGCAGACACAGAGAATTTCTTACAGATACTAAAATAATGTTATTATACTTTACGTACCTAAGCATTTCATTGTATGACACAGTTGCTTGTATGTGTACAGGCAGTTTTAGCTTAATTTTATATTATTTAGTCATATTAATGTTCCAACAAATTACTTAAAAATAATTCCTTTTTAAAATAGATAGTCAAGTGATCACCTGAAACACAGGTCTAACCTAGTTCAGGCAAGTAGCTTATAATAATGTAAAGGTGTTAAAGTATCCTTTCTTGCCATAACTACAGCTATTATTTTGGTCGTAAACTAATTTCTTAATGCATTAAATTATTGTAATATCTATTAAGACTGCGCCGAGCGAATTGTGCCAAAACAGGTGGTCACAGTTAAGTGAATAAAATCAACACTTTTTGTTTAATACAAATATAAAATATACATTTACCATAACAATGAATGGGTTTACAATTACTCCGTATAAAAAACTTAAAATAATTAATATTTTCACCTACAAAATTAAGTCAATTTGCACGAAAAATGCAAAAAAAGTAAGCTCGTGTTACGTGATTTTTAGATTATAACAGTAGAAATCTATCCTATTTTACAGCTTAAACGAAACATAAATAGATATATTACAATATGTCTGTCCCAAATATTTAAGTTATTGGTTGACAATAAAGATACATATTTATCAAAAAAGCACTTCAAATCCTCCATACAATTTTACTATGGTGGCCGCGCGCCGATTTGAATATGCGCCGCACGAGCTCTGTCATTATCTATCTTACGCTCGGCGCAGTCTTAGATTTAATTTATATTTGATTTAAGTCCACCATTGTACTCCTTTTGGCCGAATAAATTTTGTTATTATTTGTTTCTCTTTCACGTGTATTTTCCTAATGCGTTAGGCAAACCCGGCCCTTTGGGAGGCTTACACGGGGACATAGGTCCAACATGCAGACCCTTCGAGAGTTCTAATTTAGAGTGATTATTATTATTAAATAAGCTCTCCTCATTACATATTATATCATACTAAACATAACTTACTCACATATCGAATCCATAAGTAATGAGAACAGAAATTGGGCGTAAATGTGTTAAATAAAATTTATTGTCTTCGGTAAGGGATCTGTCAGATGAGCTCTTCTTTCCTCTCGAAGGCAAACAGTAAAATGTATGGACATGCTCAATGCCGATGCGTATGTGTAAGAGTGAAAGATTTGAAATATATATATCAACCAGGTTTTGTTTGCAATTTGGTCCATTACGGCATAGGATAAAAAGCACCTAACATCTAACGACGTATGGTCGTTATTTGTAGTATATTTGCGTCCTCCGTTCTGGCTCGGCCACAATTGCTTTTGTAACAGCAAGTGATGTAAAAGTCATGTTCTTCAGGCATTCTTAATGTACTAAGAAGACATTTTTCGTGTACCTCAAAGGATAACTCGTAATATATTAATGAGTAATAATAATATATGTACTTAACAAAGTAGCGAGGCCGTCACGTGTACGCTGCTGGCCACAACGACTTTCAGAGATATGATGGTTAAAATCAAACGCAATATTAATTAAATACTTGAACTTTTATTGTTCTTTCATTTCAGAACGATTATGGCTGGGCCAGAACTGAGGACACAAATATACTACACATAACTAAATGGTACGGTATTACTTAATCGACGCCATTTGTGTCTGTCCAACTTTCGCTAACAGCTTTATGTTGTTAACTATATAATTGCTAGCTGGCTTAAATTTACATCAGAATGTATGTTACTGGCTTTTGCTGCGGCTGTGCTCGCTCGACAACAGTACTTGTTTATGGATGAAAGGTATTATATGTCCTTTTCTGTATCCCATGACAACGTGTATGTAAAATTTCATGATGATTGATCATGCAGCTAAGGCTTGAAAGTATACGGAAAAATCTCACATTCGCATTTATAATATTAGTTAGGATTATTGGGAGAATCCTAATAAAACTACCAAAATTTATTTTAGATGGACCACGTATGGGTAATAAGTTTAAGTTTATGGTTTATTGTAGAAATGGTAATGTAAAATTTACATTCAATCTTTATACTTGTAGTTGTTATAAGTGTTAACTCTTAAATAGTATAACAAATAATATGACCATCCACTTACAAGTTGGGCTCGCGGCATTGTTTTTGACTTATCGTAAAGTTGGGGATTCCTAGCCGCTATATCGTAATATAGCGGCTATAACATAGCATTGAATGACGGCACTGAAATGGTGTCTAGACAAGACTGTTCGGTTTCCTAGATAACGTTGTTTGACACCGCAATGTTTGTCTAAATCTTTTATTTTTATGTTTGTCGGGGTACGGATGGCACATCTACGAGACATCTCCGTTATCCTAGGCAACCCCCGCTTAAGTTTTTATCAATAAGCATTGCTATTTTAATACCATAGAATGTCGTTTTTCCTATTTAAGCGACTTAATAGTAGAATATCGTATTGCCTATGTGTAAGAGGCGTAAATAAAACATGTGTTTATATTTCCTCCCAGAAGTTATACCATAGTAATAATCTTGGTGATCTCTCCTTCATCCAAAATTATGTGAGTTTTATACATTACAGAAGGAAAGTAACTATCATATATTTTAATTCACTGGAAGTCAATATTTTATTACTTTTTTCCGTGGGCCAAATGTAGCTGACAAAATATGTGTGTACTATTTCCTACTTGCCTTTATCTATCGGAGGTAAACAAGTACGGTGATAATATATTTGTAAGCGTACAACTCTACTTACTTCATGTATAATATCTGTGTCACTCTCCAAACATTGAAATAGACAGAAATAACACCCAGACTCGGAACAACTATTTGGTGACCACAGAAGTTTTTGTCGCAAATGATGTGGCGATCGAAACCACAATATTTAGAGCTCTTAGAGTGATAATGCCTTATTAAACTACTAAGCCAACCGTACAGTTAATTTGTAATAAGTTCCTCAATGTACTGGGATATATGTATAAGGAAAAGTGACTGTATTGTGAAGGTACGTAAAGGTATAATGAAAAAAGTATAAGAATAAACAAGAAACCTTATTTTCTCTTGAAAGGTGTCACGGGACGAGAAAGTCTTGACCTCGCAAGCGCTTAATTGCGAAGTTTGTCTACACTTTAATATCAACTGACATTTTGTTTCAATTTTTTTATAGTCTAATCTAGAAATTAATTACATTACCTAATTCTTTTCATGTATTTAGTAAATTATATACCAATCAAAATGTTTTGCAAAAAGTTTTCTACGATAAGATACTGGCCAGTTATTTCTAGGCTACATAAAAAGTTTATTTATAAATAAACATAGTAAATCTGAAATAATGAACACAGTTATTTCAGATTTAAAATTGCCCTAGAAATTTTTATAATGTAATGAATGTATTGTATCCCAATGATAAACGATTCAGAATCGAGAAAATTTCGCACGGAATTAAATTTTTCAAGGATTCAGTAATATGCTCGTTATTAACGGTCATTTATGTCAGTTGTTCTTTCTGAAATATTATATTGACAATATCTGTAAAATATCCTTTCAATATACAGGCTTTTATACAAGAAAATTCCGACATCTGCCATTAATTTTCATGATTTTACTTTTCCCGCATATTGCTTGTTTTTTGCGTGGAAGAAGACGCGCCCTTCACGTTCTACCCATAATAGAGTCTGCGCCGTTACCTATTCTTTTGTGACGATAGAAATATAATGACGTGCCCGAGCAGCAAGATTTCACAGCAACTCGGCGTAAAAGTAGTAATAATATTACAGTGTTTTGCCCGCTGTTAAATGTTTTGGTGTCTCACGAACTAACCTCACATTGCTTTTCTTTCATCCTATTTTTCCTTTTCATACGGATCGACAAATGCACGATTGGTAGCTCTAATAAAGCAAGCGGTCATAGGCCACAGTAACCTCTTATTATTAAGTCAGTCGTATATCTTACCACCCAAGATGTTTAAAAACTATATAATCATACTATATATACGCTGCGTAAAAGCTGTTTTCTACTAGAAACAACCATCTTGAATAGCAAAGGAGCCCATGCACGTACATGTTAGTACTTATATTAAATTGTCGCTCTATATCTGTTTGCAAAACATTTCCCGCCACTGAAATTAATATAAGAGTTATTCATCGGGAAGTGTATACGACAGGAAATTGACAGACGCCCACTTGTGTTCGTGTTCTTGAAATGTTTATTGCTGTTGCGAATATTGTACGTATAATTATGTACTTGTTTACCTGAATACATTGTGGAAAAACAAGATAATTTATTAATTTTGTATTTATTTTTATAAGGCAGCTCCCGCACTGAGAGTATATCCTATCTCGTGGGGGACTTTACATGCGTTCAAATATTTTTGTCACACATTTTTTTTTGTCCCGTGTGGGATTCGAACCCACAACACTCGGCATTGTAGCGAGGCGACCACTTAAACCACTACACCATGCGTGGAGCCAGATAACATTTAGTAGGTAATCATTTATTTACACAAATATTTAACCTGTCAAGTCTTAGAATAACAGACATAATTAAAAACCTATTGTGTCTGGACACCACTGTTCTCCTGCGACTCAGTGGGAGTACGTACTTCTAATGGTACTTATCAGAACATACAACGATTTCTACACTACTGATGTCATATCAACGTCATCATATTTAATACATTTGAGAAAAAAATTGGTTTATCCATAATTAGGTGATCTGAATTAGGGTGGTACCAGTGCGTTGCTATATTTATAGCGCCCAAGCTCTACTGTATTATAATGCATGTTGCTTAAAAAGATGACGTTTAACAAAAGGATAATCCAAAGGATAGATTGCATAAATACATAGTTGTTTCAACAGCTTGTCGTGAAAATAAAATAATCAGCCAGTGTTACGCATTGCATTTATATTATTATAGTTTAGAGTGCTTCCTCTTCTCGAGCTCTGGTTCGGCATATTTACCTGCCACACCCGTCCTGAGACCCTCAGGAAGAAGGATGCTCAGTTCGTGCACTAACAAATAGTGTACCTTCTAAAACTGTTCTGATTATTGTTGCTGTGCATAACGTAATAAACAATTTTATAATTGTTATAGCGAATGGTGAAGACACGGCTATTTCTCGGTGTGAGGGATGGATGCGGCTACAATTCTGGCATATCTGTATATCTCTTGCTTCGTTCGGTTTCGTAATATTCTTTGTTCAAGCTCGTCGGTTAGAGTACTCTTTACTCTTAGCCTTTCTTAATATTGCTGCCAATCTCAGCAGAGAACCTTTAATATGATCCTACCCTTCCGACTGTTTTTTATTTACCTTATATACTCTCTCCTTCGTCCATCCTTTTCACATGTCAAACATAAATAGTCATAAATAATGTCACATATATTATAAAGATAATTTGCAAGCAGAAAAAATCTTTGTTAAAAGTAGGTATTATTGTATAGTTGTGGAATATGGAGAAAACGTCTAGTCACCACAATGTATTACGTTTCATAATCATGATTACATAATTCAAGGAACATAAAACTCAGCAGCCTAGCCTAGAAACCACACATTCTAAAATAAAATCACGAACCGCTAAAATATTTAAATGTAAATCTGTTGGTCGGAACGTCGACCCGGCACGGCGATTGAATAATGTAGAATGAGCTCCCGAACTCGGACCTCCGTAAATAGATAAAAGGAGGGAAACAGGAACTTTGACTGAATCCCCAAAGAGGAGGAACAAACATTCATTACACAAAAAGAAATAAGAAAAGACTCGACCCGTAGACTCGATGTATTCAAAACGGTTTATTTTTATAAAATTCATGTCGATATTAATGGCAGTCAAATTTTAAAAATATATTTGACGTACTAAATAATTATTATTTTTCTTGAAAGAATACATATTATTAGGAGTACTATATTTGTTATTACATTTATTTTATTTTGATTCGTATGTAACGATAAAGGACAATACTCTGTTGAATGTTTGACGGTTTCCCGTATATAACACAAAATATGCGAAGTTTATGGTCTTTCTCTTTTTGTATTTGGAAGGCGTGAGCTTATGTGAGTCTATGCACTTTGCATGTGACGCCATAAGATGACAATGTTACTAAAATCAATGCGTTATATTATGAATTGTTGTCGATCAAATTCATAATGAGGCGTCAGTTTACAATCTAACTAGTTTAATTATTTGAAGAAATTAAGACTAAGCGCCAGTTTCAAAGAACTCATCCCAAGCTTTCGATCAGATATACTTACAACCTGCAAAGAGAGCTTTAGTGCACTGACCGCATTTTTAATATCATATTCGGATTCGCGAGTCATACCTGGGCAAAATGGGCAAATCCGAAAATTTACAGGCTATTATTGTAGATGGATATGTTTGAAAGGAAATTATCATCAGTCTTATTATAAACTCACTGAACTCACTTTACAAAATACCAGTAATGAAATGCATATTTTTAACCAATAACTTTAAAAGAGCTATATTATTATCCATTTAACTCGATGTCACTGAAGATTTAATACAGTTCTATTTCTCGATATCCAATTTCGCTTTGCACAAGCTCGGTAAAGATTAACTTGCAGTTTAAATAGTATCGAATAGAACCTCAGAGAGCGGTAAATCAAATAAATTGTAATCAAATTAGAGCTCTTCAGATAGCGGTGGTGCAGTCAAAGGCTAAGGTTACAAAATCATGGAAAGACAATAGAAAATATTAATTATGCATTAACAGTCTAGGTGTGTATCAGGGTCATCTATTTTCTAACTAATATTATAAAAGCGAATGTGAGTTTGTTTGTTTTTAACACTTTCACGACTTAAGTACTCGACCGATCATCATGAAGTTTCGCCCACATGTTTGTACAGAACAGGACATACGATACCTTATATCGAAAAAAGTACTATTCCCGAGCGATAGAAAAGTTGGCAAAGTCTAGATTAATGCGAGCATAATTTAATATTAATACAAAAATTCTAAGGCTACATTTTTCTGAAAGCTAATATAAACCGTTTTGACATTCACATTTCGTCAGATATGTAAATCGCCTTGTCCTTTTAGATGAATTGGGGTTATTTATTTTAAAACTATATTTTATACCTCCTTACGTATACCTCCTAAGCCTATATTACTGACTGTCTGTTAGGTTTTAAATAGGAAAAGCTAAAAGAAGTGCTCAGGTAATATATTTATTTTTCTGGCGTTGCGACTGATTGGAATTTTAGGACTTTCAGTTTTACAGACTATAGCTAATATTTTATTCGATCCATGTATCGAGTTCTCAAAACTACTATTGATATGCTGCGCACTAATGTCAGTGTGTCATAAAAAGTTTATTTATATACAAAAGACTTCTATACACTATAATCAATTCTATCTAACAGAAAGCTCTACTCAACTTTCTTCTTAATAAAATAGAAACGAGAAAAGGGTTTGGAAAAGTGTCCTTGTAAGTAAAAGGCGAATTTAATTAAATATAGTAAATAGAAGGCTCTTGATGAAATCCTTTTGCGTCGAAAAATATTTTGCGTAGGCTTAACCGGGGCCTAACCTTTACGTAACTTCGAGTTTGTTCTTTCGGGCACGTATTAGGTAATTTAACAAAACTAGTTTATGAACTTTGACTATGCTGAATTTTGTTACGCTTCTTATAAAAACATGATGAGATTACACAAATAAAAATTTACTTGACAACACATTTTGATGTTTCTAAAGCATTAGCTTCTCTCTCTCGCATGCACGTATGTATATTCACAGACAGTTTATTATATGCATATTGGCTTATAAGTTATATGTATTTCTCCGAAACTGTTGGCAGAAATTACGTATTACACCTACTTTTCACAAGCTATAATAATTATAAGTTCTACGTAATAGGGATCGAGCCTACTGCCGTTTACCGAGGCATTGTCAGAGTCGGGCGTCGTGCTATTGGAAACATAGTTAACAGGAAAACCCAATAACATTTTACTTGTCCCGCAAATCGAACCCTCGTGACCACACGGGAACATAGTCACGAGTCCAAAAAGGTTAAGGTGAGTTTTTTCTTTATGGTATTGGACTCAAACGAGCAGACGGATCGTCTGATGGTAAGCGATTACCGCCGCCTATGGACAACCGCAATACCAGAGGAGTCACAAGTGCGTTACGTTCCTTTTAAATTTGTCCCCACCAGAAGAGGGGGAGAGGGGTGGACGATTGGGCCTCCGGTACCCTCACTCACTCGACGAAACACAACGCAACTGCTATTTCACGCCCGTTTTCTGTGAGGCCGTGGTATTACTCTGGTCGAGCCGGCCCATTTGTGCCGAAGCGTGGCTCTCCCACTTTGGCACAAATGCAAAACATTTAGAAGTACTTAATTACCTCGACACCTAAATAAGGATAAAGTCAAATTATCAGATCCTAAGGGATATGTGCTGTTCACTATTTTAGCCTTTAGCTAATTCAATACATCATATGACGTCACGAGCGTCTAATGCATAAGCCATGTTCGACATTTTCGACTCCATACAGTATCTATTTATTAACGTATATAAATCTGAATCTGTGTGATTTTAATATGTATGAATAGAATACATACATAGGTATATACATAGATACTACGGATTTCCATTTGCTACGATACACACTTCCCTGGCTTCATTCACTTTCATCATATTCCTCATACACGCTCGCCGGTTTAAGGTGCTCTTAACCTGGCCTTTGTCCAGAACGTCTCCGATCTGGTCAAGAAACAACAATAGAATATTATGTAGAACATACAAAAATATTATAGGTCATAAGTTTCCATCGCAACGTTGATGATCGGTCAATGGGGGTCTGTGGAAGAGCTTCCGAGATTCCCATTGGTGGAGCAACTATAACAAATATAAAACTTTGCCGGAAATCGAGGGCGACACTTCATGCTCAACAGTCGTATTCAATACCGCACCCACTATTACGAGGGTCCTATGAAACACATGTAATTCACATGTTTGGGGATGTTATATACTTTTTATATAACATCCTCCGCATTGATTTCGATGATCTGAACACAATCCGACTGCAGAAATAGAGAAAATTAAAAATAAAAATAATGAAAAAGTGCGTAATAAATTCAAAGCATAGAACATAGCGACTTAAATAGTCGAAATCCATTATTGTGACGATTTCAGCCGGTATATTAGTATAGTATATTACCATGGTATCAGTCCTGCACTTGTTTTTTTCTTTTCAGTTTTATTTAATTTTCACGGACTTTTTTATTACCTTTATTTTTTTAATTTTCTTTTTTTGCCTAATATTGTCTTCTGTTTTTTTTCATTGAAATTAAACTACTATATACGGATTTTATCACGTTGTTTCTTTGACACTTTAATACATAATTTAGAAACTGTTACACTACTACTACTATTAAAATTTACAAATTTTTATGTTAATTAAATTTTTATAACTATTTATACACACATCAAAAGAGTCTAGGCATCAAATACGTTTTAGAGGCTCACCGCAATTGAGGATTATTATTTTAACTTTTTTTGATTGTTATTTGTTTCTTTTTAGTGATTTTTACTATTTGAAAAATAATTTTGTTTAAATTTCGATAAAAAATTGAAAAGCATCTGTCAATCAGGATTTCTATAAAAGTGTGTAATAGCGTTTTTATAAAACCATTACAATTTCTGCATCGGAACTGAAAAAAACTGCATCAATAGGAAGCGAAGACATTATTTAACACGAGAAGAGATGATGAGAGCCGTCGGAATGTTGCAGGCTGGTTTCAGGCAACGTACTGTGGCTGTCGCTCTTGGCACTACACAGAACGTTATAAGTCATCTCTGGACACGCTATCGTATCACGGGCAGCATGGCCGAGCGACATAGAGGACGATCTCACATCACCACTCGCAGACAGGACCGGTACATTTAAAATACTGCTCGACGGAATCGTAACATGACCGCCAAGATGTTATCTACGAGGCTCCACAGCACTTCAGGCTTGCTAATAAGCGACCAAACTATCTAAAATCGTTTACATGAAGTGAGTCTGCGTTCCCAAAGGCCGCTGAGGGTTCCATCTATAGCACCCTGCAATCGTGTGTCCCGTTTGCAATGGGCTCGCGAACACAGAAATTGGGTGGAAGAAGATTGGCGTTGTGTTTGCTTTTCCGATGAATCTCGGAGTGCAAGTTTCGGTGTGAGAACAGATACAAGACGTACTCGGATTTGGAAGACTTCTAGGCGTCAAGAACGTTTGAAATTTTGTCAGGATGTTCATTCATATGGAGGTGGAACAATAATGGTTTGGGCCGGTATTTGGATTGGTGGAAGAACCGATCTCACTTGGATCAGGGGAACCTCAATGTTCAGATTTATGCGGAGAGGATTGTTTCAGGCGTGATCATCCCTTTGCGAAACTCGTTGGATGATTCATTTCAACTAATGCATGACAATGCACGTCCACACACGGCTAAAGTCGTAACACGTACTCTTGCCGATGTTCGTATCAACGTCCTGCTGAGGCCTGCTCAATCTCCAGACTTCAACCCAATTGAACACGCATGGGATATACTCCAAAAAAGAGCTCTGCCGAGTATAGATGACGTACAAACCCCACAACAACTTTTTGACTTGTTAGAAAGAACGTGGGCGGCCATCCCTTAGAGCGACTTTGATAAACTAATTTTAAGCTTGCTAAATCGCTGTGATTGTGTTATTTGTGTCAATGGTGGCAACACAGGCTATTATTTATTTAATCTTAAAATAAAAATTATAAAAGATTCTTATTTTTGCCTATTTTTCTCATTTACTTGAAGACATTAACTTGGGTTAATTTTTTACAATTTGCAAGAATTACAAATGTTCATAATATTTACAAAATATAGGGCTAACTTAATAACTTAAACATAGGAATTAAAGTAAAAAGCTAGCCTGGAAGACTAGATTTGGCAAATATTAATTTGATAGTTTTTTATACTATATATACAAGTACATTTTTACTTGATCCCTAGACTCTTTTGATGTCTGTATTTAAGTTTACACTTTCCCGACGTTTCGATTGCTTTTCAGCAGCCATGGTCACGGTGAGACTCAAAGTTTCAAATAGTAGTTTAATTTCTATGTCTTTCCCTTATGAAGGCTGAATATATGTATAACGAATAACAGGGTGGTTATAGTTGGTAATCGCGTAGAGTACAATATTACTTGCATTTAAAAATGTAGGAAGTAAACGTCTGCTTAGAACTTGGAGCACATAATATGCGTTTTGATAAATTGTATAAAAAGCAAGTCTAGCTGAAAGGATAGATGAATTACATTATACACATGAGCGGATGAAAGATGTCAAACAGATTACAGAATGATTTACGAAGCAACAAGCGTAAATTCTGTAGCGTATGAAGTAACAAATCATTTGTATCAAAGTGTCGAATGAATTAAAGCGATGTATCTGTTATATTCGCCTGAAAAACTCATTACTTTGGCGCGTGTAATTACATTTTCGAAACAAATATTGTGGCTCAAAAGCAATATAAAGCAGATTAATTACATCCAAACTCTCTGAATAGTTTCTGCCTGCGGCATCGCCTGCGCATAACATGTGTTACAATGCATTGCATTACAGCACTTACTTGCAGCAATAATATATTTTAGAGCAAAATGAATCAAACTGCATTGTAAAACATAAGAATAAAAATATCGAATTTAAACCTCTCTGTCGTAGTTGTTAGTGTAACCGACTGCCATGCCTGGGGTCGCGGGTTCGATTCCCGCACAAGTCAAACATTTGTGTGCATGGACATGGATGTTTGTCAATGGTTTGGGTGTTTCTATGTATAATGTGTATGTATTTACACAAAAAAAAGGTATATAATTATTATGTATGTTTATCCATTGTCTAGTACCCATAGTACAAGCTCTGCTTAGTTTGGGCTAGATGGTGTTGTGTGTATGTGGTAGACTATTATTATTATTATACTATTATTATTAATTAAGCACTCAATTGTATCGTTGTCCCAAGCATCTTACGCAGACTAAAAGACTTTGAGAGCATGAACTTTAATGCAAATTACATACAATCTGGCTGAGTTATCTTCTCTTGTGTACATATGAACTTATTAAAATAGGCTTAGTTTACAAGCCGTAGTGTGACAGGCTACTGATTCATGTAAATGAGAGCAAAGCCAGTAGTAAGCTAGTAATTTAGTAGTAGTAGTTTCTTGGCGTTTAAGAATGATAGTGCCGTTTATTTGAGACTGTTATAAGGTTTGTCTGTTAGAACATTTACTGTAGTAATATGAAATGTATTCAGCAAATTTTCTATATCATTACTTTTTAGAATTCGAAAAACTTTTATACAACAGCTTTGTCCGTCCGTCTGTCCGTCCGTCCGTCTGTCTGTTATACAGTTGTATAAGATGATATATGTTGATGATATTGATGATAAGACTATAAAATGACTAGCAGTTAATAAAAAGCTATTAATGAAATTTTTCAATTCAAGAACCGTAAGAGCTAGAGTGTCGCGGTCAACGCCATTCGACTCAGCATATGACATGAAATGACTATGACTTTTGATCTCTGACCAAGGTCTTAAGGTCACGTGGTATCACATGACCTGTGCATATACTTGCACCATTTTTTCAAACTCTATGATTTACGGCAATTCATTGGCGATTCTCGCTTCTTTTTTAATATGACCTCTTGCTCTAGATATAATCATGTTCCGTGGTCACCTGCCTTACAAACATTCAAACATACATTCAAATAACAACCAGACTCGGAACAACTATTTGTGTATCACATACATTTTTGTCCTGTGTGGGGATCAAGCACAACGCTTGACCCAGTGGTATTCAACCACTTTAATCATTAGGTACACCATTCATGCAGTCATGATAGCAATAGCTTCATTTTTAAAACATAATCCTTAAAAACATAGCTGAGATAATGTAGGGTATTATACATATCTACCTGATTCTTTCGTCGATATAACAATAGTATTTTTGGTAAGCGTATTTTATTGTGCAATTAGTATTTTTGCTATGCCGTTAAATACTACCCGTTCTCGAATAGTAATATTGTTTATAATATCTGTATATAATAGGTTTGCTTTATTAATTACGTAGAGGTGTTATTTTAATTACATCAGTGTTATCTATATTGTGTGTGATGTAAGCGCACACAAATTGAGTGGAAATAGTTTCAAATTTAGATTTCAGAATATCGCAAACCGAATTAACACGCGCTTGTAAAATACAATTATGGTTTGCCGTAAGTTAATAACTCGTTTATTATGCATTTCTTTTCTACCCCGACTATATTCAGGATAAATTTATTATATCTAGCTTTTGTACGCGGCTTCACTCGCCTGGAAACTTTTTCTGGATAAAAGATATTCTATGACTTTTTCTGTTCCCCTTACAAAATGTAAGCAAAATTTCGTGATAATGGGTCTAGTATTTTGGGTGGGAAATCGTAATAAACACACAAACTTACATTCGCATTTATAATATCAGTTAGGATAATTATATAGAAATAGGATAGAAAGTATAGTTAGAATATTGTACTGATAGAAAAAAGATTACACATAGGTAGTCCTTTTTCTATACAATAAAGGTAGTAAGCATGCATCGCACGATGGTAAGCGGTTACCGTAGCCAATGATCACTTGCAAAAACCGCATCGCTCGCGCTTTTAAAGAATTGAAGATGGGATGGAAGGAAATCAATGACAGTCACAGTATGCCAGCCTCAGAATCTATTACTGGTTTATACGCAGTTACAGGGTACTCTTACGCTTTTTTCTGTTAGAGAGTGTCAGTTCCTTGAGTTAGTCGGCTCGTTCGTTATCAAATTATTGGCGACGGTGAGCTCACCATATTTTAATTACAAGA
The DNA here is from genome assembly GCA_930367265.1 of Catocala fraxini. Lineage (NCBI taxonomy): Eukaryota > Metazoa > Arthropoda > Insecta > Lepidoptera > Erebidae > Catocala > Catocala fraxini. The sequence goes on from OV884029.1 coordinate 8,560,121, forward strand.
TCGCGATCGGTGTAAATATATAGAACTAGCTGTCCTCCGCGATTTAATATTTATGATTGCTGTTCTGCCCTGTGGTTCGTGGCGTGATATTGTTTATGTTTCTTCTGAATAACGCAGAGTAGCTTCCTAATAGTGAAAGCATTTTTAAAATCTATTTTCATGTTTTTTTAGTTTATTCTTTACAAACATAACTACTAAAATACAAATGTTTTCTCTTTATGATATTAGTGCACATATAGATTTTATATCGTAACATAAAATGTTCAAAATAGTATTCAGATTTAGTCTTAGTGTACTAAATATCAGTACATTTGGTATTCTAAATTGAAATAAAATTCAAACGTGCAATAAATTTCATTCCGTTCACATTTGACGTTTATAGGACTAGATCGGAATTCTATTTCAAACAGATTTTTATTACGAGAATCGGCTTCCAGCCTCATTCTAAGCAATTTTATAATTGTTTTATATATGTAAGTACGGAAACATTTTGAATTTGATCATAACTCGATCGAACAGACATCAAAGAAACATTTATTGATTCAATCAATCTATGTTTCACTGACGTTTGATTGACGTAACCGAGTAAAGGACTGACGTGAAAAGCACCAGCACGATGTTCGAATTTCTATCGACTTGTATAATTAAGCACTTGATACAGCGCTTCTCTGGCTGTTTTGCATGATAATCTGTTTTAGATAATGACCGAATATTAATTATTCTGTATCTAGTTAATTTCTAACCAATATGCAATATATAAAATCAATCCATTATTTTTATATATTACAATTCTTCTTTACGTTGATTTAAGACATAATGTATGTACACTTAGATTGCAAATATATCAATTTTAATTCTAACGTCACTAAAATCATCTTAAACGGCTGGACAGATTTTGATGATAAATTTTTGTGTGTTTGAGTGCCTCCCTGGATAGTTTAGATTTACAATTGGGCCCGGTAGGTGGCAATGTTATCGGTTTTCTTAATCCCATTATGAATCATGTGATGTCGGGTCCGCTAGATCGGTATATACATATTATTGCACTACTTGTGGCATAAGCAGACCGGTTCAGCAATGTTATGGCTAATCAGACCTTAACGAGCCTGGTTGGCGCAAAAATTTGAAACTTATTGTTTAATTATAATATTTTAAGTCCTGTTCGTCTTGGTGGGCTCGACGTTCGCAAAATTTCCGATGTTAGTTTGCCGGCGTTCCTGTCTTCGGTTCATAGCATGGAAGAATTAACCAGGAAAATTTTAGCACCCACACTGGCTAATTCAGAAGTGCTGAGCAAAACTGACGCACTAAAAGCCTGGAAAATGGTTCGTCCGAATTCTGTTATGCTAACCAACCTATTCTTTTAAAGACAATGGGACGGGCCACTTAGCAACTATGTAAAAGTAAAGCTTTTTCCTACATCTTCCAATGATGCTGAGCGTGCTCGGTTGCTGTCTGTGGAGGATGGGAATATAGTATTTGGCCTTAGGCGCCTCCATCGTCCAATATAGGTACTATGTTGACGTTAACATTTTCTTAACTGTAATTCGAATAAAATATGCCGATCCTAGATAAGATAAATTCAAGGTAGGTTAGAAAGAATGAGAGAGCCTTCAGAACTCCGGCCATAATGCAGTAACAGTGTTACGTTTCCACAAGTATACTGTTACAGGATAGGACTTAGCGAGGTCATTAGTACCGTCATCAAATGTAATGGGTAATTAGGCGAGCTACGTAAAAAGCACATTTTGGGACGTTCATCAGTTATCCGGTTCGATATCTCTCTGAACAAATGACTCAAGAAGTCATTTATTATCTGAACTTTCTTTATACATTACTATTTGCTTATAATTTCTTTTTGTAGAATACAGTAAGAATAAATAATATTGAATACTGTATTACGGCAACTAATGTACATATAAATGATCGAACAGGGTGCGACCGAACCAACGCATGGTGCGCTCTTCACACCACACAACCGCAAAGTATCACAGATTCACAGACCGTCATATTATTTTCGGTACAGCACCAATTTCAATGTGCATTGAAAAACTGTTTCACTGGATTACCTTCAATACTTATTGAACATATAACTTTGAAAAGTTAGAAGTGCGTGTCGTGAGATCGAACGCAAGACCTCTGCTTAGCTGAACCATAGAACTGCTTTTTCTACATGATTACTATCAATGTAGGCATTATCTTTCGTATTACCAACATCTCGTCTTTCTTCTTATATTAAGATAAGACAATAAAGATAAAAGAGACGACAGATAAATTACTCTGAAAGATGATTAAATTCAGGACCCACACATAGCAGTCAGGAATAACTAAGCCATTTAAATTTAACGGACCAAGCATTGAATAATTCTTCTTCTCTCTTAGCCTTTATTATTCCCAAGTCACTTGGGGTCGGCTTTTCTGGTCTAACCGGATTTGACTGGATATCAGTTTTTACACGGAGCGGCTGCCAACTGACCTTTGCAACCCGAAGGCTAACGATACCCTAAGGCTAGCCTTGTCTAGACCAGTGTCAGGATATTAGAGGGTACTGACTTTCCCAATAACGACTGCCATATATGTTTATGGCAGCCGGGACCAACGGCTTAACGTGCTCTCCGAGGCACGGAGCAGGCGATAATTGTCAATCAATACGCACATAATTTCGAAAAGTCATATAACTTCCGAAAGTCAGAGGTGCGCGACGTGGGTTCGAACCCGAGACCTTCTGCATTGCAGTCTATTGGTCTCCCCACTGAGCTATCGCTGCTCTTCATTTGCATTGAATAATTAAACTACATAAAAATTCACACTTCCACACTCGTTTTACTTTTCAGAATAACATATAATATTTTATCTTTTACACACTCACAAAATCTAAAATACTTTATTGGAAAAAGTGCTGCAGAAATATATAACTATTATTTTAAATATTTTATATTACATGAATCTGGCATGCCTTGTTGTTAAATTAAACTGCGCTGCAGCTGTGTTCGGGTGGATTGAGCTCCGTGCATGAAAACTATTTTTTAATATTTAATGTCAAAATTTTATTGTGTGTGCGTATAGAAGGCTTCATTCGATAAATAGAAACGACTTTAAACATCAGTAAGTTTCAAAACTATGTTACAATATAGCAAAATTGAAATCGTTCTTTTGTATAAGCATTGAGTTATTATTTCGTAACGAAAGTAAATTTAGCATTGAAGCTTGTCACTAATTACTATTATATAGCATAGTGGTTTACTCGGTTGCCTCGCGCTGAGTGTTGGGTTCGATTCCCACCGAAAAAAAGCGTAATCCACAAATATGCAATTGTTCTGTGACAGGGTATTCTTTGTGTCTGTTGTTTAAATGATATATTCTAAATGTAAAAGTAAAAAAAAAGTTCAGCCGCTTGAATACACTGCTTATTATACATATTATGTAGCCTGCTGTTTTATAATAGCAGGCTACATAATATATACATATACATTATATATATACATATATATATACATACACTAGCTGATGCCATAATAAATTGAGCAGAAAATTTGATAATTTCAGAAAATTAACGACTATTTTAACCTCGCGTGTTTGACAGTTCGTCTTAGACACGACAACGTCTATCGCATCAGCTAGTGTATGTGTGTGTAAGATATATATATATATATATATATATATATATATATATACATACACTATCTAATGGAATTTCCTCAACTTTTTTCTGTAAGAACCTTCTACAAAGTATAAGAAAACTTAAAAAAATATGTATGTAATCGGTAAAGTCGTGCTCAAGTTATGGTGTGACCAAGGGAAACAGGGATTCATTTTTATATATACATATATAAATAGTCTAACGCGTATATTATCTTCAAAGGAGTAGGCAGAAGTAGTACCACCTTAGCTAGCAAAATGTAGGCAAAATAATACATTATACACCCACATTTTGCTAACTGTGAGTTTAAAAGAAGTCAAGCCAATTATGGTTTCCTGGGTATCGAGGAAGAAATCTAGACCTCATACAAAGCAGTTGCATTCAATACTGGTACGCCGTGTAGCTTGTTGTTATAGTTGAGGCTATTAAACCCAATATTACTGCAACCGTAGAATATTAATATTAAATATGATGTCCTAATTATAACTGTTAGCTGCGCCCGACTAACTTTCCTTTACATTCATGTAACTCTGTTCCCAGTTAGGTAGTTGGAACTTTGTTAAAGTTAGTGTGGTAACTGTAGTTTTCACTAGGAATTGGTTGAAAACTGCACTGGTACTTTATCATTTTTGGTCTATGGTGTATATTTTCGTTTGACAAAGTGACACTGCTTGATTATTTAAAATGATGGGCAATTTGGGACAGCTTTATGTGAAGTAATTAATCCGTTGTTTAAATTTGATGACTGGCTGCCGCTGTATTGTACGTGATATCCTCGCCAATCACAACAATATGTTGCGAGTTTGAGTGTGTCTAGGCAGTCCCTTTTTTATTCACCCACTATGTATAAGGGTGGATAAATAAAAACAAAAACGAATTGTTACTGATCTTATACAAACACAAAAGGCAGAGCCACACTATCGGACCGTTGGTTATGCAGAAAAGAGAATAAGTAAAAAACCAGCGAATTTAAAAAGTAATATAATTATAAACGAAAGATATCTATATATTGACGTATTGTGTTATTTCAGATTTCTGGTATATTTCACTACACAATTTATATTTTACGACCACAAATAGATTTTCTATAAATCATATATCTCGCTCAAAGCTCGCAAAATAAATGTCAGTGTCAGTGCATGATAGATTTTATTTTAATGATGTTTAAAAAGCGGCCACAAAACCGTAACTAAATATTTTACGTTTTTAAAATAATTTTTGCTCTCATACTTTTGTTTCTATAAAAATACATATTTCAGTCAACAAAAGCAAAGATTTATATATTAATATTATGCACCAAATCTTTTTCAATAGATCATGCAGAGCCAAATATTTACACTCGACTGAACACTTTACTGACACACAAATATTTTCTCCGCTATGTTATAAATAAATGAACTTATTCATGATCTCGTGTTTATTTTATTCACCACAAGGGTCTGTTGTGACGTAGTACCTTTCTTCAATGTTATATTATTGTCTTCAAGTTGTCTTCAAACGCGGAATATTTTCGTTGAGCGGCTTACAATAACAATAGTTTTATATGTTCTGATAGATTATACTGGGCTTTTTGTAGGTATAGTAATCGACATACTTAAGTAACTTAGTACCTATCGAGTCAATTTCTAACACAAATTTACGATTAAAAATTCACCCAGTCTTTACGCATTTATGAATAGTCAATAATAATATCCATTAGTAACGATTACTGTAAAAATATTGAATGATAAAACAGTCTATTTAAATACCATAAATTTTTATTGATTCATATTGTTGTCTCATTTGGAAAAGCATTTTTGGCATATAAACAATTTACGGCACAGCATAATACACTGAGGATATTACGCAGCACAGCATAATACGCAGCTGAATATACTTATGTTGTAGTCCCAGTAGGGAATAGGCCACGACGACTATTCAAGAAATCTAGAAAATTACTAACTTGTCTAAGCTTCTTGAAAAGTCGCCAATCCCTTACTGAATACCCCCGCCTACTCCTGTACCGCAAGTAGGTAGCACATTAGTCTCTGAAAACAAAAGTCATTAGGACCATTGATATATATATATATATATATATATATATATATATATATATATCAATGTCCATTGATATATAATCCTACAGCTTAGCACCTAATTCGGATCGAACATCGAAACTGTAGTACCACTATTAAACATACATACATCATTACAAAAATGTTTTGATCATCCTAAACCCTACCATGAACAGGATGAAAATAATGTATAATGTATTAATAATGACGTCACTTTAAAAAAATCTACGTAACTTCATGGTAGGTATTTTCTTAATATTCCGTCCCATGTTTCGGATAGATATTTTCGTAGTAGGCTTCTGTGCACTTATAACCACCAGTCGCACACTAACCCCTTAACAAAATGGCAAGTCAATGCTTAACCTATATCTTTCGTCTCACATTTTACTATAGCGAGCTAGTTATAACCACGAGATACAATATTTCCTTGACAGGTAACCACTTCGAAGGCTCCGGTGCGTGAAAGACGGCTTATTCATCTAGAAAGTATTGAACGGTAAGCTACAATCATTCTAATAGTTGATTAAATTGTGCCACTGCTTTCAATTCCTTTTTAGAACTAGTAAAGAAATAACTGCAGAACTTGAAAGTAGTTTTCTAGCATCAAGTGCTGAGAAATATTTGTTCTAAGAAATATTACAGTCAACGAATAGCTGTTAGTTGCATGTACTATAAGTTTGGATTTATATTTTCAATTGGTTGTGGGATGAATTCCCAAGTCAAATGTAAGTATATTATTAAGTAGGTATGTGTACAAATAGCGTTAGTCTAAAAACTTTTATATATAATGTTATTGGGTTTTTCTGATTGGGATTTCTTATTAGCAGCATAGGGTGTGCAAATGTGCCCATTAGACGGCGATTGGCTTGCTCTCATATACATATGTAGTACGTGGATTTTGTGGCATCACACCTACATTTCGCGAGCCATGTTTTATGGATCCCATGTAGGTAAGCGAACTTTTCGATATTTACAGAGTACATTTTTAGACTCCCTGCTGGCAATGAAAATTTCTACGTAGAAGTACTCAATGTTTAGATATAATAGAACGGGACCTTACGGTTGCTCATATGTATAATATCACAAGTACGACATTACCAACGAGGCAACAAATAATACAGAGATAAATTCGTAAATAAACACCTTTGAGATTTTTTTGTAATACTCGCGAATATTCGAAGAAGAATATTCTAGAATATTCGAAAAAAATATCTACAAAACTGATTTATACTTTGTATTTACATCTATATTCGTTTTGCACCATCTCGTTTCCCCAACCATCGTCAACATCGAGCCTTGTTCAGAGGTGAGAATATTATATAAAAGGCTTCTCTTTGAATTTCTTCGGCTTCGCTGTCGAGGAAAGCCAATACAATATGTTATAGTTAAGTATGTATATTTTTGTACGGCTATCATACGCATTTTTATGGCCTCGTAAATATTTAATCGAGATACACGTGAGCGTAACGCTGGTATTTTTCATTGAAGCTATGCGGTATTGATATCTATGGGAAAATGATTAATACTTTCCTCGAGAAGGTGAATATGGATGTATATATTAATTGAAATCTTTATAAAAATGTTTGTGAGGCGTGTAAGGCTTTTTCTTAAGATAACGTGTGCTGTTGACAGACTCGGCTTATTAAATACGAATATAGAAAGGCTAATTAATCTAAAATTTGCATGTTATTTTAAAGTGATGTCTTCATGTATGCCTCTTTTTTGTAAGGCTTAAAAGCCACCTTGATATGTTTTAATTGAAGGAATGCGGTTATATGGCCTTAATACTTTTTTTAACGCCAAATAACCGATTCCTTCAATTCATAGATTTTATTATTTATGAAAAACAAATATGGCTGCCGCGCGTCTGCGATATTTTACCAACCGCAGCCACTCCATTAAAGGCTTTTGCAGCTGGTATTTTTATATCTTTTTAATAATTAGTGTAATGTTGTTTCTGATTTCGAGGTTTTTACACAGCGGTAGTAGTTATAGTTATATTTGAGGGTCGCAACGTATTTGTTATAAGTTTTTGTAAAATAATCATATTTGTCAATATCTAGCTGACTACACTACAAAGATCTTTGGATGAAAGAACCCGTAGTTACCAATTATTTAGTATAGTTCTTTCAACTCACGAAGGCGAGCGGGCTTTATTTGTGGTAAACGCGTATATGTATGTGTGCGTGTAAGTGTCGCTCGCAACTGACCGCTCTGTCAAACACGCATACTACCGCACTGTGCATGTACACGTTCAACTACAAATAAAGCCCGCTCGCCTTCGTGAGTTGCAAGAACTGTAATACTAAAATTAGCCAGCTCGACCACAGAGGTACTACCACTACTCCTTTACAGAGCACTGGCTTAAATATAGCAACATAATTACTGCATTTCGCCTGGCAAGTAAACGTTCAGGCGACATATATACTTGTCTCGCCCATTAATTTCCTTTATATATACGCAAGTTATAAGCCTGGTACTGAACACGATCATCTACGCTACGGTTACCGTTCCATGAATGATCAGGCGATAGAAGCGGCAAATATAGAAGTATCTATACTTTTAGAAAACGTGCTCGAACTCAAATTATTACACTATATTGAATAAGTTTAGTTGTGTGTATGTGTGCGTGTGCGTGTGTGTGTGTGTGTGTGTGTGTGTGCGTGTGTGTGTGTGTGTGTGTGTGTGCGTGTGTGTGTGTGTGTGTGTCTCTGTGTGTGTGTGTGTGTGTGTGTGTGTATGCGTGGTGTGTGCGTAATAATTATATTCTCGTCTAATCGTCCCGCGGCGCTGTTATACATATATTCATTAGTGTAGGCATGTACGATTATTTCAATGTTGTACAAAGAGATAATAGTACTTTTACGACATGATTTTAATTGAGATAATGTACAAAGGACAGGCTGGATTATCAGGAATAGCTAGAATCAGAGCTGATATTATTATTATAGTAGCTTTCTTCTCTCTTAGCCTTTATTATTCCCAAGTCACTTGGGGTCGGCTTTTCTAGTCTAACCGGATTTGACTGGATATCAGTTTTTACAAGAAGCGGCTGCCACCTGACCTCCGGAACCCGAAGGCTAACGATACCCTAAGGCTAGACCAGTGTCAGGATATTAGAGGGAACTGACTTTCCCAATAACGACTGCAAAAGATGTTCATGGCAGCCGGGACCGACGGCTTAACGTGCTCTCCGAGGCACGGCGCAGGCGATAATTGTCAATCAATACGCACATAATTTCGAAAAGTCATATAACTTCCGAGAGTCAGAGGTGCGCGACGTGGGTTCGCGAACCCGAGACTCTCTGCATTGCAGTCTGTCGGTCTCCCCACTGAGCTATCGCTGCTATTATAGTAGCTTTATATTATAATAATATCGGCTCTAATTATATACTGGTCAACTGCTTGGCATGGGGTTTTTTCAGTATGAAAAGAAATAAGCCATTATTAATTACGCTAGTTTACTGCAGATTTGACAGTGATGAAAATATAAAATGCAGCATTCTCCATGATAACTGATAATTTAATGCACGTAAGGCTTAAGGTGTCAAAGATCTGTAGGGTGGGATTCAAATTAAAAGCTCAGACATTCAAATGTTCTACTTATTAGGTTTCTTTATAAACAAGTAAGATACAACGTTTATTATAAATGAGAGAAAGATAATGTTAGCCCAAGCTTATGATACTCGTAACATACCGCTTAAAACCACTTTCAACTCGGTTCAACTAATATGGAGGTCAGTGTATACTAAGACACAAAGATGTCTTTGCAAACACACAGACACGGTGTATTTAAAATGCTTCTGTGATATGTAAGATTATATATGTCAATTTTAATAACTTTGTCTTTTGTCGTTGGGATATTGCAATAGACTTATAAAATAAATTAGATGATCATTACCGGATTAATTCCGTGATACTATCAATCTTCTAAAAGCTTCCTTCATATTATTCCATGTCAGGCGGTCTTTATGTAAAATTATTCCTTATATCAACAAAGTTATCCAATCAGTTATTGCTTTCTCTGTTTCGTCTTTTAATTTCTACTACTTCGGTCTAGTAGCATAAGTTTGCATATAGGTATGTATGTTTGCCGTCAAACGTGAGGTTCCGGATTCGTTCCTAGGTTCTGACAAAGTATGATCGGATTGAGTTTTCTTATTATGTAGGACAACATGTTTGGCGAAAAGTGGATGCAATGCACTTCTGCATTGCACACACGAAGGAGGTCCTTCGAAGAAATAATTGTGAATTAAAATGTGAATAATTGTGGCTTCAGATTTTCTGTAGATATGAATCATTTGCTTATTTAGTCTTGGGTCTTGACTACCATTGAAACATTCTTAGAGACTATATAAAATAAATTATAAGCTCCAGTATATTTAGCCGTTACTTATCCATTTCCTTACAGCGTTTATCTTACCATTCACGTAACTTTTTTTAATAAAGTGTTATATATAGAATCTGCAAAGTTATTTAAGTACTCTTTTGTGCTTTGTATTTTGATTACATTTTCTTACTCTACATACAAATTACAATAAAAGACCTACGTCATTTTCGCACAGTTGACTTTTCCGCAGTCAATGTGTAACGTGTATACCTACAGCACATTTGCTGTAAAAAGCTGTGACATAGTCTAGCGACTCTGGGATCTTAGTATATAATACTTTTGTTAGTTTACTGACTGTACATAGCAGCGCATGTAGGTTTCAGAATAAGGCTGCTCAGTAAGCTAGCTGTTCGCCGCGGTTTCACCTACGTTAATGAATACTGCTCCGCTCTCGTTGCTCGCAGCTTGATGTTATACAGCCTATGAAACTTAGAGATAGTTTGGCAATCAACTGATGTAACAAATTTTTCAATAGGTTCATTGCTTTTTAAGTTTATTTATTAAAATCTAAAATATACTTTTTATTTTCTCTTTATCATATTAGTGTAGATGAAGTGAAAAATCTTGTCCCATCTGTATACTTCGTTTTCACTTACATCGTCATGAACACATTAAAACACACTAAAAGCATGATAGTACTTGTTTAAATATAAGTTATCTTAGGGTCCCTAGGGACAAACGCTAGTGTGAAGGGGCCCTTTGTAAGATAATCCGGGGTTTTGGGTTTATATGAAGGCACTGCTATTGGTACTTAGATTCTATTTTGGGGTCATTACTTTGAAGTGTTATTGTTATTACGTCTGCTTGTATATACATATACCAGTAATGAACACCAAATCATGTAGTATTATGTCAGCAGAATATTATACCCGCAGAATTATATTTAGCACCCGGTTCTGAAAGGTGATCAACGGCGTGGCAAAATTAAAGTAATGTCAAGTGATTGAATTGGTTGTTGTCAATAGCAGCTATTGATATGCGGTGTCAAACGCCGTCACCAGTTTTTTTGGTAATCTGCTTTTTTAGAAAACTAGGTGTTAAAGATTAACTCAAAATTAACTTATTAAGTCGCAGAAGGACACGGCCGACCAGACACAATAGGTTTTCAAGTATGTCCGGCGGCATTCTTAGATTTGGCAGATTAATCTGTTGTTTGGATCTCACGATCGACTACAAGCATATAGCCAGTTTATTCCGCAGGACCTGCTAAGAAGTCTTATCTCGTGTATATTTATATACATACATAGCCTTACGTCTTTTTAACGGACGGGCTTAGAGACAGACTACTGAAATCCACTTACTACGATATTGGCAGACCTTTTTTCGAGCAGCCTGTGGGTCAAGTATACGCAGAAGACTTATAATGGCTTACGGGTCTAATAAAACAACGGCTCAATTGATTTCTGAGGATGCCTGGGCTGGGGATTCCATATTATCATGTCTATCTGAAACTTCGAGCCGAATGAAATACCTACACATAAGTTTTATAGGATTTCTTTCTTTCAAAATTACATTACACTGTTCTTAAAACTTCTTAATTAAAGGGTTATAGCTATCGTATCAAGGGCTATAGTATCAAGAGCTTACATACCGAAACTCATCCTGAATTTCGGCACGAAATGTAGGCCAGAAACTTTGGCATTTTTGTTTCATGATAGGCCTACTGTATTCTTGATGCGTCGGGTGAGGGACAGTGCGAATTATCTGCTAGCTGTTATGGTCGATAACTTTAACGGGATTATAGAGAGACACTTGCTTAGTGTCGAAAAGTCAGCCGCCAGGATAGTCTGCAATGTTATGATCCTAGTTCCTGTCATTACCTAATAAAAAGTTAAAATAAACGTTATTTATTATTATTTTTCTTCTTTTTATACAAAGAAGGTAATTAACATACGGCTCCACTTGTGGTAACTGGTTACCGTTGCCTATGATGGTTTAAAATATCTAGTGTCTCGCGCGTTGTTGAACATGTGCAAAAATAGGTATAGGTATTAAAAAGGAAATGAAAGGTAAGAAATTGGAGGCATGTTAGTCTTTGAAAGTCTTACTTACTAGACGTAATGCAGTAAGGTTTACTACTGTTATGATGAATTACTGTAAAAGGGCAAAGTCGAGGCGGATCGGCTTATTTCTGCCATCGGTAAATATATGAGGTAAAGATGATTTTATTAAAGTAATAGATGATTGGAAGATGAATAATTTTTCTTTGTAAAAAGGTAAAGCGTGTTAAACAAACATACCGATTGAATTATGTTAAGCGGTTATCATAACCTATGTACGTATGTAACATCAGTGGCACTTACAAGTTGCCATCTCTGCGGCAAAATGATCTGCGATGCTAATACAAAGGATAGAGCCGAAGAGTATCCCTGCAGAACAGCGCTTCTTTTAGACGCTCATATACCTCTAATAGCAGTGTTTGTTTGTGCGCCAGTTTTTGGGGTGATGGTCTATAAGGACCAAATAGTTACAAAAAACTGTTTTAAACGTAGGCGGGGGTTTAGCACTATGTCGATGGTCCGTCAACAGAATTTGAGAGATTTTCTTGCTTCAAAACGGCATATTGTTCAAATTAGAGCATACCGGCTGATTACGTACCTCCACAAAAGACCGCTGCCAAATAATCTTGCGTTGTCTCTATGATGAGCGATTAGGGTTCCCAGGCTTTTACATAGCGCGTTGCTGTTAGTAGTGGACGAATACATTTCGTTCGCTGCATTAAAAGCGTAGCGACTCGCTCTTTTAAAAGCGGCAACTCGCCGAAAACAGCTCTGATATTACAAGCGTCCACAACCACGGTAACTACTAATCATCAAGTACACCGTATGCTTATTTTCCGATTTATATATAAAAGAAAGAATTAATAAAAACAATTATCACTTCTTAGATAGTCAATATATTATTCATTAATTAACTTTTTATGCATAACTATAATAATAAAAGAGTGACTGGAATTTTGAAATCCAATTCTGTAAATAATCAATACACATATCGCCTTTGTCAACCCATCTTCAGTTATCAATGTAAAGTTCTCCAATTTTAGAAATAGACGAGTGTGTAACCTTTCTAAAACGTATTTGGATATAAGTAACCCAAAGGTAAAGGTAGAGAAAAACTAAAACTAAAAATGTGACATGATTATTGTCTTCGCTTCGCCTGAAAATATGGAGGGACAAGGAAAACATTTTGTACTCGTTTTTTACACGAAATATAAAAAACTGCCGGTGAGTAGCTGCGTTTTATGCGGTTAAAAACTTATTCTAAGATTAAACACATTTTGTATAAAATACACTTTAATTATTTAGTCAGATATCTATAAATAATAAGTCGATACATATCCTAGTAATAATATCAGTATTACTCAATAATAAAGTAAACAAATAAGTATTAAATTTACCTGTTCAGTAGAACATCACGTTACACACCCTGGATACCAAAACTTTATAGTTATAACACAAAACTGTTAAACCAACTATTCAGTACACGCGTACTTAACAAGTCACACACAAATAAATGACAAAACATGTAGTTCTCATAAAACCACAAATTCTTTTACACACAAATATTTGTTTGGATAAAGACACAAGTTGATATTCGCGAATGTGCGACCGCCGCGTATGGTACCGACGCTCGTCTGGATAGCCGCTTGTTTGCGGGAGTTTCTGCGCATGCGTGGCCACCCTCACCGTATAACTATCCTCATGCACAGAACCTACCGTGTCTACATACATTCCGATTTGGACATTATAAATGGACACATTGGACACGGTGGAGCTAGATGAAATACGAGCTTTGTATCTAGCCATCTATGCAAATCAAAATGAACTTTATTTATGAATATGTTAAGTTAATTTTGGTCTAAAGCGTAAGTTTAGAACTAATGTTTCTTTTGTGGTGTGTAACAAAATGCTAAGGACCATCTTTCACACTTAAACGGAATTGTAAAAGTAAAGGAATGGTGTGCTTTTGTCGTTATATTTATAAAATACTGCCTTGTTAGCGAATGGTAAAAAACAGCGATTACGTATAATGCTTTTGTGACTGAAAAGTCACTAAATCGAACTTGAGTTTGACATAAAGTTAGTGTATCGGCCTGAACCCTTAGACGATAATACACTTGTTTCAGCTTGGTATAAAAATTAGGATGACTTTTAAAGCTAAAAAGTTCTTCATAATATTACAAGATTTTTCATATATATTGAATTCTCTATTATTTACTTCTTAGATAAAATTCCTGGTACCGCAGGTGCTTAGTTTTGGCGGACACCTCGCCGAAGTCGAGTCAAGTGTTGACTGCTTTCGAGCAGGTTCGAGAAGGTTCGCCTTGTAAAGGCAAAAAATCAATCTGTGATCCACAAATATGAATCGGAATGTTATATGTCCAGTATTTGTATGTTTATGAAATCCCTCGCGACACAGAGTTATTTCTAATTTAAATATGTTTCAAATAATATCTTACGTTCACTTACAGTTCTACTCATCAGTAGATGGACATGTCGAGAAATTTTAAATTTAATTAATATTATAAAAATATTGAACAATTTGTAATAAAAATAGCCGTGATAAAATCCGTACAGAGAAGACTAATTTCAAAAAATTCTGGGCACGTTACCAGTTGACAGCGATGATGACGAATTCAACAGTGCCTAAACCATTATTGTAAATATTTAGTATTATAATTATTAGTGTTTGTATAATTATGTTATCTTTTTAAATATATTTTTAAATATTTATTAGATTAATTAGTTTTAAAATTAATAATGTAAATCTATTGTAAATGTTATATTACTAATAATGACAAAATCGTAAGTCAACTATGTTAAATATTTTTAATTAACTTATATCTTTATTATTTTTAAGCTAGCTATATATCTATATCTTCGTTCAAGTTGGATGAAATTATTAGCTTAGTTCTATTTTAGTTCTTACCCGCACTCTCTCCATCGCGAATCTAATGGGATATTTTACTCAACATTATTAACAGTTTCTCTACTCTTTTACATTCATTTTTTACATTCATTTATTGTGTATCTAAGAATATACATTTTTATACTTCTATTTACAATACAAAAACGCTTAGTACTATTATAATATTTTGATAATCTCTTTGTTGATGACACTTAAATTCTTCAATAGCTACTAAACAAAAGAAATGCATAAGGTTGATAAACAGAGCAGAGAAAGGTACAGAAATGTTTTATATTTGCTATGTATATATAGATTAGGAGAATTAAGGGCTTTAATAACATTTCCCTGATATATATACCTATTGCAATGCCAGCATCTAAAGTCCTAAAACTTAACTAAATAACTTGAGGATATCATTCGCAATATAAGCGAAGGCCAAAGTTTTTAGGCTTGCCATATCTTGAGAGCGTTTTCACGCGAGTTTTTGTTCCGTAAACGCTTTTGTGTTAGTTTGAGTAGAGTCAACATTTAAGTGGTCACCAGCTTCGCAATATTACTCGCAGCATGTATTGTTAACCACAAATCGTTATGTTGGATCGCAGCATATGTATATATGAAGAAAATAATGCTTGACCTTATTTTCTTTATATACACATATTGTATACCCATACGCTAGGAATGCCTAGGCGACTACTTCTGACTCTGTATTTCAACTGATATTTTTTTAACAGAAATATCGACTATTTTCTATCTCTCGAGAACAGTACTTTTTGTCTGGATGAACTACCGTTCATCCAGACAAAAAGTACTGTTCTCGAGCATACGTTGTCAGGGCTACAGAAAAGGTCATAGGGTACCCCCTATGACCTTTTCTGTAGCCCTGACAACGTATGCCAAATTTAATGATGATTGGTTGCGAGTAACAAACAAATTCAAATTCGTATTTATAATAATGGACTAGTTAAGGGTATTGTATACCTATATTTCGTTAAAAATCTTTGGCCACATTTTTCAGACTCTGTATTTCAACTAATAATTACTTCACAGAAATATTCAATAAGTAAATGTCGAGCCTGGGAATTGAAACTGCGACCACGGGACTGTAAGCGTAAGCACAACAAACAGATAATAAAGAGACACATATACAAACGTTTGGGATTAAGACTCCGTTAAAAGTAGATACCGTTTAGTTTTCAAGAATATCAATATTATGCCAAAGTACAGACACTGCTTTATTTCAGTTCTATAAAAGTATTGTATAGATGAATATATTGCATTATTGCAGCGAAAAATACATATTATATTATTAATTAGCAATAAGAAAAATCTTTTAAAACCAACATTGCTTAAAATTTTTACATATTAGGTACTCATATCAATCAATCATATACAAAAAAATATTTATATATATATAAAAAATATTTTTACGTTGCATTACATTTTATATTGTTCATATATTATATTTTTTATATTAACTCTATTATTTCAGGTAACAACTTCGTTCATGTGAATCATAAAGGTATGTATTACTCAGATAAAAAGTAACTCTTGTGTTAATCCAGGACATATCAATTTTTTTCAAAGATTCTTCCAAATCTGGTTAGCGATTTACGTGTGATTAAGTAAAAAACATCCAAACATCTTTACAGTCTTCACATTTATAATATTATAGTAGGATTGGTATCATACTTATATTTTTTATTAAATAACATAATTTAAATACGTCGGAATGCTTTTAAATATTTACAAATTAGATAAAATAAATCGTAAAGACTGCACTTTAAAACCTGAAAGGCCGTGTGATCGAATAGCTAAAAGTGAGTTCTATTGTTTTTTAATGTACCTTAGTTCATTGATCCTAAATTATATTAATTAAGAAAAGAAAATAACTTCATTTAAAGCCAAATACTATTCTAATAAAGGCATCGACCAAGAGGCATTCAAAGAAAACTATTTATATCATAAAATTTAAACAGTGCGATGTCTGTACATAGGAGATAATTAAGATAAATATGTGAGGGTCTTCATAAGAGCTACAGAATCCAAAATAAATTATTTTTAGCATTTCTGTCTGTATGTTTGTATGTGCATCACGCATAAACTACTTTACTACGAATTGAATACGATTTTCACAGTTATATAGCTGAAAGTCGAACTTAAAATCTAGTGCATGTTTTATTTTAATACGTTGTCTAAGAACCGCTGCCGAATATTAAGAAAGGCAAAAGTAGATAGGTACCTGCTTCTCAATTCTTCGCGTACGAAGTCGCCGGGAAAAGGTAGTTCTTAAATAAATTCTACGTTTCACGCTAAGTTGGCATTAGGGCGTTGCCCGTCTAGTCAAGATCGGTCATAGACCTAATAAAGTGAAAGATTGCTTGAGTAGTTCGATGTCGAAATCATTTTATGAACGGTGCATAAATCTAATAATGTACTCTAGAAAAATGTATATAACAGTACCTTTTCTATTTACGAGATAAACTTTGACCTTGTTTCAAGTTAAAGAATCTTGTTAAGAATGACTTAATGTAATGTACTATCAAATATATCAAAAATTATAATCAAAAAAATAATCTACTACTATCTACTATCAAAAAAATAATCGTGAAAAAGGAGCCAATTTCGGTTCTAACAAACGACGCCGAAGATTTGCTAATAAAGCGTCATATTGGCCAAATTTTTTGCGATGCGCCTTTTGATCTGGGCATAGAGACGATCTGAGCTATTTTTGGCGCTTTAGTACTGCAAAAGTGGGGTATTCATGAAAATCTTGAATTTTACTTATATCTAATGCAAGTTATAATTAATTTTTGAGCAGCGATAGCTCAGTGGGGAGACCAACAGACTGCAATGCAGAGGGTCTCGGGTTCGAGCCCGCGTCGCGCACCTCTGACTTTCGGAAGTTATATGACTTTTCGAAATTATGTGTGTATTGATTGACAATAATCGCCTGCTCCGTGCCTCGGAGAGCACGTTAAGCCGTCGGTCCCGGCTGCCATGAACATCTATGGCAGTCGTTATTGGGAGAGTGTCGACACAAAAGATCCCACTGGGTCGAAATGTCGCCGGTCTGCACTGACTGGCCCCCACATAAGATACATATAATTAATTTGTAATCGTTTGCAATTCAGTGTTTTTATTCACTGACACCAGCTATAATAACTTCGTTTAGCAAGGTTAAATACTCTGGTTTAGCTATTGATCTTACATTAGTATTTTTGCAGCTACAAATTATTGTTGATATGGTGGTTAAGTAAATTTGCTTCACGTGCAAATTAGTGAGCGAAGCAATACTAAGTATTAGTATATATCGCACCCTTAATAAAACAAAGACTTATCTCAGTATTTTGGATTAAACAAATTTGAACTCTATTGCAAAGATTTAACACAAATATAATATTAGAATTTAACATATACAATTAGAGTTCAAATTGCCTTACTTTCAAATTTCGAGTTAAGTCGCTGTTTTATTAAGACTGCGATATGCTTTAGTACATTTTTCTGAGATTTTAGTAACTTTGCTCTACAGATCAAATTATTTAAAATGTTAAACATTCTATAAAATCTAAAAATGATTTAGTTAAGCATGGACTACTTTATTCAACAAATTAATTTTAGATTTGTAGAGCAATTTTAATCATATTAAAAATATACAGTTTAGTATTCTGATATATAATTTTGTTAGGATTAGAGGACTCATTTAGTATTTATAATTAATATTTTGCATGGGAGCTAGTGGCAGTACAGTCTACATAACGGTTTAAGCGTTCAGATTATTAAAACTGTAATAAGTAAATATTTATTGTAATTTCTTTTTTTAACGAGTTTCTTTTAGAATAAACCGTAGGCGTCTCAAAATGTGTTTGTTTAATTGTGAAAATAATGAATATATAAAATAATTTAACCTTCAATGTTTAAATTCCAATTGATAAACTTTGTTATTAGTACTAACTTAAAACAAAGTATAACTATTGGAAATTTAGAACAATCTCACTGCGCAGACTACTCGCACGGGCTACATGCGCAGGCTACTCGTACGGATACCATGCGCAGGCTACTCCCGTGGGCTACATGCGCAGGCTTCTCGCAGGGTCTACTTGCGCAGTCTACTTCCGCGTGCTACATGCACAGGCTACTCCCGCGGTCTACATGCACAGGCAACTTGCACGGGCTATTAGTTACTAGAAACTATGTTAATTTATAGTGTATCGTTATTAGTATTATAAATTCGAAAGTAACTCTGTCTATCTGTCTGTTACCTTTTCACGGCTAAACCACTCAACCGATATGGATGAAATTAGTACAGTGATACTTTAAAACCTGGGGAAGGACATAGGCTACTTTTTATTGATGTAGGTACCACGCGGCCGGAGCCAACACAAATGTTCACAGTCTAAAGTACATATCTACGATTAAAAGTAATTAGGAATTAATATACAACTTTAAATTTACTCTACTATACTGTACTTCTATTCTAGAATTACATTATGGTAAAAAATAAATGCTATTTTACCTTTTTACCTAATTCAGATGTAATCTTTATCGCGTCTAGACACATTTATTATCCAAGATTTACAGGTAAGCTTTATTTAAACGCCTTTAAACTTTGTAATGTTACTTTAAACTAAGGCTAACTGTAAACAATTTACAACTCTCACCTTAAGCCACTTAGTTTTTCCAAGATATTCGTAAATTGTTTAATCAATTACCTGTCTATGGTAATTAAAAGGCCAATTTTATTTTCTTTGTTTTTGAGGGTCTCAGAGCCATTTTGACTATGTCAGTACCATCGGGCTTACAAATACTACACACAACTTAAAGTATCCAAGATTACTGCCTACATAGTTAAGCAGAACCTACTAGTACTTCTACTTAACATCAAATTATCTATTATCTAATTTATAAATAAGTTTATATAAGGCAACTGCTGCGTCTGACATGGGTTCAGACAAGATACTTACAAATACTCCAACATCATTCACGTTAATATTAAAATTAACTTTTAGGTGATCTCTCAGATTATCAGTTTGGATAAATTCTGTTAATAAAAAAAGGCCAGTCTTTGAAACTTAATACTTAAGGTGTTCAGTATAATAATATTAGCCCTGTTTTTAAACTGTTCGACTGCTTGGCACTAGTCTCTTCTAGGTTTGAGAAGAGTAAGGCTATAGGCCACCACGCTGGCCCAGTGCGCGTTACGGGTTTCCTCACAATTACTTTTCTGTCATCGTTAAAACGAGCGATAATCTATATATTAATACGTGAAGCAAAAATGTTGTATTCCTTTTTACAAAAATTGCGCGGACAGAGAAGTATGAAATTTGGCACAGTTGAAGTTTATATGGAGAAGGAGGGGCGAATCCCAATATTTTTATAAAATATGCTTTAGAAATACATTAAATTAATGAAAAAGCACTACACGCACACAACCATGCATTTGACACACGCTGTCGAATCGCGTTCGTAGTATTTCGGCATTGTTCGTCTGACGTCGTACAATTCTTTGTAACTATGGTTACCTATCTACCTACTTACTTACCTTATTTATATGTAATAAAGCAAAAAGATAACAAAGTAGCAATTATGAATTTTGGTCGAATTTTGACCACTAGCCGACCGCTAGTAACTATTTAATATGCATATAACTGCAAGAAGTCAGAGACTTCTGCGTGGCAGTCTGACGGTAGACCAACTAGGCTATTGCTGCGAGTGGTTTATTAAGTTGTAAAGTATATTCGAAGGTATACCTATAGGATAGGTATAGGAAGGAGTTGTATTAGAGCATTGGTTTATTATGTATTCAGCTTGTAGTCGTTTGAGGTTGAGGTGATAATCCACAGTAAATATCCAATGATCATGGTCAGAATATTCCATTAGTGTTTCTGCTGGTTTTTTTTAACCAATATAGGTGCTATGTAACTAGACTAAGAAAGGTATGCTAGGACTGCAATGTTGCGTACAATTGAGATATGGTTAGATAAATCGACTGCAAGCTTGACCTAGTGGTTTTACGTAGCCGTCTCCACTATTCGTGCGATCCATAAATAGTTATACCGAATCTGCGTGTACTTTGTGTCCATTGTTTGAATGTTAGTAAATATCGTCTCGATACAGGATTTATTCCTAGTACGGGCATTGTACCTTCATAGACGCATCTAGCAATCCCCGGGGAAATGGCAGAGGTAATAAACCTGCACAAATCCTCATTTCACCAAGCGTATTAATTGACCGACACATTTCTACTGCTACTACTAATCTTCATTGACCAAATAATCAAATTTTGGACATCATGATCAGTCGCGCAGTAAGAACAAACTTATGATACCAAGGTAGTGATGCAGTCACATGCATGGACCGCGCTCTCACTATCCAAAAACATAAATACAAACAAATGCGGATAGCGCATTGGTAATCGAGATCACCCGATACTATACGCGTCCAAATGCTGTGGGTTCAAAAGCTCGCAACGATAATTATTATATCCGTAAATAATCGTTCTGAGTTTGGCTGTTGTCTGTTCCTTTACTTTACTTATTTATTAAAATATGAAAGGAAAAACAGCTATAAAATAATAACTAAGGATATTAAAATAACGCAAGCCTAATAACAGGTTTTCAAACATAAAAATTAAGATACGTAATAGATATATTTCAAACATATAATTAGTTTACAAATTAGAGTTGCCTTTGACTTTACAAAACTCTTTATTAATACTTACATCCTAATCCTAACTAATACTTTAAATGCAAATGTGAGTTTGTTTGTTTGTCACGCTTTCACACTTTAAATATTCCACCGGAAAAAAAATTGCGTGCAACGTGTATGCAATATTTTTGTCTGCGGTTTCAGTAAGAATAGTAAGTACTGTGCCCAAACGAAACCACCGACAAAAACAAGTACTTAAAACGACTCCTTTCTTCGGAAGGAATATATAGGCAGAGATTACGGATTGCCGCTCACTACGATTCTTACATATATCTCAAAATCCCTCATTACATCCTTCATAAACACTCGTTTATTTTGCGATAATTCTATACAGTCTTTCCCCTTTATATATTCTGAATAAAAATGGGTTGTATTTTACAATAATAAGTCTTGTAACTTTATTTTAAAGAAAAAATTCAAAGGGACATAAGCCACGTTGAATTTTTCTTTAAAATATTGTCTCAGTTGCCACCACATTGCGGTTCATGATCTGTGGGAGTTTCTGAGGTAGTTTGTTACCTTAAAAGTTGTCCTACCTACTGTACAAGTCTGCCTTGTGGCTAGGCGGTGTTATTCATTTGGAATATATACGAGAGTTGTATGTTTGGTAAATGTTTTAAAAGGTGAAGCAAGCTAGTTGGGTTCCTTTTTGGTTTACTTTTGACTCTTGTTTATATATGCCCAGATAGAGACGATTTACATCTTCACACAGCCGGCTAGGAGTTGAGTTTAATATATGTATATAACGGCAGCAGCGATTGCCTATCTTATCTTATGTGGGGGCCAGTCAGTGCAGACCGGCGACACTTCAACCCAGTGGGATCTTTTGTGTCGACACTCTCCCAATAACGACTGACATTGATGTTAATGGCAGCCGGGACCGACGGCTTAATGTGCTCTCCGAAGCACAGAGCAGGCGATAATTGTCAATCAATACGCACATAATTTCGAAAAGTCATATAACTTCCGAAAGTCAGAGGTGCGCGACGTGGGTTCGAACCCGAGACCCACTGCATTGCAGTCTGTTGTTCTCTCCACTGAGCTATCGCTGCTCTAGCGATTGCCTAACGGGCGACTGTTGCACTGCCAGGTAGAGGTCTTGACTTCGATCGAAATGCGCGAATTAATTTCAATTTTTTTTTTTATCGGCGAGCTTTTTATTTGGCTTTCATTAGGACATTTATTTATTAAATTTATCAGAAGGGGTAAGTAGCCATAGACATGTAAGCATATGTATGTTTATTTGTAACCGAAACTTAGTCTAAGTAAGTTGCCCGTAATCATTAGTAATAAAACTAAGTAAATTTAATGCCGTAGCCTTCATAGTAGTAAATATCGGTAAATCATATGCTGTGGTCTAGCGGTCCATGGTTTTGGTTCATTGCCGAGATGTCCGCAATATATTATGAGGTATTTCCCTTACCAAAAAGTATACTTTTATTCGAGAATGTTATAGCGCCTTTACTTACTTATAATCACAACTGTATATGCCTGTATGGGTAGGCAGATGTGTTCATATAAGTGGAAGCCGCTGTTACCAATTAATTGGTAATAGTATAATAATAATGAACCGTCTTGTCTATGACGATGTTGACAATAGGGCCTATGTTTGATTTTATACATTATTTTACACACATGACCAAGTAGCAATCAAAATATATTTATGATTTTGTAAAACTTTATCAAATTTGGTTGTAAAATAAGGAACAAAAAATATTTAAAATTTGGATATAAGAAAAAAGTGGGATCGTAGTGTAGAAGTCTCGCCATCACTTTGGCACATGTGCGGATAGTCGTTACATCGTAGTTTGTATAGTGCATCTATTTCTTGTAATTTGATATTTTTATTCCTAGTAGCAGATATGAAACGCCTGCATCTTATTTATCTTTAAACACATTTCATAAATTCTTGATATCTTGTGAATCGTCTATCCTGTTGCATTCGAATTTATTCGAAGGTTGTTCGTTTGTTGTAATTAATTTGTAGCATGTGTAACTCATTTGTTTCAATGTTACACAAGATCAATTTGTATGCAACGATTCTTTGACGTTCGCCAGCTACAATAGCAATACGTACACCGCACAGTGAAAACGCAGCGTTTCTCATATATCTAAAATTAGTAATAAAGAATATGAGTATTATGTAATAATAACAAAACCAGTCTTGTTTTTAAACTTTCCCATTGCTGGGCCATATGGACCATAGTCTACAATGCGGCACAGTGCAGGTTGATAAGTAAATTAATTTAGATCAGTTAAATAATAATTGTTACTATATCTTGCCAAAATTTGGTGAGAATATTGTATAATAATATCAGTATTTAACTGTCCCACTGCTGGGCACGGGCCTCTTCTCAGTGTGAGAAGGGTGTGAATATAGATGAAAATACTTTGCTGACACGAAGCTATGTATTTATACCATTAATGTTATAAAAATAAAATCTCACTATATATCCATTGTGAAAAGATTACGTGACTGAAACATATAACCATTAACGATTGCATGGTTTATAGGCACTTATCTTTAAGGCTTAACTTCAGTCATTAAAATTGCACATAAAAGTAAATAAAAGCCGTCATACCGTTTGTAATTTGAAGTTGCGGTCTGAGGAAACTTCCTTGGTTAACTGCAAGCATAGCATAGTATATAAGTGGCTTCGATACTGCACCGAGTTCTTAGAGTTCAGTTACCGCATTGAACAAAAATCTATGATTCAGTTACAGTTTAAGTTAAAGCGATACGATCTGCAGACCACCTCTGAAGTGATTATTTAACCAAATATTTTGACGACTGTTTCACGTATACAGTCGTTTATCTTACTTAGATTTTCAAGTATTTGGAGAACTCTTGTAAGTAAAAGACTTAGAACACAAAAATAAGTAGATATAAGCATGTTTTTACGTATTTAGTCGTTTTGTAAAAATTTAATTAAATTAGTTGTTAGTATAATAAATAATAAATATCTTCAATGAAATAAAGGACGGTGACTTCTTATCTTTATTACCTGTCACAATTATCTTTTCCTCTTTAAAAAGGCAACGCTCGCACTAGGAGCACTATCTGTGCTGTATATACTTTTATAAAGAATATATGTATAGACTCGAAACAACTACCTATATATGTATTTAGTTTACATAAATTTAAGATTCCAGTGCGGCTCGCATTCTTAATATTAAACGCATTAATATTGGCGATGTAAATGACATATGAGTAGTAGAGCCTCGCTGATTTCAGTATGAATGGGCCGGCTCAACCGGGGAAGGACTACCCTCTCACAGAATATCCACGTGAAATAGCAGTATTCCTACTGTTGTGTTTCGTTCGGTGCGTGAGAGTACCGGAGGCCCAATCACCCTCTTTCCCCTTTGCGGCTCCTTCTCCTTCCCACTTCCTTTCCTAAAGGGTCGGCAACGCGCAAGTGATGCCTCGTGTTGCAGGCGTCCATAGCCTACGGTGACCACTTACCATCAGGTAGGCCGTATGGTAGCTTGCCAACTAGGAAGTATAAAAAAATACATAATTTTTCACTCTCACTATAACACGACGCTCTAATATGTAGCAATACTTGAGAGTATCACGTCTATTGTCTCTTGACTTACGCTCGCGTAAATAAAGTTTACGTAAATTATCTATTCCAAGAAAATAGTACTTTTTTTGTGGATGAAACGTACCGTATGTCCCATCCGTGTGTTTCTTTATCCTTGACAACGTGTATACGAAATTTCATGATGATCTGTCGAGTAGTAAGGCATGAAAGCGTAACAAACAAATAAACTCAAATTCGCAATTATAATATTAGTAAGATTACAAAGTTTATTTTAATATAATGTCAAAAGCATTTTCGCAATATATTTACATTTTAAAAAACAGCATCCACATATTCAAAAAGCGTAGCATTGTGTAGAATCGAGTATTCCTCTTGGCGCAACGCCAGGGTCAATGACACTTCGTAGCTTCCCCGTAGCAGGCCACCCTCCGGTAATGAAGTTATAACGATATACACGTATAGGTATATTTTGTGATTCGAACGCGTATGGGATATTAAGTTGTTTTTATAATTATTTAAAAGATGTCAGTTATTTTGTTTCGGCTATTTGTTGGTTATTATCAAATATGAGTTTTTAAGTATTCTTTGCAGCTGAATCTTTAACATAACTCCTTTTTTGGAGCATAAACGTAATTTTGTAATTTAAATGAATACGTCATTTTAACGTTAACATTTTCAAGATGTATCATAGATAAAATTCACACTATATCAAAACTATACTTATAATAAACAGTCACAGCATTATTATATTTCAGATTGTGAGAGTTTCTAATTTTTTTTTATGAAATATGATCTGTCTCTTTTGTTAGGACAAACGCTTGAAGTTTTTACATAATCATAACTCGCGATGAATACCATTTTAATGAATATACATATTCTATAAATAACAAGTCCACACGTGGCCTTGAGATTTGCCTGCGTTTCGTTAATTCACATTATCTCTATTCATAATGTTGTATACGACTATTCCGAATATAAGCCGTAGCGCTACGCGCTCTACGTAGATCGTAGATATTTGTAGGGGCTCTACGCCATAGCGTTAACAAAAAGTTGTAAAAGTCGATGTCACGTAAAGTCCTGTCACAACATTGGAGTTTCGTCACAAGTTTTATGAAGCTATCAACGGAATACGATGCGATAAGATATTAGGAAACTTATGGCAATCACTGAGCTACGCCTACCAGCATCTTCTTTTATTACTTTTAATTAGTTACTTTTGTTTATGAGAGTTTACTTCGTTTTAATATTTGCACATAGACATGTAATTACTGCTTCTTCGGTAAATTTGTTCTTGTGGCGGCTTTGATGACTGTGTCTGGGTCTGGGTTATTAGGTTTTCCAGTTAGAAAATTATTAGTGAAAATAGGTATCTACGCCGAGTAGACGGCAATAGCCTTGATATTTGAATTAGTTTGTATTTTTTTTGTAATAATCATTCAATATAATTCATAGTAGTGAAAGCAACAATCATAATTTACAACTTAACTAATATTAACAAAACTAACCACTTATAAATAGAACAAAATGAAGAGTAACAAAATATGGCACTGTAAAAATTAATAAAAAAGGATGGCCGGTTTAGGCAGCGTCGTAAAATTCCTCAGCATCGCTGTCGACCGGGAGTGTGCCCAGAAGACTGGCAGCATTGCCACGCTGAATGGCAATGCTGATTCTTTGAGCCAAAAAAAGTCCAGCTTTCTGGTCACGCGAAGCGTCGATTAGCCGCTTAGATATATCTCTAAAAAGCGCACGAGCGCCCGGACCCCATGAACCCAGCGTCTCTACCCCAAACGGCTCGAAAACGTAATTACCAATTAAATTACTGTATTTACGCCGTTTGAGGTTTTCCGCCGCTACAGCAGCAGCACTGGCACAGCTCACCGTGCTCGGAAGATGTGATGGCGCAAGGGTGTCGACGCATGTGGCATCCCACACCAAAGGCCTACCCATTTTCCAAGGTAACAAAGACATACCATCAGGTCTCTTCCCATCGTCACGTACCAAGCCTATGGGTTCTAATACTGGTTTGTATTATTTGTGAGCCTGATGCGACTGTCATAGTCAAAATCTCTATCTAAGGATAGATAGGATCTAAGTCCCTTATAAATAAATAAGAAAAATATGGAATATATTGCTGCCTGTTCTTCAGGAATATTCAAGTGTATCTCGAGTTATGTATATACTCTATAAAAAAATAGATAAAGCTTATCCACTCTTTACTACTTTGTAGAAAAGCTCCTGACTTGAGTTGATACACTGGTGTCCATAAAAATCTCGGGCTTTGAGTGTTGGCTAAACATCCAAGTATTATTACTCTTATTGGTTATGGATTTTTCGTTTAACGAATTAATTATATGTAGGTATTGTCAGAATTTATTCTGTTAGCTTAACACACCATGATGGGTAGCTCAGTATCACGCAATAAAAAACACATTTAATTCGTAAGACTGGGCTTATAATAAAGACTTATAATAAAATTCTTAGGATTACAATATTATCTAAATAAAAATCGATTGCTGTTCCACGGCGATGTCCTGACTTCGAATCGATCCGGCTCTGAGTGTCTGTGATCAGTCGAGCGTTAACTTCACGACTCTGTAGAAGCACGTCGAACGTTCGTGTAAAAACGTTTATGCCGCACATGCGAATCGTTTCTTGTCCATACTAATGACCAGATGCAACATATGAATAAGTAAATAGACAGAGTTCACGACTACATATAGTACTGACGGTACCGCAGGGCCAAAAAAGAGCTGGTATGTCCAACATCATCGTCATCACAATCAACTCGTGATGTGCAATTTGCTACGAAAAAAGAATTTTGATTACATAGGCCTACAAAGTGTTTTTGGTGCAATTTGTTTCTGTGGTCGATAAGGATGGTAAAGTACAATATATTTATATACGTCATTTTAACTCATCAGCTCTAGTTTACTTACTATTTACAAGCAGCGATAGCTCAGTGGGTAGACCAACAGACTGCAATGCAGAGGTCGCGCACCTCTGACTTTTGGAAGTTATATGACTTTTCGAAATTATGTGCGTATTGATTGACAATTATCGCCTGCTCCGTGCCTCGGAGAGCACGTTAAGCCGTCGGTCCCGGCTGCCATGAACATCTATGAAAGACGTTATTGGGAGAGTGTCGACACAAAAGATCCCACTGGGTCGAAGTGTCGCCGGTCTGCACTGACTGGCCCCCACATATGATACATACATACATACTATTCACAATTTCAATTATTATCTGTCTTTTTCTAAAACAGTCATGCTTACAATAAAACCGATAATATTGATCTTATTATTTAATTATGGCTAGTACGTCCAGATATTGTGTTAACAATCGTATTGAAAATCCACGAAAATCAATTAGGTACAGACGCATTGAAATCAAGATAAAGTGTGGGTGCCTCATAGTGTATGCAACATATTCATTGAACATTTGCGCTAATAGGAGCAAGAGACACGTAAGTCTTTGAAGATTAGAGTGCCTATGATGTGACGTGAACAAAAAATCGCTATGACAAATGTTATTTTTGCATGACCAATATAGTGGACATCAACAAAAACAATCGTCATAAATAGAAATACCCCAATATTTCTTCAAAACATTTACACCAATATATAAAGACCATAGAGAATAGATATTTATTTATTCAATTCAATTCAAATTCAAAATTCAAATTATGCGTTATTCTCCAAGACAATTTCATTCGAGAAAATCACTCATACGACGATTTCTTAATGTTTAATGCCAAAATAAATTGATATTTTTGATAAAATGCCTTTTTTATTTACCTAATGATGCTGGTATAGAAAAAATAAGTAGCATTTTTGATATCACTATATAAGATATAGATAAAATCTAGTCTAAAACCCAGGCACCAAAATGAGTGTAGGCCAGTGTTATTATAATTTTTATGACACTTTGTTATCACTGGTGTATCAAAAGGTGTCTCCCGCACTAGGAATAATTTATATCTCGCAGGGAACTTTGCTAACAATTAAAGAACGGACATAAAAAACACTTAGACTCTGAACAATTTTTGTGGAGCCCGAAATAAATTGTCCCTTGCACCGGGATTGAACCCACAACTTAATGGCAGTGGCCAGGCAACCGCTTACCGCTACGCCACCCGTGGCAGGCATTAAGGTTTATAACAATGAATAAGTGATATGCAATTACTACGAGAAAAGCAATTTGAATATTTGCAATTTATATGATCATGCATCCAAATGTAGATTCATTCGATATTACTAATCGAATCATAATCGAATATTCAAATCACAAAACTAATTCGAATTTTAATTGACAGTCGTCCTACGCTTCTATTAACCTCGCCTAATTACTGAAATAACACAGAATGCTACCACGACCGTCATCTCATTTTCACATTGTGCGATTACAATGGCGGCACGCACAACAATAGCTATTTATAATGTTGATATTGAGCGCCAGAAAACAATGTCATCAGTAATAAACTACGGCTACATTTGAAACGGTAAACAAGTATAAAGAGGCTTAACTAGACAATGTTGTTTATTTGCCGAAATGTTAAAGGCAAAAGATTATAATTAGTATTATTATTATAGTAGTTGTATACTAAAATTGTCCACGTTTTATTGGACTTTTGGAAGTTTTCAAGTATACAAAATGTTGAGCTATTTTGATGATGACTTTTAATGTGTATAGTGTAGTTTTTACTTTACTGTGTCCTTATTTACTTATTGTTTGATAAATGCTGGGTATTATTTATAGGTTTAATTATTTTTATAATTAAGTGTTTCTGTTGTCTACATCTGTAAATATATTAAGGTCCCAAATTCCACTTCCGGACGAAAAAAGGTATTTATACCTAAAATTATGCAAATGTCCATAACATTACATGGATAAAAATTAATAAGCTGATATTTATACAAAGACGGCTCTCCTACTATAGGTATTAATCTATCGAGTCGCATTTTTTTTTATATATTTAATGTAGTGAGTGGTTGACTTCAGCGCCCTCTGTTATTAATGCCATTCTAAAAATGTAACGACCTTTTACCTTTGTATTAGTAGAAATGTAATCAAATAACATCAAAAAGGTTGGATATTTTAGCGTCTATTTTAGAAACCTTTTGCCACATAATCAAAACAAAATTTCGTGCTAACAAAGTTACAATTACTTAAGCGCTTAGTGCGTTAAAATGTTTTAACAGCAAAGAGCTCCAATACTCGATGTTATTCGAGAGGGCAGAAAATCGTTGGGAGGAATTTTAAACAGGACAAGACGGCTCTGACCGGGCGCCAATATTTCGGTCCATTAAGCGTTGGACCGTACAGATTAGATGTTTATATGTAGGTAAATCATTAACTGTTTATTTATTTAAATTAGATAAACACTTTTTGGGAACTCATGATATAGGTACATAAATGAATACATTCTAAAAACTGTCTTTCTTAGATATTAGAGGTATATTTCACTTTAGCTATATTTTGATGAGTAGCTTTATAGTGAGCCCACTGCCAGTCAAAAATTCAGAATGTGCTGTGGTTTGGTACTAAGAATTTACAAACAGAAATCCTGATACCACTTTGCCTGTTACCTGATCCGACAATTGCAACCATGACCTCATGTTTGCACGCAAATATAAGCGCAAACTTAAACCACGGGACCAAAGAGACAGTTACAGTTAACATAAAATATTTTATTTAATGAATAAATAAAAGTCACATGTCTTTGTAACAATTAATAATAATAATATATAATAATATCAGCCCTGTATTAAACTGTCCCACTGCTGGGCACGGGCCTCTTCTCCTCACTCTCTCTCTCTCTCTAACAATTACAAAAATAAAATTCGAAATGCTTCTACAATTTTCAAATAATATTATCTTACTGAGCTTTATCAAGAAAAGAAAGGTACCAAATGTAATACGTATCTGCATTTAACAACCAAACACGCTTCAAAACTACTCTAAAGTTATCCATCAAACAAATACTTCAACGAAAAATGCTAATAATAAAAAATATCTATCTCTTCGCTGCATTTGAACGTGGCTTTTACCTGAAATGTGTATTCAGTTAATAGCTATAAAGTATACACAGCTATCTATAGAACACTGGCACTAGCTAATGCACTTTTGTCGAACCCTCGCTTTTAAACTTTTACGCGAATAGAATGAAATATCAGAGGAATATAAAAAGAATTGCGACGTCGCCCACAGTAGAAAAAATACCTGTTTTAACAAAGCGCGTTGCTGCATAGCAAGTTATTATTTTGTTTGGGATTTCGTATAATTCAGCCATGTCCAGAATAAACACAAAATAATCTTTTTATCGTATTATGCCTGCACATGTGATTTATGCAAACAAAGCCGCGGGCAGAAACTACTCTTATATCATCAATACATAGGTATTATGTATACATATATTATGTATATATCCCGGGTCGGGCCAGCAAAAAGTTATTAGGTTTTTCTGTTAAGAAATCTCAATACGAGCCCGGAGTTGGGAAGTTGGAGGTGCTAGACACCCCCATGCCTCGGAAAGAACGTAAAGCCCTGGTCCTGCGCCTGATCTCTCTCCGGTCGTGTCGGATTATCCGTCCCATCGGATCATGAGAGTTAGGGCACAGAGAGTGCACTTGTGTTTGCGCACATACTTGTGCACTATAATATCTCCTGCGCAGATGGCCGCCATGACCGAAATTCGGTCTGGAGGACATTATTATTATATATATTTAAAATTGTAATGGGGTTAATATACAGGTTTTATTTTTATTAACTTGGCTTTCTAATAGCCTGTTTTTCGGCAGAAAATAAACAAATTTATGTATGACAAACATAAATAAACAAATTTATGCCCTTAATTTGTTTATTTATGACAAAAAAAAATAGGGCATATTGTATTTAGGGATTATAATTTTATGGCATGTGATATTATTTGACATCAAAATTCGGGCAAGTTATCATTCGGACAAATGATGATTAAGACAAAATAAATTATGGCACTTTAGATTATGGATAAAAAGTTAGGTAACACAATAGACGGGCACGCCACGATCGTGGCGGTAAGTCCCGTGTTTGAGGAGTGGCTGGAGAGGCGCCATGGCGCCCTCACCTTCCGGCTGACACAGGTAATGACTGGCCACGGTTGTTTTGGCCAGTTCCTGTGTCGTATACGCCGGCAAGAGACGCCCGGTTGTCACCACTGCGGCGACTGCCGCGATGTTGTAGAGGACACGGCGCTGCACACTCTGGCGGTTTGCCCCGCTTGGGCATCGCAGCGCCGTGAGTTGATCGCGGCAGTCGGATTGGTTGCCCTCTCGCTCCCGGCCGTAGTTCAGTCTATGGTCCGGAGTGAGAGGTCGTGGAACGCCGTCGCCTCCTTCTGTGAGGAAGTAATTTCCATCAAGGAGGTGGCGGAGCGGGAGAGGGAGCGTTTGAACCCTCTCCCCAACCGCAGAGCCGGGCGCCGGAGGGCGCGGAACGACCTCCAGCCACCCTGAGGATTGACCTGGGGGTGGCGGGCTTTGTGGGCCTGCCCGCCATCCGTTCAGCACCAGGTCCGAGAGGCGGCGTGCGTGTTCCCACGCGCGCCTCTGTTGTTTCGAGTCCGTCTCCCCTCTAGGGGGGACAGTAGGGAGTGTTAGAAGTGCCTTTGGGTAGATCTTTCGTGTAGTGGCCTGCCGTTTCATACAAAACCTCTCGAAACCTCGGCGGGGTCGCGACCGCATGCGAAAGTGATTCGCGCGGCCCCGTCGATAGTGGTTTTGTCGAGGAACACCGTGGTAGGTATAGTCGGTATTCCGGGAGGTACTTTATCTTTTCAACATCTTTATTTTACCCCGGCGAGTCCGACATAACCCCTCCGCCCGCCCCCGCGGAGGGGTATGCGTCATGCATTCCCCCACGTAAAAAAAAAAAAAAAAAAGGTAACACAATAGAGAACCGATTAAAAGATAGTTTGACCTCTATTTAGTCTTCTCTCTTAGCCTTTATTATTCCCAAGTCACTTGGGGTCGGCTTTTCTGGTCTAACCGGATTTGACTGGATATCAGTTTTTACACGGAGCGGCTGCCACCTGACCTCCGCAACCCGAAGGCTAACGATACCCTAAGGCTAAACCAGTGTCAGGATATTAGAGGGTACTGACTTTCCCAATAACGACTGCCATAGATGTTCATGGCAGCCGGGACCAACGGCTTAACGTGCTCTCCGAGGCACGGAGCAGGCGATAATTGTCAATCAATACGCACATAATTTCGAAAGGTCATATAACTTCCGAAAGTCTGAGGTGCGCGACGTGGGTTCGAACCCGAGACCTTCTGCATTGCAGTCTGTTGGTCTCCCCACTGAGCTATCGACATCTAATTTAAAATATAGATGAGAGCATAACGGTGCATTTGGTTTATTTGTAAAACAAGATGGTAAAAGTATTGTGAGTCAGATCATTGAAATTATGACCTTTACCTAGTCCACAACAGTTTCATAAGTATAGGTACATTTGGAGGATACGCAGATGATGGCTACATAAAATCACGCTGCGATCCTATACCTAGACCAGTAAACATAAATGTCTTATAACGCGTATGTACCCGCGCGGTAAAGCTAGTACGCGCAAAAGTTCAAATAATACACGTGGCTATTACTATTACACTATAATGTTTACACGTGTTCGTCATTAAAATACTCGTTACTGCACTGGATACTGAAACAGTCGTGTAATCTGAACTAAGCTTAATGTGAGAATGAAGTACCTTTGCTGTTACAATTTGTATGCAGTAGTTTCAGTGTTTGAGAGAATTGTATGAATTTTATGAATTAAATACAGTGGTAGACCAATGGTTAAAGCAACTTGCGATCCAGAAATCGTGTCATATCTCTCTTTTTCTCTCTCTCTTCTGCTTATATTTTAGAGGTATCCTAAATAGAATTTCAAAATCATTTTGTCATATCATTGAACCCCTCATATACGCGGATCTACAATAAACACTTATTTAACTTTTTTGACCTTGGTATCATTATATATTATGAAAAGTGGCATGTTTGTTAAAAATAATAAAAGATTCTTTACAAAAGTTAATGAAGATAGTAAATTCTTAAAAAGGGACCCAACTAAACTAAGACATGAGTTGTGTAAAAGTATTCTTCGTTATAGAAATAGCTACATAATATCAATAAAAGTTTATAACCTTATCCCTTAAGTAATAAGAGCGTTTACGGCTACGCAGCACTTCAAATCAAAATTAAAATTTTGGTTACTTGAAAAGTGCTTTTACCCTCTGAATGAATTTTTTGTTTAATCTTTTTTAACTTGTTAAATAGTGATGCTGCTGAAGCTGCTGATCGCCTTCAACTAACCCTGTGTAATCTTTCTACTGTGTGTAGGGCTTTCAGTCTCAATTATACCGGTAATAAGTGTCACGTGTACTAAAAGCGCAGCTACTCGTGTTTTGAACGGGTTACGTAACATTTCGGTGATAGGTACTTCTGGTATTGCAAGTAAGCGTAAAGGAATTCGCACGATGTAGGACGAATCTATAACCAAGTTTGAAACCAGTCTCTGTGCTAACGACGAATTTCTTAACAGAACAATCCGATTACACTATGCTCTACCTAGCAATCGCATTCTGGTCCTCTTTATTGACTGCAAACGTAAATATTAAGTTACGCGACATAGACCCAGAGGATGTATGTATATATATTATACAATGATTACATGAGATTACATGAGTTATTTATGTTGTATTCGCAGTTGTCATGACCACTTATTAGTAGGAATAAGGCTCCTGAGATACAAG
Source organism: Catocala fraxini (assembly GCA_930367265.1). Taxonomy (NCBI): domain Eukaryota; kingdom Metazoa; phylum Arthropoda; class Insecta; order Lepidoptera; family Erebidae; genus Catocala; species Catocala fraxini. The sequence continues at coordinate 8,595,155 of OV884029.1, forward strand.
TATTTGTTTACTTAGTTTAGGAGTCAGCTGTTCAATTTGATTTTCGTAATTGTTTGTACACTTTTTATTTTTTTTGTCTTTGTATTTTTACTTTGTATTATTATAATTGGTCTTGTAAATAAATTTTATTTATTATTAATGTTAATCTTCTATCTTTTAACTTTACTGCGTAAATATGTTCACTGGTAACTCTCTGTGACTTCTTTCATTTCGCTACATAGTGTACTGCATTTCTAATTATGCAAATCAAATGTACTGTGCAACATTGTGTCCAACTTAATTACTTGTGGCCAAATAAATCTGTGGTGAAATGTTATGTTTATTCATACATTTAATGCTTTGTGTTAGCTGTTCATTGAAATTGGACTATTGTTGTGGACTAGACCGTTAGTTCGTGTTTCAACTAAAGTCTTTTGTGGGGCTTGATCACTGTCCCATACACTTATACATTTGTAGCAACACTGCTGACGCTGCAGCAGTATCGCTACAATACATACTTAGCTTCTCGTATGTATGTATATCTCCAAGGGGAAAAGCATAGATATTTTGCATCTTAAATTTACCAGCTGTGAGATTAGGTATTATTATTTTTGGCAGGCCTATTGCTGTGTACCGGTCACAGTGTGAGATTCCGTGCTGCTACAAAGAAATATTTGTCAAGATAAGCCAATACCACTTTAATTGATCTAGAATTTGAACCGATGTCATGCACAGCAGTGGTGTTCACTACCGATACAGTAGCGATAAGAACAAGCATCATTATTGCATGTAAAAGTCTGTCTCACATCGCACTGTCTAAACGTTATTTGCAACACAAAGAAGCTTAGCTATTTCCTGGGTACTACTTCTACAGTACTAAAGTAACCTAACAATGTCCATGAGCGACGACCATTTACAATCAGACGGGCTACTGGCTCGTATTCTATCTCAGACGACAATAGATAAAAATACTAACTGCCGGCCCCCACACAATTTATGAAAAAGCTTTCATTTCTATTCCTCAAAGCGCGTCGATAGATTTAGCTGTAATAAAACTACAAGGCTCTCTATCTATCTATCTTATGTAGGGGCCAGTCAGTGCAGACCGGCGACACTTCGACCCAGTGGGATCTTTTGTGTCGACATTCTCCCAATTACGACTGCCATAGATGTTTATGGCAGCCGGGACCGACGGCTTAACGTGCTCTCTGAGGCACGGAGCAGGCTCCTAAATTAAGCCTTATTTTATTCTAAAATATATCTTAGCTATGACCCAGCTAAAAAATAGAAATATCTGCCAAAGTATCTGTCCGATTTAAATTTATCTTATATTCTTCTTTTACGGACATTTTAAGGTAATCAAACATAGTTTAATACATCGGACGCATACATATATTTACCTGTTCCATTACATTTCAATAAAAATGATACAGCAATGGAGGTTGGGGCATAGTTGCCCCACCACTGCCAATGAGTTTGTGGATTCCATCCTCACGCGCGACGGGTATATACATATATTGCTACGAATCCATATTGCTACAAATCTATATTGCTACGAATTTATATTGTTATAATTTATATTGCTACGAATCTATTCGTATATCATCTGTGAGTCTGGGTATTAGTGTCAGTTGTTTAAAACTTTCGTGAGATTTCTCACTATACAGAAACTATTTGCGTGGGAGTTGTTCATAGCATAAAAGAATAACATTGGGATATTATGTGTTTAAATCAAGAATACAATTCACAAAGTTCAAGCGAAAATGATAACAAAACATAATTTTATATTCAAACATAGAATATTAAATACGTTACGTTACCTAATATTACGTTTATTTTAAATAATTAATTGTACGAACTGTTATAATAATAACAATTAAAATAACCGTACAACTGTAACTTAGTTAATATAACATGAAAATGGCGTGTAAGCAAATTGAAACATAACTTTGAATTTGTAAGACTTCGGGGAATTAAGTAAGAAGTTAATTTTAATACTTGAATATTTGAGTACTCGTATGTATGATCTAAAATTCTGCCTCTATGATCCATTGGTGTGAGCATTTTTGCTGAAAATGTATAATTCTGATTCAATGGATCAGTAGCATAAGTATGACCACTTTTGCAGCCACGATCCAGAGGTCTCGGGTTTATTTTCTGGGTTAAGTAATGTTGTTGCAGTTTGCTGATACGGTTTGGAGCACGGTTGCCTAGAAGATAAGTTATGTCGCGAGCGAATAGTTATTCGCTCGCGACTTGAAGATACCCAGATTATACTCATCGAGAAACACAGACCTAGGTAGCGAGTTCCACCCCTTTGCGGTACGCATTATAAAAGTGGCAAAGCGCTTCGTGCGTAAATGTGGTATATTCACCATGCACCTGTGACGCTGGTCTGATTGTTGTCGATCCGCAAATTATGCAGTTCCTCTGCTAGTTAGTGCTAGTGCTAGTCACAATAAAATACCATTAATTGGATATAAAACTTATTAACTTTAGTGACACTAACATAGAAGACATGATATCATAACAAAATATTCCAAACAACAAAAGGAGCGACATCAAATCTGAACAAAACACAATGTAGTCTAACTAGCTGATGAAAATCTTCAGATAAGAAACATGGAACAACAATAGCTGTCATGAGATACACGTGCGGTAACTTTACGACACTTAAACTTTACAAGAGCTTGGCAGTAAAGTATTGGGAACATGCGCTGGGACTCAACCGCGCGGCGACACGGCGCGGTATCGATTGCAGGCGACGCGCGATGGTCGCTCGCAGGTGTACATAATTTGTACTTTTAACCGTTGGTTTTTATTGCGGGAGCATGTGTGTGCTTTTGCTGTCATCTTAGCACTCAAGTCTTATTAGTGCGGAAGGCAGTGTAAATAGTGTGTGTATGTTAGTATGAATGTCAAATTTGTTATTTTCATAACCATGATTAAATTCCCTTTTTTTTAATATTGTCTAACGTTTACGCAAATGTTACACATTTAAAATAAATCAAACGCGATAAAAGCCGTATAAAGTAGTTTAAATACAATCCTTTTATCTTTTTCATTTTCAATTTAAATGACATCATAAATTTAAGAGGCAGCAGACAAATAATTTTATTTTACTTTAATGAGAGCTAGTTGTAGCAATATATGGCACATGACAAGAAACAGGCAATAAATACACGAATGCTCTTTCAGTAGCGTAACATTTAAAGTTTTGATGTTAGGTTTATTAAATAGTAACAGTTACGTATAGTTAACAGCAAATCGAAGTAAAATAGCGAGCAAAGTTATAAACGTTTTCTGACTTTCGCGATTTGTATACATACTTAATATAATACATATATGTATATAACGGATCTTACTCATGCTTAAGTATTTAAAAGGTTATAAATACCTATTGATTGCATTGTTAGGGCATAGAGGTAACTGTTTAATGTTACCTCTCCCGTCTGGGGAAGTACCTCTACCCTACCACAGCCAGAACAATCGTTATGTGAGCGCCATTGCCTTGTACAGGCGCGAAGTGTCGACGCGGCGGTCAGGGAGACCCAGTGAAACGGCTGTCCACTGGCCGCCCGTAGGCTGAACGGGTTCCCAAACCCAGGGATTACTTAATCTCCGCCCTGAGAGGCTGAACCGCCAGAACATGTAAAGTTCTCAATGCAGTAGTTGTTGCCGGAGGAAGAGACCGGAGTGGACTCGACTACTGTATCGGTAGAGGTCCGGGGGCCCTTCCGGCTGCTGCGTCGGCAAATCGCTCTACCAGTGCCAGGCTCTGGTCAGATGTAGACATGTATTTGTCCCTTGCGCTGATAGTAGAGCGTCTCCTTTATACCCCCTTTTTTAAATATGGCCAAAAATAATAGAAGATTTATTTATTCAGCGGCATCCTCATCCACATTACAGTTGGACTGCAACATAAGAGCACTTTACTCGATCATTAATGCTGTCCATCAAGACATGGAGACAGTGAAGCCAACCTTGTTATTACTCACGGAGACGCACATATCATGCTCGACTGACACATCGTATCTCCTATACCCTGGCTACAAGTTAGAGCACAACTTTGTGCATCGTGCTGGGGTCTGTGTATACGTCCGTGATGATATTTGCTGTCGCCGTCTTAATGGCCTTGAAGAAAGAGACCTGTCGACTTTGTGGGTACGCGTAGATTACAGAGGCCACACCTGTATCTATGCGTGTGTATACAGGTCTCATAGTGGTGACGCAGCCACGACTCGTCCTTTTGAGCACCTGCAATCGTCGCCTGACAAAGCTCTTGAGCAATACCCTTCTGCAGAATTAGTGATCTTAGGAGACTTTAACACCCATCACGTAGAGTGGCTTGGTTCTCGGACCACTGACTTTGCGGGCAGGTCTGCTTATGACTTTGCTCTGGCCTATGGGTTTTCTCAACTGGTACATAGCTACGCTATTTGCTAGTTATATATTATGCTTTCTAATTTTATGCCAATCAAAATTAGGGCAAAAATCATTAGCCTAAATGATATTTATGCCTACTGAAATGCCAAAAATTATGTCAAAGTATTATTATGACAAAAGAAAATATGCCTAACTCGCTATGCCAAATTAAACTAGGACAAAAAAATATTGTCGAAACAAAGGGTTCTCGTAATTGAGATGTTAGAACCAAAATAGACGAGTTAAATATAACATTTATATCATTTTTAAAGTTTTACAGGTTGGTGGTTTAGTAGGCTTTCGGTATTCTATCGTACTTATAGGAACGCTATTCGCTGATGAACTTTTTTTGTATTCTCGAAGCATAAGGGTCTTATTGAAAGTCCATCAGAGACAGCCACCGAATAGGGATGCAAGCGACAAAATGTGTGATTTTAATATGGTGCGTTATATTGATCGATCGTTCGCAGAGTATAGAGAAAACGTGTTTCATGGTGCTTCTACACGACAGAAGTTGCTGTCGTGATCTACATTCGCAAGCTACTAAAAGCATTGTGTTTTGGCCAACAGATTAAGATGCTATTGGCCTCCGATGTATGTTTAAAATTACTTTTCTGTATTCGTTTTATTAAACGACAGGTTCAGCAGATAACGTACACAGATCAACATCTAGTCTAGACTACTACCTACTTTGTCTGAGGGTCTGTGAAATCATGCATGTTATTTATTCTCTATAACAGCTGAACCCATTTGGGTGTGGTTTTCTGTGATATATTAAAGCGACCTTAAGCTTTAGTTCGTTAAATTTAAAATGGTTGACAAATATAAAAGGGCCATTTCGATTTGATAGGACTTTAATACGCATGAATATATATATTTTATTTTTAGGTATTAAAACATAATATGGTTTTACATAGTTATGGCATTTTATGTATCAAATTAAAACTATATAGTAAATATACCTGAATATTGCAACAAAACTAAATGTTGGCTATGTTTGGTTTTCGCCTCATCCTGCCTCCAATGTCTACAAATTAGGCATAGGTCAGTGGGTCACTGTGTAATTACTACTAGGTGAATTAAGTTAGCCTGCCAAATATATCGCACCTAGGGGAGAAAGCTGCAAAGAATGGTAAACTACATCAGTATTTGTGATGTTACAGCATTATTTCTAGGTCTGATTCATTACTTTGTTATATTTTAAGTTGTGACATAATAATAATAATAATAAATTATTTATTGTAACAAAAAGTTATATACATATATATATAAATTGTTGACATCTGTGGCGATTGAACCACCACAAGAGCTGTGCTCTGAAATTAAAAAGAAAAAGACAGGTAAATTATTAGGCAGTCAAATATCCTTTATCAGAAATCATAATTCAAAAATTAGGCAGATAAATATCATCCATCAGAAATCATAAAAATTATAATATATCTTATACCTTAAAATTTTCAGATAAAATTATTTTATCTGTGTCATTAGTCAAGTGTTAGGAAATTTGCGCTTATATTGAAACAATATGGTGGTGAGATAGTAAGATAGATTTGATGTCTGGCTTAAGCACAGGAAATATTTTAAATTTCTCCATTTCTCTCATAGCGTAGAAATAGTGCCGATAGGAGTAGAACAATAAAGTCCCAGGTTTATCAACGCAAAAGACAGAGTTCCCTCTGCAGACAGAAAAAGGCACTATTGTCCCAAATAATAGATTTTAGTACATTTTAAATTTATTTTCTTTGATTTTTTAAGCAGTTACTAACAAACATATTATTTGTGATTCCAGTATATTATTTGTTAAAGGACAAGACAAGAGAGAAGCACGATTAGTAGATAATGTATAGGTATATCAAAAAATTCAAAGCTCTAAAGCCCATTTAAAACATCTTCTTTAAGATTTTATAACAACATAGGAAGTGAGTATACATAAAAAGCAATTAAACGTACGGTTCAAAACACTTGCAATATTTTTAAAATACCGATGAAGATTAAAAAAGAGATTACGCATGCCGGTGTCGCTTGTATACTGCGGAAGGCTTGGACGAGACTGGGTACTTCTAAAAACTGTACTGATAAATACAAAACCAGATGATTTTGCAGCTACCTTTTGCATATATACATATTTATAAACTCATTAAAAACATTCCAAAAAATATAACTATTCTAGACTGGGTGCACACGAGCGGAATCGCAATTATAAAGCGGAGTATACACGGTGCGACTGTCTGCGCGGCGCGGCGTGCGCTATCGATCCGCATCTACTCGCGACCAACGACCGCACACGGATGTAAATAGATACTTACACACTAGCTTTTATAATGGAAACTGTTCAGGCTACAGATATTCTCGGATGTCATATGCAATGTTTAGATCGGGTAGCAATACTTTGCTTTACCTATTTCGTATTGAAGGATTTCATGCTGTTCAGGATCGGTTTATGGCTACGAAATAACCTGGCAATCTAGCTTTTAAATGAGAATATAAAGATTTTACAGGAAAATAAATAAATATCTATATGTTTCCACTTATCTTTGCTTAACACCAATACTTTATGCATACTTTTTCATTGTGGGTTCTAGCTATTGCTAAAGCATTGATTTGTTTTTTATAAAAGAAAATATCATAGCATCGTGCCATAACGGATTTTTATTAAATTAAAAATACCGTAGATTAATTAACATATAGCTAAATCCAAATGAATTTGGACTTCTACCTACTTATGATATCTATAATTCAATCAGTTTTCCAGTTAATAGGTTTATTCATAATAATGCTAGAAGTCTCGTTCCGTGCAATGTTCAATGTCAGACGCTATTAATTTGTTAAAGATCATTATCTTTTATATATCATTTAGTTCATACATAGGTACATTAGTTACCCTATTTTTAAACAAAACTATATGTTTTTAAATGCGTTCTTTGACATTTTACCATCTGCCACCTCCATTTTTCGCGCCTCGTTTTTCGTTGTGTGATCATTGCTCGTCTGCACTCGGTGCGACGCCAAATTCAAACCAGACAGAACAGTGCACTGTTTGTTCATATATAGCGTAGGAGGTAATATGTGCATTGTGCATGCAGCTTTATTTTTATTTCATAATTTGCGCTTTAACATTCTAAGAAGTTTGATTGTGGTAAATTTTCAACACGAAGTTTTATTTTTCTTTTTGGTAAATTGTCGACTCGTAATTTTAATATACATCGCGTAAAAGTTACAATTTTAGTTTTAATTTTCATTATTTTACATTTTAATCGTAAATTATATTTTCATTGTGTTTAATTTTTGATTCGGACATTTCAATTAAAAGCAGCGTTAGTTTAGTGTGTACTTTGTTTGATAGCCACGCATGACTCAGACGATTCAAGTTTGATACCATGGCATACCGATTAATTCAATATACTGGATTGCATATAATAGAGTCTTACTGGTTACAGCATGAATGGGCTAGCTCGATTGGGGAAGTAATACCCTCTCACTGTAACGTAATAAGTGAGAGAATAATCTCTCCTTTAGTCCCTTCCTTCTCCAATCCTTACATTATGTATATATAAATAAATAGTAGTATAAATAAACTGTAAATAGACTACAGGAACTGCTTTCCACCTTACAGCAGACTGTGATTTTGTTTTCCGCCTATGTAGCTTGCATCAGGCAATTGCTGGTCATGTTTAAGGAATCGCTTCAGTTTACGCTTACCATAAGTAGTACGGCAGTATGTACTAGAAATAAATCACAAGAAAAACGATACTCATAAGCTTACTAGACGTAGACAAACAACCTCGAGCCTGATGAAACGATTTAATATGTCTGGACAGGACCAATAAATCCATATAGTAACTAAATATAACATATAGTTCTCAAGTATCAGAAATACTCAAGAGTGTTCATATTATTTTGATGTAACAAAAAAACCCAGATTATAAGAAACATCGGCAAATATTAAGGCATAACCATAACGATAGAACTAAACAATTATGGAGAATATGTGTGACCTAAGTCACAAACATAATTTAACTCATTTTTCATAACCTATTACATCTGAACTAATCCAGGAGTAAAGATTTTAGAAAATGAGTTAAATAAGAATCCTATAAATGGCTTACTTTGTGGTTTTCGTTCCTTTTCTTCTATTTTTGAACTAAGTCAAATCTTACTTAAGCGTTGGCTTCCTCAACAAACATCTTTGTTTAAAAGAATTATGCAATAATATTCTTTTATTTTCTTTTCCTGTATCACAATAGCCTGATCTTAACCAGTTATTGGAAACTCTATAGGTTTTAGTAACAGCTTAGATAAAGATATAGATCCTTTGCGGTTACTAGCTTAACAGATCGTAATCGCAAAGGATCTGCCTGCGACACTCGGGGCCACTAGTGCCAAACCTGCAAAATTGTGTTCAGTCCAACAATCTAACCACATCGTCTTCCTAAAAAGCTTATATCAATGTTCAATATATAATAAATTTGAAAACTAGAACACAGCCTTTAAATATGTTCTAAATATAATTATCTCATAGTAAGAGAGATTTTAAAATCTAGACAGCTGTTTTAATTTATATATTATTCACGATATAACACTCTAATTCTCATAAAGTATCGAACTGATTAAAGTCTTAAAACCTGGATAAACACCTTTTTTAACTGTACTAAATATTATTTACGATGCATCACTCTTTTATTCACAATTTATTACTTATATACAACCCTAATCATGAACATTCTTGTCAATTTCCGTCGTCAATACATAAAATAGCCATCTTGCTACAGTTATTTGCAATAAATCTGTTTTGGTCTAGACATCGGCAGTAAAAGGTTACTGTACAACTTTACTTGAACTTTACAGCACATTTCGCAGATACAGTTCAACTTTCAAACAGTAGCGGGGTATAAAATTTATGGTCGATGTATGAAGTGAATGCGTTGTTCAGCCGCAGGGTTGTGCTAGCCGAGTACTCGGAGACAATCGCCGAATACCGAATACCTGCACTGGTAGTGGTGAGAAGATAAATCAAGGGAGAGCTCGCTTAGTGACTTTTTGTTTTCAGGAAAGGAGACTACTAGGCAACTTTAAATTTCTGGTTGGGTCATTGTACACACGACTAAAGGCTTAATATATCCTAAAGTTTAGGATTTTTTAAATGTTCCTTTTATGAATATAGAGAGGACAATTTAAAAAATACTACACTTACACTAAAGTCTCAATGACAGAATTGCCATTTGCCATTTGAGACTTTTGTACGGTCGGACTTTTGTACCAACGGCAATTTGGATGGACTATGTAATCATTTTACAAATGCGTGGTTTGCCTGACATATTCAAAAAGCACTTTGCTTGCACTGAGTACATACATGTATATTTAATACGTTTTTATAGTTAATTATAGACAAAAATATTTAGGCGGGATAATTAACGGTAATTTGAATCTTTAAGGAGGAAATATACGCTAAGTCACGCGTACACGTTTTGTAAAAACAGATGCATGGCTCTCCATGTCGCACTCAGCACAATTCACATTAACTATTATGCAACTTTCAGAGGTACAACGTTAGAGAATTGCCAGCACACGTTCCTGGGCTGAAACTTATTGTCCAATACTTGGCACTTGAGGACTGTACCGAGCTCAATATTAAATGCAACCTAAGCATTGCAGTCCACCAGTACCTGCGTGATTTTGCGAAAGAAATAATAACGATTGGGGCTTACCGTGGACACTGCTCACTGACACAGAGGCTGCTGGTTCAAAAAAGGAACGCTGTTTCTTAATGGCCATTAATGAGGAACGAGCGACTATACCTATGTTCTTTTTGTAGTGTCCTATTTATTGCTATCGTCTAACATTAACTAGAAGCATTTAAAATAAGACAGTACAAAATTATAGGTAGTTTTATTTTAGACCTATAAGGCATAATTTACTGTGTGGATGACGCAGTGGTTCAAGTGATCGCCTCGCCTTCGCAATTGAACCAAGTGTTGCTGGTTCGATGACGAGAAAATTTATGTGATCAACAGATAGTTATACTGAGTCTGGGTGTTCTTTGTATCCGTTGTTTGAATGTTTGTAAAGAATCCCGAAAGTATTTTTAAATAATAAAATAATAATAAAAACATTAAGGTCCTATAAAGTAGTGGTGAGGTTGCAGATCGATCGAGCCACGAGGTTAGCCAACCTTCTCTCACTCATAATTGAATAGACGCGGCTGGTTAAAAAAACCCTAATGACTATTAACGAACGACCCGCAACATTACAATTTATAATGCACTGTTTATAGATATCTATTTAGATATAAGTATTCAAAAGTCTGTTGTATAAATACAGGTAGTTGATTTTTAGATCTACACGGGCAAAAGCTTTATAATCTATGCAGATTGATCGAGCTACACGGTTGATTAACGTTGTCAATATCTGGCTAATAAATCGATGACCAGTAACAAAAAGTCACTCCCTTCCCTATTTCGGAGAGCATGTAAAGTCCGTAAACTATCACAAATAGTTGTCGATGTTGTACTTTTGTATCTAGTCTTAAACATTCCGACATCTGTTCTAACCTCAGAACATAGTTACCTCTTTGGTTGCGGCGGTTAGATGAGGCCGGTTATCCTGGCAATAGGCGATCCTGGTTAGACTAAAAAGTCGACTGCAATACACTTTAGTATAATTAAGCCAGGATGAATACGCAGAAGAATAAATAGAAATTCAAAAGACAGAAGGCTTTATCCTGGATAATAGCAGACCATCATGTGCGGGTTTTAACGATACAGACTGTTAATCTCAATTTATAGTCAGCAACATTAGTCAAAACACACTTACGAGATTTTGATTGCTTTTATCTTTCCATATTTGCTTTTAGTTTACTTAGTTTACAGAATAATAATTAGGATTATCAAAACGTAAAATACTTTTACAAATTTGTTAAATGTTCAGCTGTTTATTCTGTTGACTCTACATCGATGCAGCGATGCAGACGCGACAGCTGTGCTGCCACAAACATAATATTTCATTTTCATGGTCCGTTGGTGTAGGTACCTATACGGTGTATGGATTTGTAGCGAGCTTCACAGAAGGTATGTATGATATAAATAAGAATTTTGACACTCATGTTTATTATTAATTGCTATTAATACAAGGATATTATAATCACATTGTAATAAATGTGGTACGTATGTATTTTAGACAGTTTTTTTGTGAAAATATTTAGATAATTAAATTATGAAACTGAATTTTATTTATAATACAGTATTAATATATTTATTTTATAGTTAACTATGATACAATACAAACTCTCTTCCACATTCATGATTACATATCTTTCAACAACAATTATATAATATAAAAATATCATTAATCACAGGGCGGTTTTCTAGTAATTTGTTTTAAAATAAAATACAGTGTGCGTTCACGGAACAACTTGCTTATTCCTCTAGCAGTATATCACAGATGTCCCTACGTGCAATGTTTACAACATTTTAAAATGTACTCTCTTCGTGAACAGCGTCTCGTAATAGACCTCTCTTTCTTACACACTCTGGTACACGGCAAGATGAACTGCCAGGAACTGGCATCCCGTATCTCACTTTGAGTGCCTCGAACACTTAGACATCCCACCACCAACAGCTATTTTACACCAACCTGTACACTAATATCGGCCTGAACTTACCCTTAAATCGTACCTGTAGAGTATTCAATAGAGTAACTAAAGCCATACCTGACATTGATATATATCATGATTCAAGAAATAAATTGTATAAAAGAATCATTAAAACCTCTAGCATCGCCAATAGTGATCTTATACATAAATAAATGTTAGTATTAGTCAAAAATAGAATTACTTTTGTATTTTGTTTCGTTTTCTTTTATAAGTATCTATTGTTATTAATTCCTATTTAATATTAATAATTAAGCAGTGTCATGACATATTAATATATAACCGCTGGTATCATTGGTAAATATATCAGAAACTCATTTTATGAGATATACATTACATATTTACTGTTGGCAAATAAAATAAAATAAACCTATAATACTTGGCGAAGTGGCAGTGGCGAGGCACACTTATCATATTAAATAAGATATATATACGAAAGAAAATTGTCGTTTTTGATTTGCTAGATCTAAGATTATATATTTACGTAAGAATCTACAAAAATCAGATCTACTAACTCTTCATACTTATCCATATTTTTACTGCAACACCAACAATTAGGTTACCTATAACACACCACGTCGACGTATGACTCGCTCCAATATTTGTACAATGGACAAACAGTCCAATTTCTTAGTTTGTCATTACCATTTTCGGACGACCCACCCTTTCCCGATAAACTATCGCGACGCCATCACCTCGCCTCGTCATTTCCAACTTCATTTTGTTAATCGCCTTTGAAACAGTGACTATGTGATACTTAGATCTTAAACATGTTTAGTTATTGCGTATTTAATGTCTTGTTGTTTTGTGCTGTCTCTATTTTTGCTTCGAAAATTGTTGAAGGGTGAGTACTCTTTGGTTATTTTTTTGTCATTTTAATTTTTCATGTCTTGGAAAACCAGACGTAATTAAAACCTATTGTGTCTGGCCGCCGATGTGCCACTGCAACTCAATAGATTAAGGCCATCCTTAAATTATTTGTTAAAATATTTAACAAATTCATGTAAATCCCACCTTAGGGTACGTTTATGGTATATTTATTAAAACTTTGTACTTATATTGATTTTTATTTGAGCTTTTATACAGCTAATTTCCGGTGATACATGTCAAAATTTGTGTGATGGCAAACGTGTTAAAGCAATGATATTATTTATAGACTACATATGTTTTATTCAAACTAGTTTCTTTAATTAATAATTGCGCTTGTGTTGATAATTTGAACCAATAAGTAGCTCAATAGATATGGAAAAAGCTTACGTTAAAATGACACTTATATAATTTCATTTTTACAAAATATGCAAGGGATTTCTTTGAACCGATTTGGTTTTGAGAGCAATAATGAGATCCCAATTGGTAGAATTTGAGGCTACACTTTTCATGCGCTAGGAACATAATATCTGTTTTTATTAATGTAGAATATTTGATTTAAATAAAGTTAATTCTGTCTTGTGTTTAGTCTAGAAATTGGATAAAACGTCACATCGAATTTGTTATCACACGCTTTATTGCCAATTATTGTTCATGCAACATAGACTCGAATTTGCAGTGAAGCGTCAGGTAACGACAATAGCATTCAATCTAACAATGCCCAGGCACAGTGTGTTCTGTTAACTGTTTCAGAAATTTATTTTATAAACTTTAGCCTACTATAAAATATTTAAGAATCAGTATACCTAATTAAATTTGAAAGAAGACTGACATTGTCATTTATTAATGTCAACAACATACAAACGCTTAACTACATATTATTGGCAATAAGTTAAACATTTATCTTAAAAACCAGTCACTTGGTTAATTTAACAATGCAATGGTTTAGCGGCATACATAAGTATCTTTCGCATTCTCAGCAAAGAGCCTTCTTTAGACACATTCACTCTATTCCCAAGGGGGCTGTAAGACGCGCCTAAGGTATTCAGCAACGGATGGGTCAGAAGGCTTTGACCTGTCGTAAAACTATAGATATACTTGATCCATACACAGAATCACAGAGACAAAGGAGATGACATATAGTTGCCATGCTTGTCACAAATATGGGCAGTTGGCCGAGAATTATACTCGCACTAATCCAATCGCACAAAACTAGTCAATTTAAATAAAGTATTATTTATTTATTTATTTAATTTTCATGGAAGACCAACAGCATTATCACTATTTTTTACGGTCAATAGTACATTTATTATGAATAGAATGGTGTCTAGTTTTGAAAAACAGCTTTAACAGTCATAACACTGGAAATAAAGTATAATATTATTATATTAATTACTTTAGAACAATAATTAGACTAGTCTCATATGAACACTTGGCCGAGAATTATACTCGCACTAATCCAATCGCACGAAACTCGTCAATTTAAATAAAGTATTACGGTCAATAGTACATTTATTATGAATAGAATGGTGTCTAGTTTTGAAAAACAGCTTTAACAGTCATAACACTGGAAATAAAGTATAATATTATTATATTAATTACTTTAGAACAACAATTAGATTAGTCTCATATGGACACTTGGCCGAGAATTATACTCGCACTAATCCAATCACACGAAACTCGTCAATTTAAATAAAGTATTACGGTCAATAGTACATTTATTATGAATAGAATGCTGTCTAGTTTTGAAAAACAGCTTTAACAGTCATAACACCGGCAATAAAGTATAATATTATTATATTAATTACTTTAGAACAACAATTAGACTAGTCTCATATGAACACTTGGCCGAGAATTATACTCGCACTAATCCAATCGCACGAAACTCGTCAATTTAAATAAAGTATTACGGTCAATAGTACATTTATTATGAATAGAATGGTGTCTAGTTTTGAAAAACAGCTTTAACAGTCATAACACTGGAAATAAAGTATAATATTATTATATTAATTACTTTAGAACAACAATTACATTAGTCTCATATGGACACTTGGCCGAGAATTATACTCGCACTAATCCAATCGCACAAAACTCGTCCATTTAAATAAAGTATTACGGTCAATAGTACATTTATTATGAATAGAATGGTGTCTAGTTTTGAAAAACAGCTTTAACAGTCATAACACTGGAAATAAAGTATAATATTCTATTAATTACTTTAGAACAACAATTAGATTAGTCTCGTTTAGATTAATTCATCTTTCGGCATATAATAAGGATTTTAGCTACACTCATTACCATTCCATTAGGTTGATGTTCATCGATCGGGTTGATCAAACACAAAAACTTGCGTCTGATTCTAAAGAACCTATTAGATTGATTGCGTTGTTAGTAAGAAGGGATTACGCTGGCTTTGAAGATAATTATTTAATGAGTTACTTACTCTAAACTTGACAATTAAAAGCACCGACAGATATCATTAAGGCTATTTAAAAATTAGCTCATTTCAAAAGATAACTATTAATAGCCGACATACTTCGGTAATTGTAATAGCCGACTTGTATACGTAGAAAGATAAAAATCTATTTATGTAATACTTATTTACTAGTAAGTTACACTTCGTTTATTTAAATATTGAAAGAAAAGAAAGAAAGAAAATAATGTTATTCTGGCACACAAAAGGGCACACCCAAAACATGAAGAAATAAAATCAAAATCAAATTAAAATAAAGAAATACAAAATAAAAAACAGTACAATATGTAATAAAGTTAGAAAAATAAAACAATACTAAACACAATAATTTCATTTCGTTTCTGCTCACTGGCAACACCACACCTTCCGCTTAACTTAACGGAAACCATAGATTACCTATATGACGGAAACTGCCTCCCATCAAGTCAAGGCTAGTATTGTCAGTGAGCAGGCGATACAACAATAATCTATTGAATTATATAAATATAAGTTTGTCTTAAGTTTTAAAAGTAATATGAAAATGTGTGTCCCATCAGTGCCAAAATTTGGACATCGCTCAGCGTACGTTGCGATTGTTAAATCGCAAGACTGGTATTCTGCGAAATTCAATTTATATTTTTTTATTGATTATAGTTACACGTGTATGTCTTAAATTGTCCTTCATTTCAACATTCACATCGCACAAATAACCATACCGTCTCGATATGAGTGAGGTAGGAATATATATTCATTAACTATTAAGATGTTCGTGTGATAAGTTATTTAATAAAAACATAAGTAACTTATCACACGAACATCTCAACATAATGTATTTAAATAAGTTTTTAATATCCTGCGAGAGCCCTGGTACCCAAAACTCAAACTCAAGTTAACTCTTACCTTGGGTACCAGTGTTTCAACAAATGTATGCTGTCGCTTGTTTCTAGATCGTAAGTTTTCTCTGTGTTCATACTGTTTGTAACCTTTTTGAGAGAAATAAATTATTATTATTATAACTCAGGGCTAGCCTAGGGTGAGAAATTCGAAGATTTATATATACTCCACGGTGACAAAATGTGTAATTTATTAAATTATAGAGTCCTTTATAAATTCAAATTTAATCTATGAAACTCTTTACAGATCTCAGCCAATCTTACAGAAGACTATCGAGGCTTTATTCAGTGAGCGAGTCTCCATAGTGCACCCTGGTACTTGTAAAGTACTACGTTCTTCAAAACGCCAGACAAAAATGTGCGAAAGGGACACCGGTCTTTCCAACGTGCTTAGCATCGCCAAAGAGCAAGCAATAGCCGCTTGCAAAGAAACATTCCAATACGATAGATGGAATTGCTCCGTCGTCTTCAATAAAAAAGCTAAAAGAAGTATATTCAACAAACTATACAGAGAAACTGCCTTTGTGTATGCGTTAATAGCTGCATCAATAACGCATTCAGTTGCCAAAGCCTGCGCCTCTGGAGACCTATCATCTTGCTCCTGCGTTGGAAACTTAGGCAGAAATTCTTCCTGGAAAGTAGCTGGATGTGGTGACGACTTTAAACATGGAAAAAGAGTCACGAAGAATTTCTTGGACTTTAAACATGCTGGCAATGACCAAATTGCCGAAATATTCAAGCAAGACGTCATTGTTGGAGTGGACTCTATTGGAGAACAGTTGAAAGAAGTTTGCAAATGCCATGGATTTTCTGGCTCTTGTACTACGAAAACTTGTTGGAAACGAATAGGACCTTTCAATTCAGCCATGGGGCTTTTAAAAAAGCATTATCACCATGCAGTAAAGAAGAAAATTTTGAACTACACGACGAAGCGAGCGATCACTCCGAAAATTCGGAATAAATTGCATATGGACAGAAAGAATCTGGTGTATTTGCAGCGAACTCCGAATTTATGTGTTAGTACTAAAGGCAGGACTTGTAAGGATAGACATAATTGTGCTACGCTGTGTTGTGGTCGAGGTTATATGACTAGTAAAAAGGAAGTAAGTTCTAGGTGCAGGTGTAAAATGGTAAATTGCTGTTTCGTGCAGTGCGACACTTGTGTTGAAGAGGTTGATTATTATACTTGTAAGTAAGATGTTATATCTCAATATTGATTAGTAAATGTTAAGTTTAAACTCATACTAAATATTTAACGTATATTCATAAGGCTGTATCAGTTGACTGTACAAAAATCCAAATGTTGTATGCTGGATCCTCATGTGGTGCAATAATTTCTGTGATCCACAAGATAGTTTGGCTTTGGGTGCTTTTTACGGCAGTTATTTTAAAATTTAAGAAGTCCTTCCTTGTCAGTGCGATAAAGAAATTATGAAAAGAGCGGGCGTAGTCTTTCTATAAAATAACTGTAAAGACTGGCGAACTTGATGCAATGTCAGTGCAACATGTACTGTCATTTATTGCTAATCTGTTATTTCTCAATAAAATGAAATTAATATAAATGTAATACGGAGAAATAGATCCAATAATCTATAACATATTTATTTTTGTTAGTATTTATATACTTAGTTGCGGAACACCAAGTAAATAATGATTCATCCGCACCCCTTAACTCACTGATACAAACAGTTAGCTTGAGAATAAATTCAGCTAAATGCAGTAAAGGTTAAATGCCTTTTAATCGACACGAAAACGGATTACTTTAGCCTGTGTTCTTAGACGTACAACCACAGAGTACGGAAGAACCGAAAAACTATCTCACTATATCTATTATATGTATAACTAGTAGCCCGCGGAACCCGCATAAGTCCTGTTCCCGTGTAAATATCGGGTTTCACCCCTTTCACCCCCTTCAGGGTAGAATTTCCAAAAACCCTCTATTAGTGCTAACCTACACTCTCCAAGGAACATACATGCCAAATTTCAGCTTCTTGCGTTCAGTAGTTTCGGCTGTGCGTTGTCTGTCAGTCACTCAGTAACGGAAGAGTTTTATATATATAGATATTACTTGCTCTGTGCATTCAAATGTTTTATATAAAATCTATCTTTAACTGTTATAGTCCTGTCAATCCAATCTCTAATGCATCAAACAATTGAAAGACGGCTTATTAATTTTGGCTTTCTAGAGACTTTACCAGTCATAATAGGTATATAAGTATTTATGGTTGTGAGCCAGTTTTCACGCTTTTGACTGGATACTTAATGTTTTGTATGGATAGGTACTAACTGCAGTATACTTTATTTCTTTCTTTTCCTAAATGAAATAGATAATTTTACTTTTTAACTTCATGAAGTGTTAGACTATGCAGTATTACTAATCCTAATTAGGTAATATTTAAAGACTCATGTATTTGTTTTAAGATAAGATCGTATGTGATATGGAATATGGGAGTGTCGACTGGTGCCGACAAACTGTGATATAAGCTGAGGCTTTAACTTAGATAATGAAGGCACACGTTTTAAAGGAAAAGATTAAATGACTGTTAATACTAATTTTGTATTTCTTTCGTAAGCGTGTGTCAAAAGTTTATACTACTACTATATTTATGCACGATTTCGTAGGCCAATTTGGTATATATATTATAATCTGGTCCAACAAAAATTTACCTAGTCATAGAAGATCCACATTATTAATCCGGTTAGGATGATAGGATTGTGCAGAATGGCCAGTCTAATATTTGAAATACCCAAAACTAACAAGCATACATGTAAAAAGGTTGTCGTTTTATAAAATTCTGTGTTTACCTGTAAGAGTATAAAATACTTACCCTAGTAGAACCTGTGTCTTTTCTATATTATCAATGTTGTATTCGTGTATAGGTACGCCTCATAAACATGTAAATAAATAATGTATGAGTGTTTATAAAGCAAGACATACATGCCACTTTCTCTCTCTGGACAACAAGCATAAGTAAGTGTATATTCTATATGCTTTAATTTGCCATTAAAATTTAATAATGTATACTTTGCACGACATAGAAATCGAACACGGGACAGCTATCACAGCTAATAAGACTGAGAATATCCTCATATATAAATATTTGGTCACAGTAAATACTTACCTTGCTTTAATAATTTAAGTACAGAATAAAACTTAAAATTGGCACTATAACCAAAACATATATTCAAATTGTGTGTTACTACTTTAATCAAATGGTTTCAAAGGTAAAAAATTCAAAAATGACGATATATTGTAATCAGAATTTGCTTGCCCCTTATAATTCAAGGAAGAGCGGACCATATTCAACACGGCACCGAAAGAATAACACATATTATAGGTACCTACACAAAAATGACAAATATAGTTTTACGTACGTAATTCAGTTATTAATTTCGTCGTCGGCTAAGTATGGATTCAAAACAATACCAAAGGGACCTTTTCATTGTTAACAATTATTTTTTGATTTGATAATTATTCTTATACAAGACTTATAGTAAACGTAAAAGCGTCATCTACCGTCTGCATGAGAAACTATTACTGGTACTGCCATCTGTACCACGTTAGTGTAACAATAATTGGAGGTCCTAAGGCACAAAACGGAACAATAACTTCAAAACGGGCTTCGAAACTAATTCATCGAATTGCCGCGAGATGGCAATGCAATATAAATACTAGACCACTGTTAATTTTTGACTACGAAAACTATTTTGTTAACTAATTATATACTTCAATGGAAGTCAATAATATTAATGCAAATAGACACATTAATTGTAAAATAAATTTATTTTTAAATGATTTTAAATACCAACTTTCTACTTTTTCTTCAAACGCTGATACAATTTTAACACTAACATTAACAAGAAATGCCCGCCTATATCGGTTGGCAACAATAACTTACTTATATTTTTTATTATGAAATTCCTGAGATGCACACGTGTCTAATGTGATAATCATAATTCCGCTGCATCGGAATTAAGATGCACAGTCGATAACATCAACTTAATTTGTGTCGATCGCGAAATTTTATATGCGAGAAGCTTGCGGTTATCACAATAAATCAAAAATTAACAGTAAGCATGACTGAGAACAAAGGTTGAGGAGGTATTAAGAGATTTATTATAAGATAACGTCACTTATGAAAATAATTAACTGGTAATGATAAGGTATTGGACTTGCGATCAAGAGTTTGCGGGTTCCAATACGTTGAACATAGCAAACATTTAAGCTTGGCTGGAAGATTTATTAATTTGTAGTTTAAATTGCTAGGAATCTATAGAACAAAACAAAATTAAAGAAAAAGAAACATTACTGTAAGACCGGTCACTAAAGTAGTTCTGGATTCGATTGCTGAATTGGGTAGGTAGGTCCTATTATTGGGTTAGGAAATATTTAGTATAGTAGAAGCAACATGAAATCCGTTAATGTGCCGAGGTGTCGTCCCATATTATGTTTATAAGTTACCGTGCGATCATGCGGTTCAGATTTGGATTCCTGGGGCGTCCCAGCGGCGCGGGCAGGTCAAGTGGTATTGCGATTTTCTATTAGAAATTCACAGTGGCTGTTTAAAATGTGCATGATAGGTAGCTGTGTATGTGTCTCGACGTATGACCAAACATACCTGACGAAATGTGGGTGTAATAATAGCAACCCCAACGTCCCCAACAAGAGTATTAAACAGACGAAAATATTATGTATGTATGTATGTATCTTATGTGGGGGCCAGTCAGTGCAGACCGGCGACACTTCGACCCAGTGGGATCTTTTGTGTCGACACTCTCCCAATAACGACTGCCATAGATGTTCATAGCAGCCGGGACCGACGCGACGGCTTAACGTGCTCTCCGAGGCATGGAGCAGGCGATAATTGTCAATCAATACGCACATAATTTCGAAAAGTCATATAACTTTCGAAAGTCAGAGGTGTGCGACGTGGGTTCGAACCTGAGACCCTCTGCATTGCAGTCTGTTGGTCTCCCCACTGAGCTATCGCTGCTTATAAAGCTAAAATATTATGTACTCACGTAAGGCATTATTTGGCTATTTAATCCTATACCTACTTATAATTTTATTACTGCACGATATTTAAACAACATTTTAGATACGTTTTTCAATTCACTCGTGGTCAGCAGGGCATCATAGCTTAACTATTCTCATACTAAGAAGAGGCATGCGCCTCTTATGAAAGGAATGGTCCTTTCAGAGAAAATGTTTGTAAACAAGGTTAGTAAGTGTAATATTGTTTGAGTAGTCTGTGACGCAGTAGTAGTAAATGTGAACTACTGTGAATGAAGTCTCGGATTCAATACCTGAGACAGGCAAGTGATGAGAATTTATCTGTCATGACAATTGGATTGCACGGATGGCTTAGTGACTCAATATGATAGCCTGCTATTGCCAATGCGATGAGTATTATGGATTTCATCATCACACGGGACTAAACTTCGAGTGATCCATAAATTATTGTGGCGAGGCTGTGTGTTCCTTATATCTGTTATTTGAATATTTATAAAATTTTCTGTCATACTGAATTTATTCCTTTTGGGGTAGATGATTATTTAAAAGGAAAAATATTAATATCAGCACCGAGTATTCCGGCTTGCCCTCTTTTATCTTGGACCTTAAAACATAGGTACCTTCTTTGCCTACCTCTTCAGATAGACAGGTATATCTATGTTATGCATACTACTTACTTTGAGTAGCACCTTGACTTAGCGTCAACACTTCAAAGCTCACACACACACGCACACAAACAACACACAGAGACACAACCATATTCTTGAATATCGTAATATCGATAGTTGGTCACTATCAGTTCGCCGAGTCGTGAGTAAGTTTACACGACACGTACGGCTCGCAACCGCGGGAGCGCGAACAAAATAAATTTCACCTTTATACTGGAGAACATAATATTTGAAATGTCACGTCTCTACACATACAGGCTGTTCCTTTTATTATAATACTAGCTATCCATCAGTAACACTACTTTTTTTGGATAAAGGTGCCCTATGTCCTTAAATGTACTACTGACAAAGTGTGTAGGAAATTTCATGATGATCGATCGAGTGGCTAGGCCGTGAAAGCGTAACAAACAAACAAATTTACATTCGCATTTATAATATTAGGATTAAATTTCTCTTGGCATGAAAACGCGTTTATACTTGATTGCCTGAATTTAGCAACTAACGCAAATTTTGCTTCACTAACATAGTAAACTTTGTAGTTCATAAGTGTTACTTTTTGATCTAAATTAATAAATGAGTTTAGACTTTGACTTGATCTTGCGAGAGATCTTCTGTAGGGTCGAGGTACATCTCCAACCAGCTATTCAAATTCCAGATTGATTTCCGGTAATTTTGTTAACTTATATCCAATAAAGATTTGCGTTCATAAGTGCTACTTTTTGACCTAAATAAATAAATAATACCTTGAGTTGCATCTTCAGTGGGGTGGCTCTAATTAAAGGTGAATTTCGCTCAATGAGCGTACTGCGTTTAAAACCTAAGCATAGTATGTTTTGACTCGTTATCCAGGAATAGTTTAGAAGTAACAGTATATTGGAGAGGTTTCTAAGAAAACTTTATAAGATTTTTTATTAAACCATCCATCGAACCGAGAGTCACGTTTAAGCGTAAAAAAGCCTTTTTGTTTGAGTAGATGCTACTATGTACCATTAAAAAAAATACGTACGTAAATATTACGTTAATATCGTCATTATCTAACTTAGTATTACTACATTAAGTTACTGTGTAGGGACACTGCCGAAGCATACGCTTGTGAACTTGTGCGCATTTATGGGGTATCGTCACGTTGGCTTCTCTTCGGAACTACTTATTTAGGTCGTACTATATTATATATAATATGTAACTATGAATTGGTACCAGAGAATATACATATGTATATGGTATTTACATTTTATCATTAAGTTATATAATTTGGCCATTCGATAACAACACTTCAGATACACTAAGGCTTATGATTGTTTGGATAGGAATGCTAAGTTCCATATCATAGCCCCTAATCAGCTCATGGAAAATCTGAACACATTACGACCTTAATATTTTTGTAAAACATTTAATTTTCATCACTAACCACAGCAATTACGGTACCTAATACGAAAAAGGATCAAAAACTAAACTTTCAGAAGAACTTTTATGACGTCAGCCTCCATTGAAATGTAGAATATCCCATAGAATGTAAAAAGCAGCAAAAATGAATGAACGTTTAAATAAAATAATGTACAATCAACAAATGACTAACACCGGTAAGTATTAAGTCTAAAGATCGTCCGGCGTTATTATTATGACGCCTATAATTGACCCCTAAACCATTAAGGCTGGCCACAAAATTGCGGTTTGTTTTCGATGCCAACTCACATAATTACGATATTAATGAAAAATAAGCTAAAAAACGGCAGCTTGGAGATTTATTTATTTATTGACCCGCAGCGAGATGTGACCCCTACTGTTGGCAACTCGACTGTGACTCATCTAAGTCTCGATGAATTCGTGTGTGGGAACTTTTAGATGCCGATGAAAGAAATATTTAGGATGATTTTGTATGGCATATCTATACGATCTAGTTAAGTTATGAAGCATTCCATTATATTCTTTTTGGTCCTAGAATGTAGGTTTCTATTGTAATTTTACAATGAAAGAAATAGCCATCACTTTCTTGCCAGTATCCTCTCGTTATCAACTCAACTCTAATTAGCTAATAGAATATTATGAACTAAACTAACTTTTGTCCGTGTTTTTGCCTGCGTGTATATTACGGGATTGCATACCGGGATATAATATAAATTCTCTTCAGCACATGACTTATAACGAATACCAGGGTTTAGTCAAGTCTGTTTAATAGTTTTTCCGTGATTGAATAAGAACATTCAAGCATCTTTACAGACTTTCACATTTATTATAGGAAAAGAACGAGTACACTTTGGGCGCCTGTGAAAAATTGTGTGCCACAATACTACTGAACTAAGCACAGGCTTATTTAAATCGTTCTCTGTATCTAAATCAGTATACATATGTATTAAAACTAGTAATCTACACAGTTTCTAGACCCCAGAATAATGTTAAGGCATTTGCATCAGTACTTCTCTCTGAAGGCCTTTTGTATTTTTATACTTATTATAAGAAAATCGTTCAGTAAACGTTTCTATACACTCTTCTCAATTGTTTGGTCAATAATGATTGTATCTAAATATCTAAGTGGAACTTAGATCATTTCTTTGAGTATACATCGACAGGTGAGGCATCAGACTTGCGGTCAGGATGTGAGTTCAAATTCCACCCATTATAATATTTAGCTAACCTATTTGGAAACATACCAAATTAATAATGAAATGGAATACCTAGTAAGCTAATGATGTGTATACAATTCTAGTGATCGTTACGAAAATGTAATGAATGACTTAGGTTCCAATAATGATGGTAGTGTGCGTCACTATTTTAGCCTCAGGGGTCTGGGACTTACCAGAAATATACGTCAGAGGCAAACCTAATTGCGTGCAAGTTTTTCGTTTCCAAATGTTAGGAAATATACAGACTTTCATGTTATGTAATATTTATTTATTTTCTTTTCTTTTATTAGAGGTAAAGCCTTATTACATTGTATAAATAGTGCACTTTTAATTAATATATAATTACTTAACTTAACTTATTATTTTCTTTATCACCTTAAGTGATAAAGAAAATTATCTATAATACTCGCATTTCACTGTGTTTACACTTTTTTAAGGCAAAAATGTCGGCGTCAGAACGGAAAGACTAAAATAAGTAAGTAATCTTATTTTTAACCACGTCAAATAACTAAATAATTTTCATCAATTAATATAGGTAAAATATATATTGCCTTTCCACTGTAGAGCCAAAGGCCATGTAAATCACTAGGTGGTAGCGTAGATGAGAGTTTTCTACAGTCGCATTGTTCGTGCCATCATAATCAGTATCATTTACTACTGACTGCTCAAGGCTTCGCCCGCGTGAAAAAGTGGCTACGATCTTCAACAGTGCCATCTACTGATAATTTCAGAACATTACATTCTTGAACTGCTATCCCATGGAGAGGCTATGTGAGGACAAAAAGCAAATCATATATCTAAAATCGAGAACATTGTCTATCTGTTTGCTAAGTTTCATCCAAAACCGTTCAGGGCTGATTGAGGTACAAACATCCAAATACTTACACAATTTTTTACATTTATAATATTAATAAGATGAATATAAAAATAGTGGAGAGTTCCAAAAGTAGTGGTGATCGTTACCTAGCCGAGACAATGCCAATAAAAATTATGTTATCCGACCAATTACCGACCATTAAACAAAACTCTTTATAGCTTAATGTAATCCCCAGCCGACAATAAATTTAATACGAACCATGTTTTTATTTATGAACTCGAGGAAGTATTATTGTTACTATTAAAAGTTTATTGAATACGAGAACGTATTTTATGAATTATTAATAATGGGCTTTTATGTACTGACGCATTATGACTTTGAGCTTTAAACGTAAATGAGGATTGCGTACGTTATACGCTCGAAGCTAAAGAACATGCAACTATAGGGGATTTAAATAGTTGACGACGTTTTATACACTGTTATAGAATATGTAATAGTATACCCAATGCCTAGCCAGAGCGAAATATAGCTGATTTATACTGTCTGCTAATGATCGCAATAAAACAATCTGCCGCTTAATAAAATCAAAGTTGTCAACCTAGTCGATAGTCATTAAAAGTCTTTATGGATTAGATTTAACTGGACTATAGTAAAAGTGGATACACCTTGTTTGATTATTTAAAGGGTTATAAATGTTCATAATAAATAGCAGTTAATGATTTCGAGACACGCTAATTTGGCCAGCTTTATTGAGCGGTAATGGAAGTAACTATTAGGAACAAGGAAATTAACATTTCTTGATTACTGCCCAGGTTGTCATATTGTTATCGAGGTTTCTGCCAGTGGCACAATAATATTCTTTGCTCAGTAGACTAAATATAGGCTCGCTCGCTCTACGTGTATGTAAAATATAGCTAGTAAAATGTAAATGTTAGAGACTTACCTTCTTAGCCTTTGATAATATGTAAGTATACATCGAATTAAAGAATTAAGAGTCCATGTCATTTGAATATTAAGTTTCAAAGACACTTTCAACATTCTAACTAACCAAGCCTATACACTTCTATCATCACCTGTTCAAAATAAGTTAACCTTCACTTGTTAGTATAGTAAAAACATTTTTCTTTAGTTATAAGTTATAATAATAGTATTATAGCTTATACCGGACCATACCCGGACCATAGGGTCCGGGACCAAGGCAGCTAAAATGCAGTCGAAAGTTCGGGGAAAATAAAAATTCAAATAGATTTAATAGTTTAAAACATAAATTGAGATAAAAGCCGTATAAAATCAATTTTATCACAATTTTGGCTACGAACCCGTACGCCCCTTGACTTTCGCCCCTTTCAAAGAAAGATGGAGCCCCGCTTCGCGGGGCTGCTATTTTTGGGTGGATTTTAAGAAGAAACCTAACAAATACTTACTAGGGGACGAACCTTGAAGGGTGAATGGGCTCGTAACTCAATATTTGAGTGTAAATAAGATGATATTTAATTATGTTTATCTAACATTCTGTTTGATATTTCAACAGCCTGTATCTAAGTTCTGAAGGGAAATCAAATGTCAAGTTAAATTATTAATGTTTGCTTAAACAGATGTGGCTGTCGATATCTTATGAAGACGTAAAATACTTCGCTTTTTGTTTTGTCAATCTGTCTGTTCTGTGGGTTTGGTTAATTAATTATGTTAAATAATACGATATTATGCATATCGCGTTTTACGCACCGGTGGAAAAAGATTGACGACTTTTTGTTTATAAGCGCTGCACTGTGTGAACCGGGATCCGAAGAAATGTTATGTTGAACTATTTTTTAATCTTCCAAGGTAAGAGACTAGACCCTACGACACGAAAGCGATCACAGGGAATCCTGGTGTGGGGTTAGGGATCCTAGGGATTTAATGTATGGACTAATTTGTTTTGGAAAAATAATCATATTTTGTTTTTGTTTTTTGTACCTAAACAATCATACATTATGTGATGGAAACTGGTTACCGTAGTCTATGATCACTTGTAATACTAGAAGTATCAGTACGCAACTGACTTACCGACCTAAAGGAGAAGGAATTAAAGATGGGCAAGAAATGAAGGAGAAGCAGGTATCTGTGTCCGCCGTACCTTTTACTGACTTGGCGAAATGTCGTTTTGTGCCGGTTTCTTGTATAAGATTGGTACAACTTACCTGGGTGAGCCGGTTGAATGGCATACAGAACTAATTATCAACCAATAGTATATAGAACTACTTTTCAAATAACAATTATTAAAAAGTTTATTTTAAAATATTCGAACTTACTGACTGCAGTGAAGGCGTAGTGTTTATTTATTACTAGCAAAGCAACAATTGTTGCACGTTAGACACGTTGCACGGTCAATAATTTGTGTGATCCACAAATATTTTGCATTATTTGTGTTCAATGTGTTATTTGTTTACAAAGATATCTGCTATAGAGAGGTTATCTTTAGTACAGGAGTTTTCTGTTTACGGTATTAAGCATATTAAATCTGAGATTTTGGTGTATGGCACGTTTCAATTCAAAGGCCATCTTTCAAACCATTGTCATTGTGCGCGTATAAGACAGCGCTTTATAGAGTTTCTAGCGCTTGCAATTTCAATGCTATAAGACATGGTGCTAAGTAGGCCCTTTCTACTACCTCTTATAGCATTCATGCCCTAGAAGACAGACCTATAAAAAGTATGTTTTAATGTATATTTGATACACATTTTAGCATAAAATCATCTAGAAGCGTTTAATCAATCTATTCCTTTTAGATATTTATGCAGATATTTAATTATATATCTTTCATTATGTTGTCATATATCGTCTGACCATCATTGAAATTACTAGTACAATGTAATGTGAGCTCATCCATCACCACACTGTGAACCAGACTTGAAGTATAAATAACCGCCTTGTACAAAGTAGGGAGGTTGTTTATCTAGATCAGAATCATCATTAATGCTTATAAATAAACATAAATTATTGACAGTGCGAGTGTTTTAATTGAAATAAATAATGTACTACGACAGTGAGTAGCCATCTGCGCAGGAGATATTATAGCCCAGCTGTGAGCAAACGCAAGTGCACGTTCGATTACTTCGCTATCATAGTCCGAAGAGCAGCGATAGCTCAGTGGGGAGGCCAACGGACTGCAACGCAGAGGGTCTCGAGTTCGAACCCACGTCGCGCACCTCTGACTATCGGAAGTTATTTGACTTTTTAAAATTATGTGCGTATTGATTGACAATTATCGCCTGCTCAGTGCCTCGGAGACGTTAAGCCGTCGGTCCCGGCTGCCATAAACATCTATGGCAGTCGTTATTGGGAGAGTATCGACACAAAAGATCCCACTGGGTCGAAGTTTCACCGGTCTGCACTGACTGGCCCCCACATAAGATAAGATAAGATCATAGTCCGATATGGCGGCAAACTATAAGACAGAAGAGTGATTAGGCAGAAGACCAATGTTCAAGAAATTAAGCAACACCAACAGAAAAACGCAATAATTTTTTGTTGGTAAGACCTGGGATTCCAACGTTGTATCTCCTGCGACCGTAGGCGAAGCCAATCGCCACTATATCAACGAGACAAGTAAATGAATAATAACTAATAACAATATCTGCATAGTAGAAAGATTTGCTAGTTTGCTGTTTGTTTATTTGTATTCAAAAATTCCCCCTTCACCGCAATTCTAAATTTATTTATGCTATCAGTTATTATATTTGAGCAATGGATTTTCCATAGCTCTTATAATATCGGGTTTGCTTACACACTAAACAGTAAATATGATCTACAGAGAAATAAAAGCTTTTATAAAAGAAACTTAGGTAAACGATGTTTGTTTTTAGTTATTAAAACAAACATTCGGAATGTAGTATGGTTCTACATACTTTATTTTTATAGACTTACACTTATTGTCAATAGAAACGATAGCGCTGTTTTGGGATAGCACATATATCTTTCTTTTAGAAATTACTTGCGTATCTAATAAATTTACTACTTGAAATAGGTGAATAATCGTAAAATATGATACAAAGTTTTATTTAAGAAAATAATTTAAGAACATGTCGTTAAAAAAAATTCGTGCTGAACATTTTGGAGCAAATCTTCGTTCAAGTAGGGATAAGATTTATTTAAACATAGTATTTTTTATTATTTATTATAACTCGGTTAAACGATGACTTTAAACAATATGCGAAGTCTTCAACATGCTGCTTGTCTGTTAAAGACATCTTAAAAATGTTTGCGATGATAGGTATATAATGTCTGCTACGCTGTACTGGACCAACGTCTAAGCCTAAGCTTTTTTATACTAAGAAGAAGCCCATGTCCAGCAGCGAAACTGTTTATAAACAAAATAAATTTTATTACTTATTCATTTTTGATAAAGTATATATACATATAAAGATAAAGTATATATATATATATATATATAATACGCGCCGCGCTTTTAACTAGCAGGTTACTTGCTCTATGCTCGTTCCACAAAAAGGCTAAATGACACAAAAAATATATAATTGTAAACTATCTGTCCAAGTTTCTGCCAAAAAAATATTTAAACGTAATTGTTGAAGTGATGAAAAATTAATTTAAAATTATCATGCAGAATTCCTACCGCACCGTGCAGCTACTTAACCACCCAAGTCCGAACCATAATAGTGTCATTTTGAAAGGCTTAATGATTACAAATAATGTACGCATAATTGAGCCCATTTATTGGCAGAGGGCCTTCAAAGCGACAAGCTGCTTAAATACTCCTTTGCAAGAATTAGTAGCCAGAGCTATTATGTACCCGGTGTTTAGGAGAAAATTGACAATAACAGCGCAACTAAACGTAATTATTGCTGTTGCCTCACACATAGATTTCGGTAGTTCAGTTACTTTGGGGAGCAGTCGATCGTAAAATGGTAAAGATTTTAAGTAGAAGGGTAGACGCGAAATAATGTGCTTTCACTTTTTGTCCTTTTTTGAAATAGAACCGTCGTATATACTTTCGTTTTAGTTTTAGGATCTAAGGGTCTTTAAGCCTGGCTGTTGACAATAAAGCGTAGATAATATATTGGTTCAACTTTCAAATCAAATTAAATTATAATATTTACTTTAGTTTTAGTTTAGTTTAGATCCTGCATAACTGGTAAGCTCTTATTCTCAATAATCATATAGTAGCTCTATAAATAATGTCAGCCATGTATTAAACTGTCTCATTGCTGGGCACGGGCCTCTTCTCAGTAAGAAGGGTTAGGCCATAGTCTACCATGATGGCCCAGTGCGGGTTGGCAGATTTCACATATCTTAGAGACCATTATGGAGAAATCTCAGATATGCAGGTTTCCTCACGATGTTTTCCTTCTCCGTTAAAGTGAGCGATAATTAACTATTTAATACGCATGTAACTTTAACGGTCTCTCACTAGGCTTTCACTGCTGTAGCAACAAACCAAAAATATTTATAACAACCTAACAACTATTAAACAACTATTATTATCTGCTTCATGCATCAGTTTCTTAAGCATTACCCAAAGTAAACCTGTCCGTCTAACCGTCGTATGCTTTTCAATACCACCAACAAACAGTCAAGAATCTCTTGACCGTGTTTAAAAATCACAAAAGATTAGTATCATCCTTCACCAAGACGAATGCTACCAATTATACATATAAGGGCTTAACTAAAAAATCCTTACTTACATACCTCAAGTATCGTTTACCTGCGTTCTGAATAGACAGATCTAAATCCCGTCACAATGGTATTAGGATCAATAAATGTACAAGTATTTTGTTTGCGACAAAATTTACAGTTACGCGGTTATTCGTGGGCAGTTGCGCGTGCTATACCCTCGGACAATAGGGATTGCGTCCTAATGTATTTTTGAACGGATAGACATGTTACTTAACCAGGATTTGTGTCACTTTTATCTCAATGTACGTAAAATTATGTAATATTATTTAATATATTCTATAACTTCAACACAATATTCTCAAATTTGTTGTATCAAACGAAAATGCATTTTTAGAACACATGAAAAATCTGTTATGCATGATAAAATACTTAATAAATCCTCGAAGAGGGTGGGTGGTGGTTTTAGGTCTTATGTAACAGAGAGCTAGCCTCTTCTCGAGTACCGGACACATTTCCAGACTCGATGCTGCTTCCAAATCAACCAAATCCCAATAACATTTGCCCGACTCGCGTGTCAAACCCGAAATCACATGCACGTCATCTCCACTTCTTCTGTGCCACGAGGCAGCCACAAACACATCTAAATAAATATCCAGCCACAACATAAATTGGAACTCATTAGCATTTCATACGCTACGAGTATTAAGGGCAGGCCACATATTTTTGATTATTTAATTAAGACGTACCACGGTTGATAGGCGTTGATAATCAGGAATGGTGTTGGACTGGCCCCGGCCCGTTTTTTTAATAATATTTAATCTCTTCATTTCAAAGGCTAGTTTGAGATGTAATTGTGTGTAATTTATGTCCAGGCTAGACTTTAAATCATGTGTAAATGTTGAAGTGTGACTGAGTTACAAATATTATCTGCTTTTATAATACAAGCTGGAATTAAGATTTAGGGGCTGACAAGCTCTAGTGACGAGCCCCTTAGTCAGCTGTGGCAAGAAACGCTGATGGAAGGGTATAGGATAATGATAGGATAGGAGACATTATGTTATTATTAATTATGTTTACATACATTGTCTCATCTGTAAATATTCCCATAGGGGAACGCAGCGGTACATAACATCTGTGCCAGTCATGTTTTAGATACAACGTAAAAGGTAGGGAGAGCCTATTGCTATCCTCCTGACTTCATGTCATTACTAAAAAGTTTTTAACGAAAAACGCAAAAAATATTCAAGCCGAGAAGCAAATCCAGGATTTTACGCTTGATCCCAAGCTATCTTGCAAATGTATGCCTAGGGAGCAACTGCAAGTAGACTATTTTTTAATTTTGACATATTGTTTATAATTGGTAAGACATTGTTAATGGAATCCAAAGCTACATTAAATGAATACGTTGAACACACACACACACTCTATTAACATTGGTATGGTTACTATTAAATGAAATTTATGACACTAACGTCCGATGGGAACACAACAAAAAACTGACAGTACGACTAATATCGATATACCTACTAAATAACGTAACTAACTACCATGATCATATTCTAAAAATAATGCTGAATAAGTTGTTGCCGGATGTGAACAAAATCACTCGATCTTTCTGTGTATTAATGAAGATAATTTTGTTTCACAAAACTTCAATAGATAAATAATCAAAAGCCCATAAAATATTATACCTAGAGTGTGCATTTTATACTAAAATTAATTTCCCTCTGGCAATAAATTTCAATATACCAGTTTGAATGATTAAAATGATATTGATCAAGTAAAATCTTAACAAGCCAAGCCTAAGATGATCTCCATCCGTAATTATAAAATTCCTCGCTGTATTAAAAAGTTAAAGCTAAAAGAATTAAAGATTTTTATAAATGTGGAATTTGCGTTGAAGATTTAAGCTGGATATTTGGGTTTAAAATGGCCGCCCTTAAATCTGTTGAATATCTAAAATTTACTTATTAATTAAGTTAACTTTCTGGATTAAGATACATGTGATCAGTCAGAAGTCGTTTTTGTTACGGCTAAAGAGACAGACAATCATACCTGTTTGTAGTTACTATAGCTTCTGAAGACCGAAGGCACAAAACGCGCGACACCGATTCTTAAAAAAGAGATCGCTAGTGTTGTTCGTCGCATCGGGAAATAATTACCGGTCCGCTGCTCACAGCGCATACACTTCCTTGAGAAACTTGGCAAGTTACACAATACATAATTGTTTGGCTGTAATCTTCTTTCGGCTAGAACTTGACAGCTCCGATGGTGTGGACACGTCTCACAAATGGCTGATGAATAAAATAATATAATTAACGCATATTTTCATCTGAACTTCAAAACGGCAGGCGGAATCAAGGCGGCCAGTTCTTACGCTTCAAAGATCTTCAAAAAAGACACATGAAGAGTTGTAATATTAATCCCCAAACATGGGAGAAAAAGGCCAGGTGCCGGCCTGAATGGAGGCGCTTGGTGAAGGACAAAGTTAATGACATTGAAGAGCAGAGGAAATCTGAACTGGATGCGAAACGTGATGCTCTTAAGGCTAAACCACCAGCAGCCATATTTTATAACTACATCGACGGTGTCCTCACGTGCAGCCAATGTTCGCGCACGTTTACTCATAGGATTGGATATTGTAGCCATAAAAAGGGCACATGCGAGAGCTGATCATCCTTGCTTTTTTGATAATAATCAGTAGCAGTGACCATAGCCGAAATCGGCTGGGAAGTATATACAATACGTCTAAAAGAATTTAAGGTTGGAAAACATTTTGAGCTCTAGCGGCGTCGTACCGGCGGCCGGATACAATAGAGTTTGATTATGTCTGGCATTCGAGCTATTGACAGATTAACATAAACTCCACAACGGATAAAGATAGAGGTAAAAGTAAAAGGTAGACGAGGAGAACTTTCCCATGAAAGACGTAGGGGAAGACTCTGAAAAAAATAATCATAGAACACATATCATACGTTTTATTTAATCAAAAGAACTATATTTAGACTAAATGGATAAAAAATTATGTCTGTACGCCGGCGTCTATACATCAACTTAGAAATCGAGCTCCGTGGCAATATGTCGTGAATCTATTCGATTCCTTTTTTGTGATTTACCGGGTAGATTCACACAACAATTTTCAGAAGAAGTACTCTGTTCGATGGCCGCACGGAACAAATACATACATATGTATGTGTTCTACAAATAATGATTGATTTGTTCGTATATTCTGTCTTTTTCTAAAATATCCATCTCATTGAGTTGATGCAAAATACAATAGCAATTATGTAAATCCAAATGTATTTAGGCACGTACCAATAAGGACTACCCTAACTGCCTTACGAAAGTAAATTGTCAACACTTTGCCAACGGCATTACTTTAAACATTCAAGACAGTAATCGATTTAGCAAATGCAAGTCATACCCGCAGTTACAAATAAGAACAGTCCTTAGATAGTAAAAACGCGTACCATTTGAGATGCTGTTGGTTAAATTCGTCGTTTTCGCGTTATGGTGGCATCTCTTCAATTATGTATTGCCACGTTAATGTATTATTTAACACTTAGCCGGGTTTCGACACATTTCTTGTTGGCTCCCCGTAGAGTGACTACATTTTGGGTCGTGGTTTAAGTTAGAAGACGTGATTATTTTGCGTCCCGTTATTATGATGCTGATTCAAAGAGATTCGATCTTCTATAATGATTGCTTTTTAAAAGACGTGCATGTATGCTATATATTACCCCATAATGTTTTGAAATAGATGTTAAAATCAAAATGTCTTCAACCTCAAAATGTTAACGGTCAAATCGATAATGGATGCGATTGCTGAGCATGCAGTCTCGGCTTGATTCCAGAGTTTCAGATTTTCTGTCAAAAGATTTTCAGTAGCGATACTAAGTCTGGTAATGCCCGAAAGACATTAATAGGCAATATATATCTTCGTGGATATAGCCGTAGTCGATCAATCAATTTAAGAGCCTTGCTCTTGTCGGTGGAGTGGTAGAATGTAATGTAAAAGTTTCCGCTGTATTCTTTCACCTCGGACCACAGACCCTATGGCGATGGATATTTTTTCACGGTGACAACAAGATCGGATTGACAGCAGACGGGTTCAGAACACTGATACAGCAACAGTGTTTGTCAATCAACTAGAGCGTTAACATGCCGCTTTTTGTGTTGCTAAGTTAAGAAATTACGGCACTACCCGCTTTGGGCGTCATTACCTATTTAGTCACAGTAATGCCGTTCTGTTTGAGATTATAGAAATATCAAGTCATAACTTATACATGAACATAATGCGTTGGACGTGTTATAATAAACCCGACTTTTAAAAATGTCTATTGATATATTCGACTTGTAAAAGCGCTAGTGTAGTCAATGCTTGGTTGGTAAATTCATAGATAGAATTGAAATGGGTTTTGTTGAGGGCGCCAGCAACTAGCGCGGATACGTTAATTATCGTTAGGTAAAACAGTGAACAAAACATAGTAAAGAAACCTGCATGATGAGAGTTCACTATAATGTTCTCAAAGATATGTAAAATTTGCTAGTCTGCATTGGGCCAGCATGGTGGAATTTATGCTTTACGCGGTTGGCTCGAGTCGGTTGTTTACATGATGCATACAACCGCGTAAGTGTCTCAACTTTCGTATGTTACCCGCGTTGTGTACAAAAAGGTATGTTTAGTTTTATCGTACATGAGGATCACTTTGTAACCTGTAAATATATTTACCTTGTTAGATTTTGATTTTAAGACGTAGGATATAAACTGATTGTATTTTAAACAGTATTTATGTCCTTAACATGTGCGCATTTACGAGTGTGGCACGATGTAAGTAGTCTTCTTAACTTCATTGATGCAAATAAAGCAGAAATTATGATCTACGTACTTTCGAGAAAATTAAAGGTAAACCTTTAAATATTTACTTCTGCGTACGATACCTATATAAAATTTATATAATATAATATTACGTTTACACGAATTTTAGACATTTGAGTTGTATCAATTAATAATTTTAATATTATTTTAAACGATTTATATTTAAATAATATAAAATTGCGATTAGTTCCGTAAAACTTAGGTTATTTTCAATAAATAAAATTAGTGTAATATATAATATTGTCTTCTATTTACGCGAATATTATTCATTGAAATTAAACTGCTATATACGGATTTTATCGCGTTGTTTATTTGACACTTTATTACAAAATTTTGAAAATTGTTACACTACTACTACTATTAAACTTTACTAATTTTTAAGCTAATTAAATTATTATTAAACTATTTAGATTTAATTTATTTTTACACTTTCCCCGACGTTTCGGTTGCTTTTCAGCAGCCATGGTCACCATGGTCTCCCCGTGTCTTATCAGAGAACATACAATAAAGAATTTCTCTAATTTTTCTGTTCTGTAAGTTTTATGGTAGTCAGGAATATTTAGATCAAGAATAGTATTTGACAATCATACTCTTACTCAATTATATATAATTTAATCATCCATATATAAATCTCTATACTAATAACTAGCAATATTTTTGATATCTTCAACACCTTATCTATAAACATTTTACCCACGACAATTATCTCGCGTTCGCTCCAAGAAGTGTCTCGGCTCGGAACAAATTACACCTTCATATTCCGTTAAAGATCAGCCGTGAAGTTATGCAAATAAATCGTCTATTTAAATATAATCGACTTAAAAGCACCATTTAGTCTTAATCAGAATGCCTTATCAGTAATTTCTAGAAGTTATTAAAACGCAGAACTGCATCCTTTTAGTAATGAGACATTTCGCACTGTATCGACTGTAGGGTCCATTAATTATAATTCCTGCCGTCTATTTTACCCTTAATTAAGTTCTCTCCCATACCATGATACATCTTTTCAATTAACAGTATTAAACAGTGGCATTTATAAAATATCGAACGCTCACTTTCCGTGCATTAATCTCTTGTGGTTTTTATTTTAATTATATTTGTATACGCATTCATTATGTTATATATATATTTCTTAAAAGGTAATGCCGGCGGTCGTGATACTCCCTGAGCAGTAGGTTGATTTAGTATATACATAAGAACGTGAAGATAAACCTTGTACCTTTTAGGCATATTCTGCGCACGGAAGAGTGTGAGATTTGGCACAGGTAAAGTTTTTATAGAGGAGAGCGGAAAGCAAAAAATATGTAAAAGAAGGAAATTAATTTCGGCCTCATTCAAACATTTTTATTAGCCTTTACTGCCAAGAATATATGGATGAGCGGTGTAGTCTGATTAGATTTTTACTTTTGAACTACCCAAATGATACTAGTACATATTTTTTCATTTTTGTTAATTTCTTTTCGCTCTTATATTTCCCTTCGCTCTAGCAACCATAGAATTCGATTCAGTTATTAAGAATGCGCCGAGCGTAAGACATATAATGTCAGAGCTCGTGCGACGCATATTCAAATCGGCGCGCAGCCGCCATAGTAAAATTGTATGGAGGATTTGAAGTGCTTTTTTGATAAATATGTATCTTTATTGTCAACCAATAACTTAAATATTTGGGACGGACAAATTGTAATATAACTATTTATGTTTCGTTTAAGCTGTAAAATAGGATAGATTTCTATCTATTGTAATCTAAAAATCACGTAACACGAGCTTACTTTTTAGCATTTTTCGTGCAAATTGACTTAATTTTGTAGGTGAAAATATTAATTATTTTCAGTTTTTTACACGGAGTAATTGTAAACACATTCATTGTTATGGTAAATGTATATTTATATTTGTATTAAACAAAAAGTGTTGATTTTATTCACTTAACTGTGACCGCCTGTTTTGGCACATTTCGCTCGGCGCAGTCTTAATTGATTACATATTAAGTACACCAAGTGGACCTGTGAAGTCGACAGTCGATAATTTGTTTCTAAACTCGAATGTTTTACATTGTAAGACTTTTACTTTATTGAATAGTTTTTTTTTTTTTAATAATGAATTGTAAAATGGATTGGGGTGAATATAAATTTTCTACATAACGATTGATGATAATAGAATTATTTTCTTTACAATAACAGATTATTGTAAAGGAAATATAATAGGTAGTAATTTTCCTAAAAATGTAATATATGTCATAATTATAATACTGTACTGTACTTAAGTTTATCTTTATTTGACTCAGATCCAATTTTAGTCTGCTGTGCAGATCAATCACAACCAGTCTAGCATGATTTGCTTAGAAACTTCAAGAATAATAAGCTCGCTCTTTATAATATGTAACTTAAAACAGCTGGCATTGTGTGTGTATAATATACCTCTGCCTACTTTGACAATGTACCTATTTCTGTCACTTTTCAAGTGCTGTGAGCTAAGAGTGACTCTATGACTTGTATATGACTTAAGCACCCAAAATATAAAAGTAACTGAAGCTAAATCTGCATAAATCTTAAAATATATTAATTTGACCTTTTATTAAAAAGTCCATTAAGTACGGAGTTCTTACGAAAGTCAATTAAAATTATATCATTAATCCATGTCGTTGGTTACGGTGGCAGTGTTTGTTTTGCCACTCGCCGAGTTAAATATATTAAAATATAGCGCAGCGTACAACTTGCTTCGATGACAGTAACTTGTGGCAATTACATATATCTGCACGTTGATGTTGGATAATGTTATGGGATATGGCTTCATAAGATAATATTGTAACAAAATGCTCGGGTTTTAATTGAAGAATATTATTTATATTACGATAAACATTTTGACTAGCGATTGTAATGTATCTATCAATTGTTTACATTACTTTTTTTTGCCTTTCATAATCGATTTCCATGCAAATTAAGTAACAAGTTAGTTAGTTTTTGGGATGCATGTACAACAGAAAAAGTTTATTAATTGAAAACATGTAAAAGTAGTATAACTTATTAAGTTTTATTTGCATTTTATACCATTCCGAGGCTCTACGTATTATTAGTATACTTATATTTGATAATTTGATTAATCATCACGTATTAGAACATTCCCAAAAGCGCCTTTAGTAAAATCTTAAGGAACTTTTAAGATAGCTGAGGTGTTGTCGACTTGCGTCCAGAAGTATGATAATTGGTAGACCTCTCTGTATACAAAACGTGGTGATTATTGCACATTATTATCTTTTGTTCTAACAGGGTATTGTTCAACTGTAATAATGTAATACAAAGAGAGAAAGTAAAAAGCTGCCATTAAGTGGTTGTTTTTTAACCGTTAAAGAGCTGATTAATTAGATAATCTGTGGATTATCTGGGCAAACTGTTAAGGTGTAATGATATTGTTTACTTTTTACGGTTTTACCTTAATATGTAGATATTCTTAGTATTTTACTGTACACAGACTACTCACTTTATACTTTTTATATTTAACATAATTTTTAATTAGATCTAATGTACTTATAATCAAATTAAATAACCTAACATACCCGAATAAGATAGAAAGTAGATAAAGGATAGGAAGAAAATGCTTAGTCTAACAAAATATTAATAAACTTATTTATAAGCATCAGCTTAAATTGAATGGGACAAAGCGATTTAAAAAATCTTATTTTCATATAAAATATTTGTAAATAAGATTTTTATATACTTTCATCCTCTAAAATCACCAATATGCTTTCTAAATATTGCCTTTAATATTGTTTATACAATGAAATTCCCTTCACTGTAAAGATGATACAAGACGAAGCTTTCAGTTATTTCATAACTGAAACAAGTAAATATATAATGGATAACATTAACATTAATTAACCTCTCCCATCTGAACACTACATCCACTCCATACTCAACATCAATTTTCGAAACAAATATTTATCCGGAATTGCACGTAATTTCACTTCTCAATCACTAGTTATCATTCGATCTGTGAATGTATTGAATATTTCATCGCTCTCACGGTGCACGTCGTTCATTTGGACGGCAACCTTATTTTTGACACACCGATTATAATGATAAACATTTCGAGATGTTAAACTTACCCTGATTTTTTCGATTCGTTTGTAATGAAATATTTTAAAGGTTAGTTGGATGATTGACGATACGAGCAAGAATTGACAAACTTCAGCATTTTCAAAACAAATTGCTATATAATATAGTTAATGGCTTCTAGAGTAAAATAAGGAAAACAAAATTAGATCTGTTTGACGAATAACACAGCCAACTAGATTTTGCCCGCCGCTTCGCTTGCTCGGAAGTAGTACTTTGAAAAATTAAGTTTTGTTTTAGGAGTTCTGCAGTAATTTTGATAACAAACAATTAGTATTATTTTTAACTTCTCTAGCTAAGCTAATAAGCTTATGTTAGGAGTGGGATCACCTCGACGACACCTACCGTCGCTATAGATGATTTGCTATATTCGAATGATTAGCGAATCGTCCTGACAAAATAACTCCTGTGAGCATAAGCTGTAAAAAGATGCTGTCAGGGATCGGTAATGTTTGCCCCTTGTAATGACGACAAAAGCAATTGTTATCTCTTTTTGGAGGAGCTGAAAACGGGCGATTGGCTATCATGTCTTCATCCTTGCAAGTGTTCATAGAATAGGCAGAGGGATAAACTCGACCGGGGAAGGATTACCCTCTCACAGAATATGGACGTGAAATAGCAGTATTTCTACTGTTGTGTTTTATTCGGTGAGTGAGAGTGCCGGAGGTCCAAAATTCCTACTTCCTTTCCTAAAGGGTCGGCAACGTGCAAGTAATGCCTCTGGTATTACATACGTCCATAGGCTACGGTGACCACTTACCATCAGGTATACTTGTTTGCCAACATCGTAGTATAAAAATAAAAATATATAAAACATAGAAAATTTTAGTTTCTGGTGGTTGTCGAAATTGAATCGTAATTCATAAATTGATTTCTGCTATTCTTCTCCATATAACTTTAACTATTTCAAATCTCACGCTCCGTTGTGCGCGGATTGCCGTAAAACTTGGAGTTCGAAAAAATGGTATCACGTGACCTTGAGGTCAGAGGTCAGAGGTCATAGTCATTTCGGGGTATATCGACTATGCTGAGTCGAATGGAGTTGACCGCGAGTCTCTAGCTCTTACGGTTCTTGAGTTGAAAGTTGTATAACAGACGGACGGACGGACGGACAAAGCTGTTGTATAAAAATTTTTCGCACTCTAAAAGGGATACAATATTTTCTTTTTGCTTATCGATTAGATGAGTAAGAATTATAAAATATATTATTAGTTTCAACGCTCAATGTAGGCGTCAACAGTGTCGTTTCTTGTAAATAATTTTATTGAAAGCCTTATTACACTATCGATAAGAACTAAACCTCAATAGTAAAATTATTAAAGTTTTATTCTTCTAGAAGTACGCAATTCATTGGCGCCACACTTTACGGTACTACCCGACTTTAACGATTGAATGAAACTAGAACAATACCCCACTATTGTCTAGTTATTTTCATTCATTTGGTTGTACTATTTTACCCGTTGCGTCAATTGCGGGTTTACGAGCTATAAATAAAATTTCGTTCATTGAAGACCTTGAAATGTGGGTTTTACGTTTAGTAAGAAACTGAGATGATATATATAAAAAATGAATAATATTTTATTGGACTGTTGGAGTATCACGTAAAAATTTTAAGTTTGATTCTACGTTTTGCACTCTGAATTTTCAAAGTTACGTGTGTTAAAAGATATTGGTATTTTAACTATTATATATCAATAATAGATATCTACTTATATATTAGGTAATAATCCGTCGATACATAACCTCCATTTACCGACACACGTTGTCTTATTTGACCCTTATTATACTATATTCATGAAATTCGGTGCGTCGAAATAAAACTTAAAGCATGTAGATAACATACGTATATTTATTGAATTTTAAGATTCACAAATTAAACATTAACCAAAGTACAGACTAATAAGTATTAAAACAAATTAGCTACTCGTATATATAATCATAATTATTAAATATATTTTAGAACCATTATACTTATACTTTAAATACATAATAAAATAGTACTTAACTTTACACAATTGTTAGATCTGCTCCAGTCAACGGTCCAACAGAGAATGCCCCGCTCCTAGCGTTTCTGTTGTATTTATTAGTCACAGCCCCACTACTAACAGATGTTCTACGTCACAACAACACGTGTTCTATGATTGACATAAATAATAGATGTTTCTGTATAATCTATTTATCTTAGATGATTTGTAAAATTATTTGTATTAAATAAATACATTAAATCAAATTAATTATAATATAATAATCATCAAATCAAATTATAACCTACTATTTTATAACACGGCCATTCTGAAATGTACTACGTTCTCGGAGTACAACACAAATATGTAGGTATTAACAATTATGGATTTTCCTGTTTATTTAGGCACACCTATATATACACACTTATACCTACTATACAATATGTTTAGGCATTACACAGTTTACAATATAATTGATATTTGTTCATTTTATTTGATACATGTGGCGACAGATATCTATAAACACAGGCACAGCCACAGGTGAAACCAAACGCACAGCCCCAAGACCAAAGGCACAGCCACAGGACCAAAGGCACAGCCATAGGACGAAAGCACAGCCAAAGGTCCACAGGCACAGCCATGTGATCAATGGCACAGCCATTGGTAGAACCACAGGCACAGCCACAGTTATAACAATATCATCCATTGAACTTTAATCAGTCTTAATAAACTAAAGGGAAAACATATATACTAGAATAAAATGTCTACTTTAAATAGCATCATTAGTAGCAGCGTCCTCATCGACCCATTCTCCTGGCCAGTATCGTAACTTATCTTTAGATATTACTACGTTCCTTTGACCTGAACCTCGCAAGTGATAACGGTCGTTATCTAAAACTTCAATTATTTCATATGGTCCCCTGAACTTTGGTCTAAGTTTGTCGTGACGCCGATGGTCTTGATAAACGTATACAGTGTCACCGACATGGTAAGTTTTATTGTTACGTCGTACGGCATCAAAACGTTGTTTAAATTTTTGTGCAATTTCTCTTAAACGATTTAAGGCTAGTTCACGGTCTGCTTGTAAATCAAAATTTTGACCAAGGTTGGCATCCTCACCAAGAACTTCATTAAGTCGTGCCTGTACACACGGAATGTTAGCGTTTCTACCTATTAATAAACGAAGAGGAGAGAACCCTGTTGACTTCTGAATCGTAGTATTTAAGGATAACTGTACATTACATAATTCGTTCGGCCAATCTGACAAATTATTACACTTTGTTGTTAGCATGTTAATTACAGTGGAAACATATCTTTCTGCTTGACCGTTTCCACGAGGAGTTCCGGTAGCAATCATATGATGTTCAATCTCCAATCCTCTAAATAGATTACGTATTAAATTCGAACTAAAATTTGTGCCGCGATCCGTAATTACTAGTGATGGTGTACCAAACAATGTGATTGTGTCGCGAATTATAGGAAGCAGTTCGGAGGCACTTAAACTTTTGAGCTTATTCAATATGCAGAATTTTGTAAATCCATCTACCATTATTAAGATATATTTATAGCCTTCAGGTGATCGTGAAAAAGGACCAGTGCAGTCCAAATGGATAGTGTGAAACGGTACGGCGTATTTAATAATGGGGTGTAAAAATCCTTCTTTAGGACCTGAATGATTCTTTCTTTCTATACATATTCGGCAGTGGTACAAGTACTTTTTTACAAAAGCGGCCATTGAAGGAAACCAATAATTCTCACGTATCTTTTCTATAGTCTTGTAGAAACCTACATGGCAGTTTTCGTCATGATACAGTCTTAGAATAGTGAATCTGCTATTCTTAGGGACATATAATTTGGGTCGGGGGTCCGGGATAATTCTGTAATGTAATAAGTTATTTATCACGGTATATTGGTTGTCGTCTAAATCTCCGGACTCTAACCTCTCAATTAATGATAAAGTTATTGGATCATTTTGTTGCGAAATTTCCAACCAAGAGCGAGGATCATTTGATGTGAGGTTCACCGACAGAGGTTTACAAGTAATTGCAGTTCGATTTACAATATCAGTGGGAGTCTCAGGAGGATTTCGGCTAAGAAAGTCTACGTGACTTATGTATTTTCCCTTCTTATATATAATTTCAAAATTAAAGTCTTGTAAGTATGTCCACCAACGCGCTACACGTGGTGATAAATCCTTTTTATTAACGGTAGACTTAATAGAGTTACAGTCCGTGAAAATTTTGAAATTTATTCCCAAAAGATAGACTCTGAAATGTCTTAGCGCATTGTATATGGCTAATGTCTCTAAATCATACGAACTGTACTTCGCTTCAGTTGGTGAAGTACGTTTACTGTAATAAGCAATGACTTTATTTCTATTTTGGTCTTTCTGTATTAAAATTGCGCCATAGCCCAGTGAACTAGCATCAGTGTATAATTCCGTTGGCAGGTCAGGATCATAGATAGATAGCAAGGGTTTTGATACTAAGCACTGTATTACATAATTTCTAGCCGTATCCTGTTCAGATCCCCACTCCCATTTTTGATTGTTTTTAGTAAGTTTAGTTATACAAGCTGTACGGGGAGCGAATTCCGGTATGAATTTCCTAAAATAACTGGCAAGGCCCATAAATTGGCGCACTTGCTTGACCGTTTTCGGGGTAGGGGCATTTACAAGGGCTGACACTTTATCGTCACTAGGTCTAACTCCTTCCTCTGATATATGTCGGCCC
This sequence comes from Catocala fraxini, assembly GCA_930367265.1. NCBI lineage: Eukaryota > Metazoa > Arthropoda > Insecta > Lepidoptera > Erebidae > Catocala > Catocala fraxini. Next base: position 8,639,830 of record OV884029.1, read on the forward strand.
AGATATTGAATATCTTTAAAGAAAAATTTACATTTCTTTAAGTTTATGATAAAACCAGCCTGGGAAAGTGCGGATACTGTTTGGTCTAAATATGAAAGCCCTTCATCTATTGAGGAAAATGGTATTAGTAAGTCATCTATATAGACAAGCAAAAATTTCAAATGTTGTACTGCCTTTGTTATTGCCCGTTGGAAAACAGATGGACCATTACAAATACCAAAAGGCATTTTCAAAAATTCATAATGACCGTCCGGTGTAACAAAAGCAGTAAACTTTATCGAGTCTTCGGCCACAGGGATCTGATAGAATCCATTTTTCATGTCTATTGATATAAAAAATTTTGCTTTACCTAACCTGTCGATTTGATCTTCTATCAAAGGTAAAGGATAGCGGTCTTTTTCAATTATTTTGTTCAAAGCTCTGTAGTCAATACATAGTCTGTCATCACCGCCTTTCTTTTTCACTAACAGGACAGGGCTAGCGTATGGAGAATGACTTTCGCGGATAATCTGCCTGTCTTGTAAATCTCTAATAATATTGTTTACTTTTTGCCTTTCTACAGGAGCTAACCTATACGGACGATAACTAACAACTTCATTCTTTAATTGTATGTTAAGTTCGCCAGTCTGAACGATGCCAATATTACCAGAAGCTGGTAACACATTTGGATATTTCTCAAATATACCCATAATCTTTTCTTGTAAACTTAAATCTAAATGTTGGATATAACAACTTAATTCAGCAAACACATCCTTCAGACTGTCATTAACTAAATTTACTTTTAAAATAGCCTGAGGTAGGTCCTTTTTCTGGGTCAATCTACAACCGTTTGAGTCAACGATTAGCTCTACATCAGGGTGATTTAATGCATTTCTACCTATCAGAAGATCATATTTAAAATCATAATCTCTAACTACTTGAATGTCTAATTCTATACAAACATCTTCAAACCTAACCGGTACAGTGATAATCGCATAAATGTGAACTCTACCATTCCCGATACCACAAGCATACCTTGAACAGGGAACTAAGAGGCAATTAAGTCGCTTAGCAATCGATTCTTTCACAATGCTACAACCAGCTCCTGTATCAATAAGGCAGTTTAATGGCATATCATGGATCGAGACTTTCGTAAATTTCAAATCAGCATCACTAGGCAAAGCATTAATGGGTGAATATAGTCAAATCTTAGGATTAGTATCACTTGATAATGACTGTTGTTTTTCAAGGTTAATTTTCTTAAAGAAGCAAGTTGTATCATCATGTCCAAGTTTTTTTACACACGGTACATTTTTTGACTCCTTGCCCAGTTGGAAGATCTTTAGCAGCTTTGTTTTTATTAGGACATTGCGACCTTAAATGCCCTTTATCCCCGCAGGTGAAACACGTTTTTGATAGCAGAGTCTCGTCTGTACTAGAAATTGGCTTAGACCGTTTTATGTCATTTGTACTACGCAAGGATTCAGAGGCTTGATCCGCAGATCGTTTTCGGGTTTTAACATAGGCAGAAAACAGAGATATTAGTTCCGAGGTAGTTGTGACGCTACTATTAAATGACGCCATTTTTACATTTACTTCTCGAATTCCTCCACAAACTATTTCAATAAGTTGAGCTTCAGAAAATCCTATTCTAGTATTTTTTAACAATCGGATTTTTTCCCTGGCGTACTCGCAATAGGAATCCGCTGAATCTGATGAGTATGTAACGGCTTTATACAATTTTTCAGACAGGTTCTTTTTTTCTGGGTATAATGAAATTATTTCATTCCGGAAGTTCTCCCAAGTACGTCCTTCTTGGGGTTCCCAAGTCTCGTACCATGTTAACGCAGAGCCCTTAAGGGCCTTACCTGCCTTTGCAACTTTTGCTATACCGCTCCATCCAAACTCTTCTCCAAGCTTTTCAATGTTGTCACACCATACTGCTGCGCCGTTGTCGCTGGTTGATGGATCGAACGTTGGCAGTGCCACGTCGTCCTGACGTTTGTTGCTGGAAAGAGCATCACGGATGGCGGTGAGCAACCCTTCGAGGATTGTCTGATCCATTTTATATAGGTACCTGAAAATATAACGTTATTAATATTACGTTAGAATTCGTTATCCCACTTCTGATGTTAAAAGATATTGGTATTTTAACTATTATATATCAATAATAGATATCTACTTATATATTAGGTAATAATCCGTCGATACATAACCTCCATTTACCGACACACGTTGTCTTATTTGACCCTTATTATACTATATTCATGAAATTCGGTGCGTCGAAATAAAACTTAAAGCATGTAGATAACATACGTATATTTATTGAATTTTAAGATTCACAAATTAAACATTAACCAAAGTACAGACTAATAAGTATTAAAACAAATTAGCTACTCGTATATATAATCATAATTATTAAATATATTTTAGAACCATTATACTTATACTTTAAATACATAATAAAATAGTACTTAACTTTACACAATTGTTAGATCTGCTCCAGTCAACGGTCCAACAGAGAATGCCCCGCTCCTAGCGTTTCTGTTGTATTTATTAGTCACAGCCCCACTACTAACAGATGTTCTACGTCACAACAACACGTGTTCTATGATTGACATAAATAATAGATGTTTCTGTATAATCTATTTATCTTAGATGATTTGTAAAATTATTTGTATTAAATAAATACATTAAATCAAATTAATTATAATATAATAATCATCAAATCAAATTATAACCTACTATTTTATAACACGTGCGTATTTATTATAAATTGTAATATGTCACGAGGAAAATTGAAAGCAGCTGTCTGAGAGTTCTCCAATATGTGCTTGAAGATCTGAGGAGTTTGGCAACCAGAACTAGTAGATAATGGCCTCAGACTTCTTATTGAGAAGAGATCCTTACTGAACAGTGACATAGATTATAAACAGAGCCGATAATGAAAAGCATAGACATGAACTTAAAATTTTTATAAAACGTTGCTTAATATATTTTAGTAGCTAGTCTAGTCCAGTCAAGCTTCATAACATACATTTAGTTGTTCTAAAATTCGTATCTTATCGTATTTTGTGATAGAACCTTCGGGAAAATAATTGGATGACGTATGTATATTTTTGAAAAAGGTATATATCTTTATAATTACGTTTGATTTGAAGTAAATCGCAAATTGCGATAAGACTTCTAGTTTGTACTGAAAAAATATATAGTTTCTTTATTTATCTGTATTATTATAGAGACTTTTGTGAGTGGTAACCCTAATGCTATCTATAAAACGGATAAAACTAGTGGGCTAATCCCGACAAACAATTTAATTTGTCTGGTCTAATATAAAGAAATGTCTATCTATTTTTATATAAACATAAACAACATAATGTAAAACTCAACGTAGTCCGAACCGCCTTCAACACTTAAAGTACTCACACAGATAAATCAAACAAAAAATAAAAATAGAAAAACATAAATTATCAATAGCTATAGATGACCACACAACAGACATTCCATTCACAAACTCCTACAGAACGTTGTCTAAAAAAGTTGAACGCAAATCTGAGATATCATATTATCCACGGTGCATACTAGACCGCCAAGAGCCACCATGAAAGCGCGAAATCGCTGAACAACTGTTTGTGAAAAAAGTAAACGAATATACAATTTTCAAAACGACATATCTCCTCTACAAAATGTATAACAGATGTGCCCTTTTCGAAATTGCACATTCAATTCATTTATTTACATGTCAAGACAAGAATGCACAACACAAAAATAAATATGTAATGGCCTTCATGGATACGCCTTAGAACACTTTATAGGATCCTTTCGTACCGGCGCTAGTCCGCACAAAGGTAACAAAAGGGAAAAATAAGAAAAAAATGTGTGGTTCACGTTAGAAGCGGTAGCGAGTATATAGTTACTATTTTCAGTTTATTTAGGACAAATTTTTTAATCGCTAGATAATAATTATTCACGTGATAAAGTACAACCTTAACTAATTATACAATTTAATTGTATCACTATTGTATTCAGTCACGTTATAATTTATTTGATAGAAAACTTTTATCTGATAATTGATAAATCGGCTCTTAGTCAGTTGTTAAGAATAATGTAATATTCACGTATAAATTTTACACTTTTATTTAGAATATGATATTTGTATTTACAGGTAGGTACTAACTTGTAAGATGAAAGTAAAATACAACATATACCTACAAAATTAAAATCTCGTGGCATTCTGATTTAAAGCGCTATATTTTACCCCTTTATTTATCTAAAAATTATCACATAGATGTTATACAGCATTTCCATAAGCAAATAACCTAAATTCTCTATATTTAAATCTTGGTTATTTAAACAGAATATCCTATTCATTTATATATAATTATAAGTAAATCTTATTATGATAAGATTTACTTAAGATTGTAAAGAAATAAATTACAGATTTTCAATCAATTTCCATATTAAGAATGTGCTATTATCATAATTATAACAGCAGACTAATCTGTGCGACCAAACGTTTTTAAATAACGTACTCGGTCAATTTAATAAAATTTGTTATCTTTTAAATAATTCTATAAACGCTTATCGCTCTGCTTATGACATGAACCTTGTATAAAAAGATGTCGGATCTTTTATGAAAATTTGGATGCGCCGGGTGCGATGTTTTTTTTAAATTCACGTGGGAGGTGAGACGTAATTGCCGAAATTCCTAATTTTTGACAATCAATGGACAGGATATTGCTATTATGATGTACCGAAATGGCAGCCATCTTGCTTTTAGTGATGTTTTATGAAATATGTTTTGGGATAATGTCCATGTTCTTGATTTGATTACGGGCCCTCCACAGATAGTATTTTTTACGACTATTTTATTGCTGAAATTATGTGAGACCAATCATGAGAGAAATGAAATATTCTGTAAAGATATTTTCTATCGATGAAGGAAATATAACTTCAATAATATGGGGTGATTATCCCATTTAAGTTGATTCCTTAACATTACCTGTCAAGATATCGATGCTCACAACAAAATTTGTGCTTCATCGTTGTATGAGATTTAACCTTTAGATTTTGTTGTTACAATAACTAAATCATAACAAAAACTGTTTCAGCTTCAGTTATTACGATTAATGATTTTGTATATTGTATATATGTTTATTGTGTTGTATGTATGTTCATTAGCTGAATATATGATAATTACAAAAAGAGAACTGTATCACACACCCTCACGTGAACTATTGCAATTGAAAGGGGTTGACACCGAACAAAGACAAATGTTGTTGTTGTCTTCTAAAGACAGACAACAACATTTTGTGACGTTGCCGTATTTTAACTTGCAGTATACCACTTCGAACACTTCGACAAGTACTTCGTATTTGCAACTGGCACTTAGAACAATGAACAAAACAAACCTACTGAATAAATTATTTAGAAGCCTAAAATAATTCTTAATTATTTTAGTATTTATATTGATTTAACCGACGCGTGCTTAATTAACACCATTATGCACCGTTCTAGACTCCAGTAAATCCCAATAACGGTTTGCCCAGTCTGAGCATCGAATCTGAGACCTCATCTACAGATGTTCCATTGGAAACAGCGATGTCTCTGACGCATACTGTTGAAACTTCATCAGACTGCGTCAGTGACACCGCTGATAAATGTTAAAGGGCAAAAAATAGATGTTACAGGATGTTACCTCCTCATGGATTTAGATGACATTGGCCTTACACATTACGGATCTTTTCTTTAATGACCCTTACTATGGCTTGCCAGACCGAACTTGGCCTTAAACGTCCGTACTACACGTGTGGCAGTAGAGCTAGTCTACATAGCTGTAAGTATACGTGTAGAAGGGGTATAATTGAGTAAATAAAGTACATAATGTGTTACAGATATGTGTAATAATCACATACAGAGAAGCATATTGTATATTACGACCGGAGAAATTAAATACGAATCAGAAAACCCATCTTAACTATCAGTTATGCAGCTTAATAAGACCAGACCTGAATACTTATATTAATATATTTTAGTGCGGCAGTGCTACGAGTAGCTTGTGCAAGTTAGTCCGTAGAAACACACACTGTTCGTATGTTCTATATATTGCGTTACCTGTCTGCAGTGCCCTGCACGATTGTTCAAATGAGATCTTTATCACATTATATGAACTAAAATCAGCTATGGTTGCATACTAGCAACATTCGACGGACGAAAGTGTAAGTATAATTGAAACAAGAAGCTTAGCAGCTTAGTAGACGAGTTTGCTTATCCAGGCATTAAAATAAATAAACTTAAAAACAGGCTACAAGTATTTTAAATCTGAAACCTATACTTTGAAGGCGATAATATATGGCAATATTGCTAATTTTGTCAGTATAATAAATTGTGAGTACCTCGGATAATTGTTCCAAATTTAATCTTAAATAATCTTGTATTTCTTTATGACGAATTTAGCTGGCATGTGCTACATGCGCAAGCTATTCATACGATACATGCAGCTAGGGCAAGCAGCCTAACATGCGTATGTTACCCACATAATGTACAATTCGTATACGCCGCGTGTCTTTTATCAGACGAGACTGCCTCCGTGGCGCAGCGGTAGTAAATGCGACTGCTGTGCATGAGGTCTCGGGTTCGAATCCCGGGTCGGGCCAACAAACAGTTATTAGATTTTTTTGGTAAGAAATCTCAATAGCAGCCCGGAGTTAGAAAGTTGGCGGTGTAAGATACCCCCGTGTCTCGGAAAGCACGTAAAGCCGTTGGTCCTGCGCCTGATCTCTCTCCGGTTGTGTCGGATTACCGTCCCATCGGTTCATGAGAGTTAGGGAACAATGAGTGCACTTGTGTTTGCGCTCACACTTGTGCACTATAATATCTCCTGCGTAGTTGGCCAGTCGCCGTTAAGACTGGCTGCCGTGGCTGAAATTCTGTCTGGAGGATATATATATATTATATTATATATATATTATCAGACTAGAAACAGTTTCGGTACCATTGAGTGGTTATCAGTTAGACATGGAGACAGATTCAAAAAATTTCTTCTTATTTAAAGTTTGTAAATACATAGTTTATATAACAAAAAGGCATTGATATGCATTATAATATCTAATAATATTTACCCTGTATTGAACTATAACACTGCTGGGCGCGGGCTTCTTTTTAGTGCGAGAAGGGTTAGGGCATAGTCCACCACGCTAGCTTAATACGGGCTGGCGGACCTTACATATATTTGGTAACATTATGGCAATCTCTCAGACATGCAGGTTTCCTTAGGATGTTTTCCTTCACCATTAAAGCAAGTGATCATTAATTATTTAATCCGCACATGATTTCGAAAAGTCAGAGATACGCGCCTTTGGATCGAACTTGAGAACTCTGCACGACAGTCCAACGGTCTCATCGCTGCTTCTGCTTAGTACGTACATATATGCATAATTTTAAATCAGCGTCGCGCTACTTTTTTTATTAGTACGAAATAGATAGCAACGCTATAGTAAAGCCGCAAGAGAAATTAGTTCTTCCTAGTTACTATTATTTATAGATCTTGTACACGAAACGGATAATGCACGCAAGTTAAAGTTCATGCGCGGTTTATAAGTATCGTGTAAATTTCTGACGCGAGCCACCCGTGCATGTATGATTAGTCCTCGCATGTAGGTATCTTGCACATGAAGCTACTTGTATCGCGTACAAGCACTATTAGAGTAATTATAAGATGATTATGTTATGACATATATTTTTTCTTTGATTGCATGTTATTACCAACTGCATTTTACATGTTATATACAGTGGTTGTAGCGATGTGTACAATGGATTTGAATAATAGTCGAATGAATGTTATCTACGTCCTTGGACTGCATCTTTGACCATGTAAAATAGTAGTAAATTCTACCTTTACAGGAGAAATGCTTTTAACATAAGTCTGTATACTATGTGCAAAGTAGGTATTGTGTATATTACAACTAAACTCGAATATCAACCGATTGCAAGTATGCACGTCACTACTCTTTTCGCACCCGATAGCTCAAGACTATCTCAGGTTGTTCCCAATCTAACGATGTTCCAAGAGAACATAAACCGCAGTCATACATACAAACAAACGTAATTTAGAATCAATGCAGCTTTCAAACAATAAAACCATGTTTATATAGTATAATTCAGTTTAATTGTCCATTCATTCTCGGCGTGAATACAGCCTCGGACCCACACGTTGATAATGAACACTCCACTCGGAACGGTGATGTTTTAATAAATTTATTTTACATCTTTCCTCTCTGTTTAACTCGGTTGTTATGATAGAGAGATGGATAGATTCCTTGAGAATAGTTTCCCAGTTCCCTCTCACACCCAACGCAGACGCATTCGTGACGCCCGTTTGAATTTCATATTAGAAATTGTTGAAGGGTAAGGCTGGGACACATAACATTGTGTCGATAAAATTTGGCCTATTTTGGGCAGAGACTTAGGAAAGTAAGCCATACCTACATTATTTAAAATCATATAAGTTTAAGAGCTGCTCAATATTACTTCCATTACAAACATACTGACTAGGTATAATATTGGTGCGCAGTGCGCCTGCTCAGAAAATTCTAACATCAGATTTCGGGATCGATTTCCTAGTCGAGTAAAGTACTATTGAGTTTTTCCGATATACGTATATTGTAGCGCAGAAGATGGCAATTGTAGGCAGTAAAAGGCAAAAGTCTAATATAGACTAATGCAAAGTAGGCAGAAAATGCAAGAGTCAACGTCTAAATTTATTTCATGCAAAGAAGTTTTACGTTTGTACAACTATTGATGTTCCTCTATTTGCTCAGCTTAAAGAAGAATAGCAGTTTTACTGAAACTGAAATAACTAACATAATATATACACAAATTATTTACACCAGCCCTCTGGTCACGCGAAACGTCGATTAGCTAGGTCCCTATAAACAGATCTAGCACTAAGACCGCATGGCCCCAGCGTTTCGACACTAAACGGTTCAAATATATACTCACCAAAAAGGTTTGATATTTGCGCCGTTTGAGCGTCTCCGTTGATACAGTAGCAGCAACAGCACAACCCGCTGTGCTAGAAAAATGTGATACTTAAAAACGTATTTACTTAACAGAAACCATTGTTTGACCTGTGGTCGCAATTCGAATATAATCGTTATTGACAATAATTTAATTTAAGAGGAAGACATAATAAAATGTATATTATGAATTACATCAAAACTAAATACATTTTTTTTTAATTCGTTACTATAATGCTCATCAATATTAGCTAAATAAAATGATAGAATATCGTTTGACAAACAGAGGAGAAAAATAATTGAACAGTTTTTTTGTTGTTGTTGTTTTTGTTGTAGATTGTTCTTAAATAAGTGTAAATCAAATATAATCGAGACAGTAAAAAAAAATTTAAAACATTACATATTTAGGCAGGTAAGATTGTTTAAAAAAGAAAAATAAGATACCGACAGTTTGCAGTCCGTCGCGTCCCATCCCTGGGCCACGCCTCCGAAGCATCAATAATCTCGGCCCACAAAACAATCTAAAATACAATAATTTACGCTCAAAAAGTGGCGAGTTTGTCGCCTAATTTGTTAAAATTGTTCCGCAGACGCATTTTTTCTCTACTTTCCTATTGCTAAAATGAGTAAGCGGTTATAGTTCTTTGTGTGTGTTCCAAGATTAATTGTTCAAATGATTATTATAAAGGCATTTTTTTCTGTCGACGGGACGTCTCTATTAATATTGGTATTCCTTTACCCACTTATACGTGGGGGGCATAATGATTTTTATGTGTTGGTAACATATTTTCTTAATGTTGGCTAGGATATGATGACGTATAGTGGGATTAATTATTGCTTTCGAATTAGTGACGTGGTATTCGACATTGGAATAGAGATTTAAGGGTTCATAATGTATACTGTAATGTGTTGGATGACATCGAGATTTCAATATTTATATAAATTGTTTGAGTGTAAATACACCTAAGTTTAGATATTATATATCGACCACGCTGAATGTAGCTTCTATTACTAATCGCAGGATATATTTAACTCATTTATTTTACGTTAATTGGGTTATTTACAGCTAAATCTAAGTTTGAGATACATTCGGTTATAGAGTCAAGTCTGTCCTTTTCCCGAAGGGGTACACCCATATTTCACCAGCTAAGTCTTTGTTCCACATGATAAATGGTGAATATTGTTGTGAACTATGTAATTTATAGACTCCGTGCAGCTGATAAGAATTTCATAACTGAAAATCCCAATTGCACTTTAACCCGGCGTCGTTGACGCTGGGTAATATTTACCCGAGGTGATTTTAAGAGGGTATATTTATTTTTCCTGACGTCCATCTTACTTATCCGCCAGTATAGCTGGAGATACAACTACCCTCTATTTGGATTATTGTTTACATCATTATTACGCCGCTCGTGTAGTGAGATACAAGTGTTTCAATTCAAAACGGGTAAGTTTTACCCACCGTAGTAGATAGTGATAGTGTAATATTTTCATGACGTATTTTTATTCGTGTTTATAATAGTTTTCGTGTTATAAATAAAAAAGTTATTTTTCATTATAAATTGGTACCATCTTTTATTTTATCACATGCGTAAATACTGTTTCACCAATAATCAATTAAAATGTAATATAAACTATGTATAAAACTATTGAAAAATTTTCAAATTAAAATTCGGGTAAAATTTACCCGATGTCATCGGCCGGGGAATTTTTTTCACGTCATCGGCGCCGGGTTAATATTATAATATATAAGAAATATAGTGCAATTAACTGTGTTTGAGTAAATTTAAAACATCCATAAGTATAGGTTCATATATAATAATAATATACTTCAGCTTACATATTCGCAGATTTGAAACAGGTATATTAATAGTTGGTGTTACTAGGCGGTCCTACTCAATTCCAGGAAAAAAATATAATATATATTCTTTTCTCTATATGAACAATGTACCTATTGCTTAGAGCAAAAGATGTTGAATACCTAAAATATGAACTAAAAGCACAGCAATTATTCTTAAAAAATATGACTAACAGTCCTACATATTTCTATGAATACAACGCATTGCATTAAACACATTTTAACAAAAGAATTCGCTTATAATAAGACAAAGCGCGTAATAAAAAGTGAAACCTGCGCAGGAGTCGGTTACTAACAAAAAGGGTATAATCCTTTGTTTTCACATAATATTGGCTATATTTGTTCTAATTAACAATAGATAATCCTTCTTAGAACTAGCCATATGTTGAGGTAAAACATGGATTAAACTCTTTGTTTTACGCGAACAAGTGCGGACCTGCAACATTGAGATAATACAAGAGCCTGGAAGAGGTATAAAGTTTTATTGCTATGTTGGACAGTAAGTTGGTGTTGTAAAATGTAACTGTAGACAACAATTCGCACCTTCGGTTTAACCAAATTGACGAGTTGGGTTAATTTGGGAAAGGATTTTTAAACAACTTCTTTTTAAGTAATAATTATTTATTATTTTGTTCAAGAAGTTTCTGGTTAAACTATTCTACATTTTTGGGTTTTTACTTTCACTCACAGTGTTATTTATAAAGAATACGTCTGTTGATGTTAAATAGAGGCACGGAGTCTGAACTGCGCCTGATAAACGGCAATAAGATCGCTCACTATTTCGTCGGACTTAAACCGTTCATAATATTGTCTTCTGTTTCATCATCATCATCATCTCAGCCGAAAGACGTCCACTGCTGGACATAGGCCTCCCCCAAGGTCTTCTGTTTACGCGAATGTTATTCATTTAAATTAAACTACTATATACGGATTTTATCACGTTGTTTATTTTACACTTTATTACATAATTTAGAAACTGTTACACTACTACTAGATAGATTGTAGAATGTGTTGATTGAAGCTTGTTTGAAGATGTAGCCAATCTTGTCAGTGACACCTCTTACATAAGGCAGTATAGCAGGCTGGCGCTCGAATGTGGCTGGCTTTTCTCGGGATCTGTGACAGCGGCGCGGCTGTTGGAGCTTGTTGTCTTGCAGTACTTGCTTGACATGTTGAAGCTCGGCGTCCAATTGCATTAAAGTGTAAAATAAACAACGCGATAAAATCCGTATATAGTAGTTTAATTTCAATTAAACTGTTCATGGCGAAATGTAGGTGTAATGTATGTTTACATACCTCTATGTATTACGTACATATACCAAATGGAAAATACCACCCATATCCTTTATATGAGCTAACGCCTATCTTCTAGAGAAAACCCCTCACGTGTAAATAGACTTATGGAACAAGTTACATACCCATGGCGTGTATTTTATGTGATCGCCTCGCCACCACTAGTCCGAATGTTGTCCCACAATATATAAAAAAAATTATGAGTCACAAATAGTTGTACCAAGTCTGGATGATTTTGTATCTGTTGTTTGAATGTTTGTAAAGTCTCCAGCAATACAGGAAAAATTAGTAATGCGGCAGTTTTCTTTTTAAAATCAAAATTTATTAAATACTAGATGATCCGGTGTACTTCGTATCACCTATCCTAACGAATTTTTCTATATTTTCTCACCGTTTAAACCTTCCCTAGATTACGACAAACATTTCAAAACCAAAATCAGCTAAATCGGCCCAGCCGTTCTGGAGTTTTAGCGAGACAAACGAACAGCAATTGATTTTTATATATAAAGATAGATAGATAGATAATAATAATTATCTGTTCTATGTTATACAATGACAGCGAAGATTACCGGTCAACCTATTTTTGGATAATCCGTGGCCATTATCTTAAAAAGTATCCTCTAATTAAGTATCGAAAAAGTATTCCCACACAATTACATTTCCCGAAACTAACAGGATAGGTACCACAGTGTCTACATGCCTGCAATCACATTGTCCAAACCAAAGTTCCCTACACGTATTATGCTTAAAAATAAAAGTGTTAGAACGCGGCGTCTATTTAAAGGGATTACCTTAATGTCTCATTGTCTTAATTGCAGAACAAACGTGCCGATATCGTCGACAATTGAGCCTTATCTGATAAGTGATAAGATTCCTTGAAAGTTTTCCGAGGCTTTGCAATGTTAGATGTTTGGGTACTCGTTAAAGTATTGTGTGAATTGTAGCGTTAAATCGTGGTTGTTTAACAAAAATGTAACGGCTGTATTGAAAAGTAGGTAGGTACCTATTTGTGTAGGATGCGGCTTCTTAAAACTTTAGGTATATAGAATATTATGTGAAGTTCTCGCAAAATTTGGCAGAGGACATGGTAGGTATAATGTTATGTATGTTAAAGAGATATGTATGCATACTTATATATAATCAGACCCATCTATTAATATGCAGTTTGTTGTTTTATAATTAATAATAGTAGTTTTCGCGCGGTTTCACCCGTGTAAATATCGGGTTTTACCCCTTTCACCCCTTTCAGGATGGAATTTCCAAAAATCCTCTCTAAGTGCTCCCCTACACTCTTCAAGGAACATACATGCCAAATTTCAGCTTCTTGCGTTCAGTAGTTTCAGCTGTGCGTTGTCTGTCAGTCACTCAGTAACGGAAGAGTTTTATATATATAGATGATATTTGGCTACTATGTGCCTCCAATTGATGAAGATTCTCCATTCCCGGTATGCTTTGTGTTCGTTGTTTGAATATTTTGCACATAGTCGTTTTTTATTCAAAATCTCTGAACTGGTTGATATGAGATATATTCTGTAAAATATCCTTTAATAAAAAAATTATAATAGTGTATCATAGACGACATATACTAGCAGTATAACCAAGTCTATATATTACTTTTCTCTAGTCTGCTGTATCCATTGCAGCATATTAAAACAAATTATAACATTTAAGCACATTTAAGGACCAATAAAAACATCCAAAACACGTTGATAGAGTCGTTTCAACGCTGTATTCTCTAAAACTATAATTTAATACGACTAACGGGTTCTTAATAAAAGATTAAAATGTCATTTGGTTCCATTAAAAACGTATTCTATATATCTTAAAGGATCGTAAAAGTGTTGTATTCTAAGTATATTTATTGGATGGAAACATTTACAAATAAGTTGAACATCAATAAAAACGGTGGACTAGTTTACGATTTGACGAATATCTACAAAATATTTTGGCTCGTAACATTTACGATGAGATAGGCAAGCGCCCCTGGTAGGTAGTTGTGTAATAAAATTAAATTGAAACCTGAGAGACTTCTGGCCTCACGATAGCTTTGTCGGACCTTTTATTGCTTGTTTCCTTCAATATCTGTTTTGTTGGTGGTAGTGTAAGTGTAAACCCCACGGGTCCTACGAAGCAGACTAAAGACACATTTACACGGGACAAGTTTCTTGAAATATGCGTCATAACATGCCTGTTTTTACCACCAATTAAGACAAATATAGTACGATACTAACCTTTAGACTGCATCGTTGGACGGCTTATGTTACATTGTGTTTATGTTTGCAGACTTGTGTTTGATTTCTACGTACAGTGTTATTGAGTTTACCTGCGAATAAATTCTTAATGGCTGCATGGAATTTTGTAAGTTACCCGTTATGGCAAGGCAAGGAAATCATGGATAGTAAAATATTGGTTTATTATACTTTTGCCTATCATTTCTGGGATAATGCAGACTTGAGTCTGTAAGCGTATACAAGTCTAACACAAGCGCTTAACAGTATAAATGTAAAATACATACATTTAGCATTTCATTCTTCAATTATATTTGTATGTTGTGGATAAGCTAACTAAAGGCATGATAAACAGAATATAATTAACTTTTTAATATGATACACAGCAACTGAGCAATTCCAAGGCGGTACCTTTAGTATCATATGCACTCTCTATTACCAGGATCTAAAACAATTGGTGACAGACGAGTATTTTTCCTTATCCTAATATACATATTAAAGAATAGAAGCTATTTTTCCCATATCTAGAAATAGTTCTGAACTTATACAAAGAAGTCTAAAGAAATATTTTATTTATACAAATTTGTTAACGATTGTATGATGGAACTGTTTGGACAAGATCTCCTAGTGAAAAATAACTACTCAACGCAGCTCGAAGTGTCAATTTTAAAGGTACAGCTGCGATCAAACTATTTAATTTCTAAAATTTTTTAATTCTAAACTTGCATATACCTACAGTTTTTGGTAGGTAGTAAACGGTTTACTGTCAGGCGTTCATTGCTTATAATTTAGGATAAACATCGTGCGTGCGTGCGTGTGCATTGACTACGCTAGTACGTTAGACCAAAATTAACAATAGATAGGGATGTAAGGCAGACCTTTGTCAGCAGTGACAAAATATTTAAAAGGAAGTTAATTATTTTTTAATTCTTTTTGTATGTCTTTATATATCAGTAACAGTGCAGTATCTTTTTCTTCTCTGGTTGTAAACCGACTTTTAGTATTTTGGTATATAAAAGTGAATATTCTCAGATATGCAATGAACGAATGTAAAAGAGTAGAAAACATGTTAGAAGAGTGCAAATGCCTATATAAACATGTATGCCTCAAATTTTCAATAATAATAATAGTAATTTATTTCAGGTTCTTGTCCCATAAATTGTTAGTAGTACAGTGGAAGCTTAACCTATAGTTAGTATTTCAATTATATTTTATTATTGTTACATGTCAAGTTTTTAATCAAAATCATATCAACTCTGTTATATACATTGTCATACAGTTCTTTAAATAATTAATTTCGGCATTTATTTAATCTTATAATAAACGAATACGTACGCTTCCTTATAATTGCATAAAAGTCGTCCACCCTGGCGCGTGGCGTCAGCAAATATGCCTGATGCACTACAGAATTTAAGTTGTCGCTTATGGGTTCTAAAAGCATTATTATATTGAACTTACTAATAATGATAATGGCCGCATTTCGACCCTTGCACGCGGCGAATACTAGTAATAATAAAAGCATTGCGTCAGAACGCCGATGAACGAAGCAAAGCCAAACTATCTACCCCACATGATTTGCCTACAAAACTTCACTCCCCGATTGTACACCATTACATGAAATACCGTCTCATTATACGAAAGAGGCGCCCGCTCCCACACGTTCATATTTTTGGATACATCGACTCAATGGCATTCTGGTCCCTTTTTCTCTTTTTTTTAACTCCCGGGCTAAGATTCACACGGTGAAGTGAGACGTTGTCGTCGTAATATTAGTTAAATATGTAATCGGTCGGCTATTAGACTATTTTGGCGGCCCGATTGATGGTTTCGATTGCTATATTATACGTCCTTTTTTTGTGGCGCCAAATTGTACGAAGAAAAGGTGCTTTCGGAGTGTGAAATTAATTTTTCATATTCTTTATGTAAAAAGAATGAGAAAGAAGATGTAAAAAGGTATTCTTGATGTTTACTCTTTGTTCGATCTGAAATGTCATAAATTGTCAACATAACAAATAATGTTCATCTAGAGAGTTTATTATAGTGGAAGAATTTTATACTCCGTTTAGCGGGACTGGCAGATTTCTCGATCAAACTGCCTTTCTGATTATGGTATTAATAGCCATACTTAGAACAAATACATTTATTCACGTTTTTATAATCCGGAAGGGATAGACAAAGATATATGACCACGCATTTAGCCAACTAGGCTTTAGCTCTCGTAACCTGTTACGTTAAGGGTGAGCCAGGCACGTTTCCAGACTTCATGCTGAGATTTGATCATAGAAGAACTCGATGATACTTTACTCGATATATCTTTTATTACTCTTAAGGTGTTTATTGTTACTGTCTATTTGTAACATTTCACGACTAAACTACTGATTTAAGATTTGGAATACGCGGCAGAGAATCCAAAACTTCAAAGTCCAAGTTATTAAAATTAAAGGTTGATCTAAGACCTTTAATTTTAATAACCTCTTCGTTAACATAGATATTAAAAAAAAGATTCTTCATTATTATAAAATTCATTTCGGAATTAATTTGGCTGTCTTCTAAATACAAACATTCAAAAATCTAAGTTCTTGACCAAATATTTTCTTTTTTTTACCGATCTTGAGCAGTGACCACACGCACAATGAATGCCTAACTAATTTCGGTTTCGTTTGCCGATAAAATCGTAATTTATGCTAATATCTGTATTGAACTTTACGGGTTGCGTGGTAAATGAATTAGGTAATCGGAAATACCGCAAATGGCGGTTTCTGCTGGGTGGTAAAGCTAAAATGTATCTAATAGTGTGTTATTTGTTAGTTCCGCAGCTCATTTAGTTTGTTTATGTTCGTTTTAATATTTATTATGCGAAATGTTTACCGTTTACGTAGTCTGTGGACCACACAGTTGACACTAAATAGGTTGCGAACACTATCGCTTTACGTAAGTCAGACTATTATGAAAATATAATGTAGGCATCGATTGCATACTTGAGCTTATAATGATATAGTTTTTAATTATCATTAAGGGAATGATACTTATAAACTATATCATTTTAAGTTCTTTTACTTTTAATACCTTCTTGATGTGTCTACTCATAGTAGCTGCAAACTTTTCTATATATGTCAGAACAAGTTATTTAAAGATTTAATGTGTAATGCGGTACAAAAAAACTGTTTATACATGGATTTTACAGTACTACAAACTATGTGAAACGTGAAAGTTAGCTTAAAGCTAAGCAGTTTCTTTTTCCGTCCTATGGCTCTGAATATATGGCTGCCGTCGCTGTGGTTCCTACGATCCAACCATACCATAAACGCCGAACATAGCCATATCGTCGGCTTTTGCTGTTTATCTTTGGCAAATCGAATATACTTCTTTCGCCTACTCGTAAATTCGGCTACCTTCCTTTTGGATCAGATACCATTGTTGGCAGCTATTACCCAACACGAATTTAGCAAATTTTCTCGTTAATTTATTTGTCTGCCTATATTCTGGATTATTGACCATGACTTAACGATATTTAGACCGAGTCGTATAATTACATAAAAAATATTTTTTTATACTACTAAGGTGGCAAACAAGCCTACGGCCCACCTGATAGAAAGTGGTCACCGTAGCTTATGGACGCCTGCAACACCAGAGGCATCACTTACGCGTTCGACCTTCTAGGAAAGGAAGTGGGAAGGAGAAGGAGGTACTCTTACTCACCGAACAAAACACAACAGTAGGAATACTGCTATTTCACGTTTATATTCTGTAAGAGGGTAGTCCTTCCCCGGTCGAGCCGGCCCATTCATGCTGAAATCAGCGAGGCTCTACTACGCATAAAAACAAATTAATTAAAAGAATTATAGGCCACACGAGCGTCGAAAATATGACGATGTTTCTACTATGGTGGCAGGCGGCATAGACCATGTTTAATTTAACCTTTTAATCCTAAACGGCGCTAAAACCACGAACGACATTGTCAAATGCTAATCGTTCATTTTATTGCCTATTTTCACAAAAAATGTCGTATTTCTTATTCTATTGGTATAAAATTAATGAAGCAATATCATAGACCCGTCAACGGATACATAAGATATTATCAATGTAGTTTCTTTTAGCGATTTTATTTGTGTGATATTTGGGCTTTCAGCGACCGATTTAAATAGACCTATTAGTATTATAGAAGTGGCTGCTATGGGTCAGCATGTTTTATTATTAGACCTGGGAGTTAGCAAATAATTCACTTAAATATTATTTCTTGATTAATGAAATTCACGTATTGCTATGGGCCTTGCAAACATTATAAGAACGGTACAAAGAATACTTATGGTTTTTATTTGTGTCCCTTGTTCTTAAAGAATGATATAAAAGAATCGGAACTAAACAAGAGTAAGGTAAGAGAAGAAGAAAGTTGGAGTCATGTGTCATCTGTTGTAAGCATATAGAGAGTGACAATTATTACTTCAACGTCAAGAGAACGTCTTCTTTTCATGAGTTTAAAGAATCTCATGAGTTAGTATCTTTAATACTAACTAGTATATCACTAAGAACATCTATTAAACCAAATTTCTAATGTCTATGACTCGGCCTCGATTTGATCCCACCACGATGTAGCATAAATAATCCAAGCCTAAAAGTGTGGGATATAATTTAATGCGCGGGCGCAGGCGGCGCGAACTCTGACGCATCTTAATTATGTAAAGTTCTGTTGTAACTTGGCCGACTGACCACTTGATAGATCTATGAATCTATTAGAATACTCATGCTTTTGGGATCTATTTTATTTATATATAGGCTCGTTTAATTATTAAATATATTGTCTTAATATACGAAAATGTGATACATTGAAATTAAAAGATTCTGTTTTTTTTTATTAAAGCGCTACAATAAATATAGTAAAACTTTTTATATTTAGGTACCCTTTCCCCGACGTATTGGTTGCTTTTCAGCAGTCTCAGTGACCATCACTAGAAAACATAGATGGTGGTCGTATCATCGCTTGATGTCTGCGTGTCCTATCGAGTCCTCTCGTCAATTAAAATATCGCAATACCATTGAATAGCAAATTCGCTAGTTGTGATCTCGAGCAGTGTGGCTTGAGATCTACTTCTTGATATAACGAGACAGAGACAATATTACCATCTCTTATAACACTTAGTTCATTATCGCGTACATGACAACAAGGCAAAGCTATGCTACACTGTGGTACGCAAGAAAAAATTTACAAGAAATGATACGTCTTCAGTCTATTTATATGACACCGTTCTATTATAGAAATTCCCAGATTGAAAAGCCCTAATTCGAGTCCAATCATAAAACATGGATTTTTCTGATACCGGTTGAATTGAAGACAACGGTTTTGATTTCGTTATAAAATCAACAAGAAAACATATAGAGAAGATATCGAATATGTATCTATAAAGTAGTCTATAAATACTATATCTAGCTCTATCTATTTATTCGTGTAGCTACATTGTTGTGGCCGTTGTAGGTCGCAAAACAGCGTGTTTATGTGAGTGTGTTGTGTGGTCCGCCGCGGGCGCAAGGCTTGACGGATCAATTGCTTTATTGTTGCCACCCCGTGGCTTCGTACCCTCTAGTGATGAGCCAATGTAGTAATTTTCCCCGGGATTTTCACAATATAACGGGCATTCCATTTATTATATACTTCTCAACGATTACGCACTTTACCGGTCCGCTGTTTATTGATATAATATGTTATTGCGCTTTAAATCAAATTATTATTGTTAGTAACGGTGGCGGGTACTCGGATAAACAAGAGCTGCAAATATAAAATATTGATGGTAAATCTTTATATTAATACGCGAAGCAAAAACTTTGTACCTCTTTTTACAAAAATTATTATTATTATTATTATTATTATTCTTCGTAACTATGGTTACGGTTACCTTATTTATATGTAATAAAGAAAAAAGGAAACAAAGTAACTAGCAAGCTTAGGAATATCGTCAATGAAAGAGTATAGTTGAGTAAATGATAATTTGTTTGAAAAAGATAGGTAAATTAACCTGTATAGCCTTGGTGAAATCTAAATGAAATGTTATTATACGGGTAAAGTTATAGACAATAAAACCTTAATAACAATCAAACTTAAAATTTAAATCAATTATGGTGAATTTTAACCACTAGGCGACCGCTAGTAAAATATAAAAAGGGTTTTATTTGAGATTCAGATTATTTGTATCATTCTTGCAATTGTAGAGATCAGTTTAGTCAAGAAATGTTATAATGAACAAGATAAAACTGCATAATAAACGCTAACTGATGTATATATAGTAATTTGATAATTTATACAAATATTAAATCTAATATATATTTAAAATCACGGTCTAAGCACAAAATCTCAATGATAATCCATCAGATTTATTATTATGTGTACACAGCAAATATTGATCTTTACCCTCAAATTATCAGACCTCGAAAAATCGAAATATAAAAACGAGATAATTTTACTAAATGCCAAGTCGAGTCAGTAAAAACTTGAAATAGATTTAATTATAATAATTAAGAGCAATGATTTGAAGATATCGGTATCCTAACATTATGTTGATACTATATTTAGAAACGTGAGGTCGCACTTTATAATGTTAAATAAATAATCGCAGGTCATCTGTCTGCACGTGTGGTAAAGTGGTTTAAGTGGTCACTTTATCGCTAATATAGTGTGAACCATATGGTTATATTTGATTGTTCTCAGTCTTGGGAACAATTTGCATCTATTGCTTTAATGTTTGTAAAAGCACCAATCATATTAGTCTTCAGAAAACTGGTGCAGTAATATAATAAAAACATTGGCTCTGTATACAAACTATCCCACTGCTAAGCACAGGCCTCTTCTCAGTGAAAGAAGGCTTAAGTAGGCCATATTCCACTGTGTTGGCCCAGTAAGGGTAGATAGAAGTCACATATCTTCGGGAACATTATAACCAACTCTTAGACATGCAGGTTTCATGACGATATTTCCGTTCACCGTAAGCAAGTAATACTTGACTATTTAATACGCACATAACTGATTTCTTAAAACAAAATCACAGTTAAGTGCTTACCCGAGAATTCCCGGGATAGAGTCCCGGTGTTTACTGGTCATCCTTATGGCGTGGATAGTCTCACGTCAACGTGCCCTCCCGTAACGCTCAGAGATTCAGCACACCGCCTCCGGTGGCGACGCGCAGATATTTTTACATTCCGTGTCAGCGAAATAGGCACCACGAGGGCTTATGACTTATTGTTCAATCGTAAGGTTTGTTTAGAAAACCTTTGTGTTGCGAAAGTCTTGCGTACACGATGTGGGACTTTCTGAAAAATGCTGCGGGACTAATCGAAGTATTACTGCAAAAATTATAAATAAGCTTTTACAAGTCCTGCTTGGATATGCTGTTCTTCACGGATTGATAACATACTTGCAAAATGCACATGTAGCAATTGCTTCAGTGACGCATGCGATTGTAGATAAGATGTCGGGTTCGATTCTTGAGTCGAGAAAAATTTGGTTTTGTCAATGAATCCTTAGTAACAGAATGAAGCCTTCGTGGTTGACGGCAAAAGGTCCGCCCCTGTTGCATAGGATCTAAAACCGATATATATCAAATATATGTATAAGTATACAATATATAAGTGCTTATTATTTCTTATACCTGTATTTGGCCATCCAGTATGTGGATATAGTAGGTTATTTATATAAGTCTCGTGTAAATGTTTATTTATCCACATATTATTTTTAAAATGCCGCATTCGCCTACTGCGTATTAAATATTTCATTGTCGCTCACTTTAACGGTGAAGGAAAACATTGTGAGGAAACCTGCATCTGAGAGTTCTCCATATGTTCTCAAAGGTATGTGAAGTCTGCTAACTTGCACTTGGCTAGCGAGGTGGACAATGGCTTAAACCTTCTCACACTGAGAAGAAGCCCGTGCCCAGCAGTGGAACAGTTTAATACAGGGCTGATATTAGTTTATTATTTTTAATATGTGGTTAAATAAACATTCGTCATGCATTGCCTTACAGTTTCAACATACTACGTGTTGACAACGATCAAGTTTAGTTGATCCGCCAACACTATTAGTGGATAGTGGCTCATGCCCAGAGGTAGGCCAAATGAGGCTTTACATAAATCATTGTTGCTGTTATATTATAAAACCACATCTATAAAACAGTTTTATAGCATTCTGAATCAAATAAAAGGTTAAAATAAATTTAAATATTATGAGAGAGAATATGATAAATTATACGTTAGGGGATCATTAAACAAACCTAATTTTTATTTCATACACCTACCTGTTGAAAATTAAAAAAATGTATTTAATAGCCTCCGTCCTGGTTTTGCCTCGGGGTTACAAAGTCTTATACGGACACACTTATGCAGCTAAAATGCTGCGTTTTAGTACTAAAGATAACATCGAATGCAACGAAATCACTTAGCAATTATATAAATTAGAGATGAAACGAATAGCAGTTTAACCGGATACCGGATATTCGGCCAACGTAGCTGGATATTCGACCGCCGAATATCCGGCAGAACGTTGGCGTTTGGTGCATTACTCATTCATTATAGTGACGCTAACATGGTGAAGGGTGTTCGTTTGGCTGAGTACGATTCTGCTAGATGTTTCATACATACGCTTCAAAGAGCTATAAATGAGTCGCTCAAAGTCCAGGCTGAAGTGACAACAATGATTGCTACTGGAAAACGACTTGTGGCACGTCAATCACTCTGGTTTAGCTCAAGAAAAAAATGAGTAATAATTCATTTTCTAAGTTATAGAATTATGTTTTGATTACTAATTGTATTTCTTAAGTGATACTAACTAAATAAAGCAATTAATTACCTAAAATATATTTTTTTAAATCCGGTATTCGGCCGGATAAACGCTACTTATCCGGTATTCGTCCGGATAATATTTAAGCCGCCGGATAGGCCTGATACCGGATAGTTACCGGATATCCGTTTCATCTCTAATATAAATTTAATTAGTTTTGGCTTAAATTCAGGAATCTAAAAGAACTACAGTTTTTAACTAAACCAATATGTCCCTAAAGGGAACTGTCCACTTTGTATGGGGGTTTTGGCTTGGAATGGACAGTGACTGAGAATAACAATTATATATTAATTTAAAAGCATTAACCAGTAGGAATTAGAAAAATAACAAAGATTTGTGTCCAGGTGTTTCTAATTCGTTTGTTGTGGTAGTTTATACAAAGGTATTTCAAAAAATATACATTGATTTTATGTTATTTTTCATTATTATTCTGATTCATATGTTACTAAAATGTTATCTAGGAACTGGGTTGGTGGATTTAATTTGTTTTGATATCTTGCCCAACTCCAAAACCAAATAATTGTCATTATATGGGCGCAGCAACCTACTGTCCGTCGACCGTAGGATCGTCGTTAATTGTTTTTATGTATGAATTCTGTTCACGCTAAGCCAATAATGGACAGTTCCCTTTACATTTATGTTAGTTGCTAGGTTCAGGCAAAAGGTTAAGCCTAAGAGAAGAATACCTGCAAGAATTATACGGGCATAAAATGTAACAAAAATTATAAGGTCCCTTGTCATGGCGTTAAGGCACTAGCGAACCAGTTTAAGCGAAATTAAAGTTTTATACAATAGAAGGAGTAACTGCTTTCACATTTTTACGATTTGCTAAAATAATTAAGTAAGCGTACGCTCTCACCTAATCATTTTTGGTGGAAATACCTACATCTAGAACCATTTAGTTTACGACCAGTTACATTCTAAGGTTCTCGAGTAAATTTCTTGTCAGTCAGCGGTGCAATGATATGGACAAACTAATAAATTAATGAATTTCCATTCAATTACAAGATGACAAACTAATAAAAAGCTTAATTTTCATTAAATCATCAATACAATTTCGCGCATCAACAAGCTCCATTTTAGCGCTCCCCACGCGTCCGAACTTGTCCAAGGTCGTGACCTTGACAATTGCTAGATGATGCCGAAGCAATTATACGAGAACTAGTTCTTTGAGTTTTTGCATCGCGTGATGATCAACGAAAGGGAAACGTATTCGATGCCTTCAGGCGTGTGTAATAACACTTTTAATGTCAAATGAGGTTTTAGTGGGCGTTATGTAATGATAGTCCAGTTCTGAGTTCAAATGTATTTTATTAGCTTTTGTTTGTATCTACATATGTATGGTATACATACGAATTAGGCGAATTATCTATACAATACCACAAGGTATTTTATTTTATTTTATATTTTTTTTTTACATTTTACGTTGTATTTCATTTTGTAAGACTAGATTTTGTCCGCAGCTTCGCTCGCGTAAATGTAGGTTAGGTAACTAAAAGTATTTTATCACTAGATGAATCAACGTGTATGTGTAATTTTATGATAATCGGTCGAGTAGTTAAGGCGTGAAAGCTTAACAAACAAACAAACTGACATTCGCTTTTTTTAATATTAGTTACGATATATTTTTGGAAACTAAACTGAACCCTAAATATTGTTTTAAATTTTTGTTTGTCTGTCTGTTTATTACAGCATAAGTGAAAACTACGGATTGGATATTATAATAATACTAATAATTCTTTATTGACACAAATTAAGCTACAATAATTTAGAATTCTCTGACTTCTGCACTTGCAAAAACTGTGTTGCAGGAGCCAGTGTCTTCCCCCTTTTTTTTTTTTTTTTTTTTACGTGGTTGAATGCATAACGCATACCCCTCCGCGGGGGCGGGCGGAGGGGTTATGTCGGACTCGCTGGGGTAAAAGAAAGATAGAATAAGAATAATGTACCTACCGGAATACCGACTAAACCTACCACGGTGTTCCTCGACACAACCACTATCGACGGGGCCGCGCGAATCACTTTCGCATGCGGTCGCGACCCCGCTGAGGTTTCGGCCCGCCGTATGAAACGGCAGGCCACTACACGAAAGACCTACCCAAAGGCACTCCTCACAAATTATCCCTACTGTCGTCCCTAGAGGGGAGACGGACTCGAAACAGAGGCGCGCGTGGGAACACGCACGCCGCCTCTCAGACCTGGTGCTGAACGGATGGCGGGCAGGCCCACAAAGCCCGCCACCCCCAGGTCAAACCTCAGGGTGGCTGAAGGTCGTCTCGCGCCCTCCGGCGCCCGGCTCTGCGGTTGGGGAGAGGGTTTAAATGCTCCCTCTCCCGCTCCGCCGCCTCCTTGATGGAAATTACTTCCTCACAGAAGGAGGCGACGGCGTTCCACGACCTCTCACTCCGGACCATAGACTGAACTACGGCCGGGAGCGAGAGGGCAACCAACCCGACTGCCGCGATCAACTCACGGCGCTGCGATGCCCAGGCGGGGCAAACCGCCAAAGTGTGCAGCGCCGTGTCCTCAACCCTTGCCGGCGTATACGACACAGGAACTGGCCAAAACAACCGTGGCCAGTCATAACCTGTGTCAGCCGGAAGGTAAGGGCGCCATGCCGCCTCTCCAGCCACTCCTCAAACACGGGACTTACCGCCACGATCGTGGCGTGCCCGAGTGTCTTCCCCCTATAACAAGTTACAATTATTTTATGTCATTAAATTAACACGTATCATGAAAAGGAATATTTACTAGTTTCACAAAAAATAAAAACAATAAAATGGATTAGTAATTAATTTACACTTCAATTCAGTGTAAGTTATAAACGTTAATAGATTCTCAACATCATTGTAGTCCATCGAATTCAACCATTTGAAAACAACTTTTTTAAATTCATTATTTTTTAGTCCTTTTATTTAATTTAATTTGTTACTGTATTTCTTGTATATAAACGAGGATAGAAAGTTGAAATGCTTCTGCCCAAGTGTAGTATTAGTTTAGATTTTAGATATTGAAATGCTTTTCACTGTTTGATATATTGGCGTTTAACTTACAATTAAATAAATTGATTGTGATTTAAATAATAATCAGTGACAAGGAATTGATCAACATTCGGATGCGGGTTTATGAAGTTTCGAATGTTTGATATTTTTCTTAGCAATGGTATTGCAAATGGAAGTCAGTTAGAAATTGATTGACGTTTTAAGATGCAGCGGCATGCTGGTGGCCAGACATAATCGTTTTCAATTATATTAATAATAGTCATTTATTTCAGGCTCCTGACCCATAAATTGTTAGTAATACAGTGGAAGCTTAATTTATTATTAGTATTTTAATTATATTGGCATTATTATGTTTGGCATTTCAGCAATTGACAGATTCTAGGCTTAATTAACCATTAATCGACACCATTTTTTTAGCGCAAACCATATAATATGAGCACTTCAATTAGCTAAAGGCAAAAGAGGTTTGCATGTATACTTACATATATGTATTTTGTTAAACACTTACAAAAATCGGTCTGTCTTAGCAATTCCCGATTTTTCCAGCACAACAACGAGTTAAAAGTCCTAATTTTGCAAGAAATTCTTTAAACCCTGTGTGTGGCAACAGGAAGCATCAGCAAAGGAGCCGCTACACGCATGAATACATACGTCATAATTTAGACAGTTGCATGCTTCGGTCGCAGTGGCAGCGAGAAGCGATTAGCAAGCAATCGATTGTATTTTATATGGTTAACAAGCAACCGATTGGTTGCTCGCTTAAAATCGCTTATTGCTGTTATAGTAAGTATATATTTTCTAGTATACAAACGAGCACAAAATGCGTTTTCATACTACTAGAGCCTAGTCCCGCCTCGCCCGAGTTGGATATGATATAACTATAAGCCTATGTCTAACAAATATTCAAATATTTTGCTATTTGTTATTGTTAATTTTTCTTTTCTTTTGTTAGATTATTTTAGTTTTTTTTTTCGTTGTTTTTAATATTCATATATGAAGGCTTGTTATTAGCAACATGTGTAGTCATTAAATGTATACTTTTTAGAATTATATTAGTCTGTAAGCCTTTCTAAGATTAAATCAATAAAATAAAATAAAATAAGATAACTAAATATCGTATCTTTCAAATAGTGAGATATATAAAATGACTAAATTTGCAATGTCGTACCCTCCCTTTGTAATGTCGTAGTGAGATATTAGTTAACACTATACGTATTAACTAACATCTCTATAAAAAGAGCAAGTGCACGAAAAGCTGCACACACAAGTTGTTGGTTACGGTAACTATTAGGAGACTACAGTCTACTAAGTTTTACGATTTACCAATCATACGAGGATTTTATAAAATCATTAAGCGAGTATACCATTTATGCTGATAACGCTACACTGCTGCTGGTTACTCGCGTGGTTCTATTCCACTCACTGATAAAGCAAACGTCTTTCCACGATGGCATACAGGTTTTATTCTAATTCGACAAAATTATAGTCTATGCATGCGTTAACAATTATCTCGCTCACGTATTTTTTTTAAATATTAAAAGTATATAATAATTCGCTGTCGCTCACAGTGGGACAAGCACCCACAGACACAAAATAAAGACCTCGGCTTACTGCCAACTAAATTACTGACACCTTCATTTTACCCTTTTCTTTTTGTTACATTAATTTGCATCTGTTGCCGAGAGCACTCTGATTCATAAGCCTTTAATATTCATAGTCTAGTATGTAAATATTATAATGTCGTGTTGTGATATTTAGTTTCGGGTGCTTAGATTAAGTTACTATGTCGATTATTTTTTTAATTAGATTGTATCGAATGTCATGCCAGGTGTTCTCTTTGACGAGTTTAGGATACTTTGGTGAATGTGTCACTTCTAAAACGAGTGGATGTGGTACAAGCAGCTTTAATATTGTTGATTTTATTTTTATCAATAATGATGAGTTAATGTAATGCTTGTGTTAATGGTAGAATTGAAATCTTTTATTCTATTCTATACTAATATTTGAATAATTCAAAGTTATTCGTAGATTTATTTCTTTGTTCAGTAAGTGTAGGTTTCTGGTCAAATACTTTTTGGAAACCTGCATGATCGTGAAATTAAAGAATATTTGCTCGCAGTAAATACTTCAACAACTTGTAAGTAATCTTTAACAGTCAAGATATTGTCTGGAGATACACTAATTTAAAATTAGAACATTGGAACATTAAGTTAAAAACTCAGCCAGTTCGTTTCAAAGATAGAAAACTTGTCACCATGAAGCGCACCATGAACGATTCGAACTCAAATCGAGATTGATTCACAGATCGCTAAAGAAGCTCAAATTAATGTTTATGATGAAATTGCTAACATACGAATACACTTTCCCTTCAGTAACTTACATCAATTAAAATTAAAATCTTCTAATTAAATTATTTCACACAAAAACTTAGCTTTTTATACAGCCACGGTATTTCATTGAAATATCATTCCGGTATGTTTTTATAGAGGATCACTCACACCTTTTTTTGTGTGCCGTATTCTCAATGACTGAGGTGAGATATTAAAATGCTATTAGTCTATATGACCGGTCGATATATCATTCGGGGGCGGTGGTTTTATCGCCGACTAAATGCGCCCAAGAATTTTCGATGTCTTAATTTTTTTTTCTAAAGTTTTTGCGATCTCGAAATCATTGTTCCGAGTGCCATTAGCAAGTCGTAGCCTTGTGTTAATGCGAAATGAATTCGATCCTTCTTTATGATTGTTCATGAGCTTCTTGGCTGAATTAGACCTCCGTGGTTAGGACCTGTGTCTATTTTGTTTTTGTTTTTATCAATCAGTGTTGTCTGCTTGGTTTTTATGACTTAATTCGATTGCGGACTTAGATTAATCATTAAAGCAAGCGAATGGGTGGCCACTAGAAAACATTTTTATAATTTAAAATGTATCCAAATAGAGTAGTCGAAAT
The DNA here is from genome assembly GCA_930367265.1 of Catocala fraxini. NCBI lineage: Eukaryota > Metazoa > Arthropoda > Insecta > Lepidoptera > Erebidae > Catocala > Catocala fraxini. Next base: position 8,668,974 of record OV884029.1, read on the forward strand.
TAAACTCGGACCGCATTTGAAGCATGAAATAACTGACGGATTAAAACGATGACACTGTATATTTTTCATAACAACCACCAGAACTATTAAGGGAACATAAAGAATACGCCAGTCATAGATCAACCATCAGCTACTTTACACCAAGTGTAGAATTCGTCGGTACCTTAACAATTCTCGGATGAAAATGGGCGGTTGCTTAATACAGTTGTCATCGCCATAAAACTATTGTAAGGGGCGGATGGATTTTTTTATCTCTATCACGCTTTGGGAGGCGACCACACTGACTCGTTTCAATGGACCGGCCGCGTCTATCCGTAAATACAATAAAACTTAATATTTACGTTCACTCCGAGCAATAAAGATACAATAAGCGAGTACCCAGTAAAATGTAACCGCGGTCGCTTTTCCAGACATTGACACAGCAAATCCACCCTTAACCCTAATAGAAATAAGGACTTTTTTCCGCTATGCTGTTGAGTTATCTGAGGTTGATGCTCATTGTCCGTTTATAGAACTTATTTGTAAAGTTGCGCATTGTCTTAGAGGTTATATTTGAGTTTCGTAAAAGATAAGCGAGGGATGGGAAAGGTTGTGAATCATAGAGTAGACAAGGTTTTTTATTTCTTGTTTATTTTTGGCAGTAGGCTGTCGGTTGTTCGATGTTGTTTGGAATACACAAAGTTCGCTAGGTGATTGTATAAACGAATAATTTCTCAGGAAGTCTGAGAAAAAGATAGATACACAAATACACACTGTTTTTGGTTATATTTTAGTGGTTTATTTGAATTTATATTATATTAATATATTTATGAATTAGGTAATTAAAAGATTGATGTTGATATTCAAGTTTCAAGTATTACGAGTATATAGATTAGATTTTATATATTTAGATTTTAATTTTAGATATATAAGATTAGATATTTATCACGCAAATTCTAAGAAAGGTATAAATTATATCTGTTAACAGCTTTTATAGATTTGTAAATGATTTCTTAGGTAAACTCTATCACATAATAAAATGATCGGTCTTGTCATTCAGTTGCTTTTTTTTGTCATCAATCGCAAAAGTCTTACACAATACACCAAATTATGTATGTATTGCCTATGTGTATCAAGTACACGACTAACATTTTTCCATAAGATTGGCTTAACCCTTCCAGCTAAGTTGTGAGTTCACGTCGACAATGCAATGTTTTTCAAATTTGAATCCACGCTCTCGATCGCAAATGTTATCTTATCCATTAGATTACCGCCACTTTAATATACTGTAAGCATGTATATTCATGGCGACGACTGAGAAGATAGTTCGTAGGCAATGGATTAGGTCCCATGTTTAGGACTAACTGCTATTGCCATTTACTGGACAAATTGCCAGAGTCTACCCTGCTACTTAGAATTTTGTGACTGAAAACCTTAATTACACTTCGCCTGAGCCGGGATAAGTGTAAATGTCACTATATAGAACCCGGAATCTGTCGCATCGGGTTAGAACCCACTGGGCCCCTAATATTCGTCCCCCGGAATAAAAGTTGTAAATTAGGGTCCTATATAGGTACTCATTGGTCCCCCGGTAGGAGACCAGTCAATATTAATTTATTTTAAGGTACCAACTCGTCCCCTGCAATAAAAGTTATAGATTCGGCACCTGCTCAGGTGCCTTTTGGTTCCCTATTAAAAAACCAGCCATATTTTTACATAAAAAAGCGTTGACATAGTAAGTACATTTGTAAACAGTACTGTAATGAAATTAATTTAAAACAATTATATTATTAAAATTATGTCTATTAGAAGGTTGAAAATAAAAAATCTATTCACGCGTTGCAACAAACAGCATTCTTAGGTGACTGTGAATCTATCGATGTTCACGATTATATTTATGTTAATAACCTTTATTTATTCATATAAGGATCTTTTTATTCATTTATTCTCACTTATTTTTTCTTTTTCATAAGTACAGAAAAACGAATTGTTTGTTTTATAGAAAATTGACTGTTACTAAAACTTATGGTTTGAGCAAATTTTCTGTGATATGTCTGTTCTATGATATCTAGATAGGTACATATTTACTATATTTTTTTACCCATTGTACGCGACTGTACCACAACCACAGAAACCGAAAGGAAATATCTAAATTAGTGGAGTGAATGGGAAATATAAATGATTTTGAAATAAATAATAGATCAGGAGACGAGTGGGAACTTCAAACATTTAAGGGGACGGGTGGGCACAGGGTACGAATTTCAGGGGACCAGTGGGTTCTGACCTACCGCAACTGTAAGCGCATAATACGTATAGGATATAATATATTCTTCCAAATTTGTTATTATATATTTTGTTACTAATATGTATTATTCAAGATCGTTCTGCCTGGAAACCCTAAGTGGTAGGTATATGTCCAGCTGTGGTCTTTCGGCTGAGATAATAATAATAATAATAATAATAATAATAATAATAATTTATTTATTGATTACAGTGGTAAAACATGAATACAGCCCATAAGATACTTAATATAGGTATAATATAATATGTATGGCCTGTACTAGGGTAAACCTTTGCCACAGGCGTTAAGGGCACTTACAATATACTACTAGGAACTAAGTTATATACAATTAACCATAGTTATTATATAAATATATGCAAAAATAGGCCAAGATTGTAATTATTATCATGGAACTTGTTATTGCTTAATTAACAACAATCAACAAATCTTCAGTATCCTCATAAATTAAAGTCTGTAGGTACCGACAGACTGACCGCTTAGATCTTACATAACTTAGGTCATATATAGCTGTTTGTTTATTTATCTTGTTATAAAGGAAAGGCCCTAAGAATGCGAAAAATCTATTCGTAAAAACAAACTTTGATTCAAAAAGTGTGGTACAGACAATATCTTTCCGTCTTTTAGTGTTAGTAAGGTTGATGTCATACGTAAGCGTTGCGTGCTGTTTAAGTACGGTGTACATTATAAAAAGCTGCCGGACAGTTAATACTTAACAATTTTCATACCAAAGATGTGTGGAAAAGCGGTAGGGTCGGCGGGTTGCTACCTTTAGAAGTACTCTTTGTGCCCGCTCAATATTTAACATGAAGGATTTTCCGCTACCGCCCCATGAAGTGATGCAATATTGAATTAAAGACTGACACAATGCCTTATAGATCTGTATGATGAGTTTGTGATCTGCAATAAGGCGCAATTTTTTGAAAACAAGTAATAATTTTCGTACTGTTAGTTAAAGCAGTTATGTGTTCTTTAAAGGAGAGTGTGTCGTCTAATATTACACCTAAATGAGATGACTGTTAGTTGTTGTTGTTGAGTTAGTCCAAAAAGTCCAAATATATTTTATAAGAACATATACTCATAAAAGTAGAGCATAAATAATTATTAACATATTTCTTTCTTTCTTTCTTTCTTTTCGTGTGATTAAATGGCCAACCTGTTGTCAAGAGTTGTTCATATTTACATATATTAGGTAGGTATATAGTCTGATTCCAACACGAACTAAAGATTTGATTTGACTCAGTGTTCTGTATGTCCGATTTGTTTTATTTGTAAAGTTACTCGTGATACAGAGAATTTTCATTAGAAGTAGTATTAAAAATATGCCGATGGTCAGAATTTCACCATTTGAAACGATGGTTTCGAGTTTTGTAAAAGCTATCCCCACCATGACATCCATTTCAACACACGCTTTTTACAACCGAAGGCAACAATGGCAAGTGCCAACCAGCGGTTATGTGTTCCATTCTTCAGTGTGTCCTATGACTCATTGGTTAGGAACATCCACACACGTGCCTACCGAATTCATTCAACATTTGAACAAAACTAATCAATTCAACTCACTTATCACAATGTGCGCCATAAAACCGACGAACAACGCCATCTAGAAAAAATACACCAAATTTATGTTCATCACCCCTATTGTTAATTATTTACGAGATTCGGTCGCCCGTGATGTTCCACCAAAAAATTCTATCAGAGAAAAATCAACTCTATTTTAGCCATCTTTAGGTGCAGTTTTGGGTTTGAATAATCCGTGTACGAAATTATACAACAATGCTGAACTGCTCGTAATGAGTCTTTATTCATTTCCACTAGTCTTAATTTCACGGTGACCATTGTCCAACACACTTCTGTTTCACTGAATGAAGTTTCTTTACGGTTTGCAATAAAAACACGAGCAATTTTCAACTCTAGTCCCTTGCAATAAGATGTACGTAATTTTAAATTGGCAAATTAAATGAATTTAACGTGACTACCAGAAATTATGGTATGATTTTGTCAGCGTGAAGGAATGCCATTGACTTGTGACAATGTACACTTAAATGTTGTATGTTTTAATTATTAGATCCGGAGTACCGTTAAAATTAGGATACTCACCTTATATATTGGACAGTATTATTGGATTTAAATACAGAAGCGAATTTTTATGCACATTTGGAAAACAATTGCTTTGTTAAATATTTTAGTAGCTCTTTATTAACCTCTGAGCCTTCTTCGAAGAGGTTAATTAAAACACTATGTGGGTCTGTGTGTCTGTCTGTTAGTAATGGTTTGTTAGTGACAGGCATAGCACCTGAACCACTGAACCGATTGACTTCTATCTTGGTGTGCAGACACCTTGGGTCATCCCTCGGTCGAGTTTGAATATGGGCCCTGTGGGTCAAAAGACGCCCCAGATATTGGTGGTATCACAAGGTCATAAAGTCAGGGGATATCCACCAGCAGAGTGATTTGGAAGTCCAAGGGAGAGGCTTTTGCCCAGAAGTGGGACATTACCAAAAGGTCACATGAAGACGAAGAGGTTGAATCCTGGGTTTTTACACCCATCTCGTTTGTGAAGGTGTCAGATGCAGTGTAGCTTAGTATTATTAGATGCACACTACCTTACCAAGTCCATATATTTTTAATTGGCGTGTGGTTAATACATCAGCATATAAATCGAGAGATGCTGTTGTCGGACTCCTAAAACCTTAATTTAGTACGTACCTATAGGTTCTTAGCTTAAAATACCAGAATTATTAACATGGACAGCTATATTCGAGTGTGTTGACAACATTATACTAAGTGCTTGCATTGCGTCCATGCACAGTACCTACTACCTATTGCGCAATACCTATTGCGTTGTGCACTGATATATTCGAATATTATTCGAATACAATTATGCGCATCACTAACCAGAAATGTGCAATCTAATATATTTAGCGCCGTATAAAATATAACATTATACATTACACTATAACTGTATGTATATTCTCATAACATACAGTTTGATATTCACAGATTATAATAAAAAAACTAGCTCAGCGCAAATTCGCCTGCTTCACATAAGATAATTTTCCCCGTTGTTGCAACATTTTTCATTGAAACTCTGCTCATATTGGTCGTAGCGTGATGTTATAGAGCATAACCTCCCTCGATAAATGGGCTATCCATCACTAAAATAATTTTTCAATTCAAACCAGCAGTTTCTGAGATTAGCATGTTCAACCAAACAAACAAATAAACAAACAGCTTTTCAGCTTCATAATATTTGTATAGATATATTCAAATTTCGAGAATTGCTATGCTGTTTGTCGCTTGTATAAACTATTCAATCTTGCTAAACGTTTCATTCAATCTTAACACTACACAATTAATTTGTGCAAATAGATTGCACATTACAAACAAAAAAGCAACTGATACGAATCAGATATAGGCCATTTTTTGTTGAATCTAAGGGTTGGAACAAGCCCAGATGTCTTCACATCTGGCCTTATTTCAACCCTTAGTTGAACTTTATACAGCGATATTCAATTAGGGACATCTTACTGTCAACATATGCAACAAACCCCATCATATTATGTCAACATCTGCAATCGACACGTGCCGTTTTTTGTCGTTTTCTGAAGCACTTGAGTTGTTTTGTCACAGTTTATGACTTTTAAATTGGTTTATTTTTGTGCCATGACCTCCATGTTTTAGTTCCGTTTGAAGTGGTTTTTTTTGTTGTAACACGTTCCAATTTCTTTTAATAACTTACAATGTGCTATTATACGCTAAGTTAGAGAATTCAATAAGTGTACTTGTATTTGTAATCATAATTGATACATTGATAAATCTCGTATGTAAATAATGGGTATTTGTTAAGACATTTTCATTAGCGCGGAGTTTGAAACTGTGTCCAGCAGAAGACCATAGACTTACCCCCTATTACATGAAGCCTATTAGTATAGATATCAAAATCAGGTGTGTGTAATATCCCTTTGCCTAGTGGCCAGTTTAGTTTTTATTTCGTACTTGCTATTCCTACAGCCCTTTTTTCATGCAAGTTCGTTAAACGTAACCTACGTCATTATTAAGGATTTCTGCTATCTATAACAAATATATCAATTTCGATTCCTCAGCTTAGCTACGATAAAAAACAAGTCTTTTCATCATTTTCATATAGTTATACATATACCTATAGACTAATGATATTACAATGGGTAAGTATTGTATCGTATCGTATAAAACTTCTTAACATTTTTTAATTCTCAATGTTGTTCCATGCCTAAGTATTTTTAATTAATCAAATTTCATAAAGTGTATCTTTGTAACAAAGGTATCAAATAAGTCACAGGAATTATCCTTACAAAACTGATTAGGTACTTTAAAAGTTTATTTAAAGTACCTATAAGTCCTGTACTTTATTTCACAAATTATGAGTTTAAGTAAAAATACGTGATGTTAATTTCGTTTAAACGTTCATAAAATGTTTGACATAATGGAGCTTAAATAATTTGATACTGGACTATAAATGCGGCTGCAAATTGTTTACATACCGCAGACCGCCCGCGTTGATGTCTTTATAAGGGCTCGCGCGGTCACGTAGATTGCGTAGCAACGGATACCACTTTATGATTAATCGTATCATACTTGTTAAATAAGACTATATAATATGTTATTTAAAGTATATTGTGATAAGTGATAACTGATAACCGTAATAGTATGAAGGCAAATTTTTTTTTTGTTTTTACATGGAATTCATACATAGCCACAGAATGTAATCGCTTTAAATAATAAATCATGAAGGTATCTATACTTTATGGTTGTTACATGTGATAAATTTATTAGAATTAGTTTGTTATATGCGTTAAATTGAATGCATATGCTTGCACTCAAAGTATATATTTTGAATAAATATAATTTATGAATGTACATCGTCTTTGAAAAGTTTTTAGTAGTTGTGTAGTAGGGCGCTGCGTGGGCGCACGGCTTCAACAGCACGTGGTCGCCGTCTCAATGCGCGCGCGCAGCCCGGCCGCGCGCTGATTGGTCGCCGCCGCCCCTCCCACCGCCGACCGCAAACTGCTGACTCACGCATCGTGTGACCAAGTTCCTACAATTTATTAACTTTTATTGCATCATTTTGTGATTTAAATTCTTTTATATTCATTTAGGTTACAAAGTTACTATGAGGTTGTCGTTAAGGAGTTGGTTAAGGAGTGTAAAGGTAATACTTATAAAACTACATATATTTCTGAAATTAAAATTGCAACATATACCTATGTACGTACACGCACACGTACTAGGTACGTTATCACTGTAAAATTTTAAGTACTCTAAAGAAAATTTCGCTCACTATTAACAATAACAAGTATAACATTCAAATTGTTAATATTACGAGAAAGATGACTCAAGTTATTTATATATTTAAGAGGCATACAGTAGTTATGGGTATTTAAGATGCGTCTAAGTATATAAATATTTACTTGCAGTACTTATAGTACAGTAAGTTCGCAGAAGTATAACATGAATTGCCGACTGCATACAAAAAGGGCAAAATTGCGATCGTTTCTTAGAAGAATCTTACCTATGTATGATACAATACTGTTTCTAACTATTTATTTGGTCTTTAACCACCTTTATGTTTTGTACATAAGTTATATATAAACGTTTATAGTTAGCCGATAAAGAATTGTTATCGTTATGCTTATCTATTGCGTGTGGCCCCAGGTATAAGACATTAGCTAATTGAACATTATCATTGTCATACTTGTGTAGCTTTAGGTACCTATATTATATATATACATATATATATATATATATATATATATATATATATATATATATATATATATATATATATATATATATATATTTTGTTAATTGATAATTCGTGCTTCGTAATTAGGTACTTCGTTCTCATGTCTTTATAAAATAAAAAGAGTTCATAACTTTGCAACAAAAACTTAAATTGCATATCCCATTTCAAGTAACCGGCGTTAATGAATTCCTCACACACTAAATACTTAACCCCATCGTAATCCAATTACACAAACTACCAAATAACCTAATGACCTAACAAAGATTACTTGTAGCACTTAAAAAAAAACACAGAAGTGCGAGACCAATCGGGCGGGTGTGACAGGTAGATGCCTCCCACCAATTTTGTGGCGACCCCGCCTCGATGTCCGTGGCGATGCCGGAGTAGTGCCCGCCAGACGTAAACGTGCATCGACGCGCCGCGCTCATGTGACCGCGGGTCCGCCCATCGCAATGAAGTGCTTGTGGTTATTTGTGATCTTTCTGTGTTTTACGTGCGAAGCCGCAAACAAGCCTCGGAGAGGACGCGGTAGCATGTGGTGGTAAGCCTCCTCCTTCAACAAACTTAATCTTTGTCATATGTAGGTATTTGCTTTGTTGACGTTTGTTATCGTGACGAAAATCGTTCGTCAAATGTGACAGTTCTTATATGTTACGTCAAAAACGTATCTCCGTCAATCGTAGTTTGTTAAAAGTACTCACATTCAAGCGCTACGTCAATTACTGTCAATAAAATTAAGTAAACATGCACAAGAACTTTAATAACACTTTCATAAACGTGTAAAAGCCTCGGGTAATTTTAGTCGTGTTGTCGTAAAGTATACTACAGTACGGGCAACTATTTGCATCGCTGTCGTATTCTTCCGCATAACAAGACTTGTGAGATGTTTTACATTGTGTATACTGTTAACAGATGCTCGAATAATTGGGCTCGGAATAATTAGCAGACTATTAAACAAGGCATAAAACTTGCGTAGTAGTGTGAAATCGATAATAGCGTAGTAAAATTTAATCCTGTAGTACGTTCCGTGAGTTGCTTGTTATATGTAACGGGTTGCGTGTGTAATTGAATTCGTTTTCATTGGTATTGTAACAATAAGAAAATAAACTTTTATTTGACGTGAAAAATTGTGTGAACTGGATGGTTTTCTGTTATTAATGTTAAAATTTAGGTGAGAGTGACCTACTGACTTGTAACTAAAGTCATAACAAGAACTAATGGCTATTTTAGTTCAGTTATTTAGGCACCCAATTACATTGTAGTTCAATGATTAAGTTCCTTAATTATATAACTAAAATGTCTTTAGGTATAATAAGTAGCGTAGCATAAAAAGAATGCGAATAAATTTTCTTCAAACACAGCTACTGTTTTTATCATGATAATAAAAAGTGTGTCTCCTGTCACCTCCCGTTGCGTTCTCGGTGACTGACAGGGGCATCAAGACTTATTTGCATACACTATCACTCTGCTCCTGGTATGCGACCTACCTAATCCCCACAGTAGACTTCAACATCTATTACAACCAACATTAATTAAAATGTATCAATCTTATTTATTAATTTAATTAACATTAAGATTATATCAATTGACAAATATGAATTTGATAATTAATTTATGAAAGTACCTATTGCCTAATTTGCATAAATTATTGAAGAATTGTCGCGATCATTTGCGAATATCCAAACATTTACAATAATAATATATTGTGCTGACGTAATCGCAAAAAATGTGATAAAAATTATGATAATGATGATTGAAATATAAAATCGCGTTAAAAACTGAATAAAAATGAATATATTAATTTATATTAGTCAAGCTTTTAATAAATTATGTTTTAAATGGCGATGACATTATTTTTCTTCATATTTGTCTTCATTTAATTTATCAAACTAACAATCTTTAAGGCTTAAAATTGTCATTAATTTCACATCGACTTAATATTTTAAAGTTTAAGACATAAAGCAATTTTAAAGAGTTTTAAAATACTCATCATTTATCCATAAATTATAAAATGTACTAAAGGCTTAACTATAGCTACAGTTAAAGGAAATCTTAATATAAAATTCCACAATGTGCTTGTAGTTTTTTAACAACTAGTTGAGAAATGCAAGCAGTACTTTGAATTTCGTTACGCATGAGCACAGCAGGACATTTCAACTAATTCCATATAAATAAAAATCACATAAAATTAACAAACATTAAAATATATAGTAATAACTTTCCCTAAATGATACTAAAGTGGCATGCCAACTAATTTAGTGTAAACATTATACACATTTTAAGCGGAGATCACATAAATAGTGCACTAATTAGCAATGTATCAAGCGCAGCATTAATTATGTTGATATTGAAAATGCGTACCCGCACACCGGAACGTGAATGTTTATTTACGATATTAATAAACTTGTTTGGTGTTCAGCCATTTTGTATGCTTCATGTTTCTTTAACTGTTATTTTTTTATTTACTGAATATGTTTTAATTGGTTGTATTGTCGACAAATAACAATTATATATTATTACTGCTATGCAATGATATACGATATCTATATATAGCCTGCTGCAGTTAGCTCCTTGTAAGTGCCAGATTTCATTCCGTTTTAAGAGTTTTAATGGAAACTTAGACACTGCTCGACCTGGGAATGGAATTGATATAAGGCGGAAGAACAAACAGAATTTTACTGCTCTATCGAAGTATTGTTTTAATTATAAATATCTTCTATCTATAAAAATAATAAACTGCTGTGCGCGGTTTTACCAGCGGTAATGTTTTATAAACATAAATTATATGAAACAATGACATCTTTATTTTAATACCACTACTATAGTTTGTTAGAAAAGATTATAGTACTTATAGAAGTATATACGTATAACCAATATAGACCGTCATATAAGCCTCAATTTTATTATATAAAGCACAAATAAATACGCTTTTCTTTTTTTAATAATATGTATCTATATTATGAAGTATGTCATATAACCATAACTAAAATTATATTATTATATGGTTGGCTCAATGGAGTAAGCATATTGTGTTACTGCCAATCTCAGTTTTACTCGGGTTAAACAAAGTATTATAAGAGCTTTATCACGCATTACCATTGCGGTATTGTGCCCTGTAAATATCAATAGCGACGGAAACTTAAGCATAACTAAACAAATGTATATGTGGGTCACTTCTGCCTAATCCCTGCAATGAATAAGTATGATACTACTTTATGAATAACAATCGCAATTCGCACAGGGTTTCCCCACATTGTATACAGCTAGACAAAACCCAGACTGTTTATTTTAATAACACATACGCGATGTCTTTGTTTAGTCTATCGTAGCCACTAAAAGAACTTATTGAAACTGAATAGCCTTCTTATAATTAGCCAAATAGCTGAATAGCTACATGTGGTCAGAAACAGCTTTTACATTTACAATTTAAATTAAATGAAGTAGGCAGCTGTCAAGATATTAGCTACTATTTGTTGGTAATAAAATTGACATATTCATTTGAAGTTGATTTGCCGTCGGACATGCTTGTTTCTATAAGATCGGTTAACATTTTCACTGAGCGTTTTATTTTATTCTTGTAGTAATAAATAATTATTGATCGTAAATTATTTACGATAATAATTAAATTGCACAATAATAATATTTGACAATTAAATCTGCCCACCCATAACTTATTAACATATGATAACGCATTTTATATGCTTAACTGATATTAAAATTCTTAATTAATTTAAAAATGAGATAACGTCAATAATAATTAATGTTAAATTATAAATTATAATAAGTATAGTATAGTACCTATTTATTAAAATGCAGTTTAAATATTTCAAATTATTTGACATTGTGGTAACATAAATCATAATTTGATAATATGTGTTTTAGACGTGGCATAGGTATGCGATCTGGAGATATTTTTTATAAATGTAGCCTGTCGTAATTAAATTTATTGATAATATAGCTCGTCTCTAATTAACTTAGATAACTTGGAAATTTGCAAATATAAATATTTTGCCGGCCGCCTCTATACTTTTTAAATGCGTTTCGCTCTTTATCTCGATATTAACAGAGTAAACATACGGTGGCTCGTGTTATTGCATTGTACAAATACACCATGTTTGAATAATTTATTAATCGTAGATAAAAAAATAGCGTAAATTAGCTATATATAATTAGCTATGATAACTTTAAAAAAATTGTTTTTTATTATGTGCACAATATTATATACTTAATATATTATGATTATAGATGATTAAATAGTTACATTATTAATTATAATATTATAAATGTTAATATAGTCTGGTTTTCTGAAAGAGTACCATCGATAATATATAGGTAGGTATAGGTACCTAGTAGCCGTCGGCGGTACGTGAGAGCGTTTAACTTCGATTTAATAGACCCATTATATGTAAGAAAATTATGTCATATTACTTAATAATTATTTAATCAAATAATGTACAAAACTACCTATTTAAAATATAGTTGTTAAAAACATTGAATCAATATTTAATAACTAATAGTTAGATTTAAATTTTTCCGCTACCTGGTAAGTTATGCATAATATCGCTATACTTTCTCTCATTGCGTTCTATAAGCACGCAAGTCAGTAAAGGATGGTCTTAACCTAGTATTCCTTAATTTTGTACATTAATAAATACCTACTTAAAGAAAATAAGCAAGCTTCTCCAAAGACACGTACTTACAGACCATACTTAAAATATCATAGTTTAAAAAAAGAATTTAAGCTTAAGAATGATATTATGGCCTAAATATCATTTTAAAAGCTGCCAGTTGTACCGAATTCCGCCGATAAAAACAATTTCTTTAGATAAGTTTTGCGTTAACTTAAAACAGTACTAATTATTTAACAATAACATTTTATTTATTAATAAGAATTTTATTAGGTAAAAATATTATAGTCCTTAAAAAAAGACTTTCAATTTTAACATAAACATGTATAAGAGCAATCAAAACCGCGCGATACAATCGGTCTCGCCGCGCGGCCCGTCGGAGGCGTGAATTCTTTGAACGGAATTTTTACCCACTTTCTACAGAAACACTCGTAAATGTTACGTGAACTGTGTTAATAGTGGTACTTTAATAAAAAAACGTACTTTTTAATCCATCACAAAGATTTATTACATACTTTTTATTCTTGGTATAAAATTTCATATCAGCCTCGACGAAATGTCAGAATCGAACTTGACTTGCTCACTGTCATTCATCAGATTTATTATTCGTATCAACATAATGTCAAACATAATAACTTTATAAAGATTAATATAAACTAATAATTCTTATTATAAGTTCGGTAACCAAACGCCAGAGAAACACGCAACGGGCTGTAATTCTGGTGTTTTGAACATTTATCATCGAAAACAGATATCGTAATGACATTCGTGACATTAATAGGCTCCACAATTAACATACAACATCTTTTTTTTATTTAAAGAATGAAATGTACAAGTTCAACTATAAATCTTATCGAGGTAATATGAAATATAAACCCGACCACTTAGTTCTTAAAGCAGCTGCCGGAAGATGGTATATCGGTCCCATTCCTCTTGAATCTCAAGCCCACACTAATAACGTGGACAGATTTAAAAATAAACGTGCCTACTTGAGACATGCAAAAATTATTGAGATGTTACATTACTTTGCTTTTATAATCATTTTTACATTGTTTAAAGTATTAGTTACTACAACTATTTGATAATGATCGCGTAAAGGCTGAAATCTGTGGTAAGCTACCCTTACGGGAAACAGAGGTGCGCCTACGATTATAAAGCTTGAGTATATAAGCCATAACTTATCTATGGATTGCAAATAAGTTTGTGCCGTTCGGGTATCACACTACAATCTATTAAAAGTTGACAAGGTATACTAATCAATGCTCTAAATACGTATGGTTGATTTTATCATTCTTGTCAGCTGTGTACAAATAAAACATATTTTAAGACATTCGTTATTTAGACATTATACACATTTGATGTTAAGCAGACAATCAGAGTAATCATTTATGGAGACACCTTAATGTTTATATTCCTCATGACTTTTATAAGGACAATGTCTTATGTAGGAGTAAGTCCAAGAATATTTGAAGATTAGTGCATGTGTGTGTGATTGTAATGACAAACAACATTTACATTCATATAATATATTGCTTCCTTTTTCTGGCTCTGTTTGCCAAAGAATATGCTAGAATTTCTATTATATTTATATAACGCACCATCTAAATCTTCATAAGATTTAAGATTCAATATTTATGATATAAAAGCCACCAAAGACGCAACGGTAAATAAGAATGATAGACATTATTGATTCCCTCGCTTACTTTTAATTACTAGACCATTTAAAACATGCCCAGTGGTCCAAACGACCAAGCCCTCGGGGGCTAATATCCAACTGGGGCACATAAAATCTTCGTACATTGCCTCGAGCAAAAAAGAAATCGCCACACCTCACTTCATTCGTATTCATCACCCGTAGTCCATATTACATTACGCTTGAAATCGCGTGCGGGCGTCACGATACTGAGATAACTCCAACCATTTTAATAAAACACCTCATGCACGCTATTAATTTAACAGTTTAGTTTACCAGAGAGATCTACCGAAAATGGTTTATAAACTTTGATATTTTGACGCCTCGCGAGACGCCAACAAATTAAATAATAAAGGGCTGATTCGTATGCAGGCCGCGTGTAGTGAATGAAGTCTTCCACTTTATGGACATGTGTTGCTAAATTCAAATTGCAAGGCAATTGTATTAAGGAAGGCCTTTGAGCATTTATATTATTTTTTTATTTTATATAATACCTTTGTTTGCACCATATTTGTAGAGTAGATGGTCTTGAGAAGTAAGATTGAACAAAAGATTATCGTTAAAGGCAACGTTTATAGATTGAAGGAACAGAATAAAAATTAAAACATTTCTGTTTTAAGTGTGGTTTAAAACGGCAACGGAACGACGACGCTTAATTACCCAAACAAGGAGACACAAGCCTCCAAAAGACAATATTTTGACACATTCACACAGCTTTATCGCTGTGCAAACATTACGTTTGTTCGTGAAAGCCATTCAGAATTTTTTCCACGAGGACTTTGTGTTCAACCACTATTTGATTTTCTACCAACGTGACAAGTGCAAAGGACCTTATGTTATGGACAGGCAAATATGGATATCCCTCGTTTTTGTTTTAAAGTGCTTGTGGGTGTCAACATAACTGGGCTTCAATTTATTGCACCTACAAACTTATTAAGCGGATGTTTCCATTGCACTGTTTAAATTGATTGATTTATTGTCCTAGATAATCTAAATTAAAACCATTTGTCTGCTGCTATTTAAGACTTATTGCGTATAATAAAAGTTTGGTACAAAAACAGTGTCAAAGTCCATTAAGTTTTTTTCGACGATAAACTTGATTAAATTACTTAGTTTATACTATTATAAAATATTAAGTGTTGCTTTGACAAATGTGTAAATGAAGTAGTTTATATCTTATGCCTTATTGGCTGTTGATAGTTACACCAATATCCATTTATTTCAATAAAACTGGATTAACGGCAGTAAAAAACCGTCTGAGATTTCATATAGGTAATCAAATTAAATGAGCTCACCAGCAACGAGTGTCATAACGTGACGTGCCGGCTTCTAAATATAGAGATCGGTAGTGATTAGCACTACTATACTATTAGTTTAAAATAAGTATTATTTAGTTACGAAATATATTACCAAATATTCTCCCACGCATGTTTAATGACGTCATCATAAGCCATCAATTCCCC
Source organism: Catocala fraxini (assembly GCA_930367265.1). Classification (NCBI taxonomy): domain Eukaryota; kingdom Metazoa; phylum Arthropoda; class Insecta; order Lepidoptera; family Erebidae; genus Catocala; species Catocala fraxini. Next base: position 8,684,824 of record OV884029.1, read on the forward strand.
ATCGTTACAGACCCGTCCCATCTTTAAGTTTGTCTATTATATTTAAAAGTAGAACAAAAATTTTAAAACCATCACAGAGTCTCCATGAATTCTCGAAGGAAATGAGAATTTCCGACGAACACGTTCATATTTACGTAACACTCGACTACAAAGAAAAGCAAATAGAAAAGTAATACGATTTCCAGCGGTCCAAACGCGAGAGGCACCGCGCGCGAGAGTGCACCGAAGCCTTTTTTTACTGTAGGCCGAATATGCTCGTCAAGCGGGCCAAGTCAACAGGCCGTGATCTCGATCGCTCTCAGCCAGTGTTTACCCGCTCGGCCCTCAAGGATTAATGCGCGACGCAAATATTTATCTAAACGTCTGCGGATTGACAGTTCGGTCGTCAATTGTTTGTTGTCTTTACCTTTTCAAATGAGCATTTCATTTCGAGTTGCACCCATTGCCTTAAGTGGCGTTCGGGTTGTGTTTATTTTAGTTTTTTCTTCATCAACTCATTCGAACGCCAGGCATTGTCTTCCACAGTGACAAAAGTCAATCTTATCGCTTTTAGACAATGAGATTTAGTTTTTGTAGTCGATTGATTAGCAATTCTTTAAGTTGTCTTTGTAACAAATCCTATATTGTTGCAGGGGTATAGCCAAAGCGGGGGAGCCAAATAATCTGTCACCGATATCACCTGGGGTTTTGTATATGGACCCAGCAGTTCACGCAACGCTCAGGCGGAAGCAAAGAAGGCTTGCTAGAGAGAACCCTGGTGTTTTGTCAGCTGTTGCCAAGGGCGCCAGCATGGCTGTTGCAGAGTGCCAGCACCAGTTCAAGTACAGAAGATGGAACTGCTCCACAAGAAACTTCCTTAGAGGGAAGAACTTGTTTGGCAAAATCGTCGACAGAGGTAAGCTGTTATTAGATTAATTAAATCCAAACAAGTGACAAAGGTTGACGAGTTAATACTCGCATCACGATTTTATTGTCCTCATATCAAACAAAAACTGAACAATAAACACAAAATCGTTTTTGGGTACACGCGTCATTCATTTGTCTCAATTTTAATATCGCAAAACAAAACGAACAAAACATTAAAAAAGACCTTAAGAAGATAAGCCCTAAATACCCTTCTAAAATACTAAGGAAACAGATTACAGAACATTGAGACGTTCAAGAGGCTAATCTTTAAAAAACTCAATCGAAAATCTCGACTGGTATACAATTTTACATTTAACCCTGCAAAAAGCAACGGCGTACAAAAATATATGTTTTGTATAAATCCCTAATTCCAGTTACAAAGAGAGGCTACAAATTAAGTGATATCTTTAGTTGGCAACCCTTTTAAAAGATTTTATCTGTATTCAACGGGAGGGTAGCGCGTCGGGGGCACATATAAAGGACTCATCAAGATAAAACATCCTGGATCAATTACATGAGGCCGAGTGACGTTTGAGTTCCCGTTCGTCGATAACTTTTTTTACGTTTTTCAATTCCGTTTTGTGGACGTGTTTTTTAATATTTCATCATAGTTTCAAACATAATTTTCTTTTTTATCAATGATATCATAATCCGATTTCGATTCTGTATTGATACTTCAATAGAGAATGAAATAAAAAACATGTTTTTCTATACACCATAAACATCGGTCTACAATTGCGCGAGCGTCGAATCCATTTAGTTGATTTGAATGGATGTAGATTATTATCAATAGATATAAATCAGCAAATAGATACCCATTAGCCTAACAATACTGGTTACACAACTGAATTCTATAGGTTCGGGATATTACGCTGGCAATAATCCCTATTATACGCTTTTACTTGCTTTAAACATGGCATTAAACATCTTATTTAACAGTATAAAGACTTAGTTTTCAATTTAAAATAATAACCTACATTTATAAAGGTACACTTCGAAATTAAAATGTTTTAAAACGCATAGCTTTATTTAGTTTTATCGTTAATTAAAAACTTTAGATACTTTAAGTACTAACATGTAAGATTGAAATTCCTTTGGCAAGCAAGTTTTTAAACAGTATAAAGTTATTTTGTCGTGAGATCGGGGCTGCCCTATCTCCGGTGTCCGATTTCGATGCTTTGTACGCGATACGCCTTATTATGAGCATGCGAACATCTGTTCGGCACAACAAGAATTATTCGCTATAATAGCAAAAAAAGACAGTTTTGTGATTCAATTCTGTCGTTTGCATTATTTTTTTGCGTTTGTTAATATGTTTTTGCAACAAAACATTGTAAATTTAGCTTGAAAATTGAAATAAATAAAAAGCAAGCGATTTAAATTAATTCTGTCAATAAAAATGAGTTATTTGAAAAAGCTTTTGGTGGGATCGAAGTTCGAGACGCGCATTAGGGAGGTTATCTACAAAATTAAGAGCTTTGGCTGCCGTATCTGAGCTAATTCGATTTCATTGTGGATTCACTATATATTTCGTGTGTCTGCCTGCTCCGGTTATTGACCCGTGTCTCAGTACGTTAATGAATAGTACAAGCTGTTTCGGTAAATGGCTCTATTACATGCTTGGCTCGACTTGTGGTCAATGTGGTTTTTAAATTAAGATCCTTTCTGTGTTTACAAAGTAATTATATGTAGGTCGAAATACCAGTTAGAAAATTTGTAGTGATAAAAAGCAAAACTGTTTAAAGGCATGTTACATTTGTTTTGGTAATACTGCCATAAATTACGAGTAGAGAGTACTGGATTTTATCTCCAACACAAACAGTTATTGCGCGACTAATTCTTCTATTTGTCTTTTAGTCAAGTGCTTTGCAACATTGGGATTATCTGTAGCGATCATTGTACTCAATAAATTTATTTAATAAAAGAGAAATACTTTGATGCGCCGTCATATATGTAAACACACAACTACAAACAATTCCTTTGTATTGCAACCACTACGTGTGTATATGAACTGTCAAAGCCTATTCCATATATAATACCTATTCTAAAAATAAATTCCAATTAGGTACCTTCGTTAATAACTTTCAACGAGGTTAATACTACCAAACAACATTCAAAGCAACTTAGCTTATATATAAATAACAACTAATTTTTTCACATAATTTGTCAAAAATTATAAAGCAGTTATTTTGAGTTCCCATTTTAAATGACTGTTTTCGCCTATTAAAAAGTGGTCAATGGTTATAGAGCGTAGAATAATAAACGCAATTAAGTCAATAGGCCCTGTTTTAATTGATGGAACTAGTTGTGGGGAACGGAACTAGGCAAATGTTTGCCAAAGGTCAAACTCGTAATATGCATAAATTATAATAATTGTTTTCCGATTCTTTTGTGTGATTTCGTCGTGCTATAAAAAGCGTGTTATTAACCATTGCTTACCAAACTTAGAAGTTCAAACCTTTAGAGATGACAATATTTTTTCATAGACATATTAGTCACATAAATAATCTATGTATTGTTTTTACCTAAAGCGACAAACGACACATCGCGACATGTTGCGTGAATATCTATGTTACCGCGTAAATCTTTTCGAGGCGCGTAGGTACGTACTTACTTCCTCTCTTAAATTGACAATCTTTGACATGGATGAAATCGGATGGATGACGTTTGCGTCTTAGTTTCGATAGGACATAATATGTTACGTGTAATATTGTATTGCATATTGCTGCCTATAAAATGACGCAATAGACTGCGTCACGTTGCTATTGTTTACTTACCTATAGAAGTTATAATATTACAGCTGTAGAACTAATGTACATAGGTACCTATTTACGAAGTCTTGGAATAACTATCAATGATACATAATTCCATAAGTCTAATAAATAATAATTATTGTACAATAAGAATCAAATAGTGATTTTGTCAATCTAAATGGCATTTTTTAATTATAAAACGTCATGTCATAAACCATTACGCTTATAAAATATTCATGAAAACAGAATTGGTAACAAATCGCAATTAGGTATATGTTTACACAACACTGATTTAAGTCGTAAAGTAAAAAGTGAGATCGGGTCGACGGTTGCCCCAGGCGATTACCAAATGCGGGACAAATGGGTTTATACCAACATATATTAGGCTATTTATGTTCTAGAAGCAATTAAGATATTCAACGCATTGAGATAAATAAAGAAAAATAAACATGTTATTAGATCCAACTGTGTAAACCAGAACTTGGCCAACAGTGTATTTTAAAATATGAAACTATTACTTTTAACTCTGCTTATCTCGCAAAGATACAACGATAAGATACTCAACAAGGTTTTATACTTTAATTTTACGCATTACTCGCATACAGAATGATTTATAGTCCTTACAGTAAATATTAAACCATCGACAGTCATAAAACGAAATGCCTAGAGCAAAAAATAAACATTAATATTATTCGAGCAACAAACTATAAAAGCAAAGTTCCATTTTTCTAAATTAAAAGTCAAATATAGCACGAGGCCTGGACCACCGTCGTAATAATTTCCCATGATAAAAAGAGCAAGGGATTACAAAATTTATGTTATATGCGTGTGCATTTAGAGCATATTACTTTATTAAGGGCAGGCAGGGCGGGCGAATCTCGCCGCGCGTATATTACAGACCGCCGCAGCACACACGATAAAAATATTTAATACATTGCAATTACGTTCATTTGAGAAAGCCATAAAATCGAAAGGAACCCTGCGGGAGTCCGTCACAACGCTACTCAATAATCGAAAAACACGTATTTAAAAGCTCGCAAAAGTGATACCCGAAACTCATCTTAGCCTGACGGATAGTTCTCTCACAGCATAATTACGAGTGAGACGCACAAAGGCCCCCCAGACGCGACACCAATAATTACTAATTTACACGTTGTCACACCATTGACACTCGGACGCGACAACTTCGTCTCTTTGTGGTGTAAACCTCAAGGATCGTATTAACACAAATGATGACAACGGCACAATAGTCCGGTCTTTATTCGACGCGTCATTGTCGAGCCGAGAATAGAAAAATATATGGTTCGAAGTCCCGCAGAGAGCCCCCTGCGGTGTAGTTTAGCGATTCCGCTGCTCTCGTACAAGCTCCACGGAAGCCAGGTTTACACCTAACGTAGCTCCTAATGGCAGGTAACTCGGCCAATAAAACCCGACCTTTTTCAAATATTTCCTGTTTTGGTGAGTATCGTACGCGCACCCGAGATACCGACGTCGTGGGTGGATAAAACGTATAAAACGATCGACACCGAAAATAAAGCCGATATAAAATGCCCTCGACGAAATATTTAATGCTCAATTAGATAAGCGTTTTAAGTTTTGTGGCGTTTGAATTGTTTTCGAGATAACGCGCGTTTTGTGAAACTGAAATGAGGCGATTATAGCCGGATCGGTCACCAGTCGATATTATTTATCGACAGATTCCCAGTTTCCAACTTCTCGATCGCCCTTTTATTGTTTATGGACAGCTCACTTAAAACGAAATTATTATCGGTGTTTTTTTCTCGAGTTTGAAAACAAATGTCTTTGTCCATTGTGTGTATGGGTGTCTCGGTGCTGGCTGGTAGCTAGTGGTAGCTGGCAGTGCTTTGTGCCACTCACAATGAGTGATATACGACCGACGTAATTTTGAATTGTCGCACCGGAGACTCGGGACGCGGACTCAATGTGAAATTATCACCCATACATGGCATAACGAAAATGAATTATTGCTTTTTATTGCTCGTCTTCCAAGTGCCTTTACGGCGAAATTGCTTCCTTTCTTCATCTATTTCTGTGCTTATATGCACCACCACCATTCTTTTTTCATTAACGGAAGAATCACATGTTTTATAATCTAGACGATCCGTCTTTCAGTAGATAAAATGTCATTATATACTCGTAAAAGACGTGTTTAGATACAAATAACACGACGTCAATGACTTCATCGCAGTCCGATAAAGCCGGAGAGCCGTGCGAGCCGGAACGATTTCTAAACCGGCCAAACATCGTATTATAAAACGAGTGATTTATGGTTGTTTTGAGTAATTACGTCTCATCAAATTTGAATAATGCAAGTCGTCATAAATAAGGCACGAGAGGCGCGACGCGCGAAACCTCCATATGTCAATCTTTCAAATTAATCTTATGGAAACACCCTGGCGTGATGACTCAATGCGGCCAGGAACATATTTAATTAGTACATTAATTTTGAATTATTTAATGGGTAGTGGCCGCGGGGCCAGGTGTTCGTCAAATGTCAACAGTGATTAAGTTTTATTTTAACAGTGCGATGCGCCGACGCGCGTTCGGATTTACGAGATTTTGACTTTTATAAATTCTCAACGCCTCGCCTTAACTGCCAATCCGTCGAGACGGAATTATCGCTCGGTACTCTCGCTGTAAACCCACCACGGGACCATTTATTATCTGCACAGATAATCCACGGACAGCACTTTATTATCAGTTATAATAATAATTTACTTTTATAGATCCACATTACTCAAGTTTGTTCTTATTTGACTGCTATTTGATGGGGCAAAATTGCCTCAATAAAATAATAGCGCACCTTAATTATGAATATTTTATTGAGTACGGCCGTGTAGTGGGAACTGGTGGCTATTTGTATTAGAAGTTATACACGGCCGGTGTCAGGTTAGTGTTGTTTGGCCGTTTAATTAGGCTCGTGTCGAGAATTTACATTTTATTTAATGCCATGACTAATGCGCTCACACGGACGGAGGCTCTTTACATCTGTCATAATTTTTCTACGTCGCGATTTATTTGCAAAATGCGACAATCGGCTTTGTTGCTCGTCGCATCCACCACGATGAAATATTGGTACAATTTATTTATAGTTATAAATATGGATACTTATGTTTAATGCAGAACAAAGAGGCACTATCAGACGATGTCAAACGGGTCGAGCTCGACGAGGCACGGCCGTGAATCATCAATAGACGAGCCTTAAAATTCTCACAGACCAATTAAAAATTATTTCCAGTTGTCGTTTATGTATCTAATTGGTCGGGTAGCTGCGTACCGTTAGATCTTGTTCAGATAAAGTAAAAGTAGCGATGTAAATATCACAGCGGGCACTCATTCACATGTTGGTGGGCAGATGTGGCGACATTTATCTACGAGATAAAGCCGTGGATCGCGCAGCACGTGGTGCGATCGGCGAGCCACCTGGTCGAGGCGCTCGGTACCCCGCCGCACGACCTCCGACTTCGCTCACTCGTAACGCACTAAAACAGATATCCGTGAAGCCTCCGCCGATTTATAACCCCGCAATAAAACACAAACATTGTCTTGTACTAACGGCTCGAACATCTGCGCTAGATGTCGTCAACGCTTCAGGCGTAATCTCAACACGACTCGCTCGGATTAGCCGAAAGATGTACTTTTATGAGCGATATTTACGTGTGCCATATTTAATTGGCTCCAACCTATATGTTATAGTTAATGCGGGCAAACGTTTCCAAGTCATTACAGAAGATAAATGCACGATCCGCGACTCGTACATATCCCTACCTTGAATTAATTTCGTCCGAGCATTGAATGATGGCGAAATTGACATTAAAATTCCAGGTCGAACGTCTCAAGTAATTGCTGAATAAAATACTTTTGTATAACATCCCAAAGGGAAGCACAAAAAGCGAATCCGAGAGCGGTCCGCGGCAGTGTGCGCGCGCCGTAATTTATATCGGTGCACGATGACAACTCAATAAAAAAATGATTTCATTTGCTTATTGAGTCCTTAATAAAGCTGGCGCGGGCTCCTCTGGGCCTGTTCCACATATTATTATTATAAATAACAACAAATACGCGTTCCTTATTATTTTTACATCCATACGGGGTGCTCGTTTTTTTCCAAGGAGTTTATACGATGGAGCGACGGTGGCCGGAAGCCCACCAAAGGCGTGCGCGACCCGCACTATATTACTAAATGAATGGTATTAGCCGGGGATGTGACACGCGATTACACTTGTGTTAGAAGCGTTAATTGTCAGTTTTATTTTCATTCAGGTATTTAGCGATCGAGATCGGAGCTTAATAGCTTTTGAGGAATTCCTTCATAACCTCGTATGGGTTCAGAGCTAATGAGATGCTTGCAACAATAGCGGAGTTATTAAGCGTATTATGGCGTAAAATTACAATGTCTACGTGAATTAAAATTTAACTGCGAGATAATGGCAGAACACGACAGGCTTATGAATATTTTTAAAATGTTGAAGATGTAGTAATCGCCTGTAAAGAACCTTCATAAGGGCCAGAACCTCCGTCTCGTTGTGAAGCATCGATCGCGTAGACAAAGCCTTGCTATGGTATTAATCGTTAAAAGTACACGGGCTATTAAATCGATATTAAGAGAGAGAATTCGATGCGCGCGCCGTACCACTTGTAATGATCAAATTTATAATCTCTCGGGTAGGTAAGAGGCACTTCTTTTATTTTCAATCTCAGAGATATACCCTCTCTCTCTTTTAATTGTATTTTATGAGTATTTGATTCTAATGCCGGGCCATTAATTATTTATAGTATTCGATACGGGATGCGAGCATCGATTTATGTATTCGTCCGTACGAGATGAATGAACGCGATGCAATCATTGCTCAAGTCTCATTGTGTGAATATAGACTTAATGATCTTGTTGCTTTTAAACGATTATTACCTTACTCGATGTTCCGAACACATTGATCGTCCGGAGTCACTAAGCTTTGATTACTTCTCCAGCCCCATTCCGAAATGCATCCTTTTGAATTAAAAAGGAACGTATAGACTCATATATATTATTAAGAATAAAAGCAATTGGACAGGTCCCAACTTGAGATAGGATTTTCAAAGGAAATTAAAAAACTAATGTGCCCATTGCTCTCAAGAAGAATTTTAATACTGTCAACAAATTAAAAATGTCAATAAAATAATACGATTAAAAAAGGAGCAAATCCAATTCAATCCCTCGGATTGCAGTTGTTTGATGAGCCCAAATGTTTTGCGTGTTTAAATTATAATACCTAAAATATTTTTAAACGGCGATATTTTTTATCCCCATACCCCGGGCAATAATAAAATTTGATTAAAATATGGACCCCTCTGTTGTTGGGATGAATTAATTATACGAATACCAAACATGCCAAAGTGAAATATTATGTGTGCCTGCCAAACTCAATAACGTGGCTAAAAATCATTGTACCTAAATGATTTTATTCTAGTGCATGAAATGGTTTATGTGTACTAAACTCTTTTATTGTTTTTTCTATCTTATGCATGTACTAATTCCTTTTTTTCTATTGTCATATAGGTTGTCGTGAAACAGCATTCATCTACGCCATCACCAGCGCAGGAGTAACGCACGCGGTGGCGCGCGCGTGCGCAGAAGGTGCCATAGAATCATGCACGTGCGACTATTCGCACATCGACCGCGTGCCGCATCGGACTCGCGCTGCCGCCGCCGCCAACGTTCGCGTTTGGAAGTGGGGCGGTTGCAGCGACAACATCGGATTTGGCTTCCGCTTCAGCAGAGAATTCGTCGACACTGGAGAAAGAGGCAAAACCCTCAGAGAAAAAATGAACCTACACAACAACGAAGCCGGTAGAGCGGTAAGTGTCGACACGCCACTTGATATACAGTTCCGCTTATCCAATCGCCACTCGGCGGCAGCACCTATAAGCGTCCATAAAACAATCAGTTATCGGGCCAATGACGGCCATTGTCATCGCGCGTGTTTACATTACCATTACGGGTGACGATCGATCGTCCGCCACTTGACATGTCGCTTGTGTAATATTAATTATACGTCGCGCGGCTCGGCCCATCGCGCGACGACTGCGCAACAGGCACTCATTCGTTGCGCTCGCGCATCTCCCTCCCACCGCACACCCACATTTGCATACCCACTGTCCGCTCCTTCCCAAAATTCATCAAAAAGGGACGTCGGGCGCCCCGAGCCACCCAGACGCGTCATTAACCAAAGCGCTTAATTCCTGTCACGACAGACGCACTGGGTGTCCACCTGATGAATATTCACAGCATTCCATCGATTGTTTAACACATATTTGAACACTAGACTGTATAACATACCCGGCCATCTACATGTCAATGAATAAATACCGTCGTCGACGTTCTACGAAGCGCCTGCGCTCTGAGATAGGAAAATATTTACTGTCTCCGATCCTCACGTCATTTATCTACCTTCTAAGAATGATGAATGTCCCTAGAGTATGATTTATGATCGGTCCACGCGCGGTGACGACCGGCCCACCTCTTCACGATTTGTAACAATTTGCTCGATCGTGAGATGCGATCGATGGAGTGCCCTTAAAAGATCATCGATCACATCATATCGACGCTTATTGTGGAATTTAAAGATATTTGGACATCATTATAGACCTCCCTACGATAGAACAAATTAGACTACAGGATACTGATCAAGTTGTTTTGTTCACAGCATGTGCAAACAGAGATGCGGCAGGAGTGCAAGTGTCACGGCATGTCGGGCTCGTGCACAGTCAAGACTTGTTGGATGAGGCTGCCCAGTTTTCGCTCTGTGGGCGACGCGTTGAAGGACCGCTTTGATGGCGCATCTCGGGTCATGATGCCGAACACTGACCTGGAAGCGCCCGCTCAACGGAACGATGCAGCGCCGCACAGGGTGCCTCGAAGAGATAGATACAGATTCCAGCTGCGGCCTCACAATCCGGACCATAAATCGCCGGGGAATAAAGACCTCGTTTACTTAGAATCATCACCGGGTTTTTGCGAGAAGAACCCGAGGTTGGGCATCCCTGGCACACACGGGCGCGCCTGCAATGACACGAGCATCGGTGTCGACGGCTGCGACCTCATGTGCTGCGGCCGAGGTTACCGGACAGAGACGATGTTCGTGGTGGAACGGTGCAACTGCACTTTCCACTGGTGCTGCGAAGTCAAGTGCAAACTATGTCGCACGGAAAAAGTGGTGCACACGTGTTTATAGACGAGCGGACGCCAATGACATTGTGATCAATGAGAGAAACTTTAGTGTGGGACAGATGTGATTGTGACTCAGACTCACGAGCGGACCTGTTTTTTTATACGGAGGCAGATAACGGACCTTGTATATAATCACTTCACTTTTTCATCTATCGAAGTCGTCGAAATCGTATATCATGTTGACTTATGTAAATAGTTTCTCTATCACTGTTTATTTCTTCTTTTATACATGATAATTGATCCGGCGTAAAATTAAAGTAAGCTACTCGTTCAGTTAATTTATTTGACTATTAAGTGCGAACATGTGATCTAGTACCTAACTTTATTTTTTTTGGACACTGTCGTTCGGAAATTGATGAGACCAGTTTACAGACGATTTATTTCTATCATCGGGTCATTTTGTATTTATTTTAAATTGGACTTATTGGTTTCCTTACGCGGTCAGCTGTGTAATTTATTTATTCGTAGGTATCGTATACACTCGAGTGGACGTCCCGAGGAGACACGTAAGCCAAATAAAACGTACGAGACTTTAAATGATATTTCTTAATATCATTCCAAAGTTAATACTCAGGGTTTTCAAAGAAGTTATTTGCAATTTTTATCAGCGGCAATAATTTGAGTTTTATAAATACTTTCTATTTTATGGACGTCCGCGTTGGGTGCATGCTCGAATAACTGTTTTGAGATTCAACAGCGAAATTATCTTGTAATTATAATTTCATATTATAATTAAACCGGCTAATGGAATTTGTGGTTTAATGGCATTTGCATAAAGTGTCTTCTTGGGTGTTCACGTGCAGAGGTAGCGTTGGGCCCTTATCAGTGAATAAGTAGCGCCATCGTAAAAGTGTCCCACATTACGAGATAAACGCTCTGGAGAATTTTAATTAAATATTAAACGAATTAAATAATCAGTATTATACGTATAATATTGTATGCGTGTTGCGTCCGATACACCGCGATAGTGTTGCACGCGACCTCGCTTGACACTACTCACACATCACATAACTCGTCCGTTTTAACTCTCCTTAGTGTAGTTAAATGCATGTGTTACTACAATAGTAACGTAATATTTCATTGCTTTTATACTTATGTTATTGTAACAAGACAGATTGCATCGCAACCATTCACTTGGCGAGTTTACATTCAAAACATAACTCACAACTTCGGACTGAATAACTAACTTTGGAACATTTTCAAATTAACATTGACGCTCTTTTGACTTAATATTTTTTGATTTGGTAACCCTTTGGGACAAAAGTATTTGACATTCCAAATTCGACAGTTTGCCAGTAAATGTGGAAGCTTTATTGATCATACAAGTACTTATATCAACTTGAATGATTTTTCATATGTGATATAAACATAGTATAGCCAGTAAGTATATATATATAGTCTTATCCTACTGTGCTTGATTGTGTACCTATATATAGGATAGTGCACTGACATACTAACTCGTCAAGTATGTTTTTATATAAAATATTTATTAAAAATTTGTTTTAATTTATTTTATATTACTTTAAAAATAAAAGAAGAATTTTAAAGTAAAATAACGTGTTAGTTTTAATAAAAAATCCGATGTTAAAACAATCGGTATTATTTAAAACAGGTAGGCGAGTACTTATCATGGTATGGTTTAAAAAAAAAACGCTTAAAGAATCGGATCTCTGTACATAGACGTACTTTAAAAAATATTCGAAATACAATTACTGAGTCTGAGGAACTGATACCGCGTCGGATTTAAAAGACTGAAGTTTTTTTTATTTTTGTAGTTGTAATATCCATGACTGGATCTATAAAGCCATTGTTTTGAATTTTTAGCATGATAGCTAATGTGATAAAAAAAGTATTTTAACGTAATTTAAAACCACAAACCAGTGTTATGAATTTCAAAAATCGAATTGGTGCCATTTTTATTTAAATACTTTTACACCTGACAACAATTGCCGGTTTTTATCAAAATTATTATTCTGCCTAATCGAATTGTCATTGTAAAATTTATTTTTTACGCATGTAAATATTGTCCTTATGCATTATTTTAAGTTATTTATGTGAATTAGCATTTTAAATTGTTAATATTAGGTAAAATACAATTGAAATCAGCTGAACTTATCTGAATCTCAAATCTTATTATTTGTATGATAAATGTACCTTTTTGAAATATATTTCGTCCAGTAACCACCTATTGGGGGTTGACACAATTTATTATAATATTGGTTGTACCTTAGCAGTATCTATTTATAATTAAATATTGATTAGTTGTTACTAAAAATATTAAATTGATCAAAAAACATGAAACACGTTCTTTTTACTTAATTATTTACACTACGCATGAAAGTTACATCACTTTACAGAAATGCTCAAAGTTACCCTTGAAATCACAAAATTACTTATTTTATTCACTATTTTGCAAAAAGAAAGTTAAGTTATTTTCCAGAGAAAGTTTGGGAACTCGGATCCATTGTTGCAAAGAGCCATCCTTTGCAACAATGCAACTGAGTTCCCAAACTTATGTTGAGATTCTGGATACAATTCTAAGTAAGAGAAAATTGTTGGGCTCGTATAAAGTTGCTTTAATTGGTTACCTATAGCCTGGAACTACATTTATTAAATGGCTGTCAGGTTATGTTAATAAGCGATGCCTAAAGTCTAACTGGAAAATATCATACATCGTTGCCTACCCCTTAAAACAGAGACAGCATACTCCAACAATAACACAAATAGCACAGAATATACAAAGCCTTAAAAACTATCCTATTTCCTATCATATATAATGAAGAATGTATATATTGGTAGGTACATATATTGTTCTGCAGTTCAGTACAAAGTAATATGAAATATGATTTCAAAATTTACAATACAATATCATCTCAGCCAATAAAGGTCTATAATACCTTTATTATCAACATTTACTGTTCTCCAATTTATGCTCTATCTCCTTCACTCGTACAGCAAAGAAGGCCAATGTAAAATAGGTACATTAATTTCGATGTACTGCATAGTATATCCCCAAAGATGTCTCCTGGATAAACGATGTCTTATTTTGAAATTTATGCGCGCGCATTTATTTATGCAACTGTCAGTTAGGGTTGTCTACGTTCCTCATTCCTTGGCTTCTAATAGATAGGTTATTGTACTTGTAATTCCTTTGAGATTGGCTGGAAATTATGACAATAGCAGCCATTTATCTATAGGCTGGATTAAAGGAAAGGGTCGGTGTCTTATAAATAACTGCATTGCTGCATAATTAAGAAAAGTATCGTACATTAGGAAATTATTATTTTTTGTTTGTGTATAATAGGTAATTACTGCAACTACTAAAATGAATTTGAAATACTTCCACAAATAGATAACTACCTATCCTTAAGTAAGTAAGGCTGTGTTTTATTGGCTTACAAGGCGAGTGTAGAACATACAGAAGCTAATGTACAGTAAATTTATCAATGCGAATAAAATATTTTATGTGGCATGTGCAGATTTCTTATATTACTTTATAAAGAAACAAAAGAAATGCTAACCCTGTTCTGTACGCCATTTTGTTTTATTACGAACGCAACCGTTGTAGTTTTGATAGCGTGCAATTTTCTGAAACAGCTTTATTTTCTAGCAGGCTTTACAGACAGATAAAAATAAGTCTTACACTGAGGTACTAAGGTGTATTTTTGTTTGTTTTTGACACATGAAAGTGAAAAGTCGTTGAGTGTTGGTGGTCGGGCGCGCCCCGAGGTGTATTCCCACGAGTATCGAGCCCACTGGAAAATTTATGTTTATGAACTGAGAAATCTGTCATAAGAGATACGTACGGCGTGCCTGTACCTGAAATGCCGTGAATAATTTTCATGCAAAAAGATTCTTGCTGTGCGTCGATTCTTCCTGTGAATCGTTTCGCTGTTCGTTAATCTGTTATAGTACTGTAAAATAAGTACTATAAGTATAAAATATAAATTGAGAGCCCCAGAGCCTTGAAAAACCAAACAGGTATATCCCAAAACAAAGCTTAGTTTTAGTGAATACATATTCAGTCTCCGTGTCACCACTCAGTATTACTTAACAAGAATACCCAATCACATTTACCAACCCGAGAATTGATGCTGTGACAAACATACATACAAAGGATCGCGACTTTTCACCCGTAGTGATAGGTAGAGATGTGTTACACCCACACTTTTTTTTTTATTGCCCTTGGCGGCAGACGAGCTATCGGCCCACCTGATGAAGTGGTAACCGCTGCTCATGGACTTCAGCAATGTCATGACACAGCAACAACAACTCTCTTTAAATCTCGTTCGAAGAAGAACATATCATAGCGCTCGGGGAACACTGAAGCAGGGAGTTCAGTCCAGAGCTTGCTCGTACGTGAGAGAAATGATTGCTGAAAGCGTACCGTCTTAGATTTGAAGGCTTCCAGCTTTGCATTTAATTCCCTCGTAATATCGGCGGTACCGTGGCATCTACGATACATGTTAAAAGGCTCGGCTGCTATAAACTTATCATCAGTATAGTATAATCCTCATATTCCACGCCATACGTATTCGCGATAACCAAAGATTTGGTTTCTTTTTATAGTGAGAAAATACTTGCACTAAGAATAATTCCTGTATCGCGGAAGACTTTACAAACAATCAAACAACGAACTCAAAGAACATGTCTGTCGAGTCACGAGTCTGAACTCGTAACAGCCATTTTGAGGATCATGCAAATTGTTGTCGATTTGAACCAAACAACACAACACTCAGCGCAGTGGAAGTCGACTACTTACACTACGCCGTGCGTGCAATCAAAAGTTTCAAGTATTTACGAGTTTTCTTGGGCAAGAGGTAAGTTTTAACCCTTCTTCATCCGTACTGCCTTTTGTAAATTCATTACAAATAACGTCATGGAAATAGATTCACGGCAACCAACAGAGGGAAACCCTTTTTTTAAATATTTATAGAGCTTGTCATATACCACGTAAAAGATGGCGAGTTTACCATTGTTGCCTACTGGCTACAAGGATGTAATCCATCTTATCTTATATAGGGCGACATTTCGACCCAGTGGGATCTTTTGTGTCGGCCCCAAGATCTATGCTTTAGCTATTTCCTTATGAATGTACTGCATCAGCCGCAGCGTACACTTTAGAGGGAGAAGCCTGAAGTCTTCGGGGTTTGGATATGCCAATCCCATCAGACCCATTCTCAATCCAGCCAATGCATCACATTCACACAATAGGTGCGATATGGATTCGTCCTGTTCACCATAGGCTCTGCAAATCAAATTGTTTGCCAATCTTAATCTGCACAGGAAGTCGTTGGTGCCAAAATAGCCAGCAAATGCTCCTGTGAGTAGGCGTATTTGGCTCTTGTTGTACCCGAATTTCTTGGAGTGTTCCAGACCCCTGAGGGCCATCCACTCTAGCCTGTGTTTATCACTGCCATCTACATTCAAAGCTGCCTTGACGGTGCTCTCAAAGAGTCCTACGAATGGCTCGGGGCCCAAAAACATGCATGCCCCGAAACCCACACTAGTCTGACTGTGTCCTTCCTATCAAGTTTGTTGAGGGCCTTAACACAGTTCAGGACCAGTCCAGAGTCCACCCTACAGAGCACACCCTTGAGAGCAGCTTGACAGACACTGAGAATATAAACAGACATTATTGTTAATATTCTCCTGAGCGCAGGCAATTATAGCATAGGTTTCTGCTTGGAAGGCCGTTGCATATTTGCCCATGCTTTAGCTCACCTTGCAGTCGTTAGAACAACTGCCAGCGCCTGATCCTGTTTCCATTTTAGAACCATCAGTGTACCAGATGACACAACTCTTGTCTCGCTTCGTCCCTCTTGGGGACCTTTATTTTAAAATTATTTTTGGATATATGCATTGGTTGCATTTTATCGCATCCCATGCTCATAATCCTTTTGAGATCCTTCGAAATCTCCAGTTTTGTGTGTCGAGTGTTTACGCTCCACAGCCCATGCTATATGCTGTACATGCTGCATGCAGATAGTCTATGTAGCGCCTTTATCGCCTCTAACTCCACAACAATGTGTAGCGGCGTTAGATCCAGCAGGACTTCTAACGCTGCTGTTGGCGTAGTCAGGAACGCCCCTGTTATAGCCATGCAGGCCAATCGCTGCACCTTCGACAGCGCTTTCCTGCATATTGCAAGTTTAGTTTTTGGCCACCAGACAATTCTTCCATATATAAGTATGGGTCTTATCATCATCGTGTATAGCCACTTGAAGAGCTTGGGCTTCAATCCCCAGGTCTTCCCATAAGTAGAACGAATCCTGCCGAAGACCCGCTGGGCCTTCTCTATGGCTTTGTCTATGAGGTTTCCACGTTAGTCATATAGTCATGCCTAGATACTTTACCTTCGTGGACAAGGTAAACAAGCTGCGTACCATACATGGAGAGAGTTCCCAACCCTGCCAATCTCTCTTCCTAGTAAACGTACCACGACAGTAGTTTTCCCTGGGTTGATCGATAAATGGTTACTACTGCACCATTTTCCCACCATTATCAGGGCTTTCTGCATGAGACTAGATAACGTGCTCGGGAATTAACCGTTAACGAGTATCACCAAGTATCCGCATATACGACCGTTAAGTACGGACCTTTGTTAAGTTGTTCTAAGAGTGAATTGACCACCAAGCGCCACAAGAGTGGTGAGACTACTCCACCCTGTGGGCAGCCTTTGGTGGTCGTTGCATACATTTAATCTCATATCAACTTAGATCTAATGATTCTTCCCTTGAGCATAAAATCGATCCACTTGCAAATGGTTGGCTTTATACCGTGATTTTTCGATGCCACACTAATGGCATTAAAGGTGGTCCAATCGAAAGCTCCCTCACAATCCAGGAATGCAGCAATGCATACTTCCCGGTTATCCAATGCATGTTCTGCCTTATTTACCACAAAATGCAGTGCCGTCTCAGTTGATTTGCCCGACTGGTAGGCACATTGTAGCCTGTGAAGGGGGAATTTCCTTAATGCACCCTCCCTAACATGTCTATCTACTAACTTCTTCAGGGCTTTCAAGAAGAACAATTCAAGACTTATAGGTCGGTATGCCTTGGCTTCTTCGTAGTCAGCTTTGCCAGGTTTCGGTATGTACATGACTTTACCACGCCTCCATAATCTTTGGAATGTATCCAATTAATGCAGGTTCTGTATAATCTGCAAAAATGCGGAATCAAGAGTGCAGCTCCATGTTGTAAGATAATGGTATAAACCATGTCTGGACTAGGTGACTTGAACGGTTGAAAATCATTTAGAGCCCAGCCGACCTTCCCTTCATCTACTACCTTCCTTGCAGTGTCCCAATCTGGTTTGGTTGTACGACAGCTTAGTTCAACAAGGCTGATCAGGTCCTCCTGCTTTTTTTCTATTATCATAGAGTCTGGAAAGTGTGTGTTTAGCATCATTGCTAGTGTCTCCTTACCAGACCCTGTTCGCTGCCCATTGCCATCCTTAATGGTTGTCAATGTGTGCGCTCTGATAGTCGAGATAGCTTTGGAGAGCCTCATTTCTTCAGGAATAGTAGTGATGTTTTCACAGTGGGCTCTCCAAGCCTTCCGTTTGGCTTTCCGCACAGCTTTATTGTAGTTGATCAAACAACGAGCGTAACCGCTATAGTCCTTGGTGGTCCTAACATTGTTAGATGCCAGCCTGGCTTCTAGCCGCAGCTTGACCAACTCTGGCGTCCACCACGGTACCCTCTTAGGCCTTAGTTCCCTTTTAGGACAGTTACTTGTCCAGGTCATATTCACAGTCTGGACCAATTTGTCTGCTGTAAACTCTGTCTAATGTAGAATTGAGCTTACCCTTAGAATCCTTCAGATCTATTCTGAGGTCACTCCTAAAGGAGTTCCAGTCCATATTGATGGGATTCCTTCTTCGTGCTGTAGGAGCTGGAACCAGCGTCCTGTACTTAAAGCATATGTATTTATGATCTGACAAGGTAATCTCATCAGACACATGCCACTCGACAATCTTAGTGCTAGCCCTGTTGGTGGCTAACGTGATGTCAATTACCTCTGCTCGCTTATTTAGAATTTATAAAGAGGTACTTACTTCATTCTCCAGTAGCTTTTTCCCTCATACATTCACATCCGTGCTCCCCCAGACTGTGTGGTGTGCGTTGGCATTGCACCCCAGGATCATGTCCAGGTTCTCCCGCCTGCCATATTCGTCAAGGTCCTTTATCTGTCTAGATATTATTTCCTTGTCTGTATAGTCGAAATATGCAGGAGTCAGGATAACAGTATCCCTCCCTCCGCGCCCTCGCACATCGATCTTAACTGTCGTAAGATCCCTGGAACAGAAATTGTATAAGGGCATTGCGTTTATGCCATTTCTGACATACACATGTCCTTATATCATTAGTGGAACAGTTGTGAAAAATTATACCTCCCGTCCCACCCAAGCCTCTAATCCTCCCCTCTTTAACATAAGGTTCCTGAATCAGGGCAATATCATATCGACCTCATAAATGAGAACCTCATTAATACTCATTGGGAAACAATGCTTGGGCACCTCTAGGCGGAGAATTCAGTCAATGTGTTTTATGAGAAAATATATTGCACTGTAAAAACACATATCCCTTTAATTAAACCTAGATCGACCCGATTACCAATATGGCCCATCTCTTATACATATATACAAAAATAAACACAAAGCATGGAAAAAATGGAAAATATATAAGAATATCTCTTATTACGAAACATTTTCACTGCTCCGGGCGAGATTCAAAAGAGAAATCACCAAATGTTATGCAAAGTATACTATAAGAATTGAGAACTCTATTCCTAAAGACGTAAAGCACTTCTGGGCGTATATATCTAACAAAAAATCTAAACCAGGCAAAACTATTTGCAGTTTGTTCCCCTCCTTTCAGTCCGTGTATTTCCTCCGAATTATTTCGCCGATCGAAGTATTCTGTTAATTAATGTCAATTTTTTTATATTTACACCATTAATACAGAATTAAGACACCTTGACGCGTCTAAAGGTTCAGGACCGGATAAACTACCAGCTGTGTTCTTAAGAAAAACAGCTGAATTTATAAGTCTTTCATTGTATATCATTTTTAAGAAATGTATATCCGAAAGCTACTTTCCAGACATATGAAAGCGCGCATACATCGTTCTCAGTCATAAAAGCGGATATAAACATAATATAGAGAACTACCGTCCAATTTCGATACTATGTGCAATATCCAAGGTATTTGAAAAACTTGTACATAAGGCAATTTATCCAATCATTCATAACTATATTATACCTGAACAGCATGGATTTGTGAAAAATAATCCACCTTTACTAACTTAGCCATATTTTCCAATTTTCTTTTTAAAAGTATCGATAAACGCATACAGGTTGATGCAGTATACACGGATATTCAAAAGGCTTTCGACAGAGTGGACCATGAGATCCTTCTTAATAAAATTGAATTAACGGGATTACAGGAAATCTATTACGGTGGTTTACCTCTTACATTAGCAATTGAAGTCAGGTAGTTGTAGTCAATGGTTACAGTTCGGAGACCGCAAAGGTGACATCCGGTATCCCGCAAAATTCGATTTTAGGTCACCTTCTTTTTATCGTCTTCATAAACGACATTAATATATGCTTCAAACATACTAAATTCCTCATGTACGCCGACGATTTAAAAGTATACAAAGCTATCAAGTATAATGAGGACTGTGATAGAGTACAAAGTGACCTCAACAGGCTTTCCGAGTAATAATAATAATAATAATAATAATGTCCTCCAGACCGAATTTCGGCCACGGCGGCCAGTCTTAACAGAGACTGGCCATCTGCGCAGGAGATATTATAGTGCACAAGTGTGTGCGCAAACATAAGTGCACTCTCTGTTCCCTAACTCTCATGACCCGATGGGACGGCAATCCGACACGACCGGAGAGAGATCAGGCGCAGGACCAACGGCTTTACGTGCTTTCCGAGGCACGGGGGTGTCTAACACCGCCAACTTCCTAACTCCGGGCTGCTATTGAGATTTCTTTACAGAAAAACCCAATAGCTTTTTGTTGGCCCGACCCGGGATTCGAACCCGAGACCTCATGCACAGCAGTCGCATTCACTACCGCTGCGCCACGGAGGCAGTAGCAATAATAAGCATAACAAATTAAATTTAAGTATTCCCAAATGTCAAGTCATAAGATTTACTAAAAATAAAAATATTGCAACATACGCATACACTTTGTGCTATAATATTTTAACCAGAGTTTCAAACCTGAAAGATTTAGGCGTGTTACTTGACCACAAATTGCACCTAGACATTCACATTAAAGCCATTACCACAAAAGCATTTCAAATGTTCGGCTTTGTGATGAGATCTGCACGCGATTTTGTCCGCCCTTCTACATATATACTTCTATATTGCGCTCTTATACGCTCGCAGTTGGAATATGCTTGTTTAATATGGGACCCCTTTTATGACAAATACAAAATATCCATAGAAAGAGTGCAAAATAAATTCCTGCGAGCTATGCACTACAAGTGTCACCGTGCACGTATATCATACGATCTATTTTTAACGCAGTACAATATGTTACCGCTTGAGAGAAGACGATTGCTCCTTCAGATAATGACACTGTATGATCAACTTACTTATAGACTAGACTGACAATTATTCTAATTTTTGTTTTATATAGTATATAAGATTATGTGATTCATTTGACATGTTCTTAACACAGCAATGTTTGTTACGAATCTGTGAAAATGCTGTGGTTATTGCATTTATGTCCCACCATACGGTAGCGCCTTCGGTGGTAGCCACTACTGGCTGGCTCCCCCTTACTCTCTTCTTCCATCATCGCCTCCGCAGCATCCGGCGACGACAGATCTAGACCATCAATGTGTCCGATTATGTCGTCGGTCTTTGGGGATGCGCATGGCGATGAGGTGTAGAGAGCCGTACTTGTCTCTTCCACCGCAGTATTTACGAGCTCCTCCCCGTCCTTTGCACGTCCTCTGCACCTTCCACTCGCAGGTCCTTAGAGAGGGATTGAGGCGCTGCAGCATGATCAGCACCCTGGAGGCATCTAGGCACCAAGTTTTCCTGGTCTTCCAAGCTATCTTGATTGGCCTTAGAAGTTCGTTGGCGTTGACCACTTTGAGCTTCACATACCCAACGGTTTTCCCATCGAGACCGCGAAGCAGATGTAATCCACACTGCCATTGAGAATATTGCAAAAAAATATTCCAATATTACTCATCCTACCCAAGAATATAACCTTCATAGGCGCAAACATAAGCGAAACCAAGGTTGGTCCCAAGATTAGTACTCCCTTTCTTCTCCTAAAATTGTATGTCCGAAAATCATTAAAATCATTACACATTTGCTATAAATTTCAGTAACCATAATGTTAAAAATTTGAAATTTTGCTTTACATTATTATCTTTACTTCTAAAACTATTTTGTCATAATATCGAGTACCATAATAATTGAAACGCCTAATTTAGCATGAAATTAAGTCATGTCTTAAGTATTGTATTATATAATGTGTAGTATTCCGAATGGTCATTTATAAATAAAATTGTTAGTCCTAAAACATTTGCTAAAATTAGGTTTTAGTGACAGAAACGAATCGCTGTAAATCCGACTCCACGCAGTCTTGTCTGCTCTACGGCGCGTAGGGGCGAGGTGGCCCGCAGGCTGAAGAATAGGAGGCTGCGAGCGAGCCGCCGCGGCTGAGGCTGGCCGGCCAGACTGGCCAGCAAACCAAAGCTGCGTGGTGAGCGACGAGTAGCACGCGTGGGACCGCTGGAGACCCGCAGCGACGGAGCCGTGACAAAAGCCATATTGATTTTGGAATTTTACAATTTATGTATTGTATCAGTTGGATTTGAAAACATTATTAAGATAAATAAACATTAAATAATTTTGAATTAAGGACTTTTATTGAAAACGGTTTTAAGTCTTTTGTATATTATTGATTGTAATATTTATGACATATTATTGCATTTAGGGATTTCAATTTTATGGCATGTGATATGTGACCTTAAGTTCGGGCAAGTTATTATTCGGACAAATGATAATTAGGACAAAAAAATTATGCCACTTTAGATTATGGATAAAAAGTTAGGGAACACAAAGAGTACCCCCTTGGTTACACTTATGCTTTCAAGAGGTAATCGGCAATTGTTATTTGACCTGGGGGTGGCCGGCTTCGTGGGCCTGCCCGCCATCCGATCGGCACCAGGTCCGAGAGGCGGCGTGCGTGTTCCCACGCGCGCCTCTGTGTCGAGTCCGTCTCCCCTCTAGGGGGGGGGGGAGGACAGTAGGGTTGTGTGAGTGAGTGCCTATAGGGTAGGTTTCTTTGGTTGGCTTGTCATTTCATACGGTGGACCGGAACCTCGGCGGGGTCGCGACTGCATGTGCAAGTGATTCGCGCGGCCCCGTCGACAACGGTTTTGTCGAGGAACACCGTGATAGGTTTAGTCGGTATTCCGGGAGGTCCATTTTCATTGTTTCAACATCTTTCTTTTACCCCAGTGAGTCCGACATAAGCCCTCCGCCCGCACCCGCGGAGGGATATGTGTCAATGCATTCTAACATGTTAAAAAAAATAAAAATTCAACAATTGTTATAATAATAAATGTAAATTTTTGTGACTCATTTCTCTGAACACAATAAAACATATAATAACCAGAAACAATAAAAAACATATTGACTGAAGAAATAATATTGCTTATCAAATTTTACATTATTGTATTCGCTAAGTTATTGGCAGTAACACTGATTATGTGAAGTGCTTTATTTATATTTATAAACAAATATGCTGGCACGAGCGCTAACAAAGTGTTTAAATGTTTTGGTTATTTTATTTTTGATGTGTCCCAATCGTAAGTATATGTTTAACTAAGTGCAATTTACATAAATCTCACTGTTCACTATATATCACATTCTAGCGAACAGAGTGAGATTAAACGGCTTAGGTATTGATTAAAGTTTAAGCTTTAACTCCATTTAACTAAACATTATGGGGGATGCCACCACAAACACGACAGACCAAAATTATAAAATAATTGTTTTAGATGCATATATTCAACAGTCGATACCAATACCAATTAGTGTTTGAAATTATTCTAACCTATCAATATTTACGGACATTAAATGGTAAGTTGCGTTGGTAAGACACAAATATTTAGTCTTGCCTTGCAAAAACTAAGATTTTGCGTTGACATATTGCCGTAATATTGTCTTTAGCGAAGTACTGATCTATAAGAGCTAAAAGAAATAACCCAACGTTTACGCTACACTCTAAATACACCAGTGCGATTATAATAAACAAACAAAAATCCTTACATAGAATACAATTTCTTGTTAACTTACAAGAGGTCTGTAGTATTTGAATTTCAAATCTTGTAGGATCCCACCTAAGCGTTCCTATAGGCAACCAACAAGAATACTATCATGCCGTCAGAAGATCTTCAAACATAAAGTTTTCGGATAATATACTACCAGCATTGCGCTATCATAGCGAAAAGATCGGCGATAAAGACAATTTTGAAGAAGAAGAACCTGGCCTTCATTTGACTGATGAACAAATCCGCAAGTTCAAACTTTGGGACAAAGGGATGGTGCCTTATTACATTGACGTTCTTTCTTTTGCTGGTAAGTAGGTATATTTAGTGTCATGTTTTGTTCATAAAGATAATTTTATAAATCTAGGTAGCAAATCTTTTGGCATTGCTTATGAGTACCGGTTACCTCCTGCCATCAGTAGGAAAGTTTTCCTATTGCCAGATGTAATAAAATATAGAAAGAAACTTGAATCAGACTAGTTAAGATTGGTGTCAACAAAACCTTAAGTATATGTATAAGTGCAGATATTAGTTGCCTGGGGGAAAAAGATAGGCACAGCAAGAGTGAAAATCTGTTAGAGCAGGCTGGTTGTGAAATTACTTATTCAAAATACCGCATACAAATTTTGTTTAGACTAGATTAGTAAGTTGTGCTGTGCTGACAATATCCCGTAAAACATTGAATACCATATAGCAGACACAAAGGAAAATGTATTGTTCGTGGTCATTTATGACCAGCACGGAGGTTAATACGTTGAGCATGCGTTCACAGATAGCAGTGGCAGGAAGACCGCATGCATTATAACCTAACCTTACTGAAGACGTCACTATAACAAATAGGCTAAGAGTGACCGGTAAATGAATCACATTTACCACCCACCCTTACTGTACACTAAAGAAAATACTCGTATTATTTAACTTAATCTTCGGCATTTATTATTCCTTCTATTTTGTATAGACAAGGTTCTCCGTGACAGAATCCGCTGGTTTCTCAATCTGGTCAACTCGCTAACCAGTCTTAACTTCGTTGAACTGCCACGTCCACCGAAAGACGATCAGATGCGATGGGTTTTTTTTGTCAACCGCAGAGGACGTCTCAGTTGCGCTGATCATTCTACTATGAATTTTACTAACAAAGGAGTTCAGGTAATACATTTTTCCTTGCTATAGTTTATATAATGTCGCTTATACTTAGCCAGGACCGGGTCCATTTCTTGACTAAGACTACAAAACTGATATCTCTCTTATCGGAAAAGAAAATATTCTTATGTGCTTAATGATTAATTTATGTGATAATTTGCAATTTGATCCTCAAAATGCTGTGGTGAATGTGCTATTGAAAATTTCGTCACTAAAACCTTAAGAACGTTTGACAACCTGAAAATACTTAGGAGTTAGTAATTTAAGTAATTTTATGGTCAGAGTAACTTGCTTCTAGGTGGGTTGTTGCGGGGAAATGAATCGATCAAAATTCATCCAAATTCGAAAGTACCTTGTATGTTTTATTGTGGTATGCCTAGAGTTAGTAATTAGAATCCAGGGTTCCTTAAAATAAGGCTTTGTTCTCAGTAGAGAGACCACCATTAGAGGCATTTGCAACAAAGCAACTCCTTTTTATGGAGTTGCCAATGCGCAAATAATGGTTTTAATATTAGAAATCGAACTCTAGATACAATAATAGTTTACCATTTATGTCAAGCCATAAGTATGCTTTCAACCTTTTTGAGATAAAAAGTGTATTTTATAAATATACTTTTCTTGAATTCATCAGCCAGTAGTCTTAGGATATGACTGTATGAACACGGGTGGAGAGCTCGCAGAAGCAGTGCTTGCTATTGCCGGAGTACCACCGCAACACAACTCACCAGATCGAGACGATTACATAGAGATTCTAGAAGACAATATAATGCCAGGTACGCTTGGCCAAAGAATTCGGTTTTATATTTTATGCTGGTTCTCTTCTTATCCTGATCATTAACCCCGTTGAGCACTCGTTGCCACCGCGCCTATACAGCCAGCAACATTTTTCTTGCATGTTGAACGCACGCGCCGACGAGTTCAATCCTGTATAGTCGTGATAATCGCTTAGGCATTGCATGCGTCTACAGTTCGCAGTGACCGGTGAGCCACTCGAGCAGGCGAGTCGGCAGACAGTCAGTGTGTGAACAAAACCAGCTTTAGTAATAATACTAAACATATTGAACATATAACACATAAAAAATATTGGAGAATAATGTATGCACTGAAGTAAATCACTGTGTTACAAAATTATCACATTTGGCACGTATATAAATAATTTGAAGATTTTTTGGCTTAGTACAATCTAAAATATCGTTTTGCTTACTTAATTAAACGATGTAATTTCGTTATTACTATGATATTGTTGGCTAAATGGTGCGACAGTGGTAGGGGTAGTAAGGTAAGTACACTCAACTGATACATCATAATATTTATTTACTTTAATTTTCATTGCGCGATGTTGAACTATAAAATAATATAAATAAAATTAACCTCACCACACCATTTTGTTTCATTATTTTTAGGTTATACTTAAACATTTCAGCATCTTTATAGATATGTTAAATGTAAATAGAAATTTTAGAATTTAATTTTATTACTTGTTCTTATCAGGAGTCTCACTCATATGAATCTCACATGTTTTATCTAAATCTGTCCAAAGGTTAACACGAAATGAAGTAACAATAAACCAAAGATTTTCTTAAATTTTCTATTGAGCTACTTAAAGCCCACCACACACAGACAGCGGAGGCGATGTGGTACTGGTGGCGGATCTTTTCTATTGTAAGAATTAGTATAAAACATTACACACAATCGCTCTGGGTCGTGTGTGTAATGTTCCTATCTTTCATGTAACTTTACACTCTAAGTCATAAGAATAAAACCTTTGTTTACTATTTACTGTTGGAAGGCAAAGAAAAATGTTGCGAATGGCTACTTTCAAAAGTTTCGTTAATCTCATCAGTTGGAAAGTATCCTTCTACATCCATTCCATGTGCTCCAATCAGTTAAAGATCATAACGAATTTCCAGGTATTATTATTGTTACTACTTTATCTGTATGTACCACTTTCAATTAATTATAATATGAATATTTACATATAGTTTATTTCTTGAGTTGAAATATATATAAATTGAAACATCATTAAATTTTATATATACGTGCCAAATTTCGATTAGTTTCTTCTACTGAAAAATTATGGTGAACTTTAAGAAAATACGATACCATTGACTATTTTTAAGTGTCAAAAATTGGCATTTATGCTCGTATTAAGAATTATTATGCCGAATTATTATTATATTATTATTATTATTATATATAATATTATATATTATATATAATATTATATATTATATTATACAGAGGTGCAAAAATCTACTAATACTGCTCTACAATATATTGATATACTTTCCTGATTTTTCTATTTATCAATACTTAAACTATTAGAACTATAAAATTGTATATTTTCTAATATATTTTCAGATAAATTATATTTATTTGAAAAATTGGACGGTGATGAGTGGCTATTCCGTGATGTTAGTTATGACTTTGCGAGTGCTGGCCATTTTCATAATCACAAATATTCAGCTAACGGACAAGCCACTATTAAAACTAAGGTAAATTTCTTTCAAGTTTAAATCATCAATCTATACGTAGATCGTCATGTTAAATGGGGTAGTCGAATCAAATTTATTTTATTCAATTTTCACGTTATCTTAACTCTAGAATTCAATGATCTATTGTATCCAAACAATAGTAAACTTTATATCATTTTATGTCTTAAGATCTACAATATTAACAGTAGCGAAACCTAAATTTTAAATAATAATTGCTTTATCATTACTTTGAATGATATTTATAAAACTAAACATAATATGCAACTACCCTATGTTTTCCTACCCTAGACGTATAAGTAAAGTTCTTTTGTAGTTTTAATGACTAATATGACATTTTAGATGTGCTATAAAACCATGTCCATATAGATTTAATGTCAAGTAAAGCTATATATATATATATATATATATATATATATATATATATATATATATATTTAAACTAGAGGCCTATGTCCAGCAGTGGACATCTTTCGGCTGAGATGACGATGATGATGATGATGAAAGCTATTAATTCTTTGCAGGGTCAATCTGAAAGCATTCACACGGGAAAACCTGCAGGCCTTAGTAATAAAGATATTTGGAAAATAAAAATGTTATATAATTATATAATAAAAACAAAAGAGAAAAAGAATACAGAATTACAATGTAGAAATCTTTTTGTGCATAATGGTATGAAAAATAAACCTGGATATAAATTAAAAAAAAGAAAACCTATAAAAACAACTAGGCCTAAAACAACTATCACTAAAACAACTAGCCCTAAAACAACTAGCACAAAAACAACTAGCCCTAAAACAACTAGCCCTAAAACAACTCGCCCTAAAACTTCTGGTTCGACGATATCTGTTACTACAAAACATTCAATTAAACCTACTAAACCACGAAGTAATAATAACTTAAATGTCACTGTAGATATTGATGTAGATATAAACATTAACTTGGAACCTACTTCAGAAATTCCGCCACCAGAAGAAAATGAAGGCAATGAAGGCAATGAAGGCAATGAAAGCAATGAAAGCGATGAAGGCAATGAAGGCAATGAAGACAATGATGAAGAAAAGGAATCTGATGTCGAAAATAGTTTAAGAAAAAGAGAACACCCAAGTTCTTATCTCACCACTTACAGTAATTCCTAGACATAAACGTTCACCATTAAAATTTAAATTTGATGTTATATTCAGTAATAATTAGTATTGTTTTATTGGCGCCAAAATAAATGTGTATTTCATAGTATTTGTCAAAGATACCATGAAAAACAAAGTTGTTGTTTCTTTTATTCATTTAATTATTGTAGAAAGGTGTCTAAAATTCATCGACTTTGCTTTCATCAACATGGTGCCAATAGTCTCCGAACAAAATGGCTGTGATTTACAGATGAAGGAAAAAATGTGTAGCAATTACATACATTAATAGCTAGAGCTTATGCTGCAAGTAGCTGGTGCAGCTACATGCACGTATTTATACGGATTACTTGTCATGTCGGCAATTTACACCGCATGCTGCGCAAGTTACCCGTTGTGTAGAAGACCTATTAGGATTCTGTTTATACCTTTTAGCTACAGAACCTTAAAAAAGCTAAGCCTACCAAGAACTTACCGTTTATAAACATTTTCCGTTTAATATTAGTCACTCACACAGTTTTTACTTCATGTCATATCCAGAAATCAAAAATACTCGTCAAGTAACCTTCTTCTCCAAAATATACATATAGTGGCAGGCCATACATATGCTTTAAAGACATACGCGCCTCCTTGCTAGGATCAATAAAAGCTCTGGTATATATTTGTGAAATATGTAGCACACATATGTAGGTACATATTTCAAAAATATATCACCCCAAATTTCAAATTGAACTCTAAACAAAGGCAACTGACCGGGTCTGCTCCTAGGGTTGCCCAGAAATGGGCATACTTTCATTTTATCTCTTAAAGTACCTAATAGATACTAAAACTAAATTACGGGGCTACCGAGAAGTTACAAGTCTTATTTTTAAGTTTTTATTACATTGTTTTCAGTTTTTTGAAACATTTACTTACAAAAACAATTGTCTGCATTCAGATGTGGTATATGGTCTGTCTCTCTCGCGCACGTGTTGCTCGTCTTTATCTACGTTTCGCACGCGCCGCTGTTTTGCATCGCACTTCGCGCAGTCTAACGTCACTCATGACGTGAACCTTTTTTACAGAACTCAGAATCGCTGCAGCTCTGGCAAATGCCTTCCACGTTGCTATTATAGATAGCCCTCATGCCTTCGAATTCATTAATATAGCTAGGGAGCGGCTGAATGTTGCCATTCACTTGGTAGATTATATAGATCAAAGTAGGCTAAACCGAAGCAGAGCAAGCTTCGAAAATAATAATAATAATAATAATAACTATGTTCGCACCGGTGGAGTTGACTCTACTTGCTGTAGAAACGTGCAAAATCAATCTAGCGCCAAGGTTTTACAGTGAATATGTACGCATCACTGGGTCATGCATTATACAAAAATGTAACGGCCAGTTTAATGGCCTCTCAGATGTTTCGTCCAACGTGTACGAGCACATAAAGAGTAGTCACACGTTTCCTAAAATCTACCATAGCTATAGCGAGGATAATCATGAAGTAGATTGTATCAAAAACTAGTGCTGCTCATGTTTTACTGGACGAAGAACAACTGGAAACTGTGCCCACGTTACGTGCGTAGTTTGGTATTTAGTGTGAGCCTGGCACCTAGATGTTGTTAGGAGCCCTGCCTTGCCTTATTTCTCGACAGAATTATTCTCGACGACGATGATGACGATTGATAAATAGCTAGTGCAGCCTTCAGTAGCGCAGCGGGAGTAAGTGCGACTGCCGTGCATGAGGTCTTGGGTTCCAATCCCGGGTCGGTTTAGAAAGAGTTATTGGGTTTTTATAATTGCCAATAACAGCCCAAAGTCAGAAAGTTGGTCGTGTTTCAGCCCGTGCTTCGAAAGGTACGTTAAAAGCAGTGGGTCCTCCACCTCCCCGGTCGTGTCAGTTTGCCGTCCCGTAAGCAGTTAATTATAATTACGGCTCAGTTAAAAATCCGTACAAATCTATTTCTTTTCTAGATACTCTTCGGATAGATTTTGGAGTGCTTTGGGTTACAGACTAGTATTAGTCTAAGAAACATTATGCACTATGTGTCAGTGCTGGGCAGCATTTGGCTCAGCTTCCACGTATATAAATGGTCAGTCTCCTTCAATTATATCATAATAATCTATTCCATGTCGTAGCGCATTTTATATTGTATTAAACGCTCAGTGAAGTGTGCATGGAATTAATATTTACTTACGCTCATAATAATTTCGAAATGCATGATTATACCACTACTATGCATAGATCACGCTCGATAAAAGTATTGCTTAGAGATGCGCCGCTTCTATCGAGCATGGCATTAACATGTACTTACGTACATATTAATTTCATAGTAGTAACAATAATTATGCCGCAGATGTCTCAATAAGAAAACACATACAAATGCAAGCTTGGTCGTATTTTCAACTTAGGTAGTTAATTAAGGTTTTTATGAATAAATCACAAGGCAAAAAGTTACGGCGAAACACAAATTTAAATGTTTTTGGATTTTCACTGGGCACATTATTATTTGGATTTACCAAGAACCTCGAACTTTTTTAATTATAAGTAGGTACCATCTATTACCATTTATACGGAATAATAACGTTTGAAGTTGAAAAATGTAGTTTAGAATATTTAATTTCAGTTTAGTGCTTGGTTTACTTGCCACGATCAGAATACTTTAATATTATATTACAAAGTATAAAGTATAGTTTAAATAAATTCGACCTTTGTAGGATTATAGAGAGTACAATTAAAATATTACTCTTACGTTCAGAATTTACTGTTTTCTCCTAAGCCTAATTATTTCGCAAAATAACTTTATAAATCTTATAATAAATATTTCACTTACCTTATAAATACAAATAATATCGTTTTTTAAGCAAATCAGTCTTTAAACTAAATTGAAAATCATTTAATTATTTGTATACGTGCGATATCAAATATTATTTTTAACGTGTTTCTTTTCAACGAGCATGCATTTTTGCATGCAAATAAGTACCTATAATAAATGTAAGTATAATAACTGCATTTACATGTGTGTGTTTTTTGTTATACAACGGTATTATACTAAACTATCCTGATGCCACACATTTAGGTAGCAAAGATATTATAAGGCAAATTCAGAAGCGATATATTTTACTTTCAGACAGGTTTTGACACATATGTATTAGAAATATGATGAATATAGGAACACTGCCTAAGTCTATACAGATACTGATATAACTCCTGATAATATTTCTATTGAAAATCAGCACTCTATCGAATATGCTTTTGAATTGCTATCAAATGGAAGGCAAAGGATGTTTAATAATTATTTGATTTCTTATACCATACTTACACAAATATTTTCAGATAAAAGGTATTTATTTAAAAAACTGAACGATGATGATTGGCTTTACGGTGACATCAGCTATGACTTCGCAAGTGCCGGCCATTTTCACCCACACAAGTATTCTGTTAATGGACGTGCTATAATAATTGCTAAGGTAAAACTAACATGTTAATTTTATAACTTAAAATAGATCTCGTCGGAAGTATACGTCACGTCTAGCTCGGTACCTTTATCTGATTAGTCATCAAAATCGTATTTTTACAACGTGATTAGAACTAAAGTCAATTAATAAAAAAATATATTGTAGGTTACTCACCTATTTAAAATTGTTACCGTTTTATACCATATTCACATACCATATGGCGCAGTGCCAGTAAACGCGACGAACCTCGAGATTCGAACCTCGGGCAAAGTGATAATACTGTAGCTAAATAAATTTCATGAGCAAATGGGAGTCGGAAAGCACGGCAGTAGGCTCGCCCCTCCCTTATTACTTGGTCAGTTCCCACTTAAATAGGGGCTCTAGCTGATGCAAGATGAGTGTAATAAACCTTCTCCTTTGTATGTACCTATAGGTGTGGTATAATTTAAGTATGTATTTTTATTTTTTACAGAAACCCACTGAAGGCGTAGAAAAAGATAAATCCGGCGGATTCAGTAACGATGATCTTCGTAAAATAAATAAGCTTTACAACCTAATAAAGAAGAAAAAAAATAAAAATAAAGCAGCACAATGTAGTAAACTTTTTACATCAGTTAAAAAAGTCAATAAAAATAAATCAAAATCTAAGAATAAAAAATCTCGTTTGAATACAATTACATTTCTGGACCGTAAGAAAGAATTTGACAAAAGTGAGGCTAATGAAGAAGAAAGCTTTAAGAGTAGTGGTAATAGTATTGGAATTGATGATACAGGGTCTACTGATAATATCGATACTGAAAATAGTCTAGAAAGTGAAGAAAGTACAGAAACAGATATTTCTGTTGCCGAAATAAAGCAGAGACAAAATTTTGGCCGTAATCAAAAACCAGAAACACTTCCAAATGAAACGAATTTACCAAGACATTATTATAAAGACCCTTTAACATATTTATCTGATTACGAAACAGGAGACGACAACTACCAAAGAAGTGTTGCGAATAAAGCAAATGCTTACAGTAACTTTATAAAGCTGGCGGAATTTTGGAAGAAGAGTAAATAAATGTACATGTATTTATTTTAATATTAAACATTTATTATATCGTCTATCACATTATAGGCATGTTTGTATGTTTCGTTTCACGTAGCATGTTTCACATATTACTTCGCAACACCATTTGAATTGGCAATTACAATTCTCAGTGTCCTTTACAGAGGTTTCCTTGTAGCCCCTTCTGCAGCAAAGTTGATCACAGCTGTCGGTTCCAGCCGAGCTGATATTACACTGGCGTCCTAGCGTTCCCAAAGAACCAGTCTTCATGTTAGGCGAGCAAAAGTCCGGTGATTCTTCGGAATAGATGATGTCCTTCTTACCAGGTTTTTTGATACTAGGGCTTTCTGGCATGAAGCTGTCACCGTCATTGCTGGCTATCACCTAGCAGAAATAGAAGTTATTTAAAATTATGCTATTATTTTTCTAGCATAATCAGGCAACGATAAGATTGAAAGTGGTATTTAAAACGGCTTAATTTTACTCTATACTTGAAATCTATTGGACAAAAAATTAATTGGAAATTAAACTAATGCCTTTAATACAAGTTTTTAGTTAATTTGCAACGACCTTCTGATGGACCCTTTAGTAATAACTTGATGAACTAATGTTTACCAAATGTATATATAAGATATAAGATTGTTATAAAATTTCATACTAAGTTGTGGTCAAGGGCAATGCTACCAGGTTCTGAAATGTCAAACGTTCACAGCTAAAATATCTAAGACATGATGCATTAATCTCAGTTTCAATAAAATCATTTTAATTTAGTCCAACTTTTTACAAGATTAAAACTTAGCCTTATTATGTATAAAGAAAATAGGAAAGGATAACCGCTTATTGTCATTAAACATGTTAATTATTTATAGTGTTTATTTTATAGAAAGATAAACTCACTTTTGCGGCACCTTCAAATCTGTCCCGTAGTTTGTTTCCGACTTCCCTAAAGGTGGGCATCCTCCACCAACAAGTTCTTAAGGTACAAGAACCTGATAGTCCATGGCACTTACATTCTATCTTCATATTATTCTTGATTGCCTGGAAATAAAGTCGGGTAAATATTTTGAATATTTAAATTTAACACGAGAAAGTTATCAAGCGGTTTTTAGCCATACATTAATATAACATATTTATAAAAAGTGGTTGAAAATGTTATGCCATGCCAAAATTTGTAAAAGATAGGCAAATTGCAATTTCTCTAACTTTTACATTTTTTTATATTTAGTATGTGTTTTTATTGGAAGTTTCACAACTGCTTTTCAATGTCCATGATAATAGGTGCCGCTCAACCAAAATAAACCATAGAAATGGTAAAAATAGGGCTGTGTTACCGTTTGTAATATTCATTAATATTAATAGTAGACTTTGACATCCAAAAGAAAATCTTACTAACCAACCTCCCAGCATTATGGTTATGAAGTTTGATTAAAGTTTTAATATCGCTCCGTTTCCTGTATCGACTGTCCATGAACTCCCTGGACTTCTTCAAACCAAAGCGTACGTTGTCGCTGCATCCACCCCACTGCCACCTTTCAGTAGGCACTTGAGAGGGAGGAAGTGAAACTGATTCACGTCCGCGACGTGGTTTCGGTGCTCCCTAGGAAAAAAAACAATTTAATCACATATAGTTTGTTCGTTTGTTGTCTATTATCTGGTATTTATTCGACTAAGGTCAAAGTTTAATATAAATTAACTAACTATACTTAGAATGTAAAGTAAGTATATAAATTTTATTTCGATATAAATACATATGAAATACTGAAAATTTATGTAAGAGATGGTATTGCTAAAAGCATCCCTATTGTTTTAAAACAATCACAGGTGCAATCGCAATTGACTTTTTGGAACTAAGTTGACTATCAAATATATTACGTAAGTATTGTTAGACAATTACCGTAGTGTCGAGTTAATTACAACATCGGCTGCGATAAAAAGGACATATTTCTTTTTATAAAAGGCAACTAGACCTAAAAACGCGCGGGACTTTACAAACATTCAAACAACCATTTGTGGATTATACAAATTTTTGTCTCGTATGAGATTCGAACCCACAACACTCGGCGCAGTAGCAGTGGCGAGGCGACCGCTTAAACCACTACGCCATCCGTGCAGTCGAAAAACTATGTGCTGCCAGTGCAAGAAACAAAAAGTAAGTATCACTGAATCCTTTGCAAATCAAAAGCAGCGATCTAAGGTGTTCTTAAGGAGTTCTGACCCTTACTAACTCCATAATATAAAGTTATTTAGCACCAATCTTCTGTAAAGTGCAGAGGGTTCTGTAGAACCCTCTGCACTTTACAGAAGATTGGTGCTAAATAAAGTAGGGTATGTATACCCTACTTCCCATTTCAATACATTATTTTAGGCCAAACATTTCTTTGTATACTTGCGTCGTGTGATTTGTTTTTACAGTACCTTTTCGCAGGAGCATTCAAGTAGAGATCCAGCCGTACACGCTCTGGTGATGGAGTAAGTGACCCCAGCCGCTGTGATCGCATTCACGAACCCCGTTTCTCTAGTGTCTGTTGACAAGTAGGCCGTTTTAATAAGGTATTAAAAGAAAATAAAAATAAAGGGAAGGGAAACAAATCATATCAAAATATTTTTTTTTTCAGGAGGCCTTTTCTGCATTATGTCATTAGATTGCTTCAAAAATTTGTCGGTTTGCTTATAAATAAACAAAAACATCAACCGGGCCAAATTGTCAATTCCGGCACTATCATTTTATTTAAAGTCATATTATACCTATATATACGAGGTTGAAGAAAGTTGTATCCAAAATTCTTCATCTATATTTTAGGTGCCCTATACTATAGCTAAGCAAGGGCGAGACTCTGTACCTTTCTAGTCTCTATGTTGCAACTGCAAAATTTCTTATCAGATATACCAAATAATTTTCTGTCCTACATAGAAATCAAACTGGATCCTATCTGCTGTTAGCCTTACAAACATATGCCACAGGACCCACGAGGTAATGCGACATTTATATCGCATTATCTCACATTTTTTTTCACATAAAATTTTTTAAAAAAAGAATGTGTATCTTGACCTTTCTTATTTATTTCTATAATTACTTCAATGCCGAAAAGCCATTGTTATGCCAATTACATTTAACATATTTATTTATCCTGGAAATCGCGTTTAGAATATAACTAACAAATTTTCAATAATCTCGAATAGATTTCATAGAAGTAGGTGTTTCAGCACTACATCAGTGTTCATGAAGAAATGAAACTAACTCAAAGCATGCAATTGCCACAAACATGAATACGCACAAAACACAAAACAAAACACGATATTTTCCAGTCAATAATGAAAACAAACAGACGCTTTGTAGTTGCTGACTTTATCAACATAAACAATGCATATTTAATATGACACACGTTTTGCAAAACAATGCTGGTCATTTTCGCATACGACGACCATTTTATCTTTGTACTATTAGCCGCGGTCATCGTAAGGCATAGAAATAAAGAGAAACATAAAGCCACACAAATGATACAAAGTGAAGTTGTTGACCCAAAAATCAATATTCACGCGGTCTTGTAATAAAAACCGATGAGCTTCACAAATCGAAGGTCTGATTCATAAAACATTTTGAGGTGATACAGAGCAGAATATTTAAAGGAACTTTTTGACAATCCTAACTAAAGATTTCGAGAAGATTTTATAAGGTTCTACATAGTATAGACAAGTTTCATTTCAGAGTGTTATAAAAAGAAAATTCTCTCACACACGTAAACTTTAAATTGAAGCTCACGATATAAAAAGTAATAAAGAAAGAAAAGAAATGTGTGAAGAATTAAATTTAAAACTTTAAAATGTTCATGACTTTAATAGGTTATAATGTAATAGATATATATTATGTTATGAAAGCAATAAATCCATAGTCTACAACAGCATAAATTATCATGAACAAGTTACTCAATCATATAATGATATTATACAGTTGCAATCGTTGAAAGCGTAGTTGCTAATAAAATGCTCAATGTTTTGATGCATCTTCGTTTGTTGTACGCTTGTCTATTTCGTCGACTGTATGTCACACACTAACAGGCACCTGGCTATAACAATTAATGGCAGGTCAACCTATGTTGGATGAATATTCAGTTGGCATGAATAATGTGGAAATCACTGCGGCAGACACCCATTGAATATTCCTAGTACATCAACGCAGTGTACCAAGTTTTTGTTTAGATGTGCTCTCACAATAGGCTTGCTTGATTATTGGGATTGAATTGACTTTGTAATGCAATATTGTACTGAATACAATTCATACGTAATAGTAAAATGTTATTGGAAGTCAGTTGATGTGTTTGTGATAAACATAATAGATGCGATTGAGTCAATCTAATCTCGGTAAGTTGTCATTGAATTTAATGGTCATTCAATAAACCAATAAATAAAAACACGAGTATCTGAAGCATAATATGGACGATAGAATAACGTGTCATATAGATAGAAGATTGAGAGATAGGAGGTAGTTCCTTATAATTTTAGAAGTAGGCTGAGTCAGCACTGATGTGGATGTTTCACAAAAGAGTAAGATTTTCGCCTAGAGCTATTAGATATGCAAATTCGTCTCGGGATCTGCCTTCAGTTTTTAATGTTGGGCAAAATTATCGTATTTTAGAGTTATTATGTATGTATTTATCTTATGTGGGGGCCAAGACAACAGCCGGCGCAGCGTTCCTGAATGCGACTGCTGTGCATGAAGTCGCGGGTTAGAAGATCTGTAATTAAGTTTTCCACCCAAAACATTCTCAGTAGCAGTACGGCTATTAAACCTGTGCCCAGGAGACGGCTGTAGGCTTGCCTCCTTAGGGTTTGAAGTGGTAGTAACTGCTGTAGTTCTGCGTAGGTACTTCATCAGTGATATACCTATGCATGAGTTTATGTTGTATTACCGTACTAGAGGTAATGCCTGCATCGTGGCAGAATTACAACTCTAAAGATTTACGATGCTAGCTAGGTTGTACACTATTATCAGATACCAAATCTAAATAACATCATTCCAACCGCAATTTATTACTACCTTATTTAAAATCCATTTAAATCATAATTGCCATCCGTTGCTGTCATTCAAGTGATACAAGTCAATCATCCGGCTGCAATTGTTGCTTGTCTTCATGGTAAAGCGCTCATGATAATTACCAACTGCACCGGCTATAGACTGCTATTAGCCATTAGCGAACAACTGTGGCAGTTTCTATAGCCTATTATGTTAGATAGCATTGTCATTTTGCAATTTGATTAGATGTTTTAGAATGTTGAGAATGCTTAATTATGACAGCACATTGAAGATTGATTGTTGAAGATGTATGTTCGATTTACTTTTACAGACTGTTTAAAGGACTGTAGAGCGCAGCGGCCACATTATTTCTTTAAGGACCACAGAAAGATTAGTATTTCATTGATTCATGTGATTGTAAAAACCTTAGTGTTTAATTATCTTTCTTTGTTTGCTTTTATTAGTGTTGATATATGCCAACTACCTACTACATTTACCTGCTTTTATGTTTCAGTGTTCGACCTCCCTGGCTGTCAATACATTGGTTCTGCAAGACGTCAAACTGACGTTTCTGCTCACCACGGGGGTTTAGTATATGGTTATCAATTTTATTAGTATCGACACTTATTAAACTTAATTGTTGGTACTTTGTGTAAGATTTTAAACTTATCTTCGGTCTATAAATATAGTATGAAACATGTTTGAGGGTTGCTCATTGTCACTAAGGTCCTTAAATAACAAAGTAGTCCTACCAGTAAACCTATTTCTTGGATTTTACAATCATATCTGACAATACCTAATCGAATAAGAAAATCTACATCCACCTGATTACACTGCTAGGTTTTAGTTCGGCGATAGTAGTGTAGCATTCATTAAGTTCAGATTAGATAACCACGGTGCTTGCGCAATGCAGTGCAGTTGACAGCAGATCGGCATCGGCCGCGCCTATCGATCCCATGCTAATTGGGCTCGGCGCGGGACGAGCCGTATCGTCGCCGCATTCCCACCGCCCCGCCACCCGTCCCCAGAGATACAGCGAAATTTATTGCACCAACAATTTATATAATTGACGTGCGACAAAAAAGCGAGAGTGCACACCCATCCGATGCAGAATTCAAACCGTAATTACGCCCCGTCACTCCCTGTCGACGCTCGATTTTCATAGGTATTTTCGATTAAAATTTCGCTGGACCGCGCCAAGGATGCGTCCTCTGGAATTATGAGAGGAATGTCAATTTCAAAATATTTCACTAGTCGTTTAGCAGCGTGGTAAAAAAGTGGCGTCGCGGCTATGCGGAGACGCGAGGGGGCCGGAGCGGCCGCTGCATGGGAACTGGTCCGCCCCGAGCAGATGCCGTGGACGCCACGGTTTTTCTACAGCGCACACTGCGCTGTCGATCGGACAGCGAGGTCGCGACACTCGCTCGTCATTATAAATCCGTGGCGGTGAGCTCAGAGCCGCGCATTCCACGCGCACCGCTCGCGTTATGCGCTGTAATTATCACAAACCGCGACCCGACTCGCAAATATGTCGTTGGGAACGGGGGACATGACATTCTCATCACCAAATGCTGCCTTTTTCAAGCGTCTCCGGCTTCGAAATATGTCCAGCGCCGAGCCACTCCCACGACGTCCACTGCCGATTATATTCGGGTGCCTTGCAACTTGGTTTTTGCGTGCACTGCCACGAGCGCTCGCGGAATGTCGGTATTTGTGTCCACTGAATAATTCAGTGAAATTGTCGATCAATCAATAAAACCGATGGAATCAAATTGATTCACACTTGAAGGGTGTATGGCTTCAATAACGTGAGTGTTTTTGCAACTTCAAAATACTTGGAAGTCGTTCCGCCATTCACATCGAGTCAATCAGTCGCACGTGCGGACCCCTCATGATAATGCTGCAATTAGTTTTCTGGTACTGGATAATTGCGGCCTTTGTATGAACGCAGGTTAAGGATAGATACAACTACACAATCAGTTCTTATAGGAAATGTGTACTTAATTAATATAAGTTGAAACTTGTTTTAGTCATAACATAACATAGGACCTTTTTGCTAGTTAGCGGCTATAGATTAGTATTAGTTGTCAGGGCTGTCACCACGATTTGACGTTTGATATCTTAAGAAATAAAATTTCAATATTGTTGAATAAAATTAATACAATCTCATACCATGAATTATCCATTACAGTGGTGTAAATAATGGATAATGGACGCAATGATTGCATTGCATTGCATTACATGCGGTGTGATTTTGTATGAGGTTCACAATGCTTACTCTGTGGAGAATACCCACGATGCATCAGAAATTGAAGAAAGTGAAGATGATAAAAAAAATACGGATGTTATGAATGAAACCAAGGATGAAATAGTCACAGAAACAAAAGACGTATTGATGACTATAACTGAAAATGAAATAACTCCCGAAGAAGAAGAAGAAAGATGAAATGAATTCTGATATAAAAGTTTAGCGAAATGATAATGAGTTATGTAAGTAATAGATGAAATAGAAAAAAAATGCTTTAGGGATCACAGGTGCCTTACTTACTGATATAAAGTAATGATAGTTTAAACAATAATCACATGGAAAAGTAAAGAGAACTACAAATTACACCTGTAGTTCGTCAATAGGAGAATGCAAAAAATTAAATTTATGTATCGACTTATAGTCCAATATAGCTATTAACAACTAAGCATATATTATTTCTGTTAAAGATACCCATAATCGGTAAACACGATGCACCAATTTAGAAACCGAACTTTGACATTTGACGCAGAAAAAGAGTAAGGATTTATTTTGTAAAATGTATAATTACCACGCTAACACATAAATGAGTTGTTTATAATAAATCGCAAATTACAACATTAATCACTAGTAATAAGAACATAAATTATGTTGATATAGAACATTGAATGCCTCGGGGTAACGTCAAATTGAGGAGATAACGCGTGGAAAGACGTCGCGAGATGATCTCAGACGCAGCCCATATGTGAAATTGCTGAGAATTTTGCAATTTTAATTTTATTTATAACGAACCTTTATAAGACATGAACTTGCAGCGTCATAAAGAAATACAGTACAATTATTTTCGCCCAAAATAATTATTAATACTCCAAGCATTCTCTAAAGGAGATAATGTGTCCAATACCAAATTTTAGATAAAAACCCGAAATAGTTTATCTTTTTGGTCTACAACCAGATGTTTTTGAATACAATATGGGTATGTATATCGTGTTGACATAATATTTATGCATCTCTCGTTTAAAATAATTACGGTGGTGTATGATGTTTAAATTTCATTTAAGTAGTCCTTTATTAATATTTCGATCGAGGACATGTCATTTAGACTTTTAATTTTTCTGAAGAAACAAGCTATATTCGATATTGTAACAGGAATTAATGCCTGCATTGATTATATTTGGCAGGGTTTGTTAATATTTGATTTTTAGTTTAACATGATAGGTTTCGTAACTCAATACAATCAAGTGATGATGACCGAGACCAGCAGCAATACGCAAGGATATAATTGGGAAGCTTTTTTAGCGCGTAAAGTATGAACACTTATAAATATTGCATTTTACATAGCTTTTCAGTTGCTCACCCGCTATAGCTTCCTACTCTGACCATCGCAGAAATCGGCAGGACGTTCCCGCTAGAAACTGATAAACTGAAACTCGCTCCCCGATACAGATCGCAGTCGCATTCGCTCAGTCCACTTTAAATTAACCGTTCACGCACTCCCGTTCAGGAATTTTAGATTTGAGATGGATGCAGCCGAGATCGAGACACTTGTTGCTCGCAAAGGGTTAATAAACAGCTGATTATATTACGCGTGAGACGTTATGTGAATCATTTATTTGTGTTACTTTTTATTGATCGCTTTTGCGACTTCAATATCTGAGGTTGTTGTAATGCCCTTTTGTTCACCTGTAAGGCTTACCAATTAAAAAGCTTCTAGTGATACCTTGATCAAATGAAACAATTTTTGCTTGGAAAAGGCTGATGACATTGTTTTGCTTACTTTGTCTTTAAATGTCAATGTTGTATTGATTAGTTAGTTAAGTTTCTTTATTTCTTCAACACGTCTTGGTCTAGATGAATTAATTATTTGCTTTCGGAGTATTTAAAATATTATATATAAGTTACCTAACGTTAACATAGAAATATTTCTATTTATAAATAAATATATATTAATAATATTGTTATTGTCGGCCTCGATGGCGTAGTGGTTAGTGTAACCGACTGCCACGCCTGAGGTCGCGGGTTCGATTCCCGCACAAGTCAAACATTTGTGTGCATGAACATGGATGTTTGTCTTGGTCTGGGTGTTTCTATGTATAATATGTATATATTTACAAAAAAAAAGTATATATGTATGTTTATCCATTGTCTAGTACCCATAGTACAAGCTCTGCTTAGTTTGGGCTAGATGGTGTTGTGTGTATGTGATAGAATATTATTATTATTATTATTATTATTATTTGCTAATTTATTAGATCCTTCACTTGACATGTCGTTTGTGATAGACTTTTATGACAAAAATCCATCATGTCGTTTACAGATAAATGAACATATGACGATTTGTATGATTGTGATTGACACATTTGTGACATCTTTTATAATTCCTCGGAATGTTAATTCTTCTAACATCCAACAAAATTAGTGCAGATTATTAAGTTAATATGGAAACGAAAGAAAATTAAGCATAGTCGTTCTCATCTTGAAATTCTCAATTTAGAATCCGAGGATAAGACCATATGATATGATTAATTTAATACGTAAATGTCTTTACTTCTGTGTTTATTCTGTATTACTGTTTGTATCGTAATATTTGGGTCATCGGGCTAATGGTCTTTCATTTTAATGCATAAGTTTAGCAATTTAATCTGACTCTATAAATATAATTGCTTCGCTACATCTGTTTAATAACTTACTATGACTTATGATGGTATTCTTTGCTGAATTCCTACACGTAATATCTTCACCCTCATTCCTTACGGGCTCGAGTGACACATGCGTCGCGCGGTGCGATGTTTCCTTAGCAAGACGTCAAGTATCGTGTGTCGGGTGAACTCTGGCGTCGTAAACATGTATGTTATACCCACTACCTACGTGTGCCAACCGCCGACCGCTCGTAAAACGATCATAACAACCTTTATTACCATTTAGTACCTTACAAAGATGGAAAACCAAGATTACCGCTGCAAATTGATTAGACTCTAGATACTCAGCGACCTCACTTTCTATAAATTCACTAGCACTTTTGCTCATGTGAGCAGACAAAGTAAATCGTCCGGATAAAAAGGCTCCGATAGCTTGTTTGAGTGCGGATCAGCTTAATGCGAAGACAATACATCGAGTTGTCACCGCGACCGCATCGGAATGTTTAAACGAACGCGACCATTTTATCTCATCTGATTAATTCAAATATTTAGCGCAATAAATACGGGTTGGCGGGGGTGCGGAGGGTTGGGACGGGGTGACATGCGCGGCTGTCGGCGTGACGGCGGACGGCGCATGCGAGCAATTGCGTCAGTGTCAGCTTGTCACCGGCGGGCCATTGTGGGCCCTGTGGCCGATATACGAGCGTGGCGCGTCCGCTGCGGCCGCGCACCTGATTTATCGACGTCCCGCGCCGGCCGACCCGCCGCTCGACGCGGGACGCGCTGTCGCCGCCGAATAAAGCGCATTCTCACGCTACTGAACGCACGCGAACTCACCCGTCTCGTACCCCGTATTTAAATGGAACGATCGTTTCTCATTCCTTTCCCCCAGATATTTTACGTCGGGTAATACGATACGACACTGTCCGGCTCTTTCTGCAGTTTTCGCGGTCGTTTTTTCCCTCGGCCTGCTATTGTTCACTTGTCAATTTCTTTAGCTAATGCGAGTAAGCGTCTCATTATGCGGTGCGGTGCGTCCGCGACGCGCATTGCGTGTTGTGACAGCAAC
The DNA here is from genome assembly GCA_930367265.1 of Catocala fraxini. Classification (NCBI taxonomy): domain Eukaryota; kingdom Metazoa; phylum Arthropoda; class Insecta; order Lepidoptera; family Erebidae; genus Catocala; species Catocala fraxini. The sequence goes on from OV884029.1 coordinate 8,729,240, forward strand.
CACCCACCGGAAGGGGCCGAGCGTCATTCAGCCGCGCACAAAACGCGAATACTTTATTCAACGACGTCCGATGGCTAATTTGAATGGATTGTGCCTGTTTAATGGGAATAATTAGCTCTGTTAATGCGCGCGCTGGTCGGTCCAGCCCGGAGGAATATCTTTGTTAGATCGTGTGTGTACTCCGTGCTGTTAACTTTTGTTCTACCAGTTAACGCTTAATTAACGCATTTATGGTCTAGCTGGCGTTGCGTCATATTCGGAGAGGCATTACTATTGTAAATCATATGCGGACGCACGCACCGTGATCCGTATCGTGTAATAAGCGCAGGCGACACTTCGCAATCACTCAGCGGAGTGGCCGTCATAGCGCGCCGTAAACGCATTTCTCACGTTGACGGGGACATCGACGGTCCTGAATATCTCCGCAACAAACGACTTTCCTCATTTTCCCCTCATTAAATTCACCCAAAAGTTACCATAAAGTTTATTTCGAAAACGGTATTATAATTCCTTAAAAGCAACGTTTTGAAAAAAGTAAGTTATCGCACAGTTCCCAGCGCCTATGTATGTAGGAGTTGGGTATTTCGTTTAATTTGGCAACGGGGGCTGGTGACAAGTGCGGCCTGTCACACTGACAGACAGCTCGTCGTCGCAGAAGAAAAATACGTAGATCAGCATTAAGTTATGAAAGAGAAAGATATATCTCTTTCTGTATGCGTATAAGCGAGGCTTCCGTATGTCAAAAGGTTTGGTTTCTGTGAGTTCCTTGGTAGCTAGTGATGGGTTTGATTGTTCCAACAATTTTATGCTTGAGACGTCGATTACTGGTCGCGAGACGATGTTTGACTTTCAAATAACTATTGTTTATCCAGGATAAGCAACAAGTTGTCCGGTGAATCGAACACTTATAAATATGTAGTCGAGCTTTATTTGGCGATGCGCGATCGTTTGTCAGACACATCGCAAACTCTAATAAAATGGAGAGTAAATTTTAGTTTAAGGACATGTGAAAGTAAAATTATGGTTAAATCATCTAATCCTGTACGTTAAACGAATATCTTTATGTTTATATACGCGTGTATATCACTGAAATCTTCCTAAAAACCTGTACAAATATTAATGAAATTACTAAATAAATGCAAAATAATATATTTTGTACCTATGTAGTATGCCGTTGGGTAGTTAGTGTTTCTTATTTACTATCTGCCATCCGTGGCATATCGAAAAAGATATGTATTAAAAGCAACGTTGTCCATTAACATTATTTAGGTATTTGTCCCACCGCCGACGAGTAAGCGACTAGCGATAAACTATTTTCTCGCTTAAGAACATAAAATATAGTATAAATAATGACGCCTCTCACGCCTATATCCCCAAAGTATTAAGCAGAGTTGTATCACACCCACATTTCACCAGTTATAGATTTAGGTCCTACGTAATAGACTCGCCGTCTATTGCTGTTTACCAGGAACAGGTTCAGCTTCGTGTTGTTACTAAGAATTTCTATACAAAAAAATAATAATAACACTTTATCCGAGCCGGGACTGTAACGTGCGTAGCATTCGCATGAAAAACGGTCGTAGGTATACTAAGCCCCAAACCCAACCGCTAATAATATAATATTATATACATTATACAATTATAGTTGAGGGAAGACTCATATTCCATAGCCAGCAGGCACTCTGTTCATTATTTTATTGCTCGTCGATACTCGGCGATACTCGCTCGCCAGAACTCCCGCTGAGAGACACTCGTTTGGTACAAAACGATGTGCGACTTATCGTTTAAGGCACTTGCTCACTCACTCACAGCCCAGTGATGGAGGTATCTTAAGAACACACATGCTTACTGGCCACGTTACTAGTTTCTAGTTTTACTTGCTCCTCGCTAATCGCTGCCTGTGCGACGAGCGCCTAGTACCTTATTGTGTTTTTATTCCCAATATTTGCGCGTAATAACAACAAACCTATGTTACTAAACTATCCTCAGATAAACATCATAATATTCTTATAAGTTTTCTTTTTAAATAACTACCTATCAATAAACTTACGAATTGATTTAACTTTTCGAAATGTTCGTGTGCAAAGGTATTAGGTATTTGTTTGACAAGGTTGCTATGAAAAGTATCGAACAGTTTTTTTACCATAATTAATTATATCACTTTAATGAGACGTAAATATAGGTAAATCTCTACACAGTTTATGATCATAAGAGCTACGCTTAAGCCAATAATCGATATCGATAAACCTAATGACACCCCGCGTATGCGCATAAGAGTACAGATTAGATACGAAATGCGCCCGGATATTACACTATAATTAAGAACATTTACGTGTTAGGGGCGCCAAATTTATCGCTGCGTTTTTTTGTCGATATGAAGTCATTCTTGAGTATTTATGTCGGGTTGCGGGCATGTGTGAGGTCTTAAGGGTTCAGTAGTCAGGTTATCGTGAGGTAATCTTTACGAGCCTTCGGGGACTGCTTGCTGAGACCTGTCGACACTTAATGGCCCGACGAGATTAGTACGTACGGTTTCTCGAACTTCGATATTTTGGGAGCTTCGGTGTCCGTGTTTGTGGGTTTGTTTATAGCTTAATTAGGCTATTTTGTTTGAGTGGGATCCGTGGCGTCGCTCTAGCGAGATAAAGTGTCGCGGTATTTACGATTCTGTATCGCGCTGCCGTTTTATTGACTATGTTTTGATTGAGTTTCGTGTAATCTATAGATGTGTAGGTCGGTTGTGTATGTGGTTTTATGATGGAAACTATTTGAATGTCTTGCTTGACAGTTTGAGAAATGTGTTGATGTAATTATGAACACAATTGTGAGATTCAAGCGTCTCGTTTTTTATCGTGGTCTGGTATTAGTATTATTTAATCAAAACTGATTACTTCAGATTTGTGTGATGGCGGACTTTACACATACAAATATTTAAGTGATCCACAGATAACTTTTTCGATCCTATATATTTTTGGGTGTTTTTAATGTAGGTTTTTCATGGGGATTAAATATAATGACCACCAAAAATACTTATTGCGCAGCAAATTATGCTTAGTAAAATATATCATAACGAGCACCTATACGCCTCAAATCACTGCATTTCGTCTCGGAAGGGTTAGGTTATGTTAGGTTCCTTCTTAAACCCACCCAAAAATAGACTTATTCTGATCTCTTTAAATATAATGCGGTTTTAATTTTGGTGATCATTTACTATTTTTGACAATTTTTAAAGTTATATTTTACTAAATCTGGTGATAAGTTAAACATAATAATACATTCATACATTACATTTTAATGTAAGAATGTAAGATCACAACTAAATAACGAGGCTTTAACCATAGCCAATATTTTATTGGTATATAAATGTAAAGGTTTGTAAAGATATTTAAATGTTATACTACATAGTTACGCGAAATTGATACTCAATTTCGTGTAACTAGTTAAATGAATTTTGATGCAATTTGGACACACGTACATAGTGTCCTGGATTATTGAATTAATCTGTCAAGTCTTAGAATATCAAACATAATAAAAATCTATTGTGTCAGGCCAGCGACATGACGCTGCGACTCAATAGGATAACGGGGCCAAGCCTTGGATAGAAGCTACTAATATAAATGTTATAAATCTTATATAAATAATATCATTATTAATTTAAAGATTGTGCGAGTATTATTCGAATAAGTCATTTGTTTGGTTGATATTAGGTACACACATAATATTTATTTATTAAGTAATATACACATCAATCTCCATTTTAGAGAATAATTCAATGTTATTATGAGTGAGTCTAAGCATTCCCTTTTGCTAGGTGTTTATGAGGTGATTACCGATCCCAGGTAACTACAGGCACATTACACAGAATTGTTAAGCTGCGATCATCTCTACGGCTAACGCGGAGAAAGGATGGAAAGGAGCTCATCCTATCAATTTCAAATGGCTACGGCGCAGATATACTTATATTTCAGTGACTATGTCTAGTCATGTTATAGGGAGATAACCTTACATTCAGATTTCAGATCCAGAGTTTTAATCCTTACTAATTATTAATGCGAATGTGAGTTTGTTTGTTTGTTTGTTACGCTTTCACGCCTCAACTACTCAACCGATCATCATGATCCGCATACACATTGTCAGAGGTACAGAATAGGACATAGGGTACCTTTTATTCAGAAAAAGGTACTGGTACTACCCAAACCTAACTTACATTTAAGCGAGTGAAATCGCGGGCAAAATCTAGTGGTACCATAAAAATGAATTATCTGGCGGTCAAATGCATGTCAACTGTAATTGGCTAATTGAATTAGCAACAGCCAATAAAAATATAGGTATGTCATGACCGTGATTTTGACAACACGTCGTTGATTAATTAATCTTTTAAAAACCGACTGTCAATGCGGTTGCTAGAATATATTGACAGAAAATCTATAATATTTTTGTTAACAAAAACATTCTAAGTAGGCCTAAAATTAATGTCAATAATTGTGATAAATGTGAAAGTAACGGCATGTAGCTGTGTTTAATATTTTAACCTCTGAAATAGATGAAATCTAGCACATGCGCAATAGTTTAAGCACTAGATTATAATAATTTACTTAAAAACGAGTTTAATTGCAGGTAACATTTACTCAAATTAAACATAATATATTAACGGGACCAATATGAAGTGCGTAAGTGAAATGTTATATAAGTGTTCTTCGTTCATCGGACCGCTGATAAAGAAATTTAAATAAGAATGAAATCCTTTTTCCATTGATAAAGATTTGACACGGAAAAAAAACTGTAGGAATGCACCGACCATTGGCTTACTAATGAAAGGGACCAATTAACGATGATTATTTTTTTCTCATAAGTACTCGAACCGTAGGTATACAGGGAGTTTTAAACGCGTCGGTCGTTTAAATTGTAATTAAATTAATAGCTGGATATACGAATTATATCTTTGTTAATTTTGGCTTCTTAGACTTAACATGCTTCATCTACTTGATAGGGTGGATAAGTACCTGGTTTCTATTTATTTTATGTTTGTGATTATTTAACGTATGACTGGCCATATCTATTACTCTGGGGAACAGTTTACTTTATAATTTTGTGACATGGTAAGTTGAAGTCAATTTTGTGTAAGTTCAGTATGCTGAATACGAGAAAATATCAGATTTGTTAAATTGACTCTAGTTTATGAGATAATACTTTATAGCTTTATGACTGAAAGAAGGTCAAAATAAAAATACAATTACATATAAAATATATATTTTAGAAGCGGCTATATAATAATGACAGGAAAAATATTTTTTTGGTTCCCAGTGTTATAGGACCGATGATTGTTGGAACAATCAGTTATATCGTGGAGAGACTAGGTAAACCTATCGTAGGACGCTCAGATAGACTGGGGACGTGAAAAAAGTGGTTGTTGGTTGGATATAGAGTGGATGTAACAGTCGAAAGATCAAGAATTGATCCAATTTGCACTACAATTGCTTAAATGAATTCGCTTTTCGTAGCTCACTGCTGAACATAGTTCCAGGAGTTGACAATGAAAAACTGAGTGATGTACAAACATTGAATAAATATATGCTATGCGTTACGCCTTATGATGACTGTAGTCAAAAGGATCTGTTTTTCAGGTTTTGGCGTTGACTACAAAAACCCGTAAACCCGTTGTAGCATTGCAATGTAATGAAAAATGCAATGACAGTATGGCAGGAATAGCAGTTTGAGTAACTGGACAATGATGGACAGCATATTCATAAGCGTCCAGTGTATGTGAAAAATACAATGCACTTATGTAATGGGCAATGAGTAACATTAATTATATCGAAAAATGGCACATTATTTGATAAACACCCGAAAAATACACTAGGATGAGGGTAAATTTTACAGATCTTATAGCAGTTTTGGTTAAGATTCTCTTTAGTATCCAAATTTTTTCCGTTAGGTATAAACATGGATAAAATATTATATATACTGAAAGTATATAACATAAACTGCACTTAAACGAAAGATCATAAGTAAGAAGTACTGGTAAAGCAGCTGCGCATACGTGGTTCAAAGTCAAAGTCAAAAATCATTTATTCGTTTAGGTCACAAAGTAACACTTATAAACGTCAAAAAGTTAAAATTTTATTCGCCTATAATTTACAACTTAGTAAAGTAGGTACTCAAATATATGTGATAATGTTCTATGCAGTTTTCTCCAAGGAATTAATAGCACCATGGAGTCTTGACTTTACCCTTTGTGTTGAGTTACACTCAAACAAGTTATTGTTGCAGTATAATATAATATCTATCAATTACCAACCAATCACTTTCAGCTGAAAGCCTCACAACTGTCAAGTATTGTTTTAGCTGAACCTTTCTTTGGCGAAGGCATTTGAAGGATTTGAAGGTTTGATTTTATTTAAACGTTGTATTGTTTGTTTATATTTATTTTATCCTTATCATTATGAAATATGTACTTCTATTACTACTAAGCATCCAGACGTGTGAAAACCACACAATTTAAGTAAAGTTTATTTTTGATCATCTTAATGGTTGGAACCCGGAATCACGTAACTAATATTCCAACAACTGCTATAAAATAAATGTTTGCTGACGGTCCATAAAGCCTGACCTCTTCTGTTATTCTTCTTTATTCAAATGTATAATGCTGCATAAAATAAGCTTTAAACACTCATAGAAATAAAGCAACAGATCAACCTGTACACGTTATTTTTTGTCACCCAGTGATAAAAAATCCGGTACTAATTCAGATCTGTAGGCCGTGCGTCTGCGCCACCCATCGCTGTTCGCATCAATTTATAGGCTTTTAACCTAATTTGTTGACCGTACACTCATTCTCCCCTCCCGCTCCACCACACACCTCTTGCCGAGACCCACCGCCCACGCGACAGCTACCTTGTTTTACTTTTTTAATAATTAATTTAGTATTGAGGACGTTTCCCCCTTATCTTCAAAATGGATTTAATCCTGGATTTAGAAGCTCGAGAATTCATTAAATAAGATAACGATGATCTCGTTTTGCTAAAAAACGTTCACTTTTATGATAAACACAAAGCACCAAATTAAGCTATCATGCCCAACAATAAAGTAACTAATTAATGTATTTTACATTAGCAAAATGGTTGTCGATACCCAACAGTGTCGTAAAAACAAGCGTTGAGACTTTATACTCATGCGTATTTTATATTTTATAGGCACCTATATGCAATAAACAATTTAGGTATATTTTTGGTTAATCTGCCCTAAAAAGGTGTGGGCACAATCGCGGATAAGTTATTGAAGAATGTTATAAAAGCCTTGGGGTAGTATATTTTATAAATATTTTGTGTGCGCCCAAAATTTTGACAAATACCACTTAATTTACGCTAATGAATCCCAAATGAATGCATGTTGACGACAAAAGGCGGCACCATAGTGTTGTTACTATATCGATAGCTGTGTAGGTGTGGAATTAATGTTCCCGATAACCTTTCGAGTTGTCGTTTTTACATAATTGCCCGCTAACTAGAATTCATTATTAAATTATGAGTAACTTTAAAACAAATTAGGAAAACTCGATTCGATTTTATAACATTCATGAATTTGATAAGGTAAAATAAAATTTTCAATAGGGTATACATAAATAAGCTATCGAATGTATGTTAAAATGTTATAAAACTGTATTAAAATCGACACTTCTACTTATAAATAAGGGTAATTGAAATAATCTTTCTATAAAAAGTTCCGTATACCAGACAATCTAAACTATGTTTAGAAGCTATAAATGCCTATAAAAACAGCTCCTGTCTCGCCACACCTTTAAAACGTAAGAAACATCCAGAAAATAATTATTATAATCTATAGGTATCTCATCCAATCCGCTAAGACCGGACACATAACACTAAACTCTTATATTAGTAATTAAAAATACATCTTACATTAAAACCGAGACGCCATTCACGCAGTCACCTACATAAAAATTTTAAAACATCTAATGTCAGAAAAACTAAACTAAAATAAAGTTATCGATAACAAAAAGCGCACCACTAAACGGACGCATTTAGATAAATGAGCGGTCGCATAAAAATCAACTCTTTTGGCCTAATCGAATTAGGGCCTGATATCCATCTGTACGATTTAACACGTTTTGCATTCTTTTGTACAAAGACTATAAAGGTAGCAGGTAGTCGTCCTGCAGCAATATCTTAAATGTAGATGAACTCATCGCCGTTTTGTCGATAATATATCTATCGATGAAGGCTCCGATCGATATTTTATTCGTCGTTTATGTAATTTGGGTCGATAATGGATTATGATTTGGTGAAATCAGAATTGTATTTCTTGAATATTAAATCTTTGAGAGCTTTTTATGTTCGTTTGGTTGTAGTGTTTTGTTTTTTTAAGCTTGAACATCAAGAGTTCTAGTTCGAAGATAGCTTTACGAGTGATTTCATATACCTGTAACGTACGCCCTTTATTACAAACACATATTATTTTAGTTACAAACTGGGTCGTATAAATACGGCTTGTATTTAAGATCTATTAACGGTGTATTTATTGTACATACTAAACGCCTGTATTTCGGTAGAAGTGTAATAACATCCAATTTCACAAACGTCATTTTAGATCCATCGTAATAGCAAAAGCCTAGTGACGTCCTACGGTTTCATTTCCAGACTGTACTATACATTAACTAAAAGTATATTAAAGTTAAGTTATTGGGAAAGTCAGTACCCTCTAATATCCTGACACTGGTCTAGCCTTAGGGTATCTTTAGCCTTCGGGTTGCGGAGGTCAGGTTGCAGCCGCTCCGTGTAAAAACTGATATCCAGTCAAATCCGGTTAGACTAGAAAAGCCGACCCCAAGTCACTTGGGAATAATAAAGGCTAAGGGAGAAGAAGACTATACATTAACTAACATAGATTTCAATAACATATTGTCTCATCTCGGGATGAGACAATTTTTCTTAGATTAGATTATGGTTTCGGCATCGAAATCATAATCTAAAAGGTATTCGCAAACATAACCTCAAACTTATTCCACAGCTCCCAAGTAATACTTATAGCATTACACTACGGACTGATTTTACAATAATCATATGAAACCAATCCGTACAATTTGATATTGTCCTGCTCGAAACAAAATAGTACTTTTTGAAACAATCGAATCTAATCAATCGAAAGCTCATTTTAGATTGCTTGTTTTGTACAAGTAGTTATGCTCATAGTATAAGTATAGAAATTTACCTATACTCAGACCAATAACGTGGAAGATACATAAATTAAGACCAATAACTCTAATTAAGTATCAGCGCTAGTAACAAACTACTAAACAAGCCAAACAATAAATTGACATTTTATAAGTAAGTATCTTTAACCCTTAACCTTTCTACGACATGAAAGCAAACCTTTCGTAACAATATAATATTCAACAACTTTAACATTCACGATTCCTCATTAAGGTCATTCTAAGAAATATCAAAACATAGGGAAACGAAGATTTGTTTACATTTACTAACATCTTTGACAAGAAACTGTAATTTTACTGCCTATATTACTGGCTATTGTTTCTTAGAAATTTATGATGCATATGATTCTCTAGCGTCAACTACGACATGACTATTTGAAAACTATCTATTTGTTAACGGATGGCAAATCTGTGGAAATAGCTTCGACATAAGTGGCAAAAACTATACAGTTAGTATGCAAGTTGTACATCTGTTTAATAAATATGCAAGAATCATTTAATCAAATATTGCAATTCTTCTGACGGTATTTTTATTAATTATTGCTTTTGTTGATAGCTTTGTATAAGTTTATTATTGAATGAGGTCCAAAGTTTTTAAGCGAAATATTTTCGGTTTTTGCTAGCATGACTAGCATTAACACAAAACTTCTGTCCACGATGCACATATTATATACATATGTATAACTCGAGAACTTAGTAATTAAAGAAATATTAAAGTAGATACGGGCCCTGGAATAAGAGCATTGATAAGTAAGTGTGGTGACTTTTTAGAAGCCAGAATATGGACTACTGTGTGGGACAATTGCGAATAGAAGAATGAAGATGTATGAAAATGTCTTAGAGTTCTGGCAAATTTGTTAAACCACAAAAATAGAATAATCTAAATAAGACAGTTGATAGGGATAAACGTTCTCTGCCCAAATGACAGAGGTTTCTGTTATAGGACAAGCTAAAAATGTAAGCCTATTGTAACTTGTTGATTTTGTATATTTTTTTATATCAAATAATCATAATCTATAGGTACTATTATTATTATAAACTTAAAGAGATTGTTTGTTTGATCGCGTTAATTTCTGAAACTATCAGTACGATTTGAAAATTTATTCTGACATTGTATAGCCTTTTTATCGACAAAGATTGTGGCTTATTTAACATGACGTTACTACAATTAGGAGCGAAGCGGGAGAAACCGCGGGTAACAGCTAGTATCTATTAACTTGTAGGAAAATATTTCTTAACTCACCTCTCATAAGTATCTTCCTCATGCTCCTTCTCTGGGTGGTGCAGTTCCACCTTCTGTTCCTGAACTGGTGTGCACACTCCGTGGCTCCAAGAGTCACTCCCCTGGTGATCTCTTTCAGGAGCCCGGTCTCGTTCCTACAGATTTGGGCCAGTCGACCGCGCGTCCGACGATTCTTCTTGCAGATCATACGAGGATCCAAGATTACTGCGCTCCCAGATGCCCTGCGACAAAAATTTATTATTTAGGTTATGTTGTTATTAGCAAAAGTATCGTGGATAGATTACATGGATGGCGGAAGCGACAGGCATGCGAACGCTTCGCCTCTGCCGCTGCGTTGAGTGTTGTGGTCCATAAATAATTGTTCTAACTCTGATTTTACTTTTTGACCATTAATTGTATATTTGGAAAATCACACGTTTCAAATTTTGTGGACTAAGCCGGCATTCTGTATTCGTCTAATCTGTGACTTTGTGACCTTGATTTATAATTATTTTCATTTACAAAGACCTTGTCTAGGGTGCTACCATAACAACAGCTTCAGATTTTCAGCAGATTATAAACAGAAACCAGACGGCATCGATCGATAATTTTTTCTTAACGAACTGTCGATAGAAGTCGATTGATCTCATTCTACTATCGCTTAGCATGCAACCGCAAATTATATTAATTTCGTTTTTTTGATTGTGTCAACCCTAAACTAGATAACAACTATTGCATCGGCACAGTAGATGCATTTCAGTATAGTTTAAACCCATTTATATCCTACATACGACTATTAGTTATAATTATTTTCCCCAACGAATTAAATCCAAACAACAATATAATGCTAACTATAGAAAGTTCCCACAACTATAAATGCACAGTAGCATCGAAGACCACCTAAACTCGATAATATATTCGACTACCAGCAATAGATTACTTATAGCAACATTCTTAATTTAGTTACAATAAAACTATTTACCATAAAACACACTGAACGTCTCAAATATTTTGTTTAGTTGATATGCCAGATGAAAACTTCCCATCGCTTACACATTCCAATCAACAGATACCAAAGTTTCATAATCACAGAAATAGTCATAAAATCCGACTCACTCGATACGACTAGTGTTGTATTAAAGTAAGTATCGATTTACGATACGCCACGGTGAGCGTCGACAGGCGAGCGCCAGGTCGTGATGAAAGATTGTTTACTCGGTCCAGGTTCATTGTCAGTATCGATATACTCGAGTATCGAGTGCGAAGCTCTACTTCGAATAAATTTAGACATGTCTGTGGATGTTCCGGGAAGCGAGACGGTGGAACGAAACTTATCGATAACAGTTAGTTACGCGAATATCATTCGTCTATCTGATTGGGGCTGTTTGATAGACGAGAACGGTTTTTGATAGCAATCGCTCTTCATTATTTCAACTCGGCTTTGTTTATATAGAACATTTTCCAAATTGTTCATTCAAACGTTTTAGTTCAATACTTTTCCGATGCAAAACTAAAGACTTGATATTTATCTATCAAATAAATATTTATTAAATAAAAATTATATTTTTGTAAAAATAATAATACTATTTATACTTAATAGGATAATTTAAAGTAATCAATATAACTATGATCGTATTTTGTTCATGTTTACTATTAAATAAGAATGATTGTCTGCCTATAAATATTCGGTAACAGTATTTTTACGTAACTTACTGATTTATTTGCTGAAGTTTTAGAAGGTTTCTTTGTTGTAAGTTGTGGAAGGCGTAGTGGACTACAAAAATTTGAATGGATAACGGCTCTGAGTACCGCAGTGAGTTTAAGTGGTCACGTAGCATCAGCATTGACTACCTACTACGCCGTAATGTAAACGGATTTGATTTTACTAATGTAACTTCAGTATTATTTTAATGTCCTTTAAGTCGAAAATTTTCTAACACTTGTAACGCATTGGTGTTTCTAAAATTCTTCGCGACAGAAAAAGCAACCTTACAACCCTAGTGTTGTTGTCGTTAGCCATCCTGGTGGGATATTCGAGTTTTCAGAACAACTCCGATGCCACACTATAGTAAGAACAACCAGACAACCCGAAACCCTCACGACAATAGGAGCATACCACGGACGTTGTCTTTAACCCGACCGGAAACACCATGCAATAATGATAAACATGTGCTTACATTGAAACTCCTGCGCAAAAACCGTCCGAAAACACACAATATATTTGGAATACTAGAACGATTACAAATACTTGTGCTATCATCGGTGTATGAAGTATTATGAAACGCCAGAATTCTACGTAATGTAAACATCTAATCCAGAGGGGGGTTAATAAAATCATTCTGTAAACTGTAAACCTGTATTTCGGTATGTTGTGGTCGTAATTTACTTGCCTCTTGACTTTTACTGTTGTACTCGCCTTTTTTACTGTTGTAGTAACAAGGCCGTCTAGTAGTTCACGTAAATTAGTTAAATACAAGATATTTCTGTAAATCTGGAATATTCGATGTTTGATAAGTTTGAAAAGCGAATTGTTAAATATGCTTCACACACTATGCCTGTGTACTCTTACCAGTATCATCACAGTGTCACGCAGTAGGGAGTGAATGTGCCATATAGGCAAGCGTGAGTCTTAATAAAAAGACATTCGTATATACATATCTTATATATGCTATACATTTTCTTATACTGTACTTGTTCATAAAATATATAGAATTGTTAATTGTATCCCGCTTTAAAGCAACTAATGTTCATGCATACTAAATCTTAACAATATAACATGCTGGAGAAATGCTTGATTAAGAATAACCTAAGCCGACGTGCGTATATTATGAAGATACGCCAGGATCGTAGCAAGTGGAAATCAGAGTGCCTAGTATGAGTAGTTTGTACGTTAACGCAATCGAAACGTTTACCGCGTTTTGCTCTCTGATTGGTTAAGAACTAGAAACGGGCCAATCGGAGCGCCAAACGTCATAGACGTGTTGATCGCGTTAATGTAAAACAAACTCACACTAGGCATTCAGTAGTCTTTGCCTACCTCACTAGAAAACATACTTGTGCCACTGGAAAATAAAACAGTTTTAAAAATATCACAAATAGACCTTTGATTGTATTATTGCAATAATATATATTATTGCAATAGGTAAGGCAAAGGCGACCTGCCTTGTTATTTACTTACTTTTAAAATTCTTACGAGCAAACCGCCGATCGATCTTAGTTGAGACTTATTTTGGAGATAGCTTGAATAATGGGTAAGAACGCTACTTAAAGAGCTCAATCTTAGTAACAGCAAGAATTAAATCATAAATACATATTGCAATAAAAGTATGCTTACAAATAACAAATTACATTTAGGTATCTAGGTCACATAACTAGAAACATTTTGGTAGTAGGAGACATGTCAAATGACACAAGGATGCAATATGTACATTATAACTTATGCTATTGACTTATTCTATGCTAGATTTTGCCTGCGGCTACGCTATCGTCAATGTAGGTAACGTTATGTTAGTAACAGTACTTTTTTCTGGCAGTATCCTATGTCCATTTTTGTACCCCTGACAAGGTATATGCGATTTTCATGATGATCGGGCTAGTAGTTAAGGCGTGAAAGCGTAACAAACAAACAAACTCACATTCTCATTTATAATATTAGTTTGGATTAGGATATTATTCCTAACGCTATTTAAATGCAGGTATACGAGCGAGATATCCCTAGTAATATCCCACTTGTCTCATAACCGAATTCAAAATACAGGTACATTAGCTTCTTACTTTACGACCAAATTAAATGCTGCTTTAACAAAAAGTTTTTCTAAATGAATGAAATCTATTTGAATCAAATGATTTCATCATACATGAAATATTTAAATAAACAAATATCTAAATTTCTATTTGTTTCAAATTGGCTTAGTGATGCAACGGTAGTGAATGTGAATGCTCTGCTTGAGGTCACGATTTGGCTCCCGAGTCGGACAAAGAGATATTGGCATTTTGTCACGAAATTTTTACAAAATCTGGCGTTGAGATTAATGGCCGGCAATAGGCTCGCCTCTATTACATGGGATCTAAAACTAGCTAGTACAGTCGGCCAAGAATGTGGTTTACCACTCTACGGTTGAGGTTCATTTGAACGTCATGAAACAACAAGGTCTATTTCCCTCTGCAATAATATAATGACAGTGACCATTGCTCGCTGTATCATGTATTATATTTACGTCATGCCATGTGTCAAGTTTGAATTATCACAGCTAACAATAACTCACCTTTGAAATTAAACTACTATATACGGATTTTATCGCGTTGTTTATTTGACACTTTATTACATAATTTTGAAAACTGTTACACTACTACAACTAATAAACTTTACTAATTTTATGCTAATTGAATTATTATTAAAACTATTTAGATTTAATTTAATTTTACACTTTCCCCGACGTTTCAGTTGCTTTTCAGCAGCCATGGTCACGGGGAGACTTATATTGTCATGATGTAGTCTAGTGTGGTTAGCATAGTTGGTAGCTACAAATTGATCTGTGCTATTATACTATGATAAGTTTATGGTTAGGGATAATATAGTAGACATATCCACCATCTAACGTTTTACACATTCATTTGTTATTATTCAATATGCAAAATACTTCGCCATTTCAATATTTCGTCTATAAAAATATTATTCGCTTAGTCTACAGTGTTGCTTGAACTATTCCTAATCGTATTAAAGTTGGATCGAGAATTGACATTCTACATACATTGTCGTGTGACCATGAATTGGAATACGATTATCGATAAAATTTACAATGATCTATATTCTAATGGTTCTTGTATACAAAGCACGAAGCATGCACAAGTCTTTTCCTGCTGTTCTAATTTAGCATAGAAAAAACTTAAAAAAATAATTTTAATATACTAGATACTAGGCCGCTTTTATTTTTAACACCAATTATTACATTTGATACATGTAATTGCGGATGCTTTATTTCTATGACTACACGATAGATGATGCATAGCATTGCTTAAAGGCAAAGCATAGAAGCAAGACACATTATATACAATTGATTACATTGGTCCATAAATAGCTGAGTTCGCAAAGCGATAACTATGTTTGTCGAAGTTGCAGGTTCAATTCTTGTTTCATGGATTCTCTTTTTCTACTGTTATAATTTACAGTCTATGATGCACTTGCGCGTGTAGTCTCTCGCAGTGCACTACCGATTATTACCTTGAGTAATATACAGCCAGTAATTATGTAACTTATGGTTCAGAAATACCTTTAAAATTAAAGGCATTAGAGAATGAGTATCTGGACTCAGGTGATAAATGCGGCACAAAAATGACTTCAGTAAATTTACTATTTATTTATTCATTAACAATTTATTACAATTGTAGTGTAGTGTGTATATGAATGTTACATAATATTACTAAACTTTAATCCGTTCATGACTGTTACTTTGTGACCTAATTTAGAGGTAGATAATATATGATAGGAGAACTTAGAGCTGTAAAAACAGGATGTATAGGACTGTCCGAGAGGCGGCGTGCGTGTTCCCACGCGCGCCTCAGTTTCGAGTCCGTCTCCCCTCTAGGGGGGACAGTAGGGAGTGTTAGAAGTGCCTATAGGATAGGGTAGGTTTTTCGTGTAGTGGCCTGCTGTTTCATACGGCGGGCCGAAACCTCGGCGGGGTCGCAACCGCATGCGAAAGTGATTCGCGCGGCCCCGTCGATAGTGGTTTTGTCGAGGAACACCGTGGTAGGTTTAGTCGGTATTCCGGGAGGTACTTTAACATCTTTACCATCTTTCTTTTATCCCGGCGAGTCCGACATAGCACCTCCGCCCGCCCCCGCGGAGGGGTATGCGTCATGCATTCCCCCACGTAAAAAAAAAAAGGATATATTGGACTACCCTATCTTATTGCAATCATATCCTGTTTTTAACAACGTAAAAGTAATTTTATTTGCTGTAAGAATACTATATATTTTTGTATTTTGTCTACTCGTTCTGTCATTTAATAAGATTGCAATCCAGCAGCTACTCTTTTTAATTATAATATGTTCTTGTTTGTTATTAATTATCATTAGTTGTCAGCTTGCTTTCAACTAAACAACTATCAGTAAATTGTATAATAATAAATCAGGAGCATACCTTTTACGTCATATGTTTGGCAATTAATGAAGTTTACGTTATCCGAATTGCCTGTAAACTTGTCACGCTAAGAAGGAAGGAATGGCTATTCACAATACTGGAATCAAATCTTAACTTATTAAAAACTGTTGTACTGTGTAAACACCAAAATATTAAGATTTTGTGCTTTGTCAAATAAGGTAGGCTATGCTAGGTTTTCTTATTAAAAATATATTTTGTTCAAAAAAATGTGTTGCAACCAAAAACTAAAATTGTATATTCTTTTTTTAAAGCGAAGTATTAAGATTTTGAGGTGTCAAACGGCAGAAAATTTTGCTCGGCATGAATTATAACATAACAGACATTTAATATTGTCTTCTGTTTACGCGAATATTATTAATTGAAATTAAACTACTATATACGGATTTTATCGCGTTATTTATTTGACACTTTATTACATAATTTTGAAAACTGTTACTCTACTACTATTATTAAACTTTACTAATTTTTAAGCTAATTGAATTATTAATATTTAATTTTTTTATTAATAATATTTAATAATAATTCAATTAGCTTAAAAATTAGTAAAGTTTAATAATAATAGTAGTGTAACAGTTTTCAAAATTATGTAATAAAGTGTCAAATAAATAATGCGATAAAATCCGTATATAGTAGTATAATTTCAATAACAGACATTTACATGCAAGTTTGTGACTGAAATAGTGATATCCTCCAAAGCCACCGATTTTTCTCATACCTAAATAAAATGTTAATTGCTTCCTCATTTTACAAACAATTTTAATGCAATGTTCTCAAAGAGGCTTTATTGAAATAGCTATTCTGCTGTCTCGTAAAAAATTAAAGAGAACTATCATATACCTACGTGAACCTGAACCTGAGTCTTAGCCGTTACATCCGATATATACGTACTTCTTATTTTGGATGTATTGGCTAAGACTAATCTTACCAGCCCAGGCCATTTAGGCAAGATAACAAGCTGCTTATAGTAGAAAATTAAGTTAATAATTGACTTGCCCCTTTTAAGAACCTGAAAAAAGCCGCCATGATGTAATTAACTAGTATATAAAAATTGCTTGTCACGGAAAGTGATAAAGAAAATGTCAAAAGCAATGGCAATGACGGAACACCGTCTACGTGTGCAACAAAACATAATAGAATCTTGTCTAAATTCAAGGTATATACTGTTTAAACACAGTTCTGATTACCTTCATTAATATCCGATCAACAGTAATCACTATCCATTAACATACTTTAGTAAAAAACGTCGACAGATTTCAACTGCAAAGCTTACAACATACTCACTCGAAACAGAGGCCACATCCATTGAGTTGTGACTGGCTGTTTATGATTATGAAACTACTTAAAGCACAAATCATCATTACGAGTGCTTATATTAGCTGAATCAATTGGTGCACAAGAGTGGCGGCTGAATGCGCATGCGTTGACACTTGGCGATGCATGGCGTTTGTATATATCTACGCTTGCTTTAAGTAGGGAAGAGTAAGTAATAATAATAATATTAATATTCTACCACATACACACAACACCATCTAGCCCAAACTAAGCAGAGCTTGTACTATGGGTTCTAGACAATGGATAAACATACATATATACTTTTTTTTTTGTAAATACATACATATTATACATAGAAACACCCAGACTAAGACAA
This sequence comes from Catocala fraxini, assembly GCA_930367265.1. Lineage (NCBI taxonomy): Eukaryota > Metazoa > Arthropoda > Insecta > Lepidoptera > Erebidae > Catocala > Catocala fraxini. The sequence continues at coordinate 8,747,499 of OV884029.1, forward strand.
ACATCCATGTTCATGCACACAAATGTTTGACTTGTGCGGGAATCGGACCCGCGACCTCGGGCGTGGCAGTCGGTTACACTAACCACTACGCCATCGAGGCCGACTAAGTAGAGTGACAATGAGGATGAAACTATATTATATTTTGTGTTTATTTAATATGGGATACTCATTTTATATATGTATGCCTGCACCATGGAAGCTGTTTAGAAATAATATGTAAAACAGAAGAAAAACAGTCTCGAAACAATCAGCTGTATCTCACAAGACTATGATCCAGTGTGGGTATTCAACATATAGCATGAAACATGTACGCAAAAAATACTCTTTTACGCGCTATTAATTATTTCTATATTTCCAAGGCCTCAAGTGGTGCACGTCCATAGAACCGGGACCAAAAAAACATGCTCGGTTTTCCAACCGAGCATGTTTGGTCCCGGTGCGACTGTAACATCATACTCAGTATTTTGCAATTGCTACACTAGATTTTTTGAACGTAGTAAGTAAACCTAGCTATGAAAATACCGCTTGCTAATACTTAGCTACATATAAACTAAATTGCTCTAAGTCCTTGCTATCCTTGGGTCTTAACCTAAATCAATGGCCCGCCGCTACTACTTATCTATTATTCAACTAACTCTTAACGTTGAAAAATATTTATAAGTGATTTTTCTTCTCATATGTAGCTAGTTAATATTTAAAGCTTGCAGCAAAACGGTCATCTTGTCAAAGTTTAACAAGATTAAGACGTTTGAGGAAAATTGCCTTGAAATTCTTGACGTGAAATGCCAAATAAGCAAAGAGCAACGTAAGCCCTCTAACACGTATAACTGCGTAGGCGTTACGTATAACTGCGCAGACCATATCACTACTGCCACACGTATCGTAGAGTATTTAAGACAAAGTTTGGTCCAACAAGCTGTGTAAAGGCACATATAAAAAACATTCTGTGTCCAATGCCTTGGATCGCCGTCACCGAAATGGACAAAGAGGTCAAGATATAATCCTCCCATTAACATAGCTGTTCAAAAGTAGCTGAAATATTTGTGAAAATTTATAGATTGTCTTATTTATTCATCAAAAAATAATTATATAAATAATAGTACTAAAAAAATAATTGTAATAAAAATCAACTGCAACAAAACTCGTATAATATGTAGTTAGTTTAATCTCAATGTGCACATTCCCGTAAACGTAAGACATACTATAAATAATTATATCTACATTTCTCATGTCAACACATATTAGGTATATTAAATAAGCGGCGCACAGTATTAAAACTAAATTACTTGCGACAGCTCAATGGATTTGAACTCACGACCTTTTGCCGCTAATAAATGACAACATCTGTCGAATTATTGTCTCTATGACTAATTTATGACGTGGTTCTATAATATATCAGATGTTGATTTCAATATAATAATTATATAGGAGGACATTCAAACACCTTTGCCTATTTTAAAGTTCAATAAGGCCTTATTGTCATGACAAATAAGTCGGCAATAAAATGTTAAATTGATTTATTATCAATATAAAATTAGCGAGTCTTTGCGAACTCGTAAAGTGCAATTTTATTGCTATCTAATTGATATTATATGCTTGTTAATATAGAAATATAATAAAGTTAAATATGTAGTAACTTAGATACAAAATAGATTTCGACATGTCAATATTTAACTTGTTTTGGTCATTGAGTTATTCAATACTACAGCCAGAGAGCATGTTCTCTAGCTCAATCAATGTGATTCAGGTGACAGCTTATAATACGAGTGCAATATTCATTACGCAGTAGTGTAATACACATGATGGCAGTTTTAAATATAAAGATTCTGCACTCAAGCATGTCGTTGCAATTATCAGCAAAGTGACTGAGAGAGCATGCACTCTAACTCGTGGTACTAAAAATGACTTGTTATGTTTCTTCTAGAGCGGAAATTTAAGTAGAAATGTAGAGTAGGTATAGCCAAAGTGACAGTATATAGATCAAACAACGTTTACTAGAGACATAGCAAGACTAATCAATATATACATATAGTTTATGAGTGAAAAATACCACTGTTATCAATGATATGTGCCGGCAGCCAGAGTGACGGTATCAACGGGCCGGCACACCCGAGGAATAACTACTCTTTCCCTGACCCGGTTAGCGAGAGCCGAAAGCTTATATAATGTACAAAATCCTCCCATATCCTTTTGTTTAATATTACCTTTAATTATTATTCTCTAAAATCAAGATCCAGCTGACAAGAAGTAGGTATCCCCTGGCAGTGCCAGCGATCAGATGAAACTTATACCGGTTTGCCTCTTCCCATAAAAATGATTGGAGTAAATGCGCGCAAGATTGTCTTTATTCACGTTATTTTCATTAGCATGCGTGGATCAGCCTTGTATTAAAATTTCCAATTGCTATTTACGGGCCTCTTCTCAGTGTGAGAAGGGTTAGGCCATAGTCCACCACGCTGGCCCAGTGCGGATTGGCAGACTTTATATATCTTCGAGAACATTTGTAAAGCTCTCAAACATGCAAGTTTCCTCACGATATTTTGCTTCACCGTAAAGCGAGCGATAATTAACTATTTAATACGCATATAACTTCGAAAACTTAGACATGCGTGCCTTGGGATCGAACTCGAGACCCCTGTGTGGCAATCCCACGGTTTCCCACTAGGCTAGCTTAGCATAGCTGCTGTATATAGATCTGCATAATTATTCTTTATTCGCTATTTGATGTTTTAAAATATTTTACGTTATAATTATTAATCAGAATGCATATTGAAGCGATCATAGCGATCGCGAAAAATGCTAAAACATAAACTATTTTTATTATGTGATAAATTATGTATTACTAATTCATAATATATCACATGTTATAAAATATCGTGGGCGTGACCAGCGCAGTATAACACCAAATTAAAACTCATTTAATACATTTTAGCACGTCGTTTATACCGTGTCCATATTTAGACACTTCAATATTTGTCGTATAATTTATTTGTCAAGCAACTAAAGAACTGTTACGAAATACGCCACTGAACGGTTTTGAATTTATTTTGGCTAAAATTTAGGTGTTTCTGTTTCTAAAATTTTGTCATGGAAATTTTGCAGCAGAACTTGCAAATAGCAAATTCATCTTTATATCACTTATTTCAAGGTTGGTTTTTCAATGCAGTCTGGCGTGATGGATATTTGCCAAAGTGGCGACACTCCTCTATATATTCAGACGAATAAATTAGCTGTGATAAGTTATATGTCAATTAATTATTCTTCAAAGCACATCTGGTCCAGAGGCGAGGAAGTGGTTACGGATGAGAAGTTTGTGTGTCGCCTAGATTTGGACGCTGAAATTAAACAATAAACTAGTCTAGAATCGTTAATGAAGATAAATTTCAGCATGGTTAAATTACAAATGATAAACTATAGGGATAATATTTTAGTCGCTTTAGCAGCAAGGCATTCAATGGTTATTTTCATCTAAATAAGACTGTTGCTTGTGTAGATGATGAAATAGCAAAAATCAAGCGGAGCCAAAAAACGAATATTGTGATAATATGTGAATTTCCTAAAAATCTTATAATCAGATATGTGTTATAGACAAACCGTTATTTCTTATCTAAATTATTAGAATTGATCTTCAATTACACTAGAAACGCTCAGAATTCATTAATGTTTACTTATTTTACAGACGAGTATTATATTAAAACAGAAGCTGTAAGAAAATATGACATTGAGATCAGTGGCTAATCCCTAACTTCTACTAATAAATGAGTTGATAATAACCTATTTTAATAAGTCTTATATGTAGTTAGTATCGCAATTAACTTTTACATCAGTATTATCATAATCAGAGCTTGAGCTTTCTACGTTGAAATCTTTAGGTTTTTAAGTACCTTACTGTTTGCTACACGAATCTTGCTACAAGTACAAGCTCTATCAAGAAAATCCAATTTGGTATTGGATTTTCTTCAACACGGCCATGTCCAGTAGCGGAGGTTTATGCTTACTCGTCTGTCGCTTGCTTGCTTACTATAACAATAATAAAAATAATACTATCCAAATGTTAAACAAGTATACATTCGGCTGGTATCCTATGGACGAATACATATATTATATGTATAATACTTATCAAAATCTGCATGTTCAATCGTGCCTACAGCACGAGCGCAGTGAGCGTTAAGGTTGTGTGGTTCTGTAGTTTGTCAGTCGGTAGAATTAACTATTAGCTGGTCCTGACTAAGGTATGATAAATTAAACTGAAGACCGACCACAGCACATTTTTAAATCGAATGATCGGCAGAAACAGAGACAAAAATTGTGTGTTTCAAGAATGGTTGTTCCGAGTCTTGGCGTTCTTTGTGTCTGTTTTTTGAATGTTCATAATGTTTTCTACGATACAAGCTTTATTCGTAGTGTCCCGTACAGGTAGCCTTTAAAAAGTATAGTATACAGAGTATCGGTAATAATTCTTTAGATTTCCCCGTTCATAAGCTCAGGCCGCGCTCATTTCGGCTTTGTTTTTCTTACAAAGAAATAAATCTATTAAACAATATATCTCAAAAGCAAATGCGTCATTCGTCAGATGTCACAGAGAGTAGTTAGTGATGACGTGATGAAATGTTATCAGTTGACACTGACGTTGAAGTTGAACACAACAATGAAGTTGGCACGCCCGCTGGTGTTCAAGATATTTGTAGCTAACTGCCCGACGATTTATATGTAATTGTTGGACGAACAACTAACTACTATCTAGCTCAACAGAAAGTAAGTTTCATTTCTCTAGTAGGTTACTGTCAATTTGATATACATGTGACTAGAACTCTTGGTAACTCTGCCAAATGAGTAAACGGTTCAGTTTTGTAAGCAATTGGGCTTACGTAGCGATCAAACCTACAATGATCACAACTCTGGTGCTCTTAACCATATCTCAGTCTTATTAATTATACATTGGCAGCAATTAAAGTCACTCAAGCTATCAATACTCGTCATTCGTAAAGCATCTATAAGGGTATATATTATACACAGTACTCACTTACTACTAACTCTTTGGTTCATTTATTTATATATATATATTGGGGATTATATCCCCTCCTTTTTTGCCTCAACATCCTCCATACATAGTACATTAATTGGCAGCGTTGAAAGCCTTTTAAAATCAGGAAGGGCTGTCTATTCAACTAGGGTGACAATGAATGACAGTGTTTGCGGACACCGGGCGAGGCGCTAACGCGCGACATCGGCTCGATTAGCGGCTACACGACGACTTAACTGTAAACATTATTACCATTACTATACACAAATATGTAATAAACGGGAGACATCAAATTTGAACCTTATTTTAAACAGGTTAAGGTAGGTAAGGGATGAAAAATTTAATAAGAGAGGCGGAGAGAGAGAGGATATCTGTCAACACGCAATCGTCATACTAGATCGCTGTGTCACAATGTATGTGAGCAAACACTTTTAAAAGTTTATGTGGCTATGAGCAATGTTGTCGCAACATTTTAGCGGTCGCATCATAGACTCTCATGGCGGGTATGGCATGTAAAACTGTTTGTTAAGTCGTTAAAATTGGGTCTGAGACCGTGTCTGTTAGCTCGTTTTACACTTTCGAAAGTGTGGACGTATATGCGCCGTCGATATGTTATGATTTGAGCTGCATTATTCAGTAATATTTGTTATAAATATCAATTTCTAAAAATTTACTATATATTATAATACAAATATAATTTGTTAGAAAACGTATCGAACATTTTATTGCATTGTATTTTATTTTAAAGGTCTTCTTGAAATTAACTATAGAAGAAATATCAATATCAAACTGCATCCAATTTAGTTAGATGGTTCAGATTTTGAAACTTTGCAGATAGACTATTTTACGTTCGTATTTATACTAATAGTATAAATAATGGTATGGATTAGATCCATCGATACGCATATATTAGTATTAGATTATTAGACTACGTATATTATTATAAGACTACAGAATTAAAAAGTGCAGAAAATAATATCTTGCCCTGTTAAATGCAAAACATATAATAACTGGTGAGTCAAAGTTAAAGTCAAAGTCAAAAATCTTTATTTACATAAAAATGTGCAAACAATTGTTGGACACGTCAATTCACTATTATATTAATAAAAAGAAAATAATAGAAATAAATAGAAGGAAACAAAAATGTTGCATTGGAAAAGCCTCTTCGAGGAGTAGAGCTTTCATAAGAAGAAGCAGGCAAGAATCTCATGGCCACTCTTTTCAATCGCCAAATGTTTACATCAATACAATTCAATGTTATATTATTTTCCTCATATGAGCTGCTGTGTGTAGTTGTTACAGTTATTTATTTCAAAAAGATTTAAAAAGTAAAAATTTGTTATATCTAAGATACATATTAATAACAAATGAAATAATAGTCACAGCAGCTCATATTACAGTTAACTTAATAATATGATTAAAAATAACCTGTGAGTGGAAGGAACTCAATCCCAAGCATTTTTATCTTCTATATATTCAGTGACTGAGTAATAACCTTTCGAATATAATTTTCGTTTTACAACTGTTTTAAATTTATTAAAACTTAGATTTTAAAGGTCACTTGGAAGTTTAATGTAAAAGCGCACACATTAACCTTTAAACGACTTATTAATTTTTTGAAGCCGGTACTTGTAATCTGTTTTTGTTACTTGTATTTATATTATGTATGTCGCTTTTCTTATATACATAAATTAAATTTTCATATATGTATTGGCTGACTACTGTTAATATATTTATTTCCTTAAATTTATTTCTTAATGTATCCCTTGTTTTCATGTTGGAAATTGGTGAAATCATGGTGAAAATCTGATACTCGAAAACGACCTAGCGAGTGACTCTGACAAGTCGTTTTATTTATTGAATGAGTTTGAACAAGTCCCAACTAGCCTATGCAAGGGCATTAGCTGGTACATTAGGAAGCAATACTAAAGCCACGCTTGGTTGGAGCAATAAAAAGTACCCTATAAACTCCTCATAGCTTTCTAGGTAAATCGTGTTGGTTAAAGCAATAAAAAAATGCTTATAAGCTATTCTGAGCTTTATATATAAGTCGTTCTGTTATCTATACTAATATTATAAAGAGCAAAGATTAGATTTTTTGTTCGTTAGTTTGTAAGGATTTAACTCAAAAACTACTAAACCGATATTAAAAAGTCTTTCACCGTTGGAAAGCTATATTATCACCGAGTAACATAGGATACATTTAATTTAAAAAAGAACGTACTGTTACTAACATAACCTAACCTATAACCTTCTTTTACGTGAACGAGGCTGCGAGCAAAAGTTAGTTTTCAATAAATACTTTTGTGAAGTTTTACCTTTTGTACCGTAATTCGTCATCCGTGTGGATTTTAGCGAGGCAGTAGTTTGTGTCAATCCATAATGGGTTGCACGCGATAATTGGTGAAATACTACGCACAATGACGCATGCCATCCTTTGAATGTTACAGGTGCATAGAGTAAATAATATAGGCAGATGGGACGTTGCTAAGTAGGCAAAAAGTTCCCAATTACAAAATATCGTCGTTATATTTTAGAAAATACTTTACATAATTAGTTGTAGCTGAGGTTTTCATGATTGCTTAGCGTTATCCTTTTAAATATAAAAAGGCCCCACAAATAAATAATTTTTGTATTTTATTTCATAAGGTAGCCCATTTATCTTAAATCAATAAAAATAAATCTTCGCAGATGTGTTTCTGCAATTATAACTACTCGTGCTTAATAACAGCTAATTTCAAATCCATAATTTTATTTACAACATTTGGCACCTGGATACATGTATGTACCTAACCTATACCTACTTACTAACTTAATGTAAGAACATACCTACCTGCATTAAATGTTACTTTTCTACCTAACCACCCATCTGCACAAAATGCAGTACACGAATGCGAGATAGTTAGCGGCCACACGCTAAGCGCACCGCAAACATGTGCGGGTGGCAGTGCGACAGGGCATCGCACCGAGTGCTAAATGAACTAGTTCCATACGCACCGGTATGCACTTGCTTTTTTATCGTGTAGGTAAAATTGGGTGGTGATTTTGTTAGATTGACTAGTCTGTTTTTTATTTATTTTAGTGTTTGATATAACATTATTTTCGTAAATCATATTTCACAATTCGTATAACTTTGGTTCAATGAAGAAATTAGGAATATAAATAACCATCAAAGTGACAATTATATTTATTAAATAAAAATTTCGCATACAGTACACTATAACTAGATACTGATTTCTACCAGAAGAATATCTAGTAGGTATTAAAATATGCATAATAAACAGTATATATCCCGGGTTCTAAAATTTCCCTACCATAATAGGACTATCCAAAAGAGGGATATTTCTTAAGATTTTCCTACCTAAGCCTGGTGGCAGTCTCTCTATCACCTATAAATCCGGAATCACGAGACATCGCAATGTATTGTAGCACTGCAGTTTTCATTGCTTGCCTTTAGCACGACCCAGAGAAGCATTCAGTGACGTCATCTACTCCTACCTATCGGATAGTTTGACTGTGTGGCTAATATATATTTTGAGGAGGACAAAGGAGAAAACTACCTTAACAGGCGCATATAATATGTAAAGTTAAATGAAGCCCGACTTCACAGAAAAGTTAAATACATTGCGACTCAGGTAAATTATTACATCTTCAGAAAAAAATTATGTTCATTTGTCTGTGTAATTTTGCGTATATTCTTTGTTGGAGATCCTTAATAAATAAAAAAAGTTATTATAAAAAGTGAATAAGTAAGTCAGACAATTAAAGTACACCACATATACAATTATATAATATACATGCATGTTGATTTTTTTACCTGTCTATAATCGTTGGAATTTCAGACATAACTGAATAATCCTATTGTATCTGTCCACCACCGGAGTACCGTTGCCACCTAATTGATTATCTAAAGCTAATCATGTTTGATTATTCAGACATTTCAGTTATTCGAAAGTATTACATACTTTAAATTTTTTTACATGCTTTAAAAAGCAGTTCAAATGCCTAAAAAACGTTCCTTGATTTGTAAGTTCAACGACAACAATTACATCGTGATTTACGTTCGGTATTGTTTGGTTTGTTGAAATATCGAATAAATTTGATATTTTTTTAATTTAATTCAAATCGATAATATTATAATAAAGTAGATATGTTATTAGCGTACGAAAAGTGAAGACTCAGAAACGACCCAAATGAGTCGAAAATATTGGTCTTAAAGCAAAATAAGTTCAAAATCCTTTGCAATTTTGCAAAGAAATCATTCTAATAATTGTGCTTTGACTATTATAGTCAAAGCACAATTATTCGAATGATAGCTATTTCTTTCATGTATACTTTTATGTTATCTATTGCGCAACTTACACGTCAAATTTTTATTACAAGTACCATTACTAATAACAAAATTGTATGCATCAGATTCTCAACGTCCATTACTTTGGAAGTGACATATCTAGAGCATAATACCATTGATTCGCATCATTAACTAAAGGAACTCAATTATTATTTTATTTTCTCGATAACAAACAAACGCCAAGGTTTCCGTTTTTCAAACTGTGCGAAGCATATCAATCATAAGCTTGTAACAAATCGAGAATACTCTGTTCGAAAAATATGCGGCATCATACCGCCAGTCTAGGTCTAATATTGATTGAAAGCTGAATAATAAACAGTACGCCAATTAAAGCTAACCTGTACTATGATAAATAAATCTGTTTTATATCATATATTGAAGAAGTGAAGACTAGTGGAGCGATTACGTCAGATGATTCTCATGAAATTGGACTGCCAGAGAAATTGATTAAAAGTATTTTGGTTAAAGTTCAGTTGCCTATTAATAATAGTTTGAATCTGGATTGTTTAGCACCAAAAGTAATTCATGGAATTTAATCGATAAATAGTCGAAATGAGACCATATTAACGACAAGTCTGATTATCATCTATTACATTTGATGCTTTAGCGTTACACGACTTATGTAACAGAAAACCGGTATTTACGCAATCAAAGAAAGACTTGATGTTTTGGCCAGGTTGCACTTGGTTTGTGACCTTGGCTGTTGCAACCTGTCCGTAACGTCAAGTCTTTCAAAAACGTTTATAAATGCCGAGCATGATCGCGTTAATACCAATTTTCTGTTATATGAAAGATAAGACTGATGGTGCAAGGATCCAAAGTCAAGTAAACGCTTACCATAGTGATCTTGAGCACGTTTTCTACCGAACACCCATTAACAAAGAAATTATAATACACGAGGTTAGGTGACGCCAAGCTTAGAACACATGGCACAGTATGTGAAGTGGAAACCAGACTTAAGTCTCGTCAGGAATTTATTAAAATTAAGGAAAGCTTTATGTTCACCGAGAAACTTAGCATCAGTAGATAATCTATTTATATCCAGCAGTAAATTAAATCTGGACAGTGATAGAAGCCTAGCTATAAGGAATCGGATGATATTTATAATCTCGATCCTGAGTGGCGATGGTGGTAGATAAATTTGGATTACCTTTGGAAATGAGCGGAATTAAGTGATAGTCGTGGCATTATGAACACAAAGATGAATTTAGATATCATTAATAGAGTTTTCTATTAAAAATCGATATTTTTCGGATAGGCAGTGACAAAGCGGTAGCGTATGCGGCTTCTGTGCATGAGGTCTCGAGTTCAATTCCTGGGTCAGGCAACCTGTTATTGAGTTTTATATCAAGAAATTCTCAGTGGCAGCGTGGAGTCTGGAATTGTGTCCGGTAGATGGCTATAGTTTCGCTTACTATCACGTGGGACCAAAATATAGCTAGCGAAATATATAGTATACTTCTGCTGGGTACAGAGAAACATGATGTAGACATAGGACTATGTATGTATGTATTTTTCGCATAAGGATAATCTAAATGGTTCGAAATTTTCCTGTTTAATACATTGTTTCAAAAGTATATTTCCAATTAGTAATTAAACCAGCGCAGAACGTAGATATCTAAACAGTGGGTTATCTATCAAGTTTATTGTCGTGTGTAACCGGTCTGGTGTTGTGACGGCTACGTTACTAAAGCGGATATTACCGGGTTTATTGTACCTGTTAAGGGTCAGTGTAAGGCCAATTTATTATTATAATAACTCTGTATTAAAATCCAACTTTACTAATAGGTTTAAGGCACACAACCCGCGTAGTAGGTAGTTTATTTATTTATTAAGATTTATTTATTAGATTAATTGGTTTTAAAATTAATAATATAAATATATTGTTAATATCTAGAACGAATTTAGTGAGGCACATTTTTAGTCTAAATAATTGTGTAACTAATTAAAGGTGAATTCAGCTTGCATTTATATTTTAGATAAGAGATAAAAGTAACATAACATATGAAATAAAATATTAATTGAAGAAATATATTACAATAGTTAACCTAGTTTATGGAAAATAGTGTCACTAGAGTAACTGGTTTATAACACCAGGTATACCTGGTGACCAAGGATATACTCGGTATAGGTATATCCTTGGTCCTTCTTATGTTAGCAGCAGTGCTCACATCAGAAAGACCAATGATCTGTCCCTGACCTGTTCCTGTAAATGCCTCTGGAAACCCTACTCACCGCTGAAATACTAGGTTTTGGTTATTTGTCTCTGTTATCTGTACTTGGTTTGAACGAGGTATATACTCCATTGTGCCCTTCTTATGTTTTAAGTTCTAGTGACTTACTTGTGCTCGTCATTCTATCTCAATGGATTCGTTCTATTGACATATGTATACAGGCAAAGTATTATCGGATTATTCTATTAAGCTTTTAAACATAGCACGTGGACTGCGCCTGTTCTTATTAAACCGATTATATAAACCAAACTAGATGGTAATAAAGCTCTATCTAAAACTTTAGGTAAACCAAGGCGAAGGTAACATTTAACTAGAAGTAAATAATCAAGATATAGTTTGATACTAAAATCAAACTGTATATAGTGAAAATTTATGGCCGGTTTGTTTATATATTTCTACGTCCAGTTGGCTTGATGTATAAATGAACTTGCATGCTTTATGGCTAAGAGCATAAATTGACTAGATATTAGAGATTATTCAGTAGAAGAAATATGAGATCCAAGTTGCAAGAAGCCATAGAAGATATAAATGGACGAGACTTCTAAATGAGGTAATAAATAATGAGAGCTAGGTAAGTTGCCAGAAATCCTATTCTGTGAGATTCAGTCATTAAATGCACTGCTGAATCCGCAATGATAACTATTTAGTATTCGGTAAATTTAGGACAACCTAAAATAAAGCAACCAGATATTTAACCTAATTCTTTAAATTTAAGTAGGTTTTCTTTCATATTTTCACAGTCATTCAAAAATATCTTAAATGATATTAATAAAAAAATTTGATCGAAATTAAAACTTTTATAGAATAGCTGTTGCATTGGAGATGATCTTGTGATTTTATATTGATACATACTAGCTGTTTGTCGCGGTTTCATCCACGTTTATGATTACAGCTTTGCACTCATGGCTCGTAGCGTAATGTTATATAGCCTATGTTTCTTCTGGACATAAAGTAGTAGAGGCAATATTTTTTTAAATCGGTGCTTTAGTTTTTGAGTTTATGCATTACAAACAAAATACAAATATTTTCTTTAATATTAGTATAGACTAGCTATTACCCGCGACTTCGACCGCATAGAATTTAACAAAAAAATATATAATATAAAAGTAGTCTAAGTTACTCCTTAAAATAACAGCTATCTGCCATCGAAAGTCTCGTCAAAATCGGTTCAGTTTCAGAGATTAGCCGGAACAAAGAGACAGATAACGTTTTTTTTATTTTTATATGTACTGTATATATTTGCATATCCATTTAATAAAAAGCTGTTATTTTGACATTACAAACAGACACTTCAATTTTATTTATTTGTATGTATGTACATATATGTATGTATAGATATACTAGTTAGTTGTCTTGCTGCCTGGCTTACGATTTTACCTGTGTCATAGAAGTATTTTAGATCGTCCTCCATCGCGCAGCCAATATTTGTTCTGCTATTGGTTAACTCATTTAGCACATACACATTAGTAACGAAACTTTTGAAGAAAGAGCGAGATGAATTCAGTGAACGCTGCAAGCAATCTTGTAACTTTAAATTACTACGCATACAATCGCTAACCAATTAAGATACACAATATAAAATTATCGAGGACTATCTGTACAGACTCTCTCAAGTCTACGTGCACCAAGAATAACGATATATTGTTAGTCAAGAATTTACAAAAAAAAAGGTATGTGCATTGCCTCGTTGCGATTACAGCTGATTTCACCCCAAGCTATCCGTGTCGGGCAAAATATGATGAGATTTTTCTATTAGGAAAATTCTTAGTAGCAATACGGAGTTTAGAACTTCATAGAACTTCATAGAAGTCAAGTCTATTGAGATTTAACTTCTATGAAATGGAGGTTTAATACTTACCATTGAAGATATACGTAGAGGCGTGGGTTCTTATAATATTACTAGCTGACCCGGCAAACGCCATTTCTGTCATATAAATTATTTCTTAACTGTATGAAATATACTTTACGATCATTTAGTAGGTATGAGAATATCATACCTACCAAATATACCTACATTAAAAAAATATAAAAGTCGGTTGAGCCGTTATATATATATATATATATATATATATATATATATATATATATATATATATATATGTATAATAATTGTATGTATATTTTTTTCACGTTAATACCAAATAATCGATTTTGTGAATAAATAAAATATTAGCACAATAACCAATATTCTGTACCTTAACAGAGTTGATATTAGCCAGTTTAATGTGAAGTAAATAAATTAATTACATCGTAAATCTAATCGAGATGTAGCATAGAGCTGATAAAACCACCTGTCAGTTAACAGTTGCTGTTGCACCGCCGTCATAACAGAACTCTAGTATTTTAATTGCTGATTTATGTACTTTAGGTTTATGTTTTGAATGATAGCAGCGATAGCTCAGTGCTCCGTGCCTCGGAGAGCATGTTAAGCCGTCGGTCCCGGCTGCCATGAACATCTATGGCAGTCATTATTGGGAAAGTCAGTACCCTCTAATATCCTGACACTGGTCTAGCCTTAGGGTATCGTTAGCCTTTGGGTTGCGGAGGTCAGGTGGCAGCCGCTCCGTGTAGAAACTGATATCCAGTCAAATCCGGTTAGACTAGAAAAGCCGACCCCAAGTGACTTGGGAATAATAAAGGCTAAGGGAGAAGAGGTTTCTGTTTTGAAGCGGCTTTAGCTAGTTGCTGTCAATAAGTTAGTTAGCGATTAGCACGGTTAAGTACTTCAATACAAAGTAGGCAATAGGAAAAGCCTGGAATACAAATCAACTTACTTGAATGTTATTTTTTTGTACTTAGGAATAAATCTTGTGTCGTGGTGATCTTTACAAACATTTAAACAATGTACAGAAAGAATACCCCAAATTTTTGTCCCGTGTCACAATACTTGCAACAATAGCAATGGGGAGGCGACCACTTAAACCTAGTGGTGGTAATGGCGTAGTCGCCATACGTGCACTCGGTGCATCGAGTTTCGGGTGCAATGCCCGGGTCTGGCACAGTGCTTCTGTGCTTTCCTGTTAGACTATTGACACACATTCCAGACTCCGTGCTATAAACATGTGACTATGAAGGTATGTATTATAAAGTTTTACATAGTACAGCGATAGCGTAGTTGGGCAGAATCCTTAACTGCTACGATATCATTCCTCTGAAAATTCAGAATTAATTATGTGTTAAATTGTTAATTATCTCTCGCGGTAACAGTGAAGAACCTTAGTGAAGAGACTTGCATACCCGGGAGTTCGCCAATATTATCTAAAATATGTCACCGTTGTCACCGCGAATCGTGCGCAAGTTCCAGACAAGAATAACTTCTTAAATATAATTTTGGTGTTATTTGCAATGTAGGTGTTAGTTTGCTGTTACAATAATTGCAATACAATAATATAAATCCTATTAATATTATAAATGTGGATGTTTGTAAAGATATTTAGCAGTTTAGGTGTTTGTTTCTCAATGACTGAATGATTTGACCGTACTTAGATGACACACAGATAGACCATGTTTTGAATTAACATATAGGATACTTTTAATCCCGGTTTTTTATATATGTATGTGGGATTCACGCGGACGAAGCCGCTGTCAGAAACTTGTTATATACAGAAACTAGAATTATATACATAAATGCTAAAAAATCCTGCACTATTCAGTCTCTGAGACTTATCTAGATATATAATAATAATAATAATAATAATATTGTACCACATACACACAACACCATCTAGCCCAAACTAAGCAGAGCTTGTACTATGGGTTCTAGACAATGGATAAACATACATAGATACTTTTTTTTTTTTTTTTTTTTTTTTTTTTATATATAATACTATAACATCATTCTTAAACGTTACTTAAGGTAACAAAATATCGAATATATTATAAAAGGCTTTGACGGAACTGTATCATATTTAAATTTCACCGGTTTTATAATAGAATTCCGGTCTTCCTCTTGCTACTGAATATTCATTGACAGTAAACTGTCATCTGACATATTTCGTAGCCGATTTATTTTTTATTCGTAATAGTTTACTATGATGTACCATTTCGGTTACCAAGTTGGTGCTAGTAGAACGTCTAACCTAGTGGGTTCACGTCAGTAGTCTAATGGGGGGAGGTCGAACTTATGACATCTCTATTACAAATCCAATACGCCATCCTGCCAGGCTATTGTCGCTTAAATTTTACTCTCAAGAAAAACAAGGGAAGCTAATTGCTATTTGCCAGATTTCGTTCGAGATTGTCGTTACAAATTAATAATAATAATAATCATTTATTTTCAGACTGCATAGGCCCATAGATAAATACCTTATACTAAATGTACATATCTACCTGAGCTATAAAATTTAAGTTAATAACACTTTTCCACAAGAACAGAACCCAATCCCTCAAGAACAACAGTTACATCACAGCTCACTTATAAAAAGAACGAAACAAAAATGTAATTAACGATTGATACCCATTTTGTATATCGTGGGCGAACAGATTCCACCTACATACTAACTAATAGATATCGACATTTATAGTTAAGTAGTGTATCTAATTTAACGGACGATTAGGTAAAATGTAACAGGTTGTTATGAAATTCACTTTAGCTACCCACTTATGGAACATAGCTAAGCAAAAATGACAATTAGGCGAATAAGCCATCGTTTTGTTGATCCAAATGAGCGTATTGGCCTTCGATGATTCTGATTTGTGAATAATTAATGTCAGATCTGTCACAACAGCTGTTAATACATCACGTAAGTAATGAATGTGGTCCTAAAATGGTGATGGTTAATGGGTGTCGAATATGATGAAGACGCTTCAAATGACTTGTAATTTGTAAACATTAAAAGACTGCACGGATGTTGGAGTGATCGGCAGTGTTTTGTATTGTGGGTGCTATGGGTATGAAACTGGGGCAAAAATCCGTGTATCCACATATAATGTCATAAAATACACAAATATTTGTTCGAAATTTAGATGATCTTTGAGTCCGTTAATTTTATGTTGCAGTCTTTAAGGATGCAAAGGTAAATCAAAATTGTGAGAATTGTAACTTTATAATTTTATTATGGTGTGCAATTGCTTGACTTTGAGTAATGTTCTAATCAATTTATCTGAAGTATCTGAAACCATATATTTTCTTGCATTTGCAAATCTGCAAAGTCACAAATATGTCGTAATATATTATATTATATTATATTAATCATTTACATCTTAAAAGATTTTTTTTATTTTGTGACAGCCCTGTCTGAAATATAGTCGAGCACGACTTCTTTTGAAACTTTTCTAATCACTGAAAGCTGTGAAATCTTGTAAACGTTATCTATTTATATATAATATTCTATTAAAATGTAATAATGTGTCCCAGCGCTTTTGCTTCCGTCCAGCTTATGCCATATATGATGTGCAGTCGGCGCAGCCGCAGCGTCGCAGAGCTTATTAACATAAAAAGTCCGTAATATTGTGGATAGTTAATAAACATTTGCTTGCAATTTCGTTTACGTGGATCACACTTTATACCTCGTACCAAATACTTCGGGTTCTACTAAACAGAATTGAATAGAATACTAACGTTATAAAATGAACAACAAACTCCTAAATTGTTACAATTGTTGTATGATAAGCAGACAGACGGACAAAAATTCTAAAAGGTTGATTGACAGATACTTCTACTTCACAATTCTTATAACTTGTGTGTCTATGAATCGATATGCCTTTTTAAAGAATTATGGTATGTTTTTATGTTGAATTTGCCTAGATGCACCAAAACATTTGGAATTTAACATAAAATGTATGCCAGGCTTTATCCGATTTCGTACCATAGAATCGGCGATATAGTATAGATTCAGTGCGACCCACGTACCTTAATGAAATCGTGGGCAAATTACATATTAAGTGGACATATATTTATAATTAATTTAAAATTAGGAAAATATACCTGTTGTATTCTTCAGAATTAAAATAAACGACAAACGACGACTAACTAATATAATAGGTATATAATATGCGAATGTGAGTTTGTTTGTTACGCTTTCACGCCTTAAGACTGCGCCGAGCGTAAGACAGATAATGACAGAACTCGTACGGCGCATATTCAAATCGGCTCGCGGCCGCCATAGTAAAATTGTATTTATGGAGGATTTGAAGTGCTTTTTTAATAAATATGTGTCTTTATTGTCAACCAATAACTTAAATATTTAGGACGGACAAATTGTAATATAACTATTTATGTTTCATTTAGGCTGTAAAATAGGATAGATTTCTACTGTTATGATCTAAAAATCACATGCACATGCAAATTTACGTAATTTTGTAGGCGAAAAAATGAATTATTTTAAGTTAAGTACACGGAGTAATTGTAAATACATTCATTGTTACAATGAATGTATATTTTATATTTGTATTAAACTAAAAGTGTTAATTTTATTCACTTAACTGTGACCGCCTGTGTTGGCACATTTCGCTCGGCGCAGTCTTAAGTACTCGACCGATCGTCATGAAATTCACATACACGTTGTCAGGGGAACAGAAAATTACATAGGTTAGGTACCTTTCATCCAGATAAAAATACTGTTACTAACCTTGGCTACATTTACGCCAGCAAAGTCGCGGGTAAAATCTAGTGTCAATCTAGTGTGTGGGAATTGATGTTTAATGTTAATACGAGAATTGGCTCTTTGAAATTAGGATACTAAATTAGAATTGACTTGTCTTAGTCGTAGTAGTCGTGAAAAGCTAAATTTTAAGCAATTTTAAATTTTTTTATATCTTTCTCTGTAAGTACCCTTAAACATGACCATATATTTTTGATACACACATATATTTGATAACAATAATAACCAACATAATTAAACATATTAATGATAGAAATCAACATAGTTTATGGCCGCCATTAACAGTACCACACACTTTCACTATCTAAAATGGGATTGCCAACAAATCTTGCGAACAAGTAAGCAATCACCGTGAATAACATCACGCTTAATATAAGCATTTAAAGGTTAGTCAGAGTATATTAAAGCAAACACAACAACCTTGGTGAACGTTCTCTAAGTAAATAAAAGACGGGCTGGCGAAAAGGCCAGTCAGCTTAATCAGACTTGTTTCATGAATAATGTTAAAGTTACAAAAGTAAAAGTAAGCGATAACGTAGTTCAAGACTATTGGGTGGTCACGAAGAGGGCTTAAATTCGTTCCCAAAGCCTATACCTACCTCTGACTTTTTACGGGTATGCGAGAAATATAGTTTAAATTTAATTGAATATATTATACTACTATTTTAATTGAATATACTATACTATGAATTCAAGCGGCGGTAGCCCAATGGATAAGGCATTGGACTTGCGATCGATAGGTCGCGCGATCGAATGCCACCCATTGCACTACGGACGTGAACCCACTCCTAATATAAGCATTCTAGCATAGCTGGAGGGGTTAACAAGACTATTAGTCATTTGTAACCCAAATTGCAAATAATCTTTGAAATATATATATATTCTGACGCAAACCTGCATATTTGGTAGTTCTCCATAAAGTTCTCAAAAATGTATGAAGTCTGTTAACCCGCACTGCGCCTGCGTTGTGAACTATAGGTAAACCCTTCTCACAGTGAGAAGAGGATCATGTCCAGCAGTGGGCTAGTTTGCACACAGAGTTGATGTTATATTATACGACAAGGTATGACAGGAGAATCACGTCACTTCACTTGGTATAAAGCCTTCTAAAAAGCTGGCACAGGTCTACGATATAATGGACAAATTATTACTTTGCCACAGTGCCAACAATAACTTATTGGTATAACATACATTAGTCGCAGTTTCGATACGCTAACGATCACTGAAAAGTGTCTAAGAAGGACATTCTATACAGATAAAATTGAAATATATGTATATACATTCTATTAAGTACATTTTCCTCCTAAAGTTGCTCCAGAACCAAAAATGATGTCAGAATACAAAGATAATATCTAATTCTCTTTATAATACCAATAGTTATAGTTAACGTTAAAGTCAAAGTCAAAAATCATTTATTCATTTAGATCACAGGATAAGAATTATGAACTATAAAGTTTATTGATGAGTTTACTAAAGATCACGTATTCGAAAAATGTAGTTAATTTTTCTTAGTAAAATCTATTTCGAAATCGGTTAAAGATCTTGGTCAATGAACCATATCACAATGTTCCTGATCAAGAAATCGAAACTGACGATACACGATCACGGCACACATTTTGTTTAAGTGATGTAAAGTATGCAAAATATTGATGCATGCATACGTTGACCCATTACGCGTACGTAAACTGATATACAGTTGGAAAACAACTAGTATAAAGCTCACGCGAATGTATAATTAAATCGCAATATTTGATTATGATTCGAAAACCAACGAATAGATCAAAATTCGTGAACAAAATGGTACAGTTTTCGAATTATTCGAATTTTCCATACCGTTTGCCTGTTGCTACCTAACAATAAATAATTGGTTGCATCTGTGTTTACACTTAAGCTACTAAATCAACGAGACAGTCAAATTTATATTGATTTTAAGAATTCTTAAAACATACACCTGTTTGCCGTAGAGGACGGGGCCGGGTCTATGGATTTCCATTTGGTACTAAGCTGTCATATCACTTTAGTTCTCAAAACATTCCTTAAGCAAACTCTGGCTTATGACTGCACGGATGACGCTGTGATTTATGTGGTCACCTCTCGCTATTATTGCGCCAATTAATGTTGTAGATTCGAACTTTGCACGGTAGAAAATATTGTATATCCTATGATTGTATCCGATATTTCCATAATAGTAGTAAACCTTCGCAACATAGAACTGTATTTTAAAAAGAAAGAATCTAAGAACGTAATGCTAATTAAAAACGTGAAAACTAATGTAACGGTATTTTACTTTTGTAAGTAAAACACATTAAACTACGTCTCAACAAATAAGATTTTATCTACAACTAGAAATACTCAAAGCGTAAAAAACTGTAAAGGAAAATTAGTCAAGTCCAATTGGTTTAGCGCTACAAAACGTCTCGACCGCGCTCCATTGCGATAATTAACTTAGCCCCATGCAGAATCCATTTATAACATCAAAACTTGAATTAACGCTACCTACCAATTTATTTGAAAATAATCGATGTTCGTAGCAGCAAAAAATCATTTATGGAGTCAATATTTTCTCCACGACATTAGCATCAATCCATCAATCTGCCACGGGGGATTAAAATTGCTAAAATTGAGTCATTCTTCACAATTACCGCGTTCAGTGACCATCAGGCTTTGGACGCCCCATCAGACCCCATTGACTTGCTGTACACCATAAAATTGAATAAGGTTGCATGTATACTATGTCAAAATGAGATCAGATTCTACTTTCAAAATTTATTAATGGTACTTTTTTGGTAGAATTTTACTGGATAATAATTGTTAGGAAATAACAGTGAATGGGTTCAGTATGAAAAATTAGGTCAATCGCCGTATAGATAACCTTTCAAAAAGTAACACCTGTCCGTGTCTTCTATGTAAAGTCGTACGAAATAATCACGGCGTGCACCGTCTGATAAGAAAATCTATGACAAATTATATTAAAATACAGTATCTAAGCTTGAAAATTCTGTAAATAGATCAAAATCCAATAATCGTACCATGGAGAAAGATAAAATTCATTTCTACCTTTTTGTAATTGTATGTCTTTAATTTTTTTTATATTATCTTCAGTCAGGTAATATTACACAACATTAAGCAATTATTATTAAAATATAAACTAAGACTAAAGTATAGCCAAAGAACAATAAGTCAAGGTTGGTGAATATGACCAAAATGTCTCGGAATAACGGATCGACATACATGTTCTACGATCATAAAATGACGTAATGACTATATATTACTAAAGTGCTTAGTTAAATTATAGACGGACACTAGAAGCTGCAATCGTGTATTTTAAATGGCCATAGACTGTGACATTGAAACATCTTCATCAAGGAACAAGTGACGGTTATTATAATAATAAACTTTAAACAAAAAACTTATTAGACAACCAAAAGGAATCATAAATCTAGATTTATTAATACCCCAAGGCAATATATTTCTAACATGTTATTACCGCTAATAAATACATTATTATAAGAGCTAAGCTTTATCATATTAAACATTTTTGTTGCGCAATCACATGCTGATCAACTTTTTTAATAACCAATATGGCTAATAAGAACACTGACCACCTGGTGATCAACTGTTACAGTAAGTAGGCTATGGACGCAACACCAGGGGCATTACTCTAACTTTGCAGCCTGCCAGCGTTCCACAACGTTGCCTGCCTGACATCACAGCGCTTCCTTAAGAAGCTTAAAAACTCTACGCGCCACTAGAAAATAGAAGTGTTGGCGACTGCGATCTTCCGCAGGGTGGAGGAACTTCTCAACCTAGGCAGCTTTATTTTGAGAGAATTCCCTGGGTCAAGCTAAGATGCTGGTGATACAGTAGTGGTAGGGTATATTTGCGTGTCAGTATATTGTGATTTTAAGCCGCCTGGCCATTTATAAGGCATTATATATTTCATTACTTTGACTCCACTTATCTACCGTTGTACTAATGTTTTGACAATCGGGATTAGCAGTTCCAGATGAGAAAATAAAATACTATAAAGTCGATTATCTTTGCGCATTGCCAAAAGTTTATCAAGTTTTACATAACGAACTAATTTATCAAAAAATATTATTGATTAGATATTTTTAAAGCATTCAAAATATTTTAGTTTACCTTCTGTCACTGATCGACCCGTCTATTCAGAATAATTGTCTACTGTTACGGCGGCGGCGTTACTAATTTGTTACGTCACAGTACAATCGTGCCGTCTTTCTCTAACTATGAATATAAAAACAGTAGCGTCCTGTTTTCCAAGAAGTTTCTAGTTCGTTTTCTCTATTGATTGTATTGTTTTACATCGTTACATTTTATAATCATTCCAAATACACACACAATTATCTTGTTCAAATTATTCTAATTTATTAACTGATTTTTAATTGATATAATATGCCTATATCGAGACATAAGTTTTGGCCGTCTGCAATTGTATTTAAATAAGGTTCATAAAATAATTATGTTTTCATACTTAAACCTCGATAAAATTCGTATAAAGTAGTTTAATTTAAAATTGTATTATGTTTCTTTACTGAATATCCACATTTTATGTTTTTCAACATCGCGCAACATAATTCAGTTTTCTGTATCGTTAAGAATCACGCTTGGTATACATAGATTACTTATTGACAGATAAGTGAGCGTTACTTTAAAAAGGAATATCATATTATACTGACAATTTAAAACGTTGTACAATGTTAATAAACATAGAACAACAAAAGATATTTTAAATCCAGACTCATAATAATATCATCAGAAACGGCATTATGAACGCACCGTACGCTCAAGCGCATCAAGTTTTGTTCGGAACTCCTAATTTAACTCTCGGCTTGATTAATTGCAAATTAAAGTCCCCATTGCGGTGGTACCTGTCCGATATGACTTTATTGAATTTCACGGAGTTGATTAATGTTGCCAATATATAAATTATTATTATGGTTTGGAAGGATGAAGCTTTTTATTTAATATCATTGTTTTGTTGTTTATTTCCACGCGATGATTGTGAAAGGGAAACAGCTGGTGTAGCTTATTAGGAGAGCTGTCATAGCGGCTGATGTTGGACGTTTTATAAGCTTCACTGTCATATAATTTATCACTTGTCGTATTGTTTGACGCTGTTTGTTAATTTAATCATAGACAAGGCAATAACAAGAATGGTGTTTGTAACTTTAATTTTATTGTTCAGATTGGATGCTGAAGTTTTAAGGTTTGTTACTGGCGATAAATTTACTAATTACTTATGAAAGTATGAAAATATGTATTTTAAACTGCACTAATGGCGCAGTGAGAAGCGATCACTCCGCCGCTACCGCCGCGTTGAGTGTTGTAGTTTAAAATCTGACACAGGGCAATTATTTGTGTGATCTACTAATGATTGTTCTGAGTTTAGGTGTACTTTGTGTACATTCATCATTGTATGTTTGGAAAGAAAGTCTTACTACGGATCAAGATCCGTAGTAAGAAATAGTCTTCAAACAGAAAAACTGGAGTATTTAGGTGCTATATGAAGAAATGAAGACCCTAAGACCAATGTCTGATACGACTTTTTAGTTAGCACACCAATAAAGAATAAGTTTTAAGTTTAATTATGACCACGAACGTTATAAATCAAGGCAATACGAGTGGGCCTTGCTGAAACCTGGAGTAACAGCCTTTGCTTAGGTAGGCATCTCTTTATTACACTTTCCCTGCAACAATAACGTGTGATCATACTGGACTATGATGGTGAGAGTGATACACCTAATGTTGCAAGCATTACCATAGGGGTTTCATTGCTGTTAAATATAATAATAAAGGTAGCTTTCCCTATACTACTGGTATGATAAACAAGAGTACCGACAGATTGAGCAGTTACCGCAGCCAATGGATGCTTGCGATATCAAAGGTAATAATGGCGCGTTGCTGACCCTCCAAAAGGATATCGCTGTCCTGCCAGAGTAAAGGGCAAAATGACACTGATTCACGGCTGACGTCACAATTGAGAAACCTGGTGCAATACGATATTGAACAACTAGATGATGCCATGAGTAAGACAACATTTATTTCGTTTGGTATCCGACTCTTATATCAAACTGAATAAAAATAACATTTGTGAAGATTTTAAATTTGTTACAATTTTGCATATTATGTACCTACTCAAATGTAAATATTTTCAAATAAAAATATTATCATAATTCTTGATAATATTGTTAGTTTACCTGTAATTTTTATAACAACTAAAAACTTGTTATATTTACTTCATTGATGGCGTAGCAAGCGCAGTAGTGGCAAGCGGTCGCCTCACCACCGCCGCTGAGCCGAGTGTTGTAGGTTCAAATCTCGTACGGGACAATTACTTGTGTGATCCACAAATTATAGCGAATTTTACAATTTAATGCACACAGAATACACTCTGTACTTTGTGTCATTGTAAGATTATAATATCCTCGGTGATAAAAAAATACACAATTTCTTATTCCTTAGAAATTGAATATACAATACATGTTATTGCTATTCTACTGCGTCATCCTCACAGACCAAGTTCAAAATAATCCTAAACGCAGCCTATAGCATATACTCGTATGTTAATTAATAGAGGAACATTAGTTGTCTTATAAATCTATGAAAATAAATCTATATTTTTAATACAACAATCGATCTGTTGGCTTAGTTCTAGCACAGTATGGTTCCAGAAAGACTTTAATTAAAAACCATAAACGAATGTATGTCACAAGATTTTGGTCACTAATTTAATAATTCAGAGCAGATTCATAAAAATCTATATTAGTGTAATATCAATTAATATTAAAACAAAACTATGACAGCCTCGCTCTTAAGAAAGAACGCATACAACTTTATTTCTTTATAGCTCAACATTTCAAACATCGACATAATAGTCTCACTTTTTTAGCCAACGCTTTTTCACCAACCAACAAACACAAAACAGATAACTCTACCATTAAAATTTGAACTTTACGTATATAGCAATACGTTACAATATCATAGGGACAACAACAAAGGTATTATAATTAATAATGGCTACCAATCACAACATAAATAATAATAAGTCATATTAACATCGTACAATATTTATTTGACACTGTATCATAAAGGTAGAGACATGAATTGGTCTGCAGAACGTTGAAAATCTGTTTTATTGCACTTCCTTGTTATAAATCTGATAGGGTAATTATTCTACATACCTTTATAGTAGTTTTTTTGTTTGCTGACGTACATAATCCGTCACTATATATCCAGGGACTAACCGGTGGCATTCATGTCTTTTGTACGTTAAGGTACGGGAGAATATGAAATGGAAAGTGATTTCAGTCTCAACTGTACTTTCTTTTTAAAAAATATAACATCTCTAGGGATATTATTTAAGCTCTATAGATTTATCTCTAGATAGGACATAAAAATTGTAAAATTCATTGCTGCAATGCAGCAGCACACCGGTGGCTAGGCACTATAATTATATTTTTAATTATGTCTGATATTCTAAGACTTGACAGATTAAATATGTTCACATTCGGAACTATTATTATTTGTTGGTCACATATTTTTTCTGGGTTACGTGTCCGGTGCTTTGGTTGATAACCACTTAAGGCGCTATCTGTTTAATTGAATATTATTATTATTCAAAGAAAATAATTTAAATATCTTGTATGTTATCAATATAATCAAAATATAATATAAGGTATGGTAAAAAATAAAGAAAACATTTATTTCCGATATCAACAATTTTAAACATTAACTTTAGTCCGTTGCCAGTAGTAAAATTTGTTCATTTTAGGACAAAGAACAGACTTTTTCTAATTTATTTTTATAAGCAACATTTACAATATATTATATATTATACTATCTAGGTATATTCTTCTTTTTAATTTGACTATAAACTGGCTACATCATTTTAATAAAAAGCCATATATGTATTTTTGTATGTTTATTTAACAAACACAGATACTTCATACCTGAACTTCAAACTTAAGCATTTTCTTTCTTATTTTTCAGGGTAACCCTTTGTCTACATCAGTAAGTTCCATTGCACCCATGAGCGTAGGAGAGTTAAAGCAACAATCTTAATATTCAGACAGTTTAAACTTTCTTTCATAAATATCTATCTGTAAAAAACAGCAGTACGCATGCCTGTTTAAATTGTCTTCATGGTTTAAGCTCCAATTGATATTGCGACTAAATGTTTAAATCCGTCGCTACATAGACAATGCGTTATCAATCAATCAAAAGTCAGTTTATTCAATTACGTCACAATGTAACACTTATGAATTTCAAAGTTACACCTACGAAACTTTAACTGTGGTCACATTTACATATCCTATCAGTATTTTGGTTTTGAAAGCTATTTAAGTTATGAGCTAAAGACCAATATAAATTGTATCAATAAAATTTAATTTCATACATTATTATTGGAGATAGTTTAGAAATTAATAGCTATTAATATTAGTCGGTAGAGTTTGTAATTATTACTTTATTTTATCCGCCGAAATTTACAATTGGATTTTTTAGTATACGATTTTATTCTATTGGACTTTTATTAAAGATAAAAATCACACATTCAATACTGAAAGTTCAAAGTTCTGGAATCTCAAGCCTTAAGATAATGTGCCTATGTAACCACAATTGATAAAATAAATACATTATTATTATTACTACATCAAAATTTAGTCCATGATGTATTAAAAAGCATTCGGTATTATATACATAAAATTAGGTACAAACTCAATATGTCTTCTTAAAATCTTATTAGAACTTACTAGATATTTGTATAACCAGTGACTATATATATATATTTTTAATAATATCTACTTATATTATTAATAGTCCTGTAATTTAGTGTAATATTAAGAGCTACCTTCAATCTATTTTAAATAATAAAATGCAGCTCAATAATATAACAAAAGTAAAAGTGATGAAACGAATATGATATAATAAAAATAAAGTTATCTAAGCTATTATTATGAATACATATTGTTTAGTTATAAGAATTTAATGCCATGATATGTTGACTTAAAATTGTAGAGGTATAATAATTATATTTTGACACAGTGCTTGGGCTTTCATTTCAGAACCATTTTGAATAATAAGAACTTTTCTCAGAAATAACCCTATAATAGGTTTTTTGGAATTATTTAATTATAATATGTCTGGCATGCCGGTTTCATTGTATTCTAAGTTAAAATGATTAGCTTTCCCTTTCTATGTTTTGGCAAAAAGCCTTAATTATTAAAACTGTAGGTAATGACGTTCATATCAATTATTAGATATAAATTAGGTTAGGAAGCACTTGTTCTGGAAATGGGATTAAATATTATTGGGCCTACAAATCAGGTAAATTACTTCATTGTAAATTTAAAATAAATTGTATCCTAGGTTTTGTAGCTGCACAATTATATCTGGTCTGGCTAAATAATATTTGTAATACGTAAAACTATTAAAACAAAGCATTGTGACCCACAGTTATCGTAAGCTGTTTTTACAAACTACTGAGAGATCTCAGTATAACGTTTTCTTTTATAAGCTACATAAAATAAAGTTAATTTTATAATAAAATAATTGTCTCACTGCATTACTTCGTTTAATAATAATTAAATGTTTAATAGTATTTTACACATAAAAAATATATAGCTTATAAAAGTAACAAAATTAGAAAATGTAATTATAATTTAATTAGGTAATAAAATTATCTTTAAGTTAATATTTCAAATTTTATCAAAAAGAAATACTAACCTTACACAATAAACTAAGCGACGGAGGAATGCTCCGAAGAGATCGACAAAAACTTTAAATAAACAAAAATCAGCTGTTAGGCGTTCCAATAAAAATATATTACTTTGTCATAATATGCTTTCCGCCTGATTTTTTTGATTTTATTATATTTTTAATTTGTTTGGCAGATGATTTCTGTGTACTCACCACCAAGAATCGGTGATGGGCGCGAGCAGCAGCAAGCAGGCGGCGATGACAACAGGCCGCATCTCTCGTCGGACATCACTGCCCCAAAACCCTCTCTATAACCATTTTCTGTACCAAAAAACACCCAAAAAATCCCCTACTTCGAAACTGACAGCCCCATTTCAATTCTCTAAACTATATTTTATTATATATTTTCGAAATTTCGTGTAGAGAACAAAGTGCGTTCGATTTTTCTAAACAGTTCCGAAATTTCGCGGCGTGTCGCGTACGTGGATCCCTGTCGGCGGGAGAGCGCGGCGCGACTGACGCTCACCTGAGCCCACCCCGCCGCACGCGCACCGCAAAACGATTTTCGCGCTATTTTGGCTAAGATTTTAGCAGATTAGGCTTCGCGTGATTAGTTATAAAAGGTGGGGATATGAATATGTTACAACGAGAATATTAACGATGCGTGTGGGCGATTCACTAAATTATTACTTTACCTGCATTAATTAAATTATAATGCTCTGAATAATCCAGTTTTATGTATCGCGTTTCAAAAATAGAACTTTACAGTTGCACTTTTTTATAGAAAAACGTAGAAAGAAGTGCATATTTTTCAAAGCAATGCACAGCTGTTTAACTTTTCGTTAGGGCAACACTAATACGAACCAGACATTGCCTGATTTCGAGTGATGGACAGTGAGAAACGTTCGGTACACATTCTAATAATAGACAACACGTGCGAAACTCTAATTGTGTTAAACAAACAACCTCGTGTACCTGGCGTTTCTGAACGTTGGAATATGACATTTATAAAATTTACCTAATTTAACCTGATGCGAATGTTAAATATTAAGGCGGGTACTGACTTGTCGCGGGCGAACTTAACGTAGCATTCGGGGCGCGCTTTTTAAGTGCACACACACGTTCGCAACAATTTAATGTGTTTTTGTTTACCTAAATGTCAATTCGATAATAAAGAAAGAAAATATACCTTTTTCCTGTTAGGCAAGTCGAAAGCTTTTGTGATTAATGCCTAACTTTCCTTATAGTCTATTTTCTACAATAAAAATAAGCATTAATATAATTACTACTGGACGTCCAAGTTAATAAATAAGTAAAGACTGAAAGACAGTCTTGCCTTACTGTAGCTTTTTTAAACACAAAAAAAAATTGGCGATCGAACATACAGCCCATCTGATGGTACTATCGTAATATATTATGATCGCCTACAATTGGCGTAGTGTCGTTCGGGCGTTGCCTACTTGAGAAAAGAAATTTAAGATACGACAAAAGAAAAGAAATCGGAGAGAAAGGTATGGCAGCCTTCAGAATTCTTGTCCACCGGACAAAACACAGAAATAAAGTTATTACTTTTATACCCGTTTTCTTCAAGCCGATACTATTCCATATGTGATTCTTCCTACCACCATATTATTGGCAGCTCGCGGCAAACTCATTCGCTCAATAAAAGTAAGCTTTGTATTTTTATTGTAATGTAGATCACCAAAACTATTACAAGTCTGTCACCACCTTTAAATACAACTGTTTCGTTGTAAGCACGTATGAGTTTTATGATTATTGTTTGACTTTGTGTCCTTATATAGTTAATATATGCAGTGTTAAAACATATTAACATGCTTTGCTATATCTCTCATGTATTTGGTGGCCTTGTATCTGAGTTTATAAAGCTCAAAGATTCCTATAAAACAGCCAAGTATGACATTTCTAGTTACACGGACTTGGACCAAAAATGTACAACTATATGGTCATCCATCCTAAAACAAACCGCACGGGCGATGTTAAACCTCACCAATAATTTAGTGCAACGAGCTATCAGCTTTTATATGAGCGTGTTTTACTTTTAATAGTATATATTTGATTAATGTACTCTAGAAAAACAATCACAGCGTAATTTGCACCTTTTATTACGCCATTAAATTAAGAAGCGCATCTAATTATATACAATAGAGTATTTATTGCGGTACTCACTTTTCGCACCGGTTTTATTGACTTTGCGATAAATTTTAAAGTGTTTTCACCACGATTGTGTTACTAAAGCTCTATAAAAGCTTTGGTTTGAATTATATTGATTGGTACGGCTTTATACCGTCATAAAGTTGTTCTCGCCTGTTGTGTTTGGTGACTAGGGTTCTCTAATAACATTTTATTAATTTGTGTTTTGTGCTTGGAATGAATAAATATTCTAGGGCCCTTGAAGATGGCATTGTGCTATCTTGATTGCCTAAGAGTGGACGTGGTTAGATTGATCTAACAATGCAATCTAACCACGGATACAGGAGGAAATGTCCCGGATCAGACAAAGTTCAATTTGGTTTTCCAATTAGGAAATTCTCAGTACCCGTACAGAGCCTGAATATAATTATATTCAGTTAATGGTAAATACCTCGCCTCCTTTCATGTCTCTTAAAAACAGCAGGCGAAATTAGGGTGCTACTCTGCACACCTCTTTGGGATTTGTGAGTTTATGAACATACATATATTACCTTATAGCACATATATACATAGTATATGTGATGTCTTTTTATTTAAGTTTTTGACTATGATAAGTTTTCACTATTGTTTGCGTGTTAGTAGGTACCTTAGCTGTTTAAAGAAAAAATATAGAAGTAATTTATCTTTACAGAAAGATATAATTTTCTCTATAAAATCCTTCCAAACCCTTTCCGAAGCTGATAGTAACTTAAATAATAAATATATATTATGGTATTCACTTGTAAGACTTATGAACTAAGTGATTTAAATCTGCAATTTGCTAGCTCTGGTTTATTTGTTATTCTATCTGTAGGTAGATTTATCTCATAGTTCTGGCATTTAATAAATCATGGCTTACTTTGTTTGTGCGAACGGGTCTTAATGCCCGGTGCCGCTTTCTTTTGAAGTAATCAATAGATACGTATTACTTTGAAGTCTTACAATATACATATCTTAACTTTCATTTCAAAACCCTATAAGAATCATTGTCAAAATGAAGTTATTTTACAAACATTAAAATGCTATCACAGTACACTTTCTTCAGCACAGTCTAGCAAAAGTTTACCTAATTATCAAGTACTTTCTGTAACCTGTAAGCATTTGTTGATGGTTATTAACAAACTGTACGGATTTGCATTAGCTAGGATGGTCTTTAGTAAAAATGCCAATTTTTATTGTTTGGTTAAGGATTACATCGATCTGTCTAGACTAAATAATAAAGCAGAGAGACAGTTTAAACATTATCAGTCTATAAGCTGTTGTTTTGTTGGCCTTTACAGCTCCTTCCATTGAGACGTTATAACTTGTTATAATGTCTTACGAGAGTAAGATTTAGATCTTAAGAATAGAGATTGCAAGATATTAAAATATTGAATTATTAAAATCAGCACTGTATCTAATTTTTTTGTTCATAACTAATAAGTAGTTGATATTTATGTTTTGTTAAGCTAAGAAAGGTATGAGATTGTAGCTATTACAAGAATACTAGTATTTGATGCCTTAACATTAAGCCGTTTATGGGAAGATTTATTAACGACGATGTAGACAATCATCACAGGTTCAGTTAATTATTTTAAAAATTTAGAACAAACTCCTGAAATTGCATTGTATCCATAGAAAATCTTTTCACTACGATAAAACATGCAGTTTAAATCTTTTCTCGGTATTTCCAACAGAATTAGGTACTCGTTGAGGTCAGATACAAAACTTAATGTTCTGCGACCGGCTGCAGACCATCATCCAAGAAAACTAAACACAGAGAACAGAATATCAAAGCTGAGTACTTGCGGTGTAGCCGAAATATTTTCATCACACTAAAATATCAGAATGTCAAACAATTCAACGCTTTGTACCTTTTACTTTGAAGATTTTAGGATACAGTAACAGTTTGTGGAATCATTCTTTTGAAGCGGTTCACACTGTATACAATACTCCGCTCTTATAGAATTTGTTTAGTTAGCTAATTGGATAAAAAGTTTGCTTAGATAGGTTACTGAAATGTCTTGTTGAGCCATCGCCGCTCTTGTGTTGTAGAGTATCAATGAAAACTTCTAATATTGTAAATGTAAAAAACTATAATCATTGTTTAATGTTCGCATCCTTCATCGCAACTTTTGACAACAGGTTGGCCACTAACCACACGAAAAGAAGAAGAATCGCCTTGTGCTGTAAAGTACTAAAGAAATCTAGCAATATTATTAATGTTACTTTTTAATCCGTTTAATGGTTCACGCAGCTTTGATTAACGAATACTCGGCCCTGCAGAAATCATTAAACAAATTTGGATAATACTTGGTGTATAGATAGACCATGTCCTATAACACGAAGAATAAGTATTTTGTTTCTCGATACCTATGCGTTGCCAGATTCAAGCAGACAAAGCCACTGCCAAAGTTTGTGTTTTTATAAATTGTTATACTCGAAATTTTCTGCAGCAATTTGAAACTTAAACACAATCCTTTTTTTTATTAATGTGGCTAAAGTGGTTAATCTTTACGGTCCACCTGGCAGTACCGGTTGTTGAAAAAGATAGAAACTAGCGTCTGGGGTTCAAAGAGAGCCTGGCCTTGCAAAAATGTATTACCCTGCCATAGCAAGCGAACTGTACAGCTGTACACTGGTACAGCTGTACAGTGCTAAACACTGGTTTAGTAGAACTGGTACAGTCTAACAATGGTCTCGTACTTTTTCATAGTATGAAAAAATATGGTACTTGCCATAGAAAAACACTGCAAGGAGCTGGGATGCTTGATAAAGTGGAGCTACTTCTCTAGTCAAACAGTTTGTTCGCAAATTACGCTCTCTAACTCTTGAAGACTAATCACGGATAAGTTCATTAGATAGCTAACAAAACTAAAGCTACGAAATATACACTACAAGCGAATTTGCTCAGATGAGCGTCGAGTATCAGATAAAATGTATGACTCAACGACACGCGCTAAACGAGTTCGCTTGTGACGAAATATTTTGTGGCCCTCAGCTAAGATAATACTTGTCTAATGCTTTATATATATAAACATTACTGCCGTGTAAACCCAAAAATTCTACCTAAAGATAAAATAATTCTTAATTTTAAATCAATTTTCTGACTTTTGGAATGTAAACAAGCTTATCCCTTTAAACATAACCATGACATCACGGGAGATCATATACGTCTAGCAACATGATACCCACGAATACAAATAAGACAATTATGCAAATACTGGGGCCAATTATCGTGGCCATACTAGTGGGCAACGGTAGGCGTTTGCTCGCTATATAAGTGTGTCTCAAACTTTTTTCTATTAACACTTGTTGGTTCAAATATTTGCTGTGACTGTGTGAACAGGTCAAAGTGATTAATATGTTTGTTATATTAAATTTTGTTTGATTTTGTATTTAAATGCTATATGAATAAGGCTGTATATCAATTTATGTGTGTTTTATAAGTACCTGTTAATCTGAATTTACTTCTTCGTCGTTTATTTCAATAAATATTTAGCTTAGGCTAACAGCTACTCATAATAAAGAACAGTTGGATATTTTATTAATTTAGGCATTTTACGCATGATATTTGATCATTAAAACTTAATATTTGTGTTTATACTTATTATGTCATATACAAAACAGCTTTGACTGTTATTGTTAACTCTTCGAGTACTATAATAAAAATGTTAACAAGACTGGCTCTGTACGTTGAAGATATTTTTGGAAAAGTGCCACAATTGACTATTTTATGGATCTAAACCCTTAAGTATAGTTACTAAAATTCTAATCTATATATCTGCTTTATTTTCTTTATTTCAAATTTGTCAGTTTTTACTGTTTATAAGCTTAGAATCGTATTTTACCACATTTCACAATTTTTTTACAACTAAACTTTACATATTGCATAGTGTGATTCTGTGGTGTGATCAGCATAAATGACATCGCTTGCGGATTGTAGTCCCCACGAACAAAAGCAAACAAAGCAAAATATTAGAGGTGGTAGTAGAGCAATAGTAGGACCTGAGGAATCAAGCATTCGCAAGGTTGAAGAATAGTGTGTATCACAAATGTATCCACCGTCGTAGATGGGTAATCGATGACAAAAAGTGGAATTGGGCCCTCTTTGCTTCGATGAGTTGTCATGGATAAGTACGATAGTCGATATGAGGCTTTACGTTAGTACATCGATATCCATTTCGGTAACGAAGATTTGACGGCAGTCGCTCCGTGGGAAAATTGTACCTTATCTGGATAAGTTAGATAGCAGAAACTAATATTTAGAAAAAAAGACTAGTATTTTGATGAAGATACCTAGTATTTACGATCAACTATTTTTTATTAAAAAATACTAGAAATAAATTTAAGAATAGTCTAATGAATATAAACCAATTCAATAATCGCTTGTTTACAAAATTCTGCTTGCAGGATGATGAACGTAATGGGTTAGCATTAGTATTGACAAATCGATATTTAAAGAGTTTATGCAGATACTAGTTGACATCATTTATGCACACATAAGTTATGTTATTGTTTTAACTGTGCTTATATATATTAAGACAATGATCGATCTTTATTGATGCAATAATGTATGTATTTTGTTTTGTATTATATAATATATATTATATATATCAGAATGTCGAATGACGAATCTTGAATATTATTGCCCATCCTAAGGTTGCCTGAAAGACACTCTTTGAGATAAAACCGGAACTTTCTTTTTTAAATGGGCATAGAGAATGTAAGAAAGTCTTTAAATAGTTTTACTCCTCTGTACGTTCAACTGCACGTATACATATATTGTATTCCATCGCCTAAAACCAAATAAAAAAATTAAGTTAAATTGTCATTTACTATAAAGGAATTACTATAGTAAATGACTATTATATCTCTCCATATTTTGATATAAATACTATATCAAAATATGGAGTATTTATACTCCATATTAGGAATATTACATACATAGCTTCTCGTCTGCTGCCCGAAGGGGCTAGTAAGTACACAGATTTGCTACGATTATGACATTTAACAAAAATTAACTAATAGCTTTTTAAAATGAACTAATATAGCTAGCATATATAACGTGAATGTACTTCGATTTAATAAATGATTAGATATTGGGTCAGCAATTTGTGATTTTCTCGGTAAATAAGGTCTCACTTGCAGCGTAGTAGTGCTCGGGCGCAGGTTAGTTCTTATTATAATACAAACAATATTGAGCATTAATTTCTAAAACGCAGGTCTTAAATTACATTGTGGACATCATACCTACGAAGGTACGTCTATCTTGAAAACTTTTCTGAAGTTTGTACTAGATCCTTTGTCTATTTGTTAGTAGGTCAATGTGAAAGTAACATAGTAATATTCTAACCTAACCTAAGTGACATTTAATTTTCAAAGTTCACATCAAAACTCAGTCTGTACACTATTCAAAGTAAACTACAACGGTGTTAATTTTCTCAACTTTCCCTTTTCCTTTCCCTAAAGGTTGAGAACCGCTGTGTTTATGGGTGATAGCGCTAATAGCGGTTGTAATTACAGTTGTTAGTAGCGTTTTGCTAATTCACGTCATATTTTAACGTAAACAAGCTTACTTGTGTAGCGAAAAGCTAGGTGCAAAGTTGATTTGATTTCGATGTTCCGTACATATTATGTACGGAGCAACGGTGACGGTGTCTTAATCGTGTTTGTAAATGTTTATAAATAAAAATGTATGAATACCTATAACAGCCTGGATGGCGCAGCGGTAATTAATACAACTGATGTGCAGAAGATCCTGGATTCGATTCGCAGGTTGTGCAAATTGTTATTGGGTCAGTAAATTTTTAGTAGCAGCTTGGAGTCTGGAAATGAACCTGGTACACAGCTTTAGACTTGCTCTGTATAACTTAAGAATAGAGTAGTACCACGTAATGGTTTAAGTGTTCACCTCGCTACTTCTATTTACCACTGCCACTCTTGTGGGTTTGATCCCCATTCGAGACAAAGGTTAAGAGAGAGTAAAGAATTGTTTTAAGTCTGGATGTTCTGACCGTTGTTTGGATATTTATTAAGTCGTGTTGCAAACACGGGAATTATTCTTAGCGCCGGAGTTATAATTTTAAAGGTAACAAAAAGTCCCATGGCATAGTTTATAAACATATTAATAAATAGTAGCAACGGTGTAAAGAGTACCTACCTACTTCCTGACAACATAAATAACTTAATCACGTTATAAACAATCCGAACATACTCTACAAATCTCCATATTAATTACTGATGAAGCAACTTGTTTATATAACCGAACTTCTGGAATAAGCTTCGTAAATAAAATCAACACTTGATAACTGCCTTCATATTGACAGTGTGACGTAACAAAGGCTGCCGACAAATGACATACAACCAGTCAACCGTTTACGTCAATATACAGTTAATAATAAATATTAGCTGTTCGAATTGGACTATTTTCTAATTTATCGAATAGTTTTTCTTGTTATTTGTTCTTGTTTGCATTTTGTATAAAAATATATGTTTTGTTTCACAATAATAGCGCTAAGCTGCCGGCAACACAAGTATTATTTTAGGTGGATGATATTAATCCGAGTTTAAAGACTTATTGCGGTGGCGCGGGCGCAGGGAAAGGATAATATCAATATCCTATCACATACACACAGAGCTTGTACTATGGGTACTAGACAATGGATAAACATACATATTATACTTTTTTTTGTAAATAATAAGCGGAAGTGTATCTTATTATTTAATTGTCCCTCACTTTAACGATCAGAAAAATCTCGGCTCGTGAAAAAACCTGCATCTCTGAGAATTATTTATAA
This sequence comes from Catocala fraxini, assembly GCA_930367265.1. Classification (NCBI taxonomy): domain Eukaryota; kingdom Metazoa; phylum Arthropoda; class Insecta; order Lepidoptera; family Erebidae; genus Catocala; species Catocala fraxini. Next base: position 8,784,398 of record OV884029.1, read on the forward strand.
TATTTTCGAAGACGAGTCACTATTGCCAATATGAAACGTTTAATTAATTTTTTTTTATTTTTTGTACCACTAAGTTGGCAAATAAGTATACGGCCCACCTGATGGTAAGTGGTCACCGTATCCTATGGACGTCGGCTACACCAGAGCCATCAGTTGCGAGTTGTGGACCCTTTAGGAGAAATGGAAGTGGGAAGGAGAAGGAGCGGGAAGGGGGAAAGAGACATAGAGCAAACACGTAGTAGGTTAAGTGGTAGCTTCGGTACTGCTACTGTGCCAGGTACCTATGTACCCACGTTTCGGTATTATGATTTAAGGTCCCACGTAAAAAGGGCGACCATATTGCCTCTACCGGCTACAGTTCCAGACTCCGTGCTGCAACTGAGTACTAGGTAATTTTATATCTTGTAATTAGATGCGGCAAGCGCTTGCCACCAAGGCAGACAAGGCAAGTAATGTTTATTTTTGTATGGATGAAATGGTACTAAATTTTAGAACGAAGGCGCCCCTTTATATTACTAGCAGGATTTACACTATGATATGAAGTTATACTTATTTACATATTTGGATAATATTCGAATACAGCAGTGTACTATACCTACCTACTTTGCATGGTCAAGGACGCAGCGTATGTACATATGTTGAGTATTTAAAACATCCCACTAATATTATATTATTATATTGTGTGGGAAACTGCAGAAACTAATTCGACTAAAATAGAAATGCACATTGCCAAAACAACAGTTCCTCTCCTGCCGATCTTACAAACAATTATACAACATAAAACACAAACACAGGCAATTAAACTCAACCTTTTAAAAATTCCCATAATCCCAATCACCCACACTAAGGTAACTAAAACAAACGTCTCATGACAAACATCTCACACAACAGGGCACTTGTCACGGCAAACTGGCTGGGCCCTCTTGGACCCGAGAACAAACAGCCCGAGTGATCTCTTCACTTAAAACGATTCCGATGTTCTCGGCATAAGTGGAGGAAGCTTATTATAATTGGTGGGATTTAGAAGTTAGAAGCATTTTTGGATGATACTTGGACAATCATATTACGTAAATAAAGTATGTCATAATATTTTGAATGGGAGTTTTGATGCATGGGTAATTGAAGTCATGTAATTTTTGTCTTCCGTTTAGGCAATGAGAATGTACAAGACTTTTAAATGGTTTTAATAACTTACAAAAATATTAAAACCATTTAAAAACCTTGTACATTCTCATTGCCTAAACGGAAGACACCACTTGATGGTAAGCAGTCATGTAGTCTGAAAGCAGTGGCCTCCACACCGTCCTCATAGCAACTAAAGCGATGTTGAGGTCTCTACTTTTACGGCCTGAGAAGGTAAAGCACCTTCACGCCCTGCTTAAATGATAATATAGCGTATTCTTACAGGCTCTGGACTTTTCTCACAGCAGAACTCATTCTATAGATTTGAAGTATATCTTCAGTCGAGTTGTTTTAATTTTAAGCGTAGACTTCAATATGTATTTACTCTAAAACCTATCTTAAGGACCAAATGTGATTTTCGGGCTTTATATTATTCACAACTAAGTGGCGTCTACTGCACTTTTAAATTTAACCTAGCCTTTATGCAATATTTATCCTGCAACATTATACCTGGGTGGTGGTAGCGAATGCGACTGCTGTGCATACGGTTCGAATGACGAGTCAGACTTACATAAAGCTATTGAGTTTTTAGTAAGGAAATTCTCAATCGAGCCCGGCGTTAGAAAGTTAGTGTTACACACCTCCGTGCGTCAGAAAGCATGTGAAGTCGTTGGTCCTGCGACTGATCTCTCCTGTCATGTCGGAATGCAGTCTCATCGGACTATGGGAATGAGGAAAAAGACAGTGTACTTGTGTTTGTGCACACACTTGTATACTAATAATATCTGCGCAGCCTATCTGGCCATCAGGCCAGTCTCCGTTAAGAGTGGCTGCCGAATCCGAAATTCGGACTGACGTTCATTATTATTACTACATTATATTTACTAAATATATTAATGTACTAAAGCCTACCGTTATTTTGTGTAAACAGCTGTAATTGCAAAATTTAATAGCCTACTTAGCTTAAGACTCAATTGATATAAGTAAGGTAATAAAATACAGGCAAAGTAGTAATAAAGTTTCTATTTGTAGACTCCAGTAAATACAAATGATTATTCTGTGATATTCTTGTTTACCATGTTTTTAGAGGTTAATGTCGGTACTGTGTTTAAAATTATAAGTATAGGACAACACTGTTACTGCGATTAGCCCGGTGTTAAATTGAAATATAAAATATTATTACTATTAACAACATTTCTGTTTCTCGTATCACATGTTCTTTTGAGAGACCAGGATCGCCCAGCCTTTTGAGAGGTTTTTACGAGTACATACATGGGTCAGACGTGCCAAGGCCCTTCAAGAGTTTTAATTTATCTAGTGTTGGATAGAACATCTATCGAGACTCTACCTACGACAGATGAAGGAGACTATTGCGACATATGAAACCTAATAAAACTGGGTTATGGAATGGTGTTTGATGGCCTATTATTATAATTGTGAGAATACAGGAAGCTTACATACTCTTCTAATTATTTTCCATTCATCCAATGTTTAGTTTTTCTTAGGAGAAAGGAAATAGCTATTACATGTCCCAGGATCGGCCATGCGTGAATGATACACCTGGTATTATAAACGATCATAGGCTACAGTTTCCACTTACTAAGACGAGAGACCAAATACTTGAATTAGCCCGTGTTAGTGTAAGAAAAACAGATTTGTCCTTTCCTTACTAGACGATTTTTATAATATAATCTAATAAAATTGTGATATTTATATAGTAAGGATACCGTCCTAATAGAACTGAATCACTGAACTGAATCGATATGATATCGACAATGTCGCCGTATCTAATTTCTCTAAAATGTTTTTTAACTCGTTTTAGTGTTAAAGGCAAATTATAACGCATAAATAAGAGAAATTAGTAAAGTAATAAATTTAACATAAGTAAATAACTTACTTTGTACTAGATCTCGTTATAAATATTACTAATCCTATTTTGTACTACCTTGTAAACCTTAAATGAAGGAATTTAAAACATTTCAGAGAATTACAATCTTTTTCATTGATAATTGTCTAGCTACGTAAACCCCAACTTAATTATTTTAGCAGATTGTATAAATCAGCATGAGCTAGACTATAGTACTACTCATAGAATCCTAACCTACTATTAATTGAATAGTGAAAGTTTGTGATAATATTTAGATATTGATTACTCGTCAAAGTCTAAAGTGTTTATTTAATTATGGACAACCAACAAAGCATACACTAACTGAAACATCGTGATAAAACATAAATACGGATACATAAAATAGTACTGCCTTAATTACAGGCTGCCACGGCATTCATTAATAAAACTTGTTTGTGAAATTACGAAGAAATGAGATAAATTACATTAAAAAACATTCAAACAAATAATGACATTTAAATAGGAAAAGAATAATAATAATATTTACAAACTGCATGCCAAATGCCAATTGTTAATTATTATAATTCTTAAAATGCTGACACAGTATTTTTTATTAAACAAGAAAAATTTAATAATAACCTTTCAAACGTGTGTGTTAAACGAATTTGGATAAAACTCGAGACACCGATAGACTATGTCCTGGTTTAACACAGAGGTTACTTTTCTAGTTTGCGATCCTGTGCTATTCACGCGATGTGAAGCTTGTGTGAAAATAAGTAGAATAACTGATCAATTAGTCTTTGCAATCTGCTTCTGGATAAGGGACTCTACCAATTTGGCCAACATCACCTAAAGTTTTGCTTTCGTATTTCGTTTACCCCAGCTTTCTTTTTCTAGACATCGACTCTCTTGACCGAGAAGATTATGAACCTTACATCAAGATCCAGAGACCATCAAGTATACTACATCCAAAGAGATCATGTACGATATTATCGTTCCTATGCGACCCAACTTTCTTACCACTTCTATCTTATCTTTGCTTTTCTACAGTCACTTTTCACCATCAGGTGAACGATACACTTGTCTACCGTTTACATGAAAATTAATAGAGTAATATAACTATCTCAATCAAAAACCAAACCATTAACACATTTACCTGATCCGGGAATCGAATCCGGCAACTAACGGTCGCATGTTGTTGTTGAGCATTCATTCCCATTTATGCAATCGGTCTATCGTGACAGTATAAAAATGGCCAACATAGCTACAAGATACCACAAACGAGTAAACCAAAACAAAGCCTAAAACTCTTTACTAAATAAGGATCCAAAAACCTGCGAAATGAATTAAAACAGCTTTTTATCGAACTACTTATATTTACAAACGATTAATATTCCGAATTAATTCAGCCGACGGGTCAGGTCATGTTTTTTTTAACAAATTGAAATCAATTTAGGTGGTCTCGCTACAGCCAAAGAAACGATATAATGTTTTAGAATCTCAATTAACTATGGCTCACTCAACGAAAGATATCTAACAAATCAATTAAGTAATGCAAAGAATTCATTCACCTTTAGTGTTGTGGTAATACATATTGAGTTTGTTGTTTATCGATATCGATTTTTAATTAAATTTATATGTAAGTTTACATCTACAACGTTACTATACTAGAACAAAGACTCACATCTACACCTCTGCAACGGTAGGCAGATGTGTGTTTCTTATCCACATTTTGCTAACTATGCTTTAAGCCCTACATAATAGGTGCGAGCTGATTGCCGCGTACCGAGCGTATTTCGCAATAGAAAACCTAAATAATATTTTCCTCGATCCGAGAATCGAACCCGCCACATTAGGTACGATTGGTCGCTTACATAATTGCAAACTTATGTAACGACACCAGATAGACAGTATTAAAGGAATTAATAAATATTATCTATAGAAATCCGTAAATTTTTGATTGTCTGGTTGTATGTAAAGACTTTGTCTCTTAATCTCTAAATATTTATTCTTAGATCTCTTTAAATTTTATATGTTTTGATTTATACTTTTCTTTTTATATATATATAAGCTAACTATGGTCGCTTTTCTCTAATGAATATTTATAATATACATATTAGCTGTTGTAAATTATATGGCTATTGCTATAAACTAGTTTTTCTGACTTCTCAACGATTTGATATAGTTTAGACAATTACACATTTTCTATAACAAAACAACAGTATGTCGCATTAAAATTGTATCTTTCGTAAAACATATCATTCATTTTTTTGATCATACGATATATTTTATGATATCTGTTCGCTATAAGATTCGTCTATAACGTATCTTAAAACATTTATGTTACCATTCACTAAACAAAATAAATCTAATGTCGATACAAGATTCGATACAAAAACATGGCACCCACATCACTAACGTTATCGCGTCATCGATTAAAACATTTTGATTAGCTTTCAACTTACGACCAATGTCATACGATACCATCTAAACGAAACGTCTTAAACGCCATTACGGGCATTCTACAAACTGTCCTTACAACACTGGATGAGTTTTAGAAATTAAATTCCATACATTAGACGCTTAATATGGTACTAGTAACACAAAGCGACATGAAGCCACCCCAGACAAGTGACTGTGCAGGAATGTCGATATCGATCTGAGATTATAATGTCGATATGTCCTGCAATACCAGCCACTCGACATCCCTATTGAAGTCAGTCTTGACGATGATTTTAATGAATTGTGACTTACAATGACGCATGGAAAGGATGTAGTCGATAGTATAAAAGGATATACTATGGACGCAGGTCTAATAATGAAGAATACAAATTTTAAAAGCAAATGTTTGATATTATATTGTGTTACAAATGTAAACATATTATATGATACAGATGCAAATCTAGAATCAGATTTACTTATTCATTCAGAATCCACAATTGATGAAAATATTTGTGTCATCAATTTTAATTTTTTTTAAATGACTTTTCAAAATATGTTCTCATTATTACCCTTATGAAAGATCGGTACAATTGACGGCGTTTATAATTGCTATACTTAAACCGTGATAAAATACAATTGAATGCCAATCATAAACGACCTAAAGCTAACATCGGTTTAAAAGCGTCATAACGAAACTTCACAAAGGCTAAATGTAAACAAATTCATAAAAACTGAGCTTAATAAAATAAGAAGTAGCATTTTTCAAACTAATGACCATTAACGTGTCGATTGTGAGTGTCGAAGTGAAAAGCCGGAGTCAAATCAATTGTTTGTTGGGTAGACCCGTCAGATTGTGGAAATAATTAGTGCCCCCTTGAAAAATACTCATTTACAACGCGTGATAAATATTTACGAGTTATTGTTCTTTGATGGAGCGAAAGCATAATGTTGATATGCTTGAAGAAATACAGGGAAATTTTCAAGTACCTACATGGTTTATTTGTAAATGGAAAGCTATGTATATTATGTATACTTATATATCTAATGTTGCTTATAGAAATTGATAAGTAGATAAAATGTATATCCATAATCTGACGAGCTTTAATTTAAAGCAGCAAGCCAATAATTTTATTACTTAAAATACAGATTCTCATTAGTTGCATTTAGCAGAATAGGCTTTTTAGTTTTATATGTAACATTACTTTTTGACAGCCTTGTTCATCGATCGTAACCTTATTCTGCCTGGAAAGCATGGAGTCTTGAGATTGCCAAACTTTGTAAAATTTTACTTATTTTTTCTGTCAAGAATATTACGATACCAGTACAGTCTCAGAGAGAACGAGTAATATTCACCATGTGTCTAAGAGCTCGGACCTGAACGTCATTTAAAAGTCCATGAGAATCATTTCACACACACACACACACACACACACACACACACACACACACACACACACACACACACACACACACACGCACGCACGCACACACACACACGCACGCACGCACGCACTCACGCACGCACGCACGCACGCACTCACGCACGCACGCACGCACGCACGCACGCATGCACGCACGCACGCACGCACGCACACACACACACACACAAACACACACTCATACATACACGCGCACACACACACATACACACACACACAAACACGCACGCACACAAACACATACACATACACACACACACACACTCACACATGCACTCATACGCACACACAAAATTAACCTAAATAATTAAATCTATTGTTTAAGTACGTTCTAAACTATGTTTGTTCCAAATGTTTTTTGTAACAAATTTGTAGTATCATTTGTTTTTGGGGGAGAACTGATTGCATTATACAGCTCACGCTAGTATGGGAATCAGCGCTTACACTTTAATTTTATATAACTTTTTGTTACAATAAATACTTTATTATTTATTATTATTATTATTATCATCATCAGAATTTAATATGCTTATATTTATTTCTAAAACTAGACATACTTTTAAGCCAAATTAGGAACCAAGAAGAGTCTTTATAAACTATTAAGTTATTTTTATCTGGACTTCTCAACAGCAACAAATTTGGAACTGGCATTGCAGAACATACTCCATTTTCTGACCCATGGAGGATACACAGGCGTGACGCAATGCTTTTGATTTTTTTTATTAACTTTGGAGGTAGTCGTGTTAATGTGGTCCGTTTTAATAAAGCCGTCCGTAGTCTTAGTTTTAAAGAATGCGGTCGACTTAAAATTATACAGTATATTTTATTTGTCATTTTTCTTGCCTTTGGGGCCCAGATTAAATTGGTTTAAAATGTTTGCTGTTACTCATACTTTTAATTATGACAAAATTTAGCTGATTCGTCGCATAAAATTCTTTTACGGGTTCAGTGCCTTCAAATTAATTGTGTACGATGCATTAGATTATGAATAGCGAGATTATTGAAGATTTGTATTATTTTGTAAATTGTCTAAATATTACTTGGGGATTGCTCAGGGATTTTAATGTTTACGAATACTTAATGTGCAAAGTGTAGAGGTCCAACATAGTAAATTTGAAAATTGTTACACTACTACTACTATTAAACTTTACTAATTTTTAAGCTAATTAAATTATTATTAAAACTATTTAGATTTAATTTATTTTTACACTTTCCCCGACGTTTCGGTTGCTTTTCAGCAGCCATGGTCACGGGGAGACTAAGATGGCAGTTGTCTCAATGTTCCAGTGTGATATTTACTGAGTTGCAAGAAACAATGATTACCCTAAATGCGAGTAACTTGTACAGAAATGCATAAAATATGTTGTATGACTTTCTAAACTTTCTAAAGTAACCGCTTACGACAAGGTTGATCGTATTAATTATTTTTTTGTGTAAAAGTGATATTTTATGTATTTTGAACTGTTTATGGATAGGCAGATAAGGTGTTCTAAACACGCAGTGCACTTACTATGGTTCAAGTCTTTTTTATTTTTGTTTTTTTTTATTTTTTATTTGCGTTGGGGAATGCTTTGACGCATACCTCTCCGCGGAGCGACGGAGAGGTTATGTCGGGCTCACCAGGGAATTGATACCCCGGTAATACCGACTAAACCTACCACGGTGTTCCTCGACATAACCATAGACGGCGAGGCCGCGCGAATCGCTTTCACATGCAATCGCGACCCCGCCGTGGTTTCGGCCCGCCGTGTAAAACGGCAGGCCACTACACAGAAATACTTCCTCCACCGTCCCCCTGGGAGGGACAAAGACACGATACAGAGGCGCACGTGGGAACACGCACGCCGCCTCTCGGACCTGGTGCTGATCGGGTGGCGAGCAGGCCCACGCAGCTCACCACCCCCAGGTCAAACCTCAGGGTGGCTGGAGGTCATCTCGCGCCCTCCGGCGCCCGGTTCTGCGGTTGGGGAGAGGGTTTAAGCGCTCCCTCTCCCGCTCCGCCGCCTCCTTGATGGAAATTACTTCCTCACAAAAGGAGGCGACGGCGTTCCACGATCTCTCACTCCGGACCATAGACTGAACCACGGCCGGGAGTGAGAGGGCAACCAGTCCGACTGCCGCGATCAACTCACGGCGCTGCGATGCCCAGGCGGGGCAATCCGCCAAAGTGTGCAGCGCCGTGTCCACAACAACATCGCGGCAGTCGCCGCAGTGATGACATCCGGGCGTCACCTGCCGGCCTATACGACACAGGAACTGGCCAAAACAACCGTGGCCAGTCAATGTGAGTCAGCCGGAAGGTGAGGGCGCCATGCCGCCTCTCCAGCCACTCCTCTAAAACTATGGTTCAAGTCTCATATAATAGAGGGCAACATGCTCTAACTCTCCTGCATTTTACTATCGTCTAATAAGCTTATATCTAGCCTTGAGAATTTTCCTAACTTCCACCATACCTTATCCGATGTGGTATCCAAAGCCAGGTCCCCATGATCGGGCGCAAATATAAAGGCAATCATGGCCGTAGGACCAAAAAGTAAAAAAAGTTAACTAGTTTGTACCCATTGTTTCACCCGCGTACATCCCATAGAAACGCATACCATGATAACAAGTATCTTATATGCTAATCCGGGAAATGATCTATCTATGTGCTAAATACAATCAAATTCTTTTAACAGTTTACGGTTGATGGAGTAACTAACATCTAAGCATCTTTACAAACTTTAAAAAATATATTACTAGGATCTTATTCCGGCACATCCACACAAATCGTACATCCCCATAACACAGGTTTAACTGTGCGGCTACAAACTTTAACAGTAATTTCTTAATAACATAACATAATATTTTATTGGTCCCAGTTCGCGGTGAAATGAGTTAGTTAATTAGTTGTATTTATACAATAGTGGTGACCCAACAACGATAACTGGAAATGTAGCTTTATACTTTATGCTTTTTACCATAAAGTTTCAATAGTTAGAGAATCTAGGTTAGGTTAGGTTAGTTACTCGATAGTTAATGAATTTTTATAAGAGACTAGATTATGCTCACGGTTTCGCTTGCTGTAATGTAGATTTGTTAATACATTTCTATTTAGGATGAGATTAGGATGGAATTTGTTGAGTTTTCCGCTAACGGCGCTATTAGGACAGTTATTATATGATGAAAGTGAATGAAGCTCTACGCGCTTTTATGAACAGTCGAAATGTTTCCGAAAAGGCACGTTTGGCTGTTCATAGACGACTATTAGTGCCCACACTTATGTATGGAAGTGAAAGTTGGGTATGGCAAAAGAAGTATGAGAGCAGAATAAATGCTGTAGAAATGAGAGCGCTGAGAAATATATGTGGTGTGACTCTGAAAGATAGAATAAGGAATAGTGTGATTAGAGAGAGATGCGGCATGAAAATTGATATAGTGACAAGAATAGAAAAGGGTATGTTAAGCTGGTTTGGGCATGTAGAAAGAATGGACGAGGAAAGACTGACTAAGAAAGTTTATAAGGCTAGTGTGAATGGAACAGTCGCAAGAGGAAGACCTAGGCGAACGTTTCTTGATCAGATCGGAGGCGTTCTGAACAAAGGCCAGATTAAGAGCACCTTGAACCGACGGGCGTGTATGAGGAATGTGATGAAAGTGAATGAAGCCAGAGAAGTGTGTCAGGATCGTAGCAAATGGAAATCCGTAGTCTCTGCCTACCCCTCTGGGAAACAGGCGTGAATCTATGTATGTATGTATGTATTATATGATATGTAAGAATGTATGTTGTAAGAGGGTCCATGTCCGATCTCTTTAGAAAATCATTTCCAGAGCTATTTTATTGTAATGCAGTTTAGAGATTGATTTTAATTGTGGACAGGTTCGATATTCAGTACGAATACTCGTTTTTTTTTTTAAACCGTCCTATCTTTAAAATTCCATATGAGCGAATGTTTGTTTACAGCCTTTGTAATAAAAGTAATTAAGCCTTAGTTACGCATCGTTTTCATTATTTGATAGCCTTGTAAATGTCTAATATTGCAGATTAATGCACAAAACACTGGACACAAGGTAAAGTACATGATATTTTTATTTAAGAATAATAAGCATACGATCTGATAATTTAGGCACTGCCTATGAAATAAATTTTCGTTCATAATTATAGAGGGTTATATTCTTATTGAGAATAGGTAAGAGACATATATGTACATGTTTCGTAACTATGGGTCTAGGGTTGTATTTCTGGGTCCAACTAAGTGTTATTAGAATTTATGGTCAAGAAATTTTAGTGGCAGCATGAACGCTGGATCTGTACCCGGTAGACGCGATAATACGCTCGTACCCCTTACGATTACTTACCTATGGGAAACTCGGACAGTTTTAATAAGGTAAGCAATTTTTTTATTATACCAGAAAATTGCATGGTCTTTCCTTACTAATATTATAAATGTGAATGTGAATTTGTTTGGTATGCTTTTACCCCTTAACTATTGCACCGATTATGAAATTTCGCATACACGTTGTCAGAGGTACAGAAAAGGATATAAAGTACCTTTCATCTATAAAAAAGCACTGTTCGCGAGGGATAGAAATTTATCGACAAAAATTACATCACCGCGAGCAAAGCCGCACGCAAAATCTAGTCACTGATAAAAGTAACTCAAACGCCTGAGTAATATATTCTAATTTTATAAAGAGAAAACAATAATTCTTTGTTTGTTTTTAAGGATTAACTCAAAAACAAATAAACAGATTTAAAAAAGTCTTTCACCATTAGGAAGCTATATTATCACCGTGTAACATAGTCAATATTTTAATTTTTATAGTAAGCGAGCGCGAGTATATCCTCTTGCAAAAGCTAGTATAGGATATATTTAATGACACACGCCAGTAGAGTAAAACCGCTGGCAGAAGCTAGTTTTTATATAATTTAAGAAGAGCCATGTACATTTTAAGTAGTTAAGTAAGCATGATCACTATTTAAATGGTACCAAGCACATTTACCTGTTACCGGGTTTTTCCATCGACTATTCATTTCAATGATTCATATCATCATTGTAAAGAGTTCACAATTAGCCTCTGAATCATTTTCTTCCCCCTAATAGTTTATTGAGGACCAATGACGTATATTCACAGAAACACGGATCTGAAATCTTTTTAAATTAATTTATACAGAATTTGGAGCCATTGAAATTTGTTCTGGTTTAAAATGAGCTTGAGTAATGATTTATGAGGTATATAAGTACTAATTAGACTCGGTGTCTAGAATGGCGCATTTCATTTTTCTATAGTTAATATAAATATATAGTTATATGTTGCACGATTGGCGTAGTGGTTTAAGTGGTCGCCTCGCCTCTGCCACTGTGCCGAGTGTTGTGGGTTCGTTCTCCACATGGGACATAAATATGTGTAATCTGCAAATAGTTGTTCCGAGTCTGGCAATTAATTGTGTCCGATGTTTGAATGTTTGTAAAGTATACTGTAACAAAGGAAATAAACCTAGTGAAGGTGCTTTCTTTAAAATAATAATAACTAGCGGTCGCCCAGCGCTCGAAATTCGACCAAAGTTTGCCTGTAAGATATTGTTGATATATGTCATTAATTCATTATACATATTGATATATGTAACCATAGTTACGCGCTTCGACTGCTTGTGTCAAATGCATGGTTGTGTGCGTGTAGTGTTTTTTCAGAAATTTAATGTATTTCTAATACATATTTTATATAAATATTAGGATTCGCCCTTCCTTCTCTATATAAACTTTAACTGTGCTAAATTTCATACTCCTCCGACCACGCAATTTTCGTAAAAAGGGGTACAAAGTTTTTGCTGCACGTATTAATATATAGATAATAAATCATTTATTTCGGGCTGCATAGGCCCATAGATAAATATCTCAAAATAAAAAAAAAAATATTATAATATTTGATGTTAGTAAATACAACTTAATATTATATTAGTAAAACCTCACTTCGCGCACTTAATACTAGTGCGCTCGGTTGGTACTTGTCCGCGGAAGCGACGGAATACCACGTCTTGCGACCAAAAGCATTCTTCCAACACCTTCTGCAGGTAACAGTCGGGTACGCGAACGACGAACGCCTTAAAGTCGACGTTGCTGCGCAACTCCAGCAGCTGCACTCTCGGCACGTACTCAGCTTTTGGCAGACGTACTTCGCGACGTCCTCAACCTCAGTGGTGTAGTGCAGGCGCGAGATGTACACCGGCGTATGCGGGCACGCGGCACGCACCTTCAGGTTGGAAAAAAAGAATGCACTTAAATTCTAATGCCAGCAAAGCTGAAACGACATGTACTTATGTAATACTTATGTAGTGGAACAATCTATGCATACTCGCTAGTTTGAAAACTCGAAGCGGTCTGACCGCTTATAAATAATCTTAAAATAGTCACCTAAATAAGATAAATAATTATTTTAATATAGTGACCCAAATAATAATTCAATTAGCCGACATCCCATCTTCGTATCTACCTAGTTATCTTATAGGATGGGAATAGTCTGTAAACAGCGATAACCTACACTTAACCCTGAAATTTTCTGTTAAAACCTAACATTCTGAGGTTGGCAAGGCGCACCTGCTGCTTCTTCATATACGCTAATGATCTAGACACAATGAAAAAGCAATAGAAGAAACTTGCGCATGTACCCTGCGTTATCTACTTGCGTCATATCCAAGCATCAGTCACAGACATGATTCCATGACGTACGAAAATTTCCCCATTTCACAATACATCATCAACACTCGCAATAGATTGCTTTGGACCATCAAATCGATTCTAAGAAAGCCAAATTAGAGCAAAATCAAAGACGCTGTCAATAATTTGAGTCATTTCCACCTTCCGTTCAAGAATGACTCATGATACTTCATCGGGCACATATTTAATTTGTACCATTCCCGTGGGATGCTTACAGGAATATTTTCGCACGGGAATTTTAGCGCTTACAACGGTGGCTTCCCATGTCTACCTACCGCGGTAGCATGTCTCAGCATGTCAGGAATTTTATTCATAAATAAAAGTCCCATACCGAGTTCAGCAAATATTTTGTTTTTTTGGAAGGACACAGAATATTATTTTGTTTTATTACAGGTCAAGTCATTTATGTTTATACACACACATATAGTTAGCACATACTGGCTTTATTACGAAACAATTATTTAAAAAGTAAAAAAAACATATTTGTTAAAATATGTTTTAAAAATCATTGCAAAATTAAATTTTAGTCAAATAGTTCACAGTAAGTATAAGTTTGACTCCAAAAAGTCTGCACTGCCCGGGAATCGAACCCGGGTCGCAAGAATGGGAATCTTGCATGATACCACTACACCAGCAGTGCTCGGCCTTGAGCGACGAAAAAGCGTTCCGGTCGCGCTCTGATAACGATAATGGACATACATGCAGTCTATGAATATGGATATTGTTTTCTTGTTTCATTTCTATCATTAATTGAAAATATAGAAATTAAATTAGTAGTTTATTTTCCTTTATGATTAGTAGTTCAAGAAACATTGATATTATGAAATAATGCTTCTTTAAGCTATGGTTACTATGGTAACAAGTGTTAATAGAAATAATAATATCAATATAGTTAATATAAATAATATCTTACTATAATAATTAATACATTAAATTTTTGTACAGTATAATCGTCGTTTGTAATGGTATGAAGAATAAAGAAAATAATCTATTGAACTGAGCCTACCTACTGCAGAGTAAAAAGCTAATACTGAATAATTCTAATTATAGTCAGTATTATCAGTATTTGCGGTACTACTAAAGATACCGAAGCTACGTATTACGTATACCCTTTATTTCTACGTTTGTAAAGCCACGGTAAGCCTGTGAGAGGAACAAAATGTAAAAGATATCATTTACAAAAAATAAATTGAACTATAATATAATAATAATAATATAATATTCTATCACATACACACAACACCATCTAGCCCAAGCTAAGCAGAGCTTGGTACTATGAGTACTAGACAATGGATAAACATAATACTGTTTTTTTGTAAATACATACCTTATACATAGAAATACCCAGACCGAGACAAACATCCATGTTCATGCACACAAATGTTTGACTTGTGCGGAAATCGAACCCGCGACCTCAGGCGTGTCAGTCGGTTACACTAACCACTACGCCATCGAGGCCGACTATACATAGTATGTTCTAAAATATTGTACCTAATAAGAGACATTTTTAGATACGAAAAGCAATTAATGGGTATTTTTATTTGATATAACATTTTATATATATTGCCTTATCCTTTTTTAAATCTTACGAAAATTATTGTAGTAATCAACTCATCGTAAAATAATAGTCACATCTAATTCAATCGTCTGACATCTTCATCTATTACAATAAAAAGTATTCAATTACAGTAATAAAGTGAGCACAAAAACCTCTCGGGTAGGTACCATCTTTTCTCACACTGTCATCGCTTGCGTGCCGAATTCGTCTCGGCCCGAGTCCCTCATGTTTGTCCAATATTTTACTGGCATTAACTTTTTAATTTATCAGCCTTGCCCTAAAGTCACTTTATAGGATTAAAGGACAGGTTACTAGTGATAAATTCATAACTTTATTTGGTTTAAGTTTTTCTTCTTTTGTTAGGTATTTAATGATTTCATTAGGCTTTAGGTTTCTGACAGTTTTGTTGGGCCACCGTGGTTGTAGAATAAGAATAAAAATGAAAGTATTCGTTGACAAAACATACATATAACATGTATTTATTATTAATTATAATTTATTTATTATAGAGAAATAGAATACTCCTGTTTTCTAATACAAAAAGGATTTTCACACGTCAATAAATACCTATATCTCTATACTGTATAGTATTACAATTTTTATAGATACTCAAAAAGTATTTTTCTTCAATATTCGAAGCATGCCATCTACTCCCCGAAACACCGTAAGCGAACCGGACGCGGACATGTAAACACTCGGATCGGCGCGAGCGCAATAAAAACGCTGTAAAATTTTGATGTTTCTATTCAACATCACCTATCCTACTCCCACTTAACCATACGTCTATTTCTATCCCGTTCTTCAGCTGAGAATGGTTCAGATTATTATCAATGCACTTTACACAAAGCAGAAGACCCGAACAGAGTCTGACATTAATGTGATTTTGAAAGTAAATTGTGTAGGTTTAGTGCACGTTAAGTAGTACGGGAACGAGGTGTCAAGTGATAAAATTAATAAATGTAGCTAGATTTCATCGATGCTAGGACAGCTGTAAAATTATAAAACATATATTTATTATTATGGAGCAACAGACGCATGTTAGTCGGGAGTATTTCGATGTGCTTTGATGTCTGATATACTCAATGAACAGATTACAGAATCAGATCTGAGCTACCGATGCATGGCGCACAAATAAACATGGCTACGATTTTATTCTTATAACTATGTATATCTGCTTCATCATTGCATCAAAACTAGTATATGTAATATTCTATACAATACGGGGAGACCTGTGATAGATGAAAATTGTTTCGTATCTTTAACATTTGCTTACAAAACAAAAGAAAATAGCTTTTGTTTTTACGAACAGTCTTTCTTTTGTATATGTGTCTTCCTTTAGTTTTCATTGTAGTTTGGATGAGTCTTTGAAAGTGGTATACCAATAGGTTTAAATACATATGGCATGAAAAGCTGATTCGGTTGATGATGAGGTTTCCTTTATTATCATAAAGGCAAGTAGCTACTGTTGCATATATAAGAATAAAAATAACAGCAGTACATGCAAATTTAAAGAATATGATATCTGCACTTTCCGCGCTCAAATCGCGGGAAACATGTTTTATCTTATATTTTAATCCAGTTTGTTAGCTGTATCCGTATGATAGTATACTAGTACTTCATAGCTTGTAGCAAGCCTCAAGCATAAATAAAAGAAATCAACGCTTTCATTTAGCTTGCCCTATGTCATTACAACCTGATATTTGATCCTTATTTACGACATTATTGGTTGGTGCAATAATGCGTGTGTTTTTGTTTCAAAAGCAACGGGTTCAACTACTTTAAATAATCGTGTACTTCTCACCAAAACCGAGATACACCTATAAACATAGTTAGAGTAGCAATATAAAACATTAACAATAGTATTTCGGTAGAGGATCGCTGGTGCCTGTGGTAGGTATAAAATTACCTGTATTATAGGTCACCAGGTCTCCGCACGGAGCCAGGTTATACAAACATAAACGAAAGAAAACATAAAATTGGAAAAAGAAGCTAAAACTAAAAAACAGAAAAGCTAAAATGACCATGTGAACATTGGGAATATGTTAAACTATGTGGATGTGTAAGTGTGTGTGTGTGTTGTGTGTGTGTTTCTAAAAAAACTTACCAAATATATTTTTAAAAATCTTACTTTTTGACTATTGCTATTCACACACACTTGAAAATTTTACTCTATAGTCATAAATCGCAAAAATATGGTTAAAGCCATAATATAGTTAGATCCTTAGGGATAAGACCTATTTAGGGCAATATAGTTTAACAAACGCGATTCATAAATATCTTACTAGGACTATAACTGTGATACGAATACGATGTAATAATATAAATATCTTGCTATAAACAATTATTATAATCATATACTTTGTATATATACTTTTCACATGTACCTATACTATACATGATCATTTTACAGTTCCTAGACATTTGAAATCAGCTATAATTCGGTATTCATTAACCGCTAACGTTTAATAACGTTAATTATCATAATAGGTATTATCTTGACCTAATTCCCTTTAAAATGTCTAGTTTATTTCAGGTCTAACCTTACGCCATAGCAATCGAACACGTAGCGTGTAATGTGCGCAGGCGCATCGAAACGCACCCGACATGGAATAATGTTAAATAAATTAATTTTGGGTGCAAATTATGCGCTTACCCTTTAATCGAGAGAGCCGCATCAATTTCTGAATACGATACCACTAGAAGCAAAGAATGCTTGGATGAGCTTCATAAGTGCAAAATTTTAAAGAATATACTTGTTAATATAAAACGCTGATTATAGATAAATATTGTCTGCCAATAATTCTTTTGCGTTTTTGTTAATAATGTGGAATAGAGACAATTTTAATCAGGCGCCAAATAGAAGTTTAGCAGAAATACCGTTTGCGTTACGTTTATTACGGAGCGATAATTAATATAATTTCCTACTTAATTAAGACTTAATAGCGAACAAACCTACAGCCACCTTCTAAGCACATTACCAGACGTCGGCATTATACTGCTATTGAAAATTTACTCCAAATAAAACACAATAACATTTTGCCCGACTCGGAAATCGAGGCCAAAATCACGACCGGCCACAAACATATACCACAAGACCAATGAGATCACTAACAAAACAAACTAATATAAAATTATCCACTCATTCACACTCAGTTCACCTATCATTTTAAAAAGTGCCTTCTCCACAGAACAATAGCCGCATGTCGTCATGTCCAGTAATAAACCCCAGATTGTTATCTGATTACCAATTTGATCGGAATGCGATCGCTGGTGCCTCGATACAGTTCCCACCCTAATGGAACGGTATTAGCGAACCTATATTTAAGAACACCTAAAATACTGCCGCTATTTTTTTGCGAAATTAAGTGATTTTCAGTTGTTGAATAAATATTTTTTTAAACTTGTTTAACTCTGTTCTATTAGAAAGGTGTGCGAACTAAAAAATCTATAGTACCTATAACTTAAAATGTGTAATTATCCTGACTAATATTATAAATGCGAATGTGAGTTTGTTTGTTTGTTACGCTTTCAGGTCTTAACTTGTCGACCGATCATTATGACATTGCGCATACACGTTGTCAGATGTACGGAAAACCTTTCATGTAGATTTAAGAACCCTCAATCGGCATCTATGCAAAGTTTTATATACCTAAACCAGTTTTAAAATGTATTTCCAAAATCCACACACATCACTAAAAGCCGGCCATTAAAATTTTTCTTTCTTTTTTCGCTCGCCTTACATTAGTAGGCATTCATATTAAAACAGACAAACAGTAAACTGACGCTTTATTTTTGGAACATACATATAAATCCAAGATTTGCAAAAATATCTTGCGAGCGAACAGATGTCGACGTGTATAATAATGCAATAAAAATCTAGTATAATAATAATATAATATTCTATCACATACACACAACACTAAACTACAAGCCTCTTAAAAAAATTGTCTCACCCTTTGCATCAAAATTTACTTCAAAGTTTAGTGGTAAACTCATTAGAACATGGTGTTGTTGCTGTCATCAGTTTGAGAAAGACTGAGATGGCACAAAATTGTGAGTCGTGCAAATCAGCATAATAATGACATGCATAAAAAGCAACATTTTAACGGCACAGGACCGTACAAGCTTCTTTTCAGTGTGAAATCAAATGATTATTAGTCATTCTGATCCATGTTATTAACGCGCGCACACGATTACTCATTGCCATGCTTTACATAAACTTTTTACTACATGAGAAATTAATTAGGTATAAAGTACGGTATTTACTTTCTTGCTCTTTCTGCTGCTCATATATGCATGTCCTCACAACTGTAATCCCGATGGGGTATGCAGAAGTGTATTTACACTAAGGATTTAAATCAACTTATTGGTCGTTTGGCACGAGGCGATTAAGGTGCCTAGTGCGAAATGTTTTAACGTTAACACGATCGAAACGTTTACCGGGTTTAGCTCTCTGATTGGCTAAGAGCTTGGAGCGGGCCAATCGGAGCGTCGAGCGTCATAAACGTATCGATCGCATTAACGTAAAACAAACTCGGACTAGGCTCTCTGTAAAAGAAAGTGTGCGAATCGATACCTAACAAAATATTATTTAAAAAAGTGTCGTTTCGCACAATTCTTGCGAACAGATTCGTGCGGATCGACCGTCGTAGAGGTTTATTTACACCAAAGATGAAAATCATAGATGCGCTCTACTACGTTTAAATATGATGTATAGTGCCAAAAGGGTGATCTAAGCTATAAATGTAGTGTTATCATAATCACTCATATTGAAAATTGTACATTATCGTTTTCTATCTGATGTGTGAACGCACTGTACTTAGTGTGGACACTGTTTCATTTATTTAATTCCGGCGAGGCAACATCTGAGATTTAAATCTTTAATTCAGTTACACCTGCACTTAAATCTGCATTGTTTGCATAACGATTAATGAAATCTATAGATAAAAGTAATATTTAATCGTAACTTATACATACATAAGCTTAGGTAAGTAAAAAAAAATATGCTTGCTTCAAACGCTCTGTTCAGCATTGGTGTTATTTCTTTTTCTGGAATGGTTTTCATTTGCGGTAGACAATCTTAACGGAGACTACTACGACGCAAATATTATACTGCACAAGTATGTGCTCAAACACAAGTGCTTTCTCTGTATCCTCACTCTCATAGTCCGATGAGACGCAAATACTACGTAACTCGAGAGAGATAAGGCGTAGGGCTCAAGGCTCTACGAGCTTTGCGAGGCACAGGGGTAAGCAATACCGCCTATTTTCTAACTCCGGATTGCAATCGATAAGGTCTTGACAAAAAACTACATAAAATTTTGTTGGTTCAACTCGAGATATAAACCCGTCTCCTCGTTCACAGCAGTCGCATTTCTTACCGCTTCCGAGATTTATATACTACCAAAATGGCAAACAAACATAGCATAATAATGCATGCATTTACATAATTATATGTAATTTGATCATACAATTTGGTATCTATTATTTACTGTTAGTTATTCTAAATAAATGTATATAATAAATAATCATTAGTCAGACACTTTAATTTAATATAGTAGCAAAGATCACTAATATTATAGGTTAACAAAAAATATTATATATATTTCATAAGTAGGTATCCATCAGCCAATTACCCTAATCAACACATTCAATCAACAAGCACACAAACAAAAATAAAACTCAACAAAAATCTTAAAACGCAATGACTCAGCCAACTCCCACATTAATATAATAATACGAAAATTACACAAGAATTAATTATATGAACACAAAGCGACGTTACCCAATAACCGTAATGTACTGTCAAAATTATTGGTTATCCCGCCATATTGGAAAAAATCTTTCTCACGGGGTGGATTGACATGATTATTAATATCGACTGAAGAAGGAGGAGCGATTGACACATTAATACACCTTACGCAAACATAAAAGTTTCGAAACACAAGCAAAAATTGCTCTTACAGTCATAGTAATAAGCTTCATGTGAATAGTAAATGCTAAGTTTGTGCGATGACAAAGCGATGGTTATCAGTCGTCCACTCTATACGATATCTCTCCCGTAGAACATTGATGTTTGAGACAAAGTAATTTTGACGCATCGTATCGTAGGTAATTATTTGCGTATCATTGTCTATAATTTTCAATTTTAGGGTTATGCTGGTACAAAAAACTAAATGGGTCCGACGTTGATTGGTTTTGATGGGACACGTCAATGTTAGAGTGGATAATTTTGTAGTAAATTATAGATGTTTTTGTAATTTGTGTCAGAATTAATTTGTTAAGTTCGGTGTTCGGTTTAGATGAAGTAATTTTAGGTTCTTATGTAATTAATTTCTTGATAAAGATACTCTAACTGCCCGGCAGACATACTATCACGCTTATATTCGCAAGGATAGGCAGAAATCTATTCCTGTTTTGCGTGTCAAACTCATAATGGTGAATAATTTAAGTATTTAGTGGGAATGCCGCTGTTTTTACTTTATAAAGATAAAATACTGTACAAATGTTTCACCTGTAGGTATATGCTTAATAGGTAATTTGAATTTGGGAGTTGCGTATCTAGTGAAACTGTTATTAAACTCATTACGCATCGAATGTTGTGGGTTTGAATCTCACAAAGGGCAATATTTGTGTAATCATAAAATAATTGATCTGAATTTACGTGTAGTCTGTTACCATTTATTGTATATCTATAAAATCCATAAACTCCTTCGCGACAGGAATCCATAATGAGCCAGTAGTCTTTTGTAAAGAAGAAAGATAGAAAAAAATAACGTTTAAGAAAAAGCAAAAGCCTCCACACATACATACCTATATAATCTCACGTCTACATCACCAAAAGAGCAGGCGTTAGGTTAGGCGTTATACGTTTAGGTCCCACGTAGAAGAAGACATAGTTAGGGAGGTAAATCGGACAGGCATATTTTCAAACTCTATCACTTATGCTACTGAGATTGTTCTATAGAAAATTATATAACAGTTTTCTCGTTCTGGGACTTGAATGCGAGAACTTATGCCAGCAGTCGCATGATATAAAACAATATTAAATTATATATTTCCTTTTGTAGCATGACTGCGACATTTGTTACAAACGGTAGTCCTTTTCTTCTCCTAAACTTGTTTGTCCGAAAATCATTATCCATAACACATTTGCCATAAACTTCAGTAACCATGATGTTCAAAAATTTGAAATTTTGTTTTACCTAATTATCTTTACTTCTAAAACTATTCTGTCATAACATCAAGTGCTATAATATAATACATTCTAATAATATATTCTATCACATACACACAACACCATCTAGCCCAAACTAAGCAGAGCTTGTACTATGTGTACTAGACAATGGATGAACATACATATATACTTTTATTTTGTATATACATACATATTATATATAGAAACACCCAGACCAAGACAAACATTCATGTTCATGCACACAAATGTTTGACTTGTGCGGGAATCGAACCCGCAACCTCAGGCGTGGCAGTCGGTTACACTAACCACTACGCGCATCAAGGCCGATATAAATAATAATTGAATCTCCTAATTTTGCATGAAATAAAGACATATGTCCTTAGTATTGTATTATATAATGTGTATTATTGTATGTGTCAAATGTTCATTTATAATAAAATTGTAAGTCGTAAAACATTTGCTAAATTAATTAGGTTAAATTAGATTTTAGTGTCAGAAATGAATCGCTGTTATAATCCGACTCCACTCAGTCTTATCGGCCCTACCCCTAGAGTGTAATTTAGAACCGCGTAGGCGCGTAAAGGCGAGGCGGCCCGCGGGCTTAAGAGCAGGAAGCTGCGGTTTTGAGCGTAAGCCGTCTGCGACGATTAGCACGCGTGGGACCGCCGGAGACCCGCAGCGCCGGAGCCGTGACAAAAGCCAAGCTTTGTAATACAAATTAGTTTTAAAAACATTACCTATTAGGATAAATAAACATTAAATAATTTGAATTTAGGACTTATAACTTTTATTGAAAACGGTTTTAAGTCTTTTGTATATTATTGATTGTAATATTTATGACAAACAAATTTAGGGCATATTGTATTTAGGGATTATAATTTTATGGTATGTGATATTATGTGACATAAAGTACGGGCAAGTTATCATTCGGACAAATGATGATTAGGACAAAACAAATTATGGCACTGTAGATTATGGATAAAAAACTTAGGTAACACAATAGAGAACCGTTACAAACCTATATTCTAAATTTAATACAATGTCTATAGGTACACTACAAACGTTTCCAAAAACGGTTATTATGATAAGACAAAGATTTGAAAAAACAAATATGATTTTAATAAATTACAAACATACTATCCAAAACACGTTTAATAGCTTTTTGTCTTTATAAGATAGCCAATAGACCAATAAGTAGATAACAATGGCTTTAAAATTATTGTCACATTAAAACAACTGTAACTTAATGTACCTACTGTATACAAATACATTTACCGCAAAGTAATAAGGCAATCTAATGAATATCTAGTTATCGCTATTTAGCACGCGTTATGATCGATAGGTATCATATTGGCTGAACGCAATATAGCACCTTTGCCTGTCCGCTAGGCACAGGCCCCGCCCCGCCACGCCCACTCCCCCGCACCCCGCAACACTCGCGCATTTCCAGCTTTTTCAATTTCAAATTCCAAAGTTCCAAATTTGAAATTTTTCGCTGCGAAACAATTCGGTTCAGCGGAACCCGCTTCGAAACAATGCCACTCGTAGAATACGTTTTCGTTTTGGAGGTTGATTGAATTTTTATATTAGATTTTTCATTGTACTACATTTACTGTTTTGCTTGTTACCAAATATATTTCCACCGGCGAAGCATTTTGCGTATTTCTATCAAAATTAATTTATTTCAGCTGGTCCAATTGTCAAGAGAATATAATAAACCAATTCATATTCTTATTATATATATTATATCGATACCTTTGGGTAGAAAGGTCGTATAAACCAAAACCCGACTTTTCAGGAGAGCAGAAAAACGTTTTTTTTTTTACATAAAAATTCATAACTTTTTTGTTTTCGAAGTTATAAAAAAATGATCTATGGGAAAAGTTCTTACAATTTGCGAATGAAAAAGGTTGAATCATCAAAACCTGTCTATCCTCGTTAGTTTTAAAGTTAGCCTGGATTTACATCTAAGAAAACATCAATTGTTGGTTAATACACCCCATGAAAATGTACTTAAAAAAAAATGTATAGGTCGTATATCAATTTTTGGTAAGCATTCACTGGCTTTAAATCCCATAGATGTAGTTTTTATCGTATTAAAAACCATTTATAATCATAGATTAATTGAATTCTCAATAATAAACAGCCATGTTACTCTCAGAATTAGTAGGAACTCAATTATTATTATTCTTCTACCCAATAATGATCGATTCAAATAAAATAAAACTACCTGCAATACGAAATCAACATTTATTAGGTATACTTTGTAATCAACATTTACTAATATTTTAATAATTGTTCAACATACCTTACAGGTTTAACATTTTTAAATTGAAAGAATATAACCACTTAAACTGAAAACTGAAATAAAACAATCTACTTAGTCATAAAAAACAAAAATTATGCAATCTTCTTCTAATTTAAACTAATCAGCCATTTTTATTATTTATAAAATTATGACTTGATCGATCTTTTTTGTACATACTTAAATGTAATTCAATAAATTATTGAATTAAGCCTTTGTACTAAGGCTTACTTTCTAAGTAATTTATTGAATTACAACTAAATAAAAAAAAACTATCAAGCACTAAACTTAACTAGCGTATAAACTAAAAAGTTACTTATTTGTGATTTCAATTTGTATTCATAATTAGTTTAAAATTATTTTAATGAATTGTTACCATAAATTATTGTAATTACTATTGTAAATTATTTTAAAACGAATTATATATTCGTTTGAAATATATTATTATTATTATTACAAAAAAATAAATGTAGGTGACAAAGAATACAATCATTTTACAAAGTCTTGTTTTTTACTGAATAATAAATTTAGCTTACGAACAAAATATGAAATTACGTATATAAGAAAACCTATTATTATTTATATTTTTATAATAATAAGTAATTGAATTATTCAATTAGCTCTTTCTCGTCTTCTTCGTCGGTTAGAGTAAGAGAGTCAGTCACATTTCCATGGGGTAAGTCAAGATAATCATGGTGGTACCTTTTCGGTATGATTCCATTATCACATAGACGTTTTAAATCCTTATATTTTGCATCCGATATTTGCAATTTGTTTTTATAAAGTACAGTTGGGGACATAGTCATCACCCTTTTATGTGTATCATTGCTTACACCTTGTTCGGGTAATATCGCACGGCTTTTCGATCTTCCTTTACCTCTACCCTTACCTTTTTCTTTATTGCCAGATTTTTTAAATAATAGTACTTTATCAGGTGACGTCTCTTCTTTCATTGAATATTTAATGTACATTTCATTTGGATTCTTTTTCTTCAACGTTATAATTCGGATGTTTCGCATTTTCAGGGCTTTGGAAGTTTCACTTGTAAATGTCTCAGCTGTTATTTCATTCCAATTGAGAAAATCAGAATACTCCATTACATTAACATTATAAGGCCTAGGATTTTTTCTCGCAGCCTCAATGTATGATGGCCATTGTGTTGGACTCCAGACAGTAATTTTTTTAACTTCGCGTTCAATTGTTGCATGGACAGAGTCCACAGGCATGTAAGTGTGCCCTGGTAAAAGATAATTTATCTGTATCACTTCTAAATGCGTTGATTTCATTAAGAAGTAGTTCAGAACAGATAAGATAGTCTTATTTTTATTCTGACCC
The DNA here is from genome assembly GCA_930367265.1 of Catocala fraxini. NCBI lineage: Eukaryota > Metazoa > Arthropoda > Insecta > Lepidoptera > Erebidae > Catocala > Catocala fraxini. The sequence continues at coordinate 8,810,335 of OV884029.1, forward strand.
GGACAAGAGTCACAATAAAATAAAATATTTTTAATGCCTCTTTCATCTACAGACTTTAAATAGGAATATAGGCATGTAGCGATTTCGTTAGCTCCACGCTTTGCATCGCACTCCCCCCATACATAGCAAAATACTTCTTGTGTGATACTTTCGTATAAAGTAAAATTGAATAGTGCGTACTTTCTAGAATAATACAATACTACACTATCACCATAAGGAGTATTTAAGACTTTTTGTAAATCAAAAGTGCATACTATAGTGTCATTTTTTATTGATGGCAACCTTTGATGCTGTTCAAATCTTTTATAAGTAGCCTGTTTTTCGTTTAAATGTTCCTGAAGAGCATTTTTGTCACTTTCACTAAGATCTTTGTTATTTTCTGCTTTGACACACAGTATACACTTATCCTTTTTAGGAACATGGAACGATATATTATACTCATTTTGAAATATACCTCTGAATAGGGATTCACTTACAAATTCAATATTTGAACTTTGACATTCTTTTAAATACAGTCTATAAAGATTAGATACGTTTTTTAATTCTTGGGGAAGGTAAACTCTATTTGTTCTCTTTCTATTATAGTGAGATGGGACGGCAGGCAATTTTACAATAAACTGTTTAACTTGCGTCTTTGCAAAGTCGGAATACTTATTTGAAGTGTTCCGTTGGCGACGGTCTTTTTCAGCCACTTCATTCGCAGAGTTATTAAGTGTATACAATAAAAACTTTTGAGTTATATCTAAGGTGCTGATCAGAAATTTTTGGCATACTTTTTGGTGGTCATCACCGTTATTTACGTAATACTCATAAGTAAGGGTTCTTCTGCTTAAAATTGAATCAGTTCTTTTTCGTGCACAAGGCACAACGCGTGAACTTCGTACCAACCAATCCTTTCGCCGTTGCGAGTCCAAATTCCAGTAGAAATTGAATAAAGTAGCTCGTCTCTCCTCTGTTATATTGTAGCAACCTCTTTTGCATTTGTCGGGAATACAAGGGTTACTTTGAATCTTCTTCTCATTTACAACCTTTCCTTTATCAGTTTCATATTCTTTTCCCTTTTCCTTTTTAATTTTTCCTAACTTTCTCTTGTTGACTTTAATTATTTTTTGTCTTTTAATTAAATCTGTTTCTTGTTTTTTAAATTTCTTCAATTTTCTTTTGGTAGTCTTAGAAGTGTCTTCATCGCTTGATTCACTTGTATTTTCATGAACCCATTCGTCTGAACTCCCTGTAGAATAGTCACCAGTGTCGTCATCAGACAAGAAATCTAAAATATTTTTATGCATGGCACGTACTGGACGCTTTTTAGCTTTTTTAGCAGACAAACATGGACTTGCAACGTTAGCGTTCTTTATCGAAGAAATATCAGTATACAGATTAGTTTGTTTATTATAATATGCAGAAGGTGAAACCGGTCCTGCAGCTGCATTGTAACCTGAAGTACTTGCAGCGTTAAGGACGTTATGTGCATCAAGAGCGGGTAAAACAGAATCAGATTTGTTCATCAAATTTAGGTCAGTATTAATGTCAACTGTAGGAGATAAGCCTGAACTTGCAGCATCAACATTGTATAAAGAAGTATCCAAGTGAGTATCGAGATTAGCTGGAGTAGACAAATCTGGGTTTGCAGCATCAACATAGTATGTCAAAGGTGTTGCAACATTATGGTCAGTATATACCATTACTGGAGCTAGTGTATTTGGTTCTGTGTCGCTGACAACGTACTTTGAAGGTATAACGGCATTAAGGTCAGTATCGACATCCACTGGGGCATTGTTTTCATTCACAGTACTCGTGAATAAGGTGACATTTTTATCCGGGGAATTGTTTACAATAGTTATAGAAGATGATGGTAATACATTTTCTTTGTTACGTTTGGTACTTGACTCTTTAATAATTATGTTTGAAATTATGTTAATTTTGTTATTTGTGTCAGGTTTTACAGGACTAATAATCTGTATAGCATCGTCGTCATAATAAGGATGGGATTGTGAAGACGTATTCATAGATGTGCTAAAAGTATTGTTGTTTAGTGTAAGTATTATTGTTTGTGATTTCTTGGCACGTTTTGCAGTTCGTTCAGAGTCACTGTCTTCTATAACGTCACTATCCGATAAAATACTCTGTTGTGAATGTTGTGATATATTGTGTGGCATATTAACTGCGGGCTCTTCTTGTTGGGTTGAGCTGAAAATAAGAAATAAAGTCACCGACAATGGTATAGGGAAATAGCTTAGATAAAAGTTATGGTTTTTTTTTATGGTGGGAAAAATCATCTTATGACAAATTCCGCACTTGGGCGGAGCGGGAGACAGTGTCAGACTTACTGACTAAACGACCCACCCCTTTCCTTCTTTGCCTTCATACCGGGGTCGGACTTTCCTTTCAGAAGCCGGACCGAGCCCCAGTAGGCTTCAGCCCGGCAGTTGGGCCTCTACATTTGCTGACATCTCCTTGAGGCGCGCGGGAAAAGAACGCGCAGTCGACGACTTGGCTTGGTCCGGACTGTTACCAGAAAACCGGACGGTGAGCTACCCATTGCTCGCCGTCCGCAAGCCCGCGCCTACGGTGGCCGAGATAAAAGTTATGGTTACTCTACTATAAATATTATCATACTGCAAAAATATGTTTCGTGTCGAATCCTTAAAAATGTTTATTGTATAATTTAAAATTATCTATCTGGCTACATTTTGAATTATTTTCGTTATTATCACCGTGGAACCAAAATGTTATGCCATTCAATAATGAACCTTATTTTATAATCATACTCGTTGTTTTATTATGTGCTCGGACCACTATTTTATTTTGCGTTTGAAGGGTTTTTAAGCTATCCCTAAAAAAGCGTGAGTTGTAAATGCAGGTCTAATATTAGTAGCATACCGTTAGAGGGAATAAAATAAAATATTTTAAGCGAAGAAGGTCGTAAAAACCATTTCCTGCAAGATAATGAACATTGTTTATAATTTATTTCTTCGTACTTGCTAGTCTATTATAAAGTATCATAGCTTGAAGGGTGTATAAACCATCCCATAAAATTGTTGAGTCGTTATGCGGATCCAGCATCCGTTACAATATGTCAAATTGAAGGAAAGAAAGAAAATACAATTATGAACGCAAGGAAGTATAAACAAACTGCAAACGATCAAAACTTTTTTAAATCAATAGGTACTAGGTTGTATAATTTTATTATCTTATGTCCATTATAAATAATTTAATAGGTATCCATAGCAGAGGTAAACGATCAATTAGTTATTTACATTTTAAATCTATACTAAGTAGTAATCATTATTTACCTATTCATAACACGAATTCATCTGCAATAATTGTTACCAAATAAGCTAACAGTGTAAAATTAAGTGTGTAGGTACTCACGTTTTCATAGGTTTTAACCGTCGACTTTCGTATATTGCACTAAGCACTTGCCTCCGTCGAAGTAAAGCATCCAGGGTTCCTTTTTTAGTGTCTCCCTCCATTTTACAGAATATAACGTTATTATTTAGTCACTACTTTATATTCATTTGTTGTAATAACAATAAAACTTGTAAACGAAACTTGTGACGAAACGCTCTGTGCGCGAACTCGCATCAAAGTAAACAAATGCGCCGGGTAAGTACTCGTATGTCCATCCCGCTCGCTCTTCGTCTTGTCGCTGTCCGCCCAAAGGCTTTTGTTTTTTGAAATGCGAGCTTGTGTGTTGGTCGTAAAGTGCTTCTTGCAATGAATATGGTTTATACACCAACGTCGCGACCTGCCTTTGGATTTACGACGTCGAATTTAAACTATGTTTAGGTAATGCATTTAACACGTTAGGGTGTATAAACCATTTACAATGAACGACTATTTTTACGCCCTGAGTTAATATTTATTATGGTCACTACATCATAACAAAACTACAAAAAAAAACTATTCGGCTTGTACACTGAAAATTTACCTTTTTTAAGAGGCTATGACCGAAAATTTCTAGGTCGTATTAACCATTTTTGGGCGAATTTCTACATTTTATATATACAGATCGATAGAGAAAAAAAATCTGAGAAAAATGGTATATATAACTCTATTTGGCCAAAATGGTTTATACGACCTTTCTACCCAAAGGTATCGATATAATAGTAAGCCATTTGTTAACTACAAAATGAATGTTCTTTTTGGGCCTGGGCTTTCTAAGACAGTTATTAAACTAACGAATAATCATAAAAGGTAGCAATGTAAAACACAGCAACGATTTACGAAACAAAACACATTTTAGTGTGAACATGTAACCTATCACCTACTCTTCGAAAAATATGACATTAGACCTTTCATTGGTCATCATACCTTTGCTTAATAAAGGTCCTGCAGGACTGCCAAAAGCCGTCCCAATATAAATGTTGAAATCAAGTGAGAAATAAATGTATACCGCTCTTGTTTTTACCTATTCGATAAAAACTCTTTATGCCATTTACAGAACACGGTAAACTTCAGCTGTCTAATAAAGAGATGCACTCTAACGTGTGTTACAAACGAACTAGTTGATATGTCTCCTTTAACTCGTTAAGACGTAGTGTATATTAATAAATATAACTTATACTGTTGACGATGCTGCCTGTGCTCAGCACCATCATGGAACACGAATATTATCATTACTTTTGTCTCTAGCAAAGTCACGCTGCTGTACGCCATGCACTACATAATAATATATGTATAATATCAGCCCTGTATTGAACTGTGGCACGGGCTTCTTCTCACTGTGAGAAGGGTTAGGCCATAGTCCACCACGCTGGCTCGGGTTGGTAAATTTCACATACATATATTCGAGAATATTATGGAGAACTCTCAGACATACAAATTTAGACTTACGTTTTCCGTTACCGTTAAAGCGAGCGATAATTAACTATTTAATAAGCACTTATCTTCGAAAAGTCAGAGATGCACGCTTTGGGATCGAGCTCAAGACCTCTGCGCGGCAGTCCAACATGCAACGGTCTCCTAGTAGGCTATGGCTGCTCGTATAGAGTGACGTAAATATGACATATAACTAATATTATAGCCAACGGTGTTGCGGAGTACCATCATAAGCACTAAAATTATCATTACTTTCGTGTCTGATAGAAGCACGGCGTGCACTGTGCCATCAAAACATTAAAGCTCACCTTTACGAACTAAATATCCAAGGTCACATTAACCGACATCGAATTACCAATAACCCAAGTCATTCACCCAATGTTAGTGAACTATCCATTAGTCCAAAGATGTTCAAACAATAACCACCACTGCAATAGATGCACAATAGAATGATCTGGCCACAATGGCTGGTAATTAAACCACAATCCAAATATTCTCGTCTAGGCAATCGCGCTGGTGGTCGCAATAATATATTATGGGCAAAGATAGTAAAATTAATGCTAGATACATCTTTAGATTAGATTTGTGAGTATTTTGCCTACTATGCATAACCTTCGTAGAGGCTATCTCGTATATGACCAATGTCAGTCAAAAAAGGTTAACACCTGACAGTACCTATCGATTAATAATTAGCTATGGGGTAGACCTTTCTTCTCGTCGAAAATAAATGTAGTGTTTATCTTCTGTAAGAACAACTCTCACACTAGCGTGCTTGTGGTATTATCATTAACATGGAAATTATAAGAATACAATGTCATTTATAGTACCAGGACAACTATCCTTGGAGAACATAATATTGTGAGCATTACGGTGATTTAGTTTAGTTTTTGATACAAATACGAAATGCGAGCTTGTACAATCGCGAATTGACCATTACCGGCCACAGTACCTAACACCGTATTGCTATTAGAAATTTCTTCACAAATAGTGCAATAACAAAGTGTTGACATTGTATTAGATAAATAATTAGGTTAAAGTAAGTGACTATGTATATAAGAGCACGATAGCATTCACATACTTGCACTCCCATACTTGTATAAAACAATAAAGAAATAAAAAAAAAACGCTTTGGCCGGCCTGAAAATCGAATTAGCAACTTCACTATCGGGTACAATCCTAAAAGCAAAACAACAATCCACAGGTCAAATATATTAATAAATCAATAAATTTATTGTCCTATCTACAACTCAATCACAATTAATCTATGGCATGACTGCGCACTCACTGGCGTTCCCACAACGACCTCCATCGCTCACCGGGACTTGATGAAATTAGATCGATTAACATGATAAATCTATCGATGTACAATCGATACGATCGATATGCGACTGACAAATTACGCTCTGTCCTGTCTGCGATTGAGTCGAACGGTGATCTTAGCTCAACTGATATGCTTTGCTTTTATAATTAATTGTATTCTTTTGTCTAGATAGTTTAGTGTTCTGTAATTGCGCTTATTCAGTCTAGCTGCTAGCTGAGCTATGGTTCGCGTTATTTAAGCGAGTATGTTGTTACCTAGTTTTATAAAAATGTTTACAGCGGTTTAACCACCATAACGTAAGAAAACTACAAAGTCATTCAGTCTGTTTCTTCCACAAACAGTACCAGAATTTGACCATAAATTCATCCGTATTACTTATAATTGAATGCGTATAACTTACGTAAATTTCACTATATTATACCACTAATCCTAAGTTCTGCTTTGGAATATGATTAAGCATGGCTTAAATCCTGAGTAGAACCACAACTAAAAAAGCTTAGTTTAGCCTTTAGTGCTTAAAACAGTAGACCCAAAAAAAAATTCAAGATATATCTAATACATAGACACTATAACGTTAAACTTTTATATTAATATTAGTATGGATCAACATCACATCTCAAAGTTACAGTTTGCTAGAGCCAAGTTCGAAGTAACAATAGTCGATTTATTGCTGTCTCCCGGGCGTAGTGTCCGACATTCTATAAAGAGGATGTTCGGAATGTAACACGGGCTTCCAACAATTACTCCAACCGAAGAAGATAACACCAAAAAATAAATATTGTTGAAGTATTTTGAAATAGCTATAATTCAAGACAGTAAAGCCCGTCACAGACGTAGCTATAATATATATTAATTTGAATCATAGCAAAGCATATTACGACATATTTTCTATATACATTTTCGAGTGACCGCACACACAGCTCTGCCGTACAAACGAAAAATGCAGTAAAGAACATTTTCTCATAAAATGACTTAATTATATAATCTGAATGTGCAAAACGAGCTCTATAGTCTGCTATAATATATATTTCTATGACGTCACCAAAATATGTCGACATATATAACTCGGTATACTTTGGCATATTGATATATATTTTGGTATATTAATATATATTTTGAGGATACGTTCTATGTTGTTGTTCCATTTGGACGACGACGACGACAAGGACGACCGCAGACCGAGTGAGCGAAAATATATATATTATAGTATAGCTCCCGTGTATGGTAGCTTGCTATACTATAATATATATCTCAATATATTAATATATATTATAGCTATGTCTGTGACGGGCTTCAGCCGACCACCATCTCAATCTCCTTGAAAATGCTTCTTTATAATATGAGTTTCAATAAATCTAATTAAAATATAAAATTAATAATAATAAAAAATGTTTTAAAGCGAAATTTAATTGGAAGCTGGACAAACCATGTTTTATGAACTTAGCTTTCTTTTATAAGCATCAGGCGACATTAAGCGCCATCTATCGCGTAAATCAAAGAACTAAAGTCACTTTTTCTTAATTTGTCATTCAAAGATAGTCTGCGCGTTATAACATGGCCGTATAAACACAAGCTCGCACGGTATGTAAGCAGAGGCAATAAATCACAGCGAGGCATCCTGTACCAACGTCCTCTGACGAATAACTATCTAATTGACTCCGGGAACCGACTAACATTTGATTATTTTTTACTTCATTCAACACACAGTTATTGAGCACTGGAAGATTTGTTTGTTTGTATGTTACTGCTGGGCATTATATTATTTTAGACAACGCAGTTATGAGTACAGCGCCTAACGTTCTGATTACAAATTATTACTTCCAATCAAGAGCATCTCTCACGCGTTGCTGACGTTAAGCAAACCGAGTCAGAATAATTAGAAAAGAATAGAATAATTTATTTTCATCATTTGTTTTTAACAATTTTTCTCTGAATCGTAAAAATATTCGTGGGTATATATAGAGAATATCAGAAGAGAATTCGATGTCGACCGTACTAGTATAAACTGTGCTACAGTTGCCAGCGCCTTCCACCCTGAGATTGTAACAAAAAGGTTAAAGATAGGATGAAAGAAATAGAATGTAAAAGATTGATAAGTAAGCCTCGGGACCTTGTGCTCACCTGGTGAAACGCAGTAACAGAGTTACTATTCTTATATCAGATTTTTGTTTCTGGGTAGTTAGTGCTTTCTCGGATGAGCCGAACGGCTCATTTGTACCGTGCCATGAAATATCTGGCAAGGGTATAAATAACTTGTATTGTAAAAGCAGGTACTAGGGTCTATAAAGGCAAGATTTAAAATTTTAAATATTTTCATTTTTCAAGAGTATTTAACGTCAATTATCTCAGTTGACGTTATTATATTACATGAGGTAGTTCTTTTTGGGCAAAAATCAGACGGAAAATCCATGCAGATATACTTGCACGCCTATATCACAAGCAGACGTATAAGTGTATTGACGCTCATAATTCACAAACCATGGTTCAGATCCCTCGTAAAAGATGGAGAGCCAACTGTCGCTGACCCAGTTTCATACTCCGAGCTGTCAGTGAGAATTTCATGACAAGAAAAGGCCAATAACACTCTGTGCAGCCCGAGAATCGAAATATCACGGCAGGAGTCGTATGCACTACCGCATAATTATAAAACAAAACTAAATATATAAAATTTTTTGGCCTCTGTTAAACTGCCTCTCTCGCCTGTCAAGACCTAGTCAGATCAGATACGTATCACACAAAGCAGTGAATAATGCTCTTCTCGTGTCGTTTTTATTAATGGGTAATGTTATGAGTTATGACAAACAGCATGTTTACTTTGTACAATATTTTTGTAAGGCCAAGCTTCTTTCGAAATGTATTTATTTGTATTCTTAATCTTTTAATATATTTGATTGTAAAATTTACAGTATCTTGATAAAACGCTAACAAGGCTCGTTAGAGTTTACCTCTTTTACAAATATATCTTCAAATGGCAGTATAGTTAAAAGCTATTTGGGATTGACTGTTATTGAGTTTGAATTCAGAACTACGGTTTTTACCATTCAGTCTCTTTATCTGTCTGTAGTCTGATGATCTATGATTTATGATCTGGTCTTCATAGTTTGCGTTTAACTTAAAATCTAAGCGCCGTTTCGTCTTTACACGTCCACCTCTATATCTAGAAGAGCAGGTAATATAGTGCTGTGTGAGTTACGTATCTACATGTTGACAAATTGTGGTCCACGCAATGAATTCGCGGGCGAATGGTAGTTAGGATTATATAAAGGGACATTTGCGGTTTCCAGAATCATGTGTTAATATCAACCGTAGGTAACGAAATAAAGTACATATCTATCAAAAATATGTATGTTTACGTTCATGTTTGAAGATGATCCTAGGTTTCGGTTTCGATGCTGGCTGAAGCAAAAGTGTTCATGGTATCTAAAAAGTGCCAGGTAGACAGCGGAAGACTTGCCTCCAGTTAGAACTTAAAAACATAGCTGGAGAAGAATGGGTGTGATTTAGACCTATAGCTTCACTTTTGGAAGTATTTTGATGTGGGTTAATATATTTGTATGTATTTTCTATCTCTATTGATTATTATATAAAACCTCTGCCAGGAAAAATCCCGTTGAATCGCTGAATCATCTTGCGATCTGTCGAATATTTTTAACCAAAATAGACTTGGGTAACGACCCAACATTATGGTTAAAAATATTCTTGAACCTCTTTCTTTTTCGCCAAAACCTGCGCAAACAAACTAGTTTAATATAAGTCACACAATTAATTTGCTCACGAATGGATGTATGTATGAATGGAAAACTATTCTCTAGAATTGTGTGGGAACGCAGTGCAGGCGGAATGAACGGGACGTCAAGAATTTACTGTGAGTCTCAACCATTTACATTATTATAAATTTGTTTTATATAAAGTTGAGTGTATAAATTGCGTAGTGGTTTAATTGATAACGGGTTCAGGTGCGGTATAAATAATTGTGTAAGACACAGAATTAAATATACTACAGTAAAAGGGCTTCTCAGCCAATACAGAGATCATTTCGAACTGCAACTATATGTAGCTATACATTCATAATACTGTAACGAGACTTTGTATTTCCATGGAGATGTTTTTGAAAATCGATTGTGATCGTCCATTTTAGAAATTGTTGTTTGTCTTCTTGTTCTAATATCACGCAAAATCACTTTAACGGATTTTGATACTCTTTCACGATCTGAAGCTTAGCTTAGAAACAAAGTTTCCTTGGATTACCTATTATGTGCCGTACATAATAGGTAATCCACGCAAATAACATAACGGGCATACTAAAGTTCACGGAGACAAATTGGCAAGTATTGTATACAAAACATATTGCATAGCAATTTAATTCGTCGTAACGGGTTCACATGCACTGTAAATATTTCTATAGCCAACAAATGTTGGAATATAGCTTTTGCCCGCGGCTTCGCTCGCGTAAAAGTAAGGTAAGGTAAGGTCAGGTGTAACATAGCTAATGTATATTTTATTCTACTGTTTATTCTGTATATTATATGTAGTATTGTAAATCGGTTGAGTAGTTTTTGAGTTAAGTCATTACAAACAAACATACGAAAAGTCTAATCTTTTCTCTTTGTAATATTAGTATAAATAGAAAGTACTACCCCTTTCTAAATTCCATACATACAAAAATATTAACAATAAACAATATTCAAAAATGTGACAGAAATATTTTCATAGACGATGAACTTACGATATCTATCGTAACTTAGGGGCAGATATGAATTGAACTTAAATTTCATCAGGTATAAGTTAATTTCTACATAACGTAACACTGACCAATTTGAATTGAACCTAAACGATCGGCCATAAACATAAGCTCAATATAAGCTATAAGAAGAACGAGGCAGTGATTCTACACACACCTATATCTGTAAACACCGAACGCCTCTCACGATATCGTCCCAATGATCTAAGATAACTTTGTGCAAAAGATAACGTGAAGCAAATGGACTACGTATTATATTTTACAATCATTAAATTATTGTAAACGGAACATAAATTAGCGAATAATCAGCAAAGAGCCGATGCAATAGAAATACCGATGTACATACTTGATCAGTGAATACTAAATTTATTAATTGCTGCGCATTTAGTTAAGGCTGGTTTAGATTGGTTAGTATGCAGTACGATGCATCGCTGGTCCAGTGGTTTAAGTTTACTGACCATTTTAAAGTAGTTAGTTTGATTCCTGGAATGGCAACAATGATTAATTTATAGTATGGTTTACAACGATCTTGTAGCTAAATCTAGAACTATTGATAGTTAGTATTTTGTATTTGCGCCTTATTGCGTCACACCTAAGCAGAGCTGTAAAAATGATGATGGTGAAATATTTATATCTAACGATTTAGGAACTAAAGAGGAGAATAGAAAAGCAGAGAAGTAGCAAAGGTTTTTTCTATATTATATGGTCAAATTGAAAATCTTTTTATTTTACGCGAAATAGTGCATTTGTGTATTTATGTATCGCTCAAGTTTTTATCCAGCATCGGGGTCAACAATCTCAATAGTGAGGCAACCACTTAAACCATTACGTTATCAATCGTCACTGAATTTATCTAAAAATAATATTTATATTTATTCATCATAACCTCAGTTTTCAATTGCCACTTAATAACCTTAGTATAATAGGTATGTATACTAAGATTTTATACGTCATTCGTCGCATAACGCGTATTTGTTGAATGAGGACGAGACTACTTCAAACAATGAAGATCGGACACTACGAAATAGTCTGGTGTTTATAATTATACTCTAACGTTTTTAGTTAACCTAATAAACTCGCCTAGTTCGGCGATCACCATTTTCCAGTATAAATGATCTTTAAACAAATAGTTTAATTGAGAAACAGTAAACATTCAAGGAACAGATAATATGCGAACCATTTGCAACTATCTATATAAAAGAATTATCATTCAGGTATGCTGGAGAGTGTTTTGAATGCTAATGGAAGGAAATCGATGAGAGATACCGGCAGCCATAGATTAATCAGTACCTACTAGATGCAGAAATAGGCAAAAATTTAAATAATTGAGTGATGAACACGAATAATGGGAGTAACCACCTATAAACTACATGAATAATAGGTTGCCCTATATTAACTAGTATATTATTTGCTATGTTCTAGGAACAGTACATAATACAAAATAGCATTTTTTTCTGTCCTGAGCTTAAATCTAAAAGCGTTTTCTAAAAATCTATCGAGTATATGCATGTTTAATAGAGATCTTATTTTAAATTTTACAACTAAATAAATAAATATTAAAATAGTACACTGTTGTGACGAATTTAAAACTGAACAATTATGCACAAGAAACAGCCTACAAAACTATTGGTAAAAATACTTTCATTAAGCATTAAAACCGTTTTAACAAACCGTCAGCTACAAGCGACTCAAAAGCTCTAACTAAAAACAAATAATTAATGCTTTTCAATTAAAAGTACTCAACCATCCAAACGTAGTAAAAATTTATAAACAAAAAATTACTCTGCAATTCCACTTAAAGAATTTGGGTTAAATTGCGCACACCTTAAAACATTAATTAATTCATTTCAAGCCTTCCTTTCTCACCATTCCTCAACGGAAAGATTTATTTTTTAATTTAATTTTCTTAAAACAAATAACGCGTCTGTGCAAATTACACGCAGCATAATCTATCCGATCGCAATGCGTGTAGGGTTGCCAGGGCAGTTTATCAAGATGGCTAAATGCTTGCAATTAGCCCTTGTGAAATGTCACATACGCATGCTAACGAGATCCCGCCTCGAGCGTACGCAGCGTCCGACCGATCGCACTGTAGCGTCCGGTGTGTAAGTCCGCCAAACATTAACGACTAAAATTCTGGAACTACAATTTTTAGTTATTACATCATTACTACATCATACATATTAATTAAAAAAAAGTATTATTGTTAAGGAATGATATAAGTGTAACTGTATTATATCAGGCTCTGTCGATATAGCTGATAGGCACCAAGGACTCATATTGGTTCTGAATGGTATCGTTAAAGATAGGATTCATACATCTAACCGATTCATAGTAAAATGTAAAATAAGAGTGAATATCCTCGTTAAAATACGATACTAAGTTTGGATTTATATTTTTTATTGACACACCCGCGATATCTCAGCTACTGCCCCTATAGTAAAAAAATATACAGTTATTATTTATATTTAGCTGCAGTGTGACTTATTTATATATTTTGTTTACTTCATCAAACTTTCTCATGGAGATGCTAGTAGAAAATGTGTGCAATCTCAATCTTGGAGACAACAACATTCAATATGACATAAACTATGAACACTTATATTAAGAATACGATAAAGAAACCACGCTTATTGTCGTAGCGTTTGTCTTAGCGACACGTAAACCGCACATATTTATGCGTACATTTGTAACCGGCCTAAAATATCGCGTTCGACCCTCCTCTGATTTATAACCCTTTTATATAGCGCCCTAAAGTTATCTAATTGTGTCTGTGTGAACGTTTCTACAACGTCTTTATAATCTTCAGCACGAATAATTAGCGTTAAGTTTATAATAATATTTTATTGACGAATACATATGTAGCATTAAAAACTATATGTTTACATGTTTATTTTTATTGCCGGGGAAAATGGTTAATATTATCAGTGTGTTGTAAAAGTCAAGATCATTTAATTAGGTATTTTATTATTGTACATAAAGTTACTTGGAGACTGTTCAAAAGCTAAGTACAGCCGAGAGTAGCAGACAGAATACATATATTTTTCCGCTCAAATAAATTTAGTTTGTATGTGACAAATATGGGTTGGTTTGTGTTTGAAAGCTTTTGACGATATTATACATCTTTCGTAATGATATCTGGGAGTTATCCGAATTTTGCTCAAAGATGTGTCAAGTTTACCAACCTGATTCGGTCAATGTTGTGACGAAAGGCCAGTGCCTTGCCTAGCAGTCGTATAATTCATTAACATAGCTGATATCAGATTTATATTTTAAACGTGGACACAATTTGTACCACAACGCTATTTTTTAAAATTTATAAGTATTTTGTTATTACTAGCAATTTTGTTTGTATATTGTTAATCCCTCGAGTTAAATGCTTATGTTACAAGTGGGTTCACGTCTTTAGTGCAATGGGTCGGGATAGAATCAACAAAATCTCTTAACGAGTTTTCCTTTTGTTAAATCTGTTTTGTCTTCTAATTGTATTTAATGATATATTTTTTGGATCAGTTTATTGTATAATCGTGTTCTATTTTATTTTTGGTCAATATGTATTCATACTTATAATGAAATTAAAAACACATGACACAAGAACATTTTAATATATTTATTGTGAATACAAAGTTTTCCCACTACGGGCCAAAAAGTATGCAATTCGTAAATACAATTCGCAATATAATTATATTCCAAGCGGTCGAAAGATCAATCTCTCTATCTCAATTCATTAGAATAGCGATCCATTTCTACGATTTAATGTGACTGTTTAAACAACAATAAGCAACAAACAGCAACGCAATGCAGTTACCAATTAAATACAATATACAACTTTATGTAAAAGCGACCAATGTATATCACAATACATAATGCTTTTTTCACACTACCCAATACATTGTCGATACACATTCAGAAAAACCACAAAACAAAACATTAAAATTTTTCACTTACAGTGGTAATTTTAAATTGCGGCTGGCAACACCACACGCCGCCATGTTCCCCAGCCAATATTGTGGTGTCGCGATCCATTCGCAAGGTAATTGGTAATGACAGAAAATGATGCATGACAGTAGCTGCGAGCGATGTGCTGTGTGTAACATTTAATAGCTTGTAAATGTGCATGTTTGAGTTACCAACCTTGAAAATTATTTCTTTAGATATCGCAATATAATATAATATTATTAAAACGAAAGAGACCATCCAAAGGCTCAACAGCATTATGCTATACAAATTTAATTTTTATTAGTTTCTGCTTAAAACTACCTTTTCTTTTAGTAGGTACTTTTCTTATTTCGAAATACATCATATTCTATATATTATATTCCTAGTTAAATACTTTGTTATCACTATTAACAACATTGTTAAATTAAAATTATCACCAAGCAAAACCTTTCCTAAACTTTTAAAACAAAGTTTTGCTATATATTATTTTGGCTGGCAACCCAGAAATAACGCAGTGACCTATCCACCACGTAATCGTCTTGGGATATTTATTTAAATACGAGTATTTACGTTCTAATGACGGTTCAGGACTCGGCTATTGCCGACAATGAGGCGTGCCACCTCATACATTATTATATAGGTACCCCACCGTATAGAAATCGCAGCTTTGTTCTATACAGCTAAGGTACTAGTTACGTGCTTGACGGTTTAATATCAAAATTAGGTGCTGTAGTAGGTGTAAACACTATGTAAGGACCGTTTAAATAAGCATTAAATAGGTAAATATATACTTTCAAAGTACGCCATGGGGAAGGAATTTAATATATCGGGTTACAGTGTTGTCGAATTCTCTCGGGAAAAGTACTTTTTTCTAGATGTGAACTTAAATTTTTCCACTTTCCTGCCTGACAACCCAGCCCTGACACCGTGTATGCGAAATTTTATGATTATCCGTTGAGTAGTTATTAAAGTGTAACAAACAAACAAATTCACATTCGCACTAATCACGATAGTAAAGATTTAGCTATCTGTGATATTCTGTTAAAGTTTTCATCTCATGATCGAATGCTGACAGTAATCATAGCATTAATGCGTTCTCACTGCGAGTACAGAAGGGAGTTCAAAAAGGAGATCTTACATAATAGTAATTATTTTCAATAAAATATGAAATAAGTTATACTTATCTATAATTAAATACAGTAGATTGAATCAGTAACAGTTTAAAGTAAAATTCAAAAGCTTGCTATAAGCGTTGTTGTTCTTATTCAGGAACAAAATAATTTCGCCATTCTCTGTCATCAAACGGCGAATTTTAATGTTTAGTGACACTTGCACCTCTCCTAGAAAAACTATACACTGGTGGACAAACATGACAAAGCCGTGCTATTTTGAAAAAGATTTCGCCTCAAGCTGAAATATCACTCAGTTACTATAATAGAAATTTCACTGCAGGCTCAGAATGAGTTCGATTGTTAGGCGTAACAATGCATTATCGTACTACAACACGTGAATATTATCACAAAATATTGACAAAATACGTGTATATGTGCGGAATTCCAAAATTTACCACATTATTATTATGTCTACTATCTAACTTATTTGTCTCTTATATGTAACTTCTGTGTCGTATTGGATAAGCCTATCTTATCTTATGTGGGGGGACAGTCAGTGCAGACCGACGACACCTCCACCCAGTGGGATCTTTTGTGTCGACACTCTCCCAATAACGACTGCCATAGATGTTCATGGCAGCCCGGACCGACGGCTTAACGTGCTCTCCGGGGCACGGAGCAGGCGATAATTGTCAATCAATACGCACATAATTTCGAAGTCATATAACTTCCGAAAGTCAGAGGTGCGCGACGTGGGTTCGAACCCGAGACCCTCTGCAATGCAGTCTGTTGGTCTCCCCACTGAGCTATCGCTGCTCTTGGATAAGCCTATGAGGACTAATGTAAGTCTTGATATTTCTTTACACCATACTTATTAGTGTGATCTTTGCACATTGCGTAACTCAAGAAGACTGGATGCTACTCACCAAAGGAACACTAGGCTGTTTGGCAGCGATCTTCTGCAGAGCGGAGGCACTACGCCTGTAGACCTCATTCGCCTGTCCTGCCAGTATGCCCTGTGAGTAAAGAAGTTTAGTTAAAAAATGATATCAACATGCAGAATAAAGGCAACCGAATAAGATAGCCTAATAATAAAAGATTAGGCAGAAAGCTTCTTTTAAAAGTCCATATGTTCTTAAGGTAAAAAGTGTATTTTAATTAAACAATTAAACATAATAGTCTATCATAGACAAGCAAAATAGATTCGGTTAATAAAATAAGAATTATATATCGTTGCAATCATTAAACTGAATTGTTATTCTTAATTCAATTAAGACTTATCTCCGTGTATGACCTAAGACGATACTGGTCTAAGATCATACAGTATTCTTCTATTTTAGATCAACTATATGTATAACCATTTTAGACATCATATGATAATAGATGCTCTTAATTAAGTATAGTTGAGGAGTTTATATACATAAAGTGACAGGCAGCAGTCAGAAAAATAACAAAAAATATCATCATAATACATAATAAAACCAATAGTAATTTGATTTTTCGATCGTATTCGAATACGATATTATTATCGATATTATTATTATTATTATCGATTTTTGAAAGATTCTGTATTATTTTCTTTTTATCATTTTGGACAATGAGGAAACAGAATACTACTGCTAACAATAATGAAAACATATTTGAAAATATGTAATTCTGATAAACTCGACTTTGGTTCTAAACTCACATCTTAAAACATCCATGATTTGATGCTCTACTACCCGTCTCAATCAAATTCCTCTTACATATCTGCTTTCTTCAATAGGTATATTTGTTCCATTGATCTCACATGCCCAAACAATCTTTATACCTTGCCCAAATCTTGTTACTATAGCAGCAGCTATGTTATATCTAAAATTCAGCCACTTTAACTTACAGACATAACAATTTACTAAAATTGGATCTCACGAAATTAAAACAATAAACATTATTCATTCATTGTCTATGTATAAAGTATAAAGATGTAATATAACTTTGTTTGGGCGCGCGCTCGCGGCGAGTGGCGTCGCGTGGCTAGATCAAAGCGCCATTAGCATACAACCTGACTGCGCATAAAGTTTCACTTATAAATACACGTGCTGACAGATGTGTTTATGGTTTATACGATGGTAGAATCAAAAAGTTTTAACGTTGCACTTTAATTTTGTTTTTAGAATTAGAACTGTTTTATTTTTTGAGTTTAAAATTCGAATGGAAGAATCTGGCCTTTGTTGTTTGTTAAATCAGCCAGTGTTCTTTTTCGAGGTAACTTGTATTCAACGTCGAAATCAAAAACTAGAGCGTAATAAATGATTTTAATAGCATCTGTTACTTATACCTTACATACAAAAAACACAAACAATGTTTACACTATATAATTATGTAGCTAAACGATGTTTTTAGCAGCAACGAGCTGACTTTTCTAAGATAATATAATACCTGTAAGTTGACATACATAACAACTCATATAGGCTCATGTCGCCGAAGGGCTAACGCATTCACTAACTATGCTTTAAGTCGTGGGACTTAAAACATAGTCAGTGAATGTGGTCACACACTCTCGCCAAGAGTGTACACTTCCAGACGTCGTGCTGGCAATCAGACCTACTTACTAGGTATCCTCAATGCGGCTAAAGATGCTAATATAAGAATTAAAAAACCTTAATTATTCGTGTCATATTTTGATCATGAGTCGATCAAGTAATATTAGGGTATTGTGTAAAAAAACATGGCTCCATCTTGAATGACGGTAATTAATCCTCGTATGTATATCAAATATACACGTATCTGGAAAAGTGCTGGTATGATACTATACAAACCTCAGTTTTACCGTCTGAGTAATTATAGCCGTGATGTTATACATTCGAAATCAAAAGTAAATACCTATATCTATAGGTACTGGTAATAAATATTGATAATAAAATAAAACCACTGTGATTAAGTTTTTAATATAACGTTACCCCTAAAAACTAACAATAGGAATGACCCTAACTGTCACCCGTGACACAGAGAAGTGTATTAAATACCATCAATAACTCACTCTATAGAATACCAGACAAAAAATGTACCAACAATTTAAAACTTAAAACGCCAGTAGTAAAATTTGTGTCGATGAACAATTGTTATTCTGTGACCCTCTAAATAAACTAATACATTTCTCCTCGGCTTTTTGTATAGTTATTTTGAATCTTATGCACTAGTAATAAAGGTGAGTATGATAGCAAATTTATTTTTGTTGGTAATTATTTAGTAGGTACTGCGCACGCGACAAAACCGCCCCTAACTGAAGGGTTGTTGTCCCTCAAGTTAAGGGTTGTTGTGATGTAATCGCAAACCTCTCGATTATTGTACAATTTGTCATTCATGTTGGTTTTAAGTTCTTCTTGACAACATGTCATGTTTTAGAGGTAATGGTCATTATTAAAAAATATTTGTTGCCTATAAATGGAGCCAGTGACATAAAATGTGACGTTTTTAGTTTAAATATTGTTTAATATTGTCGTAAGTTTACGTGAATATGACTGAATGTGGGACATTGACACTAAACTACAGGTAATAGATTTTTCACAGTTCATTTAAATGCAACCAGGTCATTCATGGAGAGACTGACATCACAAGAGTGATGAGAAGTAAACGGAGATTACGGTATAAGTATAGCTAAAATTGTTAACATAAAAAAGCAGTTGTATTTAGATAATTGAGTACTTATTTTAAATATTGTCTATATATATAGAAATTTAGGAAAAAGAATGGAAAAGTGGCTAAATCAGAAAACAAAATCTGTAATATATATTAGTATTCAAACAATAATTACGTAAGTATTGTGTAATCCTACTTTAATATTATTTTTGTTATAGTTTATTCATCACAGATGTTGACATATCTGTATACCTAATACGACCCGGTACCGAACGGCTTAGTAAGAAAATTCCGCAATAAAAAATCAATGTCTAATAGCCCTAAAAAACGGCGGAATATTGTTTCCCACAGCCGGGACGATGCGTGGGGCGGCATTTTATACGCAGGGATTGCGTCCAGTGGGCCACTGTCAAACGAGATCTCAGTGTGTTCACACGCCCGTCCATAACATATTAAAATCATCTGTTCCGTGCCGAAATATAGGAAATAATCGCGTAAACAAGGATAATGAGGCGAGTAGGTGGAGCCGCTTCGAAGACGCCCCTCTAGCTTTTTTTCTCGACGTCTGGGCGGCGCGAAGAGAACGCCTCACGTCCCACGCGCCCGAACGCACCGAGATGCGCGACCGAACACGCTCTCTATACAAACCGACGGCAACGCGCCGACGGTACACCGACTAAAAACGTAAACAAACAATAAAATGCGAATAAAAAACGCTCGCGAAACACTCACTAAATATAAGAAACGGCGCGAAAGTTACTAATTTATACATTATTTAATTGTAATCGAAAAGTTTGTCATTAGGCTAAAATTGACATTCTAAATTCAAAAGTTTAGGAACAATCAATAACATTTGAACCTGTTCTTGAAGATGTTTTGACGTTCAGTGACGGAGACCAGTGCGTTGTGTCAATTTTCGCGGCAAAAGTGACATTAAAACGATGAGCCCGCGAAAAAGGGACGGTGTGTTGCCAACATGAAAAAACTTCGTGTTTACATTGGGAATAACAGAATGTACAGGACATTCCATGCTGCAATACTTTTCTTATTGGTATTTTTATTTAATATAGCAAGGTAAGTTAACCATAACTAACTACAAATAAATATATTTTAAGAAAATACGGACGTGCTGATACATTTATACATTACATTATTTCAAAATGTATTGATAATGATATTAATGAGGAACATTCGACGGCTCTTTGAAAATGATAGCTCATTAAAAATACTCGAAGGGTAATAAAACAGTACAATAGCCACACACATGCACAAAGAAAATGAGCCAACAACCGTCAAACAAATAGGGGCGCAATGAATACGAAACTAAAACATCACGACACCTAATCATGCAAAACGATCCTAAGTAGACAACACGGCCGACTAATGAATAATGATCCACGTATAATGTATGATAATAAATGCAAATTTAAAAGGTGACAATCATTTTGTCGGGCCACCCAATAGCGTGGAGATTTACGTAGTATGGTAATGCGTCGATATGCCACTGCACGCGGTCGCATAATCATAGGGCTGTTTGCTCCGTGATTGATATTCAGACGCGAAGAATTACCTCGATCTGGAAGAGATATCAACTGGCAAACAACAATTTATCATACAAGTAAAAGTTAATAGCATCAACTATAATTATTTAATCAATAATTTGAGATAGAAATAGTGAAAAGGGAACTCGTATTTCACGTGGCAATACCTACCACTTATCTTTATCCAAATAAGACGAAATAAATTCAAGGATAGAGACAATAAAATAGTTAACATTATTATTTGGTTTAGTAAACTGGTAGCATATGTATATTTATACATGAAGCCCCATTTTATTAATATAAATCATTGTCTACACCGCATGGAGTGTTTAAACGTGTGTGTCATAGTGTTTAAACGTAAATTTTGGCATTTAAATGTTTAAATTCTTCTCTGTGCATTAAAATATAAAAAGCTATGATTGAAATTACAAGCCTAAAAGATGTTTCAACAATAATGAACAGCTGAGAAACGATTTAAGCGAGAGTAGTTTCGTTTTAATTTATAACAAATCGATATCATCAAAATTGTTACAAACAGTTTCAAATCATCAAAAGTTACAACAAATTCGACGGTTGAACTCAAAATAACCGTCAAGAAACTCATCAGTTACTCTCACAAAATCAATTTCAGAACGAGCATGAATAATTTTATAGTCATTCCGCTTTATGTTGTATAGAATCTGTTAATTCTGGTTCGATTCCATCTTATGATATTATTCACAGAAAATCGTTTCACACACTCAAACTCGCTAATTTAAACGAATATTCGTCAAAATGCGTTTTATTGGCCGTAATAAAAGGTGCCAAAATCTTACTAGCATACAATTAGTAGACTTTTATCTGTTCAAATACCATAAATAGAGAAATATGTTTGGGTTGCATTGATGGCGTTGCCTTAAATGGTCTACAGTCATTGCTAATGTGTCGAATGTAATGTTGTGACTTAAATGCTAACACAGGTCAAGTATTATATTAGATAGTCTATTCGAGTTTGAATGATCTTTTCGGTAGGTACCTCCCTATTATTTCAGCATGAATGTAGTAGTGGTCTTATTATATGCGGTAATTGTTTATTTTTAAATCACATAGCTATTATAAACTGCCATCGATGTACTTACTTTTTCTTTGTGGATCGCAATTAATTTCATTTAATTTGATTATCCTAAAAGAAGAAAAGCAGAATGAAAAAATATATAAATATAACAATAAGTAGGTATTTTTTATTGTTGCTTGCTTTCTACTACTTGCTATCAGCAGTGTTTTTTTAGAACCCACAATAAAAGCCGAGTATTCTGGTAGATAATGGACACATTGCTAGTCTCCGTACAGCTATTAAAAGTATCCTCCTAGAAAACCCTAACAACAATGTTTCCGAACCTAGACTCGTCGTACAGTCGTAAACATGAGCGCATGGGACCAACGCTCAAGTCATAATAGAAAATATCAGTATACAAATACTGAATGTACATAAAAACATGTGACAAATAAAAAAATATAATAAATTGTCTTCGTCAGTTTTAGACTCCTTAATTTAAGTTTTGATTTGAATGTCAGTAATGTGGAACGTCTTAGCCAGAGAGCGTGCAGAATTTAGATGATTGAACAAATTGTATTATTTTACTTGAAGCTATACTGATTTGTTTTGCTTTGATATCACTCAAAACTACACTACTTGATAATGTATTCTCCATGCTTTTGTAGCCTACAGTTTATATTTACTAAGCCAAGTATATTAAAATTGCAAGACTAGTAAAAAAATCTATGGTAAAATTTTAACATTGATTGATTGATGATTGATTTCACTGTCAATATTAAGCCCTAACATTTATCTATAACAGAAAATACTTTGAAATATACATAATATAGTTAGCAGGTAGTAAAATATGCATAAAAATTAAATCATCATGTTATTGTATGTACATAATCAAATCCTAAAATACTCTGTGTAGCTTTGACATGTTAATTTATTTTTAATATCAGCGAAATATTGTGTCTTTAAGCAATATTATGTATGCCTTTATAATTAATGACGATATACAATAGTGCAGTAGCATAAGTGGCCACTTTGACACTACATACGTCGAGTATTAGTATAGGTTGAATCTCCAAATGGGTAGAAGATGTGTGAACCACACATAGCTGTATCAAGTCTGAGTGTTGTTTTTATACGTTGTTTCAACGCTTGTGCAGGAAATGTCTTTTTTTAATAATACAATATTTTGTTATCATTGCGATATAAATACCTGACAAGAACATAATATGCTACGTATTAGACATTTTAGTAAGTTCCGTTATATCAGTATCGATATTCAAAGTCAAAGTCAAAAATCTTTATTTACATAAAAATCTGTAAGCAATTCTTGGATAGGTTAGTTAACTGATATATTAATAAAAATATAATAAAATAAAATATATTGATATATTCATGGTATTAATTGTTCACCTGGAAAACCTGAAAACTTATAATTCGTTGTAACGTTGAATGATATCAACTTAGTTTTCTATAACCAATAACGTTTCATTTTGAACACATACATTTCAAAAATGTATCCAACATACACTGCCGGTCAAAAGTTTGAGACCACCTACATCAAAGTTGCAAATGGATGTAAAACTCAAAATAAAAAGCTAAACATGAAAGGATTTATTGTGATATTTATTAAGTATGGCAAATGCAATTAAATATAAATAAATAATATTAAATATTTCGACAATTTAACTTAAAATATATGTTGACAAGCTAAACAGCTTTTTCATCAAAAAACCCTCCCTTGCATTGAATCACTTTGTTGACAAGTCTTGGCATGCGGGCAATCAATTTGTCGATTGTTTCTTGTGAAATATTGTTCCAGCTTTCTTGCAATGCTCTCCACAAATCTTCTTGTGAGCTGGGACAACAACTGCGCACGTTTCTGTCCAGCTCTTCCCACAAAAGTTCTATAGGGTTAAGGTCGGGGCTCTGAGCGGGCCACACCATGTTTTTTAACACCCCTTCTGCTTCTTTTGTATCTAAATAACCCCGGCATAATTTGGAGCTGTGTTTAGGGTCGTTGTCTTGTTGGAAAATAAAGCCATCTCCAACTAGCCGAAGTCCCGATGGTACAGCATTACACTCCAATATGGCTTTGTGCTGCTCCTTTTTCATAATTCCTTTGACTCGTACCAAATCTCCAGTTCCACGGCTCGAGAAACAACCCCAAACCATAACGGAACCACCGCCATGCTTCACTGTGGGCAGGACACAGTCTGGCATCATCTTTTCCTCGGCACTCCGCCGAACAAAAACACGTCTTTTGCTCCCAAACACTTCAAATTTGGACTCATCTGTCCAAAGAACTCTTTTGAAGTCTTCTTCACTCCAGTCTCGATGGGTAAGGGCCCACTGCATTCTCTTCTTTTTGTTTTGTGGCCTTAAGAGAGGTTTTCGCACTGCTACGCGACCAAATAACTTAGCGTCTCTTAGTCTTCTTTTCACTGTGGTCAATGACACAGGTGTAGACCGGGATTTGTTCACTTCAGCGCGGATTTCTGGTGCTGTCAGGCGTCTATTCCGCTTGCTTGTTACCACGATGAACTTATCCTCGCTAGAAGTGGTAGCTCTCGGCCTTCCCGACCGCGAACGATCTTGATTATTGCCAGTCTCTTTGTATCGGGTTATTGGGTTATGAACACAAGTCTTCGACAACTTGAGCTGAGTAGCAATCGCACGTTCAGATTTGCTTTCGTTGTGTAAAGCAATGATGACAGCACGAGTTTCACCTCTAATTTGGCGTACTTTTCCCATAATGAGATGTCTTCACTGTAAGAACGACGAGCTCGGACTAACCAAGATTAAGAAATATTTACTCCATGGAAACTCAGGTGTTCACAGTGTTTTAGGAAGTTAAAATTTCCTAAAATTCTGTTAACACAAAACAAAGCCCAAATAATGAATAATAGTCAGGTAACAATAATATTACAATGACTTTAGCGCGCGGTCCGCACGCGGCGCCCATTGATGTTTCTAGACAAAAGACCTTTGTACGATGATTACATAAAAATAAATAGAAATAATGACTTCGAAAAATAGTTAAATATCCATTGTATATGCAGGTGTGCAAATTAATTGTTTATCATATGTATTTTTAACAAATTTTATTGTGAAACAATATTTTAACTTGTGGTCTCAAACTTTTGGCCGGTAGGGTATATTATGTACAATTCCAACATTGTATTCATAATATTAGATAACCCATTAAAATCAAAGGCAATATTAAAATAATAAAATCAGATTGGTTAACAAAAACAAATCATCCATTTGTTCTTAATGTCAAAGTTCGTAGTACATTAAAATAGTGTAACATCCTGGTTTTAATAACCAATTGAATTTATTGCCTTCTATACCAAAGACAATAGTGGAAAAAACTTCGAAAGTCAAAATATTGCCGTTTAGATTTATAACTAGTGTTTATTACACCTAAATAATAACGTAACTTAATTAACTAGGTATATCAATAAATATAAAATAACAGTTACGATTTTGAATGTTAATAGTTTTCCCAAATATTATATCTGTATTTATTGTCAGTCATAAATCCGTCACATTTTTCAAAGTTCGAACGGTTATTGTGTGATAACTTCCACTTCTTAATAAATAAACTTTATTTTTGTATTGTAATTGATGTTACAACTACATCACAATTCAAAAATAAACTTCTTTACCGTCTATAATTCCACACATATTTGTAGTTTAAGAGGTGAACAGAAGCTTTTTGAAATACCATTTTTGTCATGACTAGGTAGTAATATCGTGATCATGTTCGATTTGAAAATGTTTAAGTGTTATTTGAATTACAACAATTATTTATTTATGTAATAATATTAGGTATGTCCTGTTTATTTTATAAGCACCGAGCTTATTAGTATAGAGTACCCATTCACTATTTCATTAAGTTCAATCCAAGTTTAAAACTACTTATACGTATGATGGTGCATGTCACATAAACATTTCTTTATTCAAAAATAAAAAGAAACGTAGGTAGGTTGAAACATTCGCCGAACAAATTCTTTCGACCATTGTGATACAGTGCTGCCATCTAATATCACAAAAGCAAAACTAATAAAAGAGAGCAGTACAATTTCACATCCAGCTGTTTTGTGATCCTTGTCCACATTATTATTCATAATCGAAGTAATCGCAATGGGTATCTATTGGCGGCATAGCCTCTAAGAATATATTAAGTGCTATTTTGCACAAAGGAATTAATGTTCCCTTATTAAGTTCCATGAAAAGCTGCATGCATCATCTATAAATTTTATTGGTGCTAATTAAATTTATTACTCCTAGAACATTTACTAAGAATAAAGACTTAATATATGATTAATCGTTTATTCTATAGGATATTTTATTGTTTTACTTTGTCACACCCTTTCTTGTAAATGTATGAAAATTATCGCTGTTATAATTTCTATACGACAATTGTATGATTTAATTAATACCTACATTTCACTTAAAAGTATATTATGTAGGTATTCGATTACTTTTTTCATCTTGCTTTTAAATTTGATTAAATCTGGCACAATTATTATAACTTGCAGTTTATTCATTGGGTTAAGATTTAAACGAAATGTTAAAAGCAAATCGGGTTTTAATCTGAATTAACATATGTTAATCTAGTCAGGCACGCCACGATCGTGGCGGTAAGTCCCGTCTTTGAGGAGTGGCTGGAGAGACGGCATGGCTTGGCCTTCAACTTCCGGCTGACACAGGTAATGACTGGCCACGGTCGCTTTGGCCAGTTCCTGTGGCGCATAGGCCGGCAAGAGACGCCCGGTTGTCACCACTGCGGCGACTGCCGCGACGTTGTTGAGGACACGGCGCTGCACACTAGCGGATTGCCCAGCCTGGGCATCACAGCGCCGTGAGTTGATCGCGGCAGTCGGCATGGCTGCCCTCTCGCTCCCGGCCGTGGTTCAATCTATGGGCCGCAGCGAGAGGTCGTGGAATGGCGTCGCCTCCTTCTGTGAGGAAGTCACGTCGAACAAGGAGGCAGCGGAGCGGGACAGGGAGCGCTGAAACCTTCTCCCCAACCGCAGAACCGGGCGCCGGAGGGCGCGAGATGACCTTAAGCCACCCTGAGGTTTGACCTGGGGGTGGTGGGCTTCGTGGGCCTGCCCGCCACCCGATCAGCACCAGGTCCGAGAGGCACCGTGCGTGTCCCCAGGCGCGCCTGTGTCGTGTGTCCGTCCCCCCCTCAAAGGGGGACAGTAGGGCTTAAAAGTAGTGGTGCCCAAAAGATAGTCCTGTTGTTTAGTGGCCTGCTATTTCGTACGGCGGGCCGAAATCTCGACGGGGTCGCGTCTGCATATGAAAGTGAACACCGTGGTAGGTTTAGTCGGTATTACTGGGAGGTCCATTATTATCATCATTACCATCTCTCTTTTACCCCGATGAGTCCGACATAACCCCTCCGCCCGCCCCCGCAGAGGGGTATGCATCAATGCATTAGCCCAGGTAAAATAAAAATGTGTAATATTACATTTCATAATTTTGATTGGTTTTATTAAAAAGTTTTAGAAAATATAATTCCAATCAACTTTGAAATTAAACTACTATATAAGAATTTTATCGCGTTGTTTATTTGACACTTTATTACATAATTTTAAAAAATTGTTACACTACTACTACTACTATTAAACAATACTAATTTTTAAGCTAATTAAATTATTATTAAAACTATTAAAACTATTTAGATTTTATTTAATTTTACACTTTCCCCGATGTTTCGTTTGCTTTTCAACAGCCATGGTCACGGGGAGACTATGATGATAATTGTCTCAATGTTCCAGTGTTCACTGCGATAAAATCCGTATATAGTAGTTTAATTTCCATGAATAATATTCGTGTAAACAGAAAAGATAATGTTATCCAATCAACTTCTTCACAGTCTTTAATACGGACTAGCGACCCGCCCCGGCTTCGTACGTAGGAGTAAATAACCTTGCTCATGGATCACTCTTTCTATTGGTGAAAACCGCATGAAAATCCGTTCACGAGTTTTTGAGTTTATCGCGTACAGACGCGGCGGGAGACATTTGTTTTAAAATATACTAACTTTTTTCTGCAGCTTCGCTCGCGTAGAAGTAGGTTAAGTAAGGTTGGGTGTAACAGTACTTTTTTAAAAACAAAATATATTCTATGTTACTTGGTGATAATATAGCTTGCTAATGGTGAAAGAATTTTAAAATCGGTTGATTCGTTTTTGAGTTAAATCATTACAAACAAACAAACGAAAAATCAAATCTTTATTATATTGGCATAGATAGCGACTAGCACCTAGTATTTGAAAGGCTACGTTTAAGATGTATCGTAATCATACTAATGCTAATCTATTTAATTGGCTGTTGCTAATTCAGTCAGCCAATTTCAGCAGTTGACATGAGTTTAACCAATGTTTAGGTTGACTAACTTTTGAATTATTCTGATTTAAGAAACAAGCTGTATGTTGTATAAAAGAAGAGCTGTTTAAGAACCGTTCAAATAGCTACTACAAAATTAATTGAATTATGTCTGTTCATACTTACGGCCGATGACATAGGTTCTTTACAGTACGATTTTAGCTTAATTCAAAATAATAATGTCATTTTATTATTCTATTATCATTATTCTTTCTAATACTTTATTTTCGACCCCACGTTATAGGGGCAAGCTATTCCTATCTAGGTATCAGGTACATTTTCAGACTATTCTGCTACGGCGAATTTCTTAACAGAATATCGCAATAATTCTATGTTCGAACCGAGAACCGAATTCGGACCCATAGGATTATATACATATGCCACGGGACCAATTAAGTTGAAATAGAATTTATAAATTATCTTATATTGGATACTTCCGAATACCTATGACAAGGACACTATTAATACTGAATTAATACACGTAAAAATTAAAAATATATATAATATATAGACCTTTTCATTGAATGTTATTATTTTTAATGTGTCTATATCTATAACGTTAAGAACACGTATATTTATATAACATAAGACAGATTTGCATCGTAATAATAAAATTACAAAAAAGCCACATAAGTACCCAATAAAAGCAAAAAAACGTATGTTTTCTCATAAATTCATGCGACGCTAAAGATTAAACAAATTAATGTACTGTATACGTCATTAAATAGCACTGATTTGTAGATATACCTTTATGCAGCTAGGCTCTAAGACTTAAGGGTACAGATAAGACAATACCTATCCGATTTATGCACATATTAACACTTATCGAACTAATTGCTTTTGTAGCAAGATTTTTAAACGCACTACAAATTAAGTGTATCTCATAGAAGAATATAAATCCTGTCTGTATAATAGCTATACACATTGTTAGTACACGGAATTTCAATCAGACCAACATGCTTCGGACGTACAACGTCGAAAGTGCATATTGTGACAAGCAATTTTGTAACTTAGCATTTGATGATAGAGTAGAATTTTGATTAAATGTTTAGAATTTGAGATGTTTTTAATCTCAGTGTTAGAGAGGATAAAAGTATTTGCAGAATTGTCGGCATGCAGAGAGAAGCAATGCAAGTAGCTGTAATTTGTATTGAAATAACCTTTCCGAATGGGTATCGTAGCATTTCATCAGGCCGACAGCGCTTACGGATTTATTATTTTTTACCGTCGACAGTATTAAAGTACGAAATTATTGTTTTTATCTCGTCATGTGGAATTTTTAAAGCAATTATTAAGTATCGCGTCTGGTTTTAATTGGATCAGTTGGGTTTAACGACTTCTTAAGAGCTGTTAGGCGTTCCACTAAACTCTGGTCGGACGGCCAACGTATGTGATTTTGGGGCCATCACAAACTTTGGACAAATATTTGTGAATTTATTAGGACTAGCGGTCGCAGAGTGCTCGAAATTCGACCAAAGTTTGTCTGTAAGATATTGCTGATATATTATGTCATTATATGTATATTGATGTTTGTAACCATATTTACGCGCTTCGACTGCGTGTGTCAAATGCATGGTTGTGTGCGTGTAGTGTTTTCTCATTAATTTAATGTATTTCTAATGCATATTTTATATAAATATTAGGATTCGCCCCTCCTTCTCCATATAAACTTTAACTGTGCCAAATTTCATACTCCTCCGTCCGCGCAATTTTCATAAAAAGGGGTACAAAGCTTTTGCTTCACGTATTAATATATAGATGTAAACATCTTTATTTAATTGGTGTTGTAACGTGCGGGAGGCAGAGTAATAGTAATTAATTACGAGTTAATTGTGATACTCATCGCGTAGGTGTTCAGTCATGAGCTTAGATATTTAAATATCGTAAAGATTTAGTATGTAATATAAACTAATATTAAAAATATATAAACGCCTCAGAAAAGGTTTTTATGATAATGAGTAAGGTCTGGTCTGGTAAGTTACCTACTTATAAATTACACATCTCGGATCATCTGTTTGCGGTTCATACAATTTTTTGTACCATTCGTGGATCAAATTTACAACAGTCAATGCACAGGCAGTATCTAGACGATAACTTAAACCAGTGCGCCTTCTGTATAATTAGGTATGTAATGTAGAGTAAATTCAGCTAGTCGAAATATCGCTATAACTCATTGAGTTAACTTGAAATACGTACTAAAGGAGACACCTCATTTAGATTGTAACGAGCGTCAGACTACTATTCTGTAACTCATTTAGTCTGAGCCGAACACTTACTGCAACGAAACGTTTACATGCATTATTTTTATTCTCAATATAGAAATAAAAATTATATTAGTTTTAATAGAGTCGTTTCTTTTTTATCGAAACATTAATTATATAGATTTAAAGATTGTAAATTTCAATATATGCCTACATGTGTCAGCTTGTAGTAGCCTATGTAGTCTGCTGGCCTGTTCTATGCGTTACCATTCCATCGCAGCCTACTCTCCAGCATCTTGTCGGCGATGTGACATATGGGGTACCTTAAACGTACTCATTCAATTACAAATCATATACTCGTTGCGGATTTGATAATATCATTCGTAGTATACTTATCTAAACAGCAGCGATAGCCTAGTTGGAAACCGTTGGACTGCAACGCAGAGGTCTCGAGTTCGATCCTAAGGCGCGCACCTCTGACTTTTTGAAGTTATGTGCGCATTAAATAGTTAATTATCGCTTGCTTTGACGGTGAAGGAAAACATCATGAGAAAATCTGCATGTCTGAGAGTTCCCCGTACTGTTCTTGAAGACATGTGAAGTATGCCAACCCGCACTAGGCCAGCGTGGTGGACTAATACTTATAGCCTAATCTTTTTCACACTAAGAAGATACCAGTGCTCAGCAGTGCGGCAGTTTAATACAGGGCTGATGTTATATTATATATTGATTACTAAATTATTTATGCATCATAATAGATCGACAGATATGATTGGTTATTTACATAAGTATTCACCGTATATGTTCCGCGATTTCCTCTATTAGTAGACGGTATCAAGAAGTTATTCCGTACTAGATAAATAGAGGACCTAGTCCAATAGACAGATAACAATTTATTGCAAGGACGACTGTAATCGCTGCCAAACTCTATAAAATAGGGTAACTATACAGCTGCACAGATAGCATAATGATTTAAGTAGACGCCTAGCCACTGGCGAATAATGTGAGTTCGATCCCTTCACGGGTCAAAAATTTGTGTGATGTACAAATGGTTGTACGAGTTCTTTCTGTCAGTTGTTTGAATATTCGTAACATTCTCCGCAATACAGGTGATTTTTGAGAATTTGCAGAATTAAAAGTTCGAGTATAATGTTAATTATTGGTATCGTATTGAAAGCGTATCTCAGAATACAGTTTTTTATATCCAATCGTTAGATAAGCATGGTTGGTGCATGGTTGTAAGCCGGTTTATATAAATAAACCGGCCATCCTTTTTTATTAATTTTTACAGTCCCATATTTTGTTACTCTTCATTTTGTTCTATTTATAAGTGGTTAGTTTTGTTAATATTAGTTAAGTTGTAAATTATGATTGTTGCTTTCTTTATGTAAATAATTTTATAATACAATAAATAAAATCTATGTAATTAAATATAAATACTAAGAAATAAATAAATAAAAATACAGATAAATGAAATATATTTTTAATTTAACGTTCTTTTAATGTAGGTAACAAAAATTTAAGTAGATTGTCAAGGTAATCAAGAACATATTAAATAGTATTAGCAAAAATATTTATTGAGTGCAATCTTTAAATCTATATAATTAATGTTTAGATAAAAAAGAAACGACTCTATAAATACTAATATAATTTTTATATCTTCTTATTTTTATTTAAGTATAAAAAATAAACTGTGCATGATAGACGCTAATATACTTACTTTAGCATCAATAACTATAAGAGGAATGTGAGCGTTATACACCTTAGCCTATTACTATGAGATTATAATGTAACAAAAAGACAATACAACAATAACAACTCGATAAAATCTTTATAAAGTTGTTTAATTTTAATGAATAATATTCGCGTAAACGTAAGACAATATTATACAACTATAATTTAACACAAATACTATTTGTTATGAATCGAATTAACGATCAAATTTTAGAAAAGATCCTCTAATCGTAAAGTTGAGTTTGTCCGTTACGTTTTCACGCCTTTACTACTCGACCGATCATTATGAAATTTCGCAAACGCGTTGTCAGGGCATATAAAATACCATTCAGCCAGAAAAAAGTACTGTTCCTAAGGGCGAAGCCGCGGGCAGAATTTTTTAATTCAATAATTTGATAACTCTAATATCACGGGGGCATTCAAAATACGGACACAAAGAACACCGATCTCAAAACAACTATTTGCGAGTTTCATAACTTTTGCCTTCATTCGAACACTCAGCGTAAAGGCAGTGACAAGGCGGCCACTGGAACCACTACACCATCCTTGCATAAACTACAACGTAATTGTTTCCTTTTAACAGTGACCTCAGAGTTACGCAGAGCATGTACAAGAATTGCAAAACCTTTACCGATCTACTAAGATCACCCATCCGCATATCAATCTGTAGCCATTATGGCAACATCCTACGATTGTTCTCTTACTCGACAGCAGATAATTATGGCAATCGGTTTACTTGTATTGTATGTGTATTAATTTTATACTGACATTAATGAAAGGTCAATGGCAGTTATGTGAAAAATGCAATTATTTACTTTACTGAACAACAGAGGTTTCAAAAGTCAACAACGAAATGTGAAATAAATCCGTGCGTTCTTTGAATGTTCACGAAATGTATTACGTATCGTTACATAATAGCACTTTGTTGTAAAAACATGTATACTACTTCCCGCCCTTGGCTTCACTCACGTGAATTCCAATGAAACAAATACGGGGGATAAAAAGTAGATATCCTATGTATTAATTTAGAATATGGTCTATTTGTATGCTAAGATTCATCCCAATCCGTCAAACGTTTCATGGGTGATAGGATAACAAACATCGAAACATTCAATCATCTTCACATTCATGACATTAACAGTAAGAGGTAAAATTACAAGTCTACGTTTAAAACAAATTAAAAATCTTTTATATTTTACTTATTAAGATTTAAAATATTCATAAAATATATACTCTACAATATTTTATTATGATTAGTTTTTGTTACCTGTTACTCGAGTACCTATACCTAATACTTACATAAAACAATCTAGAAAATTATCTTTCAAGTCATTCTGCGCGTGTCTCCACAAATAATACCAAAGAAAATAATTCCAAGTATGAATATGGCATGATTACATTCATTAAGTACGTTTAGAGTCATCCTGCACACACGAGGGTAGGTGTGTGCAATGTAACCGTGGGAAGGGACAGATAACATACAGTTATGTAAAGACGGAAAACTGTGTTTAACTTGTTACAAACGATTTTATATTTAGAGTTCCTTATTCGAACATAATAATATATTTGTTTTTTTTTTTAATAAGAATCTGTTCGTTTGAATTTGGAATTAGTTTTTTAAGATGATATTGGCTCGACATTTAACCTGAAGCAATAGCACTTGTGAAATTAGTTTACTCAACAGAAGACGCTATTGCACGGATGGCGTAGTGGTTTAAAATGTCGCCTCGCCACTGCTACTACACCGAGTATTATAGGTTCGAATCCCACACGGGACAAAAATTATTGTGAACCACAATTGGTTGTTCAGAGTATGGGTCTTCTTTGTGTCCAATGTTTGAATGTTTGTAATGTCGCGGGAGAGCGATACAAGATTTATTAGTAGTGCAAGAGTTGTCTTTTTTAACATTAAAAATACAACCATCGACTAAACTAACAAAAATTAATAAAAAAGTGTCCTCTGTTTAATATTTACATTCATCATTCATATTACTCATGGTATCAACAATGTAATTCGCTTGCACCGTCCGGGTGCAAGCGAATTACATTGTTGATGCCATGAGTCTTGAGCTCTTCGCCGCGCGTCAAATCTTATATACCGGGACAATTTTAAAGCGATCCTCTGATATCTAAAAAGTTATTTGATTGAAAGTTTCTTTCGTTAGAAGCTTTGTATGTCTTTCTATTAGATTTTTATAGAGAGGAAGAGATACATTGTGTTGTCAACATAGTCACTATAAGACAAGCGCTACGGACCATACCGCACGCAGCATGCCTACAATTTTTGTAAGATTGGAATGTCAAAAATTATACCTCTTGCAAGCGTCCAACCGCTTAAAGCTATCGGTTATCATTAAGCAAACCGTTTAAATGCCATATTATGAATTAATTGCTAGTAATCTTTAAAAAGAATATATACCACAATATTTTAAGGTTCACTCCTAACCTAATCCTTCACGGATTAGAAAAAAACTACCGAATTACGCTTTTTGTACAGAGTAGCTACCATCTGACTGCATCCTTAAAGTATAACAGTATTTTAAATGTTAGTACAGTTGTCAAAACAATTGAAGGTACTGGCTTTCCATATTAAATATCATGACATACGTGTTTTCTGATACGAATATAACGTATATTCTTTCTAGATGGTAATTCCTCCGAGATTGCCACATTGTTCCAGCGTCTTAAATTTGTGCTTACTTTAATAGCGTATCGTGAGACCCCAGTGTCAACACATTTTTGTTACTAATAATATTTTAACTGCACTGATAGCATAGTTGTTTAACCTATTGAGTCGCAGTGGCACACCGGCGGCCAGACACAATAGGTTTATGAGTATTGTGTCTGGCCACCGTGTTATTGACACAATGATGTCTGCCATTCCAACAACTTGCCTCGTCACTGCAACTACGCCGTGTAAGTCACCCGCCTCACAGACACCATCCCAATGGGGATGTTATTTCAATGTAAAAGTCTCCCGCGACACATATATGTTTACTAGTGCGGTTGCTCCTGCTACGTAATATTAATTAAATATTTTTTAACAATATTGCTGATGTGTATACAATGTAATAATACTTACAAGGTGACCATTTAAACTACTACGCCAGTGTGCAATCGACAAAGTTCGTTCAAATTCAGACTAAAATAAATTACACTGGGAAAAAGTCATTTTGCGGCATGGTAAGTTGAAGTCAATTTTGTGTAACTTCAGTATGCTGAATATGAGAAAATATCAGATTTGTTAAATTGACTCTGGTTTATGAGATAAGACTTTATAACTATACGATTAAAAGAAGGTCGAAATAAAAATACTAATTCATATTGAATATATATTTTAGAAGCGGCTATGTAATAACGACAAGAAAACTGAATCAATATGCTATTAACAAGAAATCATAAAAAAATAATTTGTAGAAGCTTTATCTGTAAATCTGTAAGCTTTTCTATTGTGGCAAGGCAATCCCTTATTAAACTCAAGCAATAGTCTACCATCATAATATGGCTGTCCCACCGGCCTTGGTATCTTTTTTAATTGTTCTAATGTCCTGATGGCACCGTTCTTTAAGTTCTTTAAGTCCATACAAAGTAAATGCATTTCGGGTATGACTGATGAAGGTGTTTATTAAAACCAGTAACAAAATTAATGCCGTAGATAATATATATTTTTTTGTTGCCCAGTGTTATCATGTGTTCTATGAGAATGATTAATTTGTATTACGGGTATTAATTACTTACATAAATAAATTAACGAGGAACATAATAAGATGGCATTCAATACTTCCTAAATGGTAACTTAATACCAACGACGACCTTTGTTCGTCAATACATAATGCATAGTTTTTAATAATTTAACAATGTGATACCTATACTCGCCTGGTAATACCCGCGTGTTACAACGAATGAACATAATGAATTGAGCTCTATTTAAACGATAGTAGACAGCATAAAACAATCCTGGACCGATACTTCGAAGACACGTTTACTAAATCGATAAAAGTTCATTAATTTGTCATACATATATACATACATATGCACGCATATGACATAAAAGTTATTTAATTAGGATAGGCAGATGTGTATTACAGCCACATTTCTCTGTGATGAGGTTCCACTTGATGGGTGACGACCCTATTGCCGTTTGCCGTTTGCCGCTTACCGGACACAGATCGAAACTCCGTGCTGTTGAGTATTTTTACCAGAAAAATCCAAGTGCACTTTGTTCGACCCAGGATTCGAAGCCAAGACTTCATGGACAGCAGTGGCATATACAACCGCTGTGCAACCGAGGCGGTTAATTGATGTTGCTGTAACTAAACCCTACAGAACCTCAAAACTATCACCTTAGTTCCCACACGACAGTACCAAATCAAGAAAGTACTTACATACATTTCTGTGATAAGAGTTGTTTGAACACAGTTAAATAGTCGCATTGCGTTTGCCCTTAAACTATTTTCTGACCAAACAAACTGTGGAATTCAAATAATAGGTGTAGACAATTATCCAGTATAAAACCAGTTTGAACGAAGGAATTGAAAAACCTTTCTGATGGAATTCGGCTTTAATCAGATTTTTTCGACTGGTGGAATGCATTTTAGTAAGTTAGAAGTAGATACATATGTAATATGTAATCAATTGAATGTAATGAAGTTAATACATAATTAGTTAATTATACTTTTGTATTATTAATTGCTGACCATTAGATCATGCGACATGCCGTACATTAGTTTACTGTCTTAGTAAATATAAGATAATTGTTGTACCTATATATCAAAAACTAAGCTAAAAAAGGCACAGATCCATGGCAAAAGTCAAGTTAATTTTATTGTTGTTTTATTGTGTCAAATAGATGCAAGTGAGAAACGGCAATGAATTGCCGTATATCTCTGACTTCGAAAAAATGGTTCAAGTAATATGTAAAGGATATTGAGGTCAGATGTCAAAGCTCATAATCATTTCGGAGATATATTAACTATGCTGAGTCGAATGGCGTTGACCGCGAGTCTCTAGCTCTTACGGTTCTTGAGTTGAAAGTTATATAATAGACGGACGGACAAAGCTGTTGTATAAGAGTTTTTCGAACTCTAAAATCATAAGCTCATTTATTAATTTGGATCACAAAATAATGGTGACCCAAATAATCGTCAAAGTAAAATAGATTTCTTGGTGGACCTTGGTCGTGAAAGTATTATTACATTTATAAGTTTTAAATAGTTAGCAACAGAACATCAAAAAATAACCCACATAGATGCCAATACACTCGTCCTCTACTAAGTAGAACCTAAAGTAATGTTTTCTATTTTACTAGTTTTGTCTGCAACTTGTCTTGCCTTAATGTAGACTAAGTCAAAGTCAAAGTCAAAAATCATTTATTAATTTAAATCACAAAGTAACACTTATGAACGTCAAAATATATAGAGCTGACTATGTCAATACATTTATTTCCCAGAACTTTTTCTGCATAAAAAGGTTCCCAATATTCTTTTCTGAACCCTTGATAACGTGTATGCAAAATTTCATGATGATTGGTCTCGACAAAGTTTATTACGATTTCAATCTCGAAATCGTAACAAACAAACAAACTCACATTCGCGTTTATAATATTAGTTAGGATAACTAATACCTATTATATATGCATTAGTTGTGTTGGTGAATCATAGGTGTAAAACTTTCCCGAACCCTTCAGGGATACATAACTGTATAAAAGCATACACGAAGTTGCCGGTAACGACAGGGCCACACCTAAACGAAACGCTCTATATTTATACGTATGCCTAGACCACATTTGGTAAAACCAAGACTGTACAAATAAAAGCGCTTTATATTATCTGTGTCGATCAGGCGACAGTCGCGTTGATCTGATGTGGGAGGCTGTACGTGCCGCCACAGTTTTTATTTAATCTGTCACACTTCCTGTCGCGCTATCTAGCCTCGTGATTTGTTGCTAGGCTTTGACGGTTTTAATATTCACACCAAGATGAATAATAATAATATACGTAAGCTCTGAATATAAGCGTCTCATTGCTAGGCACGAGCCTCTTCTTGGTGTGAGAAGTAGTAGGTTAGGGCATAGTCCACCAAGCTGGCCTAGTACGGGATGGCAGACTTATGTGAAGTCTTTTGAAAACATTTTGGACAACTACTAGATATACAGGTATCCTCACGAAGTTTTCCTACACCGCGAAGCGAATTGTTTAATGCGAGCATTTATTGCCTATATACGCATAACTTCGAGAGTCAGAGGTGTGTCCGCAGGATAGAACTTGAGATCACTGTGTGGTCAGTCTCTTACTAGGCTATCGTTGTCTAATTACTATTGCTGCCAAGATTAATACATAGCTATAAATATAAAGGCAGAACTGCCTGCCTCGTTGGTCAAGGCATAAGGTTGTATCTCCTTTTGCGTGTGATTGTAAGGTTCTGTTGCCTCACCACTATCTCTGAAAGCATAGTCTATTAAGTCCATTCCGTATGTAGAATGAGACTGGCACGTTATAAACTGTATAGCTTTGTCTCGTTCTAGCACATGCAAGAATAATGCTTAAAACAATAATATATAAATCAACGACTTAAAAAGATAAAACTAAAGCTCCTGAAAGCGATTTGCGTATGGGTTTTCGATAACCTTACTTAACTGTCCCATATTTACCACCTGTTAATCTACTTTTAGTTTCTATTAGCTAATTTAGTTTACATAAAAAGGGTTTAATATCTTTTGTTGTTTTTAATACGTTGTTATCGCCACCTAAACAAAATTAAGTCGAAAAATATCGGATCCATGGGCTAGCATATATATTCTATATCCAGACGCAGTCAACATTTTCTAAGTATTTTCTATTTAAAGTTATCCTTCATTATTTAACCAGAAGCCTTCGTTTCACACGGCTCAGAATGTATTAAGTTTCTAAAGACTCTGTCTTAAATAAAAGTACATAGTTGTAAATAAAATACTGCATTTTAATTAAAATCTCAACAGAATTCCTTTGCGAGGATCCAACGAAACATTTCATAACCGCTCACAAAGGGCGTGCTCGTAACTTTTCCTTCGAAACTTAATTATAAAGCCCGCCAAGCATTT
The DNA here is from genome assembly GCA_930367265.1 of Catocala fraxini. Taxonomy (NCBI): domain Eukaryota; kingdom Metazoa; phylum Arthropoda; class Insecta; order Lepidoptera; family Erebidae; genus Catocala; species Catocala fraxini. The sequence continues at coordinate 8,849,881 of OV884029.1, forward strand.
CCACAGTGGAATACCTCATGAATAACAAAAATATTAGCTACCAGACTATTGAACAAATTGAAACTATTCGAGATAGCATCTAAAACTCGTATAAATTTACGAATAAATTAATTATGGTCACTCTAGTCATGAGAATAGTCCAATTAGTGGACGATATGTGTGGTGACTATAGGTAGTGACGCAATCAGTAATTATGTTTGTTTATTCGACGGATGGGTGATATGATAAATTAGCGTGTTTCTGTCGCCGATTATTCAACAGATAATATATACACTACGAATAGTGGGTTAGCTATTCTATTTATTATTGGCAGCTATTGTTGTTTAAGTGGGTGGTGAAATCGAAGTAATATTTATGGAGATGAAAGCTATAATTGTGATTTATTGCGCTTCACTTGCACTTAAGAGGCTGTAATCTCTATATGGGCAGCTTTTATACACAGACATTTCCTTGTCATATTCTCACATCTGTTGTCGAATCGGTTCATATTCTGTTTGGAATATACATTTTTTTTGTGTTTTAATGCTGGTATTTTAAGAAATATATAATAACTCAACTACCCTACTTTTTCGTCTATGCAAAATAGTCATGGCGGGACTAACGGTTACAGTTTTAGCGCCATGCTTCTAAACGAATGCTAGGTACGTTCGATTCTTGGTAACTATATCATTATTAGAAACTTTCCGTTGAGTATTCGTTCGTAAAATACTATTTTGATTTTTAATTTTAATGTTTTCACGGAAATATTCTGGACTTTTTTTTTACCTAGACAAATGTTCTCTAGGTCGTTAGATTTTATTAAAATCAAAACTAAAATAGGAATAAATTTTATGAAATTATTTATTTTATTCATGCTTTCAGGCATTGTTTTGTCTATAATAATTAATGTTATATGATTGATAGTGTAAACTATACTAATACTACTACTACCATTATAGTGGCAAAATCTTTTCAAACTAAAACAGAAACAGGAGATTTCAGATGTCAGTCTCACTGCTGGGCGCGGGACTCTCCTCAGTGTAATAGGATTACATGATAGCCCACTACGCTGACCCAGTGCATTTTGGCAGACATCAAACATCTTCGAAAACATTAAAGAGAACTGTCAGACATGCAGGCTTCCGCACGATGTCTTTCCTAACAAGCGATAATTAACATTTTAACAGACATAACTACGAAAAGTTACAGCTGCGTGCCATGAAATCAAGACCTCTACGTGGCATTCCAATATTCTCATACTATTATAATGTACCAAAATAAACCTCACTAAGTCTCTTATCTGTTCCAGCTCAAGAGACAACATGATGCCCACTCACATTAAACTCAGCTCATCGTTAACTTGTCGGTTGGTTGGCGGACTGACCAGAGAACAAAGATCTGTCTGCCACGAGTCTCCAGACACAGTCTCCATAGCGTTTGAGGGTCTGCAGTTAGCGGTTAAGGAGTGCCAGCATCAGTTTCGCTGGCACAGGTGGAACTGCTCCAGTCTGCTAATCAAAAGTAGTAATCCACATTCTAGTTCTATTATGAAAAGAGGTTAGTATAATTGTTTATATTATGTACCTAGGTTTTGCCCGCGACTTTGCTTAAAACAATTCTATTTTTCTAGATGAAAGGTATTCTTTGTCCTTCGCTGTACCTCTAATAACGTGTATGCGAGATTTCGTAACGATCGGTTGAGTAGTTGAGGTATGGAAACGTATCAAACAAACTCACATTTGCATTCAATATATTATTATTAGTAAGGACTACAAAGTAGGCGTTATTATATTACTTCTGTATAATAAGTAATTAGGTATTTAAAAAACTATAAACATATTCAAATTTATTGAAAGATACATGTCACAATTAAAGTAGTGACGAATGGTGATTATCGATCCCTAAAGGAATATTTTATCGCCTTATCGAACTTATTTAAAAATAACCTATTAATATGTTTATTTTATTTTCCTCATTTAAATACATAATGTATGTATTAATAAATTAAAATACTTTTATAAGAATAAACTAGCTCACTTAGCAAATTAAAATTTAAGTTGAAATAAAACTTATTTATATTAAAATAAAAACAAATGGCTTTACATACATACATACATAGATTCAGGCCTGTTTCCCAGAGGGGTAGGCAGAGACTACGGATTTCCATTTGCTACGATCCTGACCCACTTTCCTGGCTTAATTCACTTTCATAACATTCCTCATACACACTCGCCGGTTTAAGATGCTCTTAACCTGGCCTTTATCCAGAACGTCGCCGACCTGATCAAGAAACGTTCGCCTAGGTTTTCCCTTGTGACTGTTTTATTCACACTAGCCTTATAAACTTTCTTAGTCAGTCTTTTCTAGTCGATTCTTTGTACATGCCCAAATGCACAAATGGCTTTATATTTAGATAAAATGGTGGAACGAATTAAAGTAATTTTAAAATAAGGTCAATCGTTTTGAAACGAAAGCACACATAAAGATAAACATTTGCTGTTTTAGGATTTCACAGTTACAACTTGTTTTATAAGAATAATAAAAAATACAGTATTTGTTCTAATAAATTGAACAGTACTGCAACGTTTCAGGCTTCGCTTTCGGCTTCGCTTTCGGCTTCAATAAGATCACATGCAATTGTCTCTTGAGTCTGGACTGCAATAATATATATTTTTTTATGTTTCTCTTATCACAGGTATTTTCTAACATATTATATTAGGAAAATACCTGGACCTTTGGGAGGCTTACACCGAGATATAGGTCCAACGTGAAGAGGCCCTACAGCGGCACTAGCCGCAGCAGGCGTAGGACTATTGCTACGTATGGATACTAATATACATATATGGCCTTTGGGTATGGGTGTTCAGTGTCAGTATGGACTGATATATTGGTAACTATGGATGAAAAACGGAGTCTGCCCTGAATACTCTAATAGCATCAATCGGATGGGCAGACGGTGACTCGCCTACTAGTGAGTTGGCGAGTCACCGTCTGTCTAGTGAGATGGGCCCCCTGAATAGCCACCATAGGCATGGTGCACCTTTTTTATTATTATTAGCCTGATTGCTGTCCAAACATAAAAAAATAGAAAATTTTGCCAGTACTGTCCAAAATTATTTATGGTGATTTTGAACTAATTATAAGGAAACATATTATGTACCTCACACACACACACACATACATCTATAGAGGATATAGGTTTGAACATCCCAGAATGAATTAGCAAGGTGTAGCGAACCATATTTCGCCAGTTGTTTCCGATACCACGTCACAGGTAACGAGCCTATTGCACTTTACCCGACATATTTCTAGACTCTGTGGAGGTTTTTAAAGGTAAAGCCTAACAAAACTGACGCCAATTAGGTCAAAACAAAAGTGCAGTGCGGTGCCGTTGCACTTAGAAATTAAATCTGAGGTATAGGTATCGAAATCTTAATAAACATGTTATTAAGCCATTATCAGTACAAGAGGACCAATAACATCCACAAGATTATTTTGAAAACGTAGGTGGTAGCAATCAGTACCGATAATGCCAAACCAGTCTCCGATCAACGCAACATGTAATTCCATTTTTTTCTGTGTATTAAAATAAACGCAACTAAAATTTCAAACCAATCGCGATCAACCATTACAATCCGAATTTATTACGACGAAAAATTATTCACGCACATTAAGAGGCCACCGGTGAACGGACCATCTGAACGTATTATGTTCTTAATATAGGTATTTACTGAGCGTCGTCCGTCTTTACGTCTATCTGCGGGTGTGAAAAGGCTTTGTCGACCTCGTTTTTTCCACAATCATCGCACACGTTGACGGGGAAATTTACGAGCATGGAGGATGGGAGACAACAAATAATAAGCTAGTGGCGGCCAGGTGGGCCCCGCACCCGCGCCCCGCGATTTCACGCTACGTGTGGGTCCCGCGCACACCCCCCGCGCTTCGCTCCGCCACACCCCTTCCCCGTCAACCGCTCGACCAATTAATATCTTAACTGGAATTGCCTGGAATCGAGTACCAACGGACTTACTCAATTTTCTCCACGCCCTTTTATTGCTGCGCGCATTTTAACAACAATTTGAAATTCTTCATTAACCTTCATAAACTCAGATTGAATAATAAGCGCTAGTAAAATTTACGTATAAAATGATATTGTAGATTAAATGGTGAGCGGATCAGTCAAAGAATGTTATTGATACCATTGTGTGCTCGACATTATTAGTATTGGTAATGCTCCGTAACGACACCTTCCGGCTCTTCAGCGACACGACTGTGTTTAAATTGAAAAATTGTGAAAAAAGCAGCGTAACTAAACACTTAAACATCTTTCTTAACATGGCTATTGTTGGGGTCCCGAATTGAAACGCCGACAGGAGAATGAAAGTAAAAAAAGCGAAGAACAAATCGAGATGCTTTTAAATAGGATAATAGCGATCGATGATCGAAGAAGAAAGATAATAATGATTCCGGACCGTTGGATTTTTTTTGCCCGAATGTATAGACACATCGATAAAAGAGCGCAGTGGACGAATGGCATTCTGGATAGATCACGGGATTCAGGATTTGTTCCGCTTCCCCGAGATCCTCCACACGTCGTTAGCGCTCTTGTCGTACGTGACGCTGTTACAATATACTGTCGAAGATTTAATGACTTTTGTGAGGCTAATGAGACTATTGTCGGAAAACTTTTAGCCTCGGGCGTTAATAGTGATGATGGTAGGTGAGATTAGCGTGAGATGTAGCGCGCGTCGGCCGTCGGCGGCGTCGCGTGAGAGAATGGGCCGGGGCACACAGGGTGGCGAACATGCGTCGATACAAATCTGACGGCGCATGCGCACGTGACATGAATTCTCGACGCGAATGTGTCATAAAAAAGTGACATTTATTAGCGTTTTATATCAACAACGTGTCTGCAGGTGACGGAGTGGCGACGACAATGTGGTTATGATGCTGCAAAAACATGATGCGTTGTTGCGACGTGCTCTTATCTCCCGACGTGTCGTGGGAACGGGTCGCCTCGTGAGGACGACTTTATTATAAGAGAATCGGACCAATTTTTTATGACGTCTCATGTCATGTTAATAATTTTGGACCGAATATTACTCTTTAAATGACACGTCAAAATGGCTATAATTTGCAGTTGTAGCGCCGAGTGAAATGTCAAGACGTGAGCCGATAAATCGCCATCATTGACTTAAAATAACAACTTTAAAAGGATTTAAACAAAAACTCGAACGTGTCGAAATGTCTCAATGCGATGTAGCTCAACCCTCTAATGGTTGCGATAACATCTTCCTCGGTGCGTTACCGAATCGTGCTCCTTCAGATGCCTCTCAACTGTGAGAAAAAACACACAAAAGATCCCATAAAAAACATGAATTTGTCTAAAGTTCCCAGTTTTAGACGTGACATCGAGTGGGTTTTTTTGTTAAGCCTTTTTGTTCCCTGTCAGATTATGAAGCCGCTTTTAAGGGTTAATTAAGTCAAGAAGTGTATTAGTGATCTTGCGGATAGTTTATGTGATGATTCATTAGGCAGAAAAAATACTGTGTATATAATTATATATAATAAATATTTTGAAATATTTTTTCGGACGACTTATGTTATACGAAACTAGATTCTGCCTGCAGCTTCGCCCGCGTTAACCTCACGGAATCGCATATCGGGGTAAATAGTATAGCATGTCTTAATCCAGGACATGGCCTAGCTACATGACAAGTTTCGTTCATCTGTTTAGAAGTGTACGCGTAATTGATTAACAAACAATAAACTTTTACATAATAGTTATAGTAGAATAAAGGATTTGGATACCCAATAATCTATATTATATTAATACGTGAAGCAAAAACTTTGTACCCCTTTTGACGAAAATTGCGCGGATAGAGGAGTACTTATGAAATTTAGCAGAGTTAAAGTTTATATGGAGAAGGAGGGGCGAATCGAGGGCGAATTTATATAAAATATGCATTAGAAATACAATAAATTAATGAAAATATACTACACGCACACAACCACGCATTTGACACACGCAGTCGAATCGCGTTCGTAGTATTTCGGCATTGTTCGGCTGATGTAGTACTATTCTTCGTAACTATGGTTACATAATTATATCAATATAATAATTTATTTGACAAAGATAGGTAATTTAACCTATATATTCGATCTAAATGAAATGTGATTATAAGGGTATAGTTTTAGGCAATAAACGTTAACAACTATCAAACTTAAAATTTAAATCAATTACCTATAGTCGAATGTCGACCACTAGGCGACCGCTAGTTCTAATTAAATACAAACGACTCAGAGTTTAAAATTGCATTAATTTTGTTTGTATAGGTATATACGTCACTCTTTAAATAGATGACGGTAATTTATTTTAAATATAGAACGTTATAGAATTAGTATAGCTTTTTAAATAAAGAACAATGTTTAGAAACGACAGCTATAAATATTTTTTATACTTTTATAATATCCGTGCCATATTAAGAAATATTGATGTAAACTTATCTACTATTTTTAAAATATAAGTTTTAGGTATTTTTACTTTATACATAAATAAATTATTACTTAATATTATTTAAATTATGGAGGACCGTAGTAAAACTTGTGACAAATTGATAAGAATTACATTTGCCGCGTCGCACGCGCGAGCCCTACAGCTCGTAAATTTGTCGTGTGACGTCACTGGACACATCGTCTGGTTTTGGTAATTAGCGATTCGCAACAGCCCAGTGCACCTCCCGGACCATACTTAATTGATACAGAACCCTTAAAGCTATGCTTATTTTATTTTTATTTTAACGTTTCTTGCGTCGTTTCAACAGCGGAGAATATTTAAATTTAGAGATGAATTTAATAATACGTAACGTTTTTATTGGTTTGAATTCAAATAGAGAATTGATTATTAATACATCGTATAGCCTACGAGATTGGCTGAATGTGCATTTGTTAAGAATATGACCAATTTCTGTCAACACTAAGCTTTTTATAAAAAAATACAATAACGTATAAGTTGTTATTGTTTTCACCCCCCTAAACTAGACGCCAAATGTCAACATGTACCTACAAAGAATTTGGACAACAAGAAACGATCAAGTAATTGACATAATTTAAGTCAATATTACATGCATAGGTACATACTGCCGTGGTAATCGAGAGGGCAGTAAGTCAGAAAAGCCAGTTTTAGAAAACAGCGCGCAAAGATTTTGTTACAATTTTAGCGTTTGTGATAAAACTATATACCTACTCGATTTTTGTGTTCTATATGTCAAAAGAAAGGGAAAAATTTGTTGTTTACAGTAGTGAAGCATTCCAAATCAGTAATTTAAAAAAATGGCCATCTTTGACTTACTGCCCTCTCGATTACCACAGCTGCATAGTCTAATGTATATTATGTCCATCCAGTACATAGACCTATGTCCCCAAAGAGATAGGCAAAGAAAGTTTGACATACTCACATTTTGTTTCTCATCCAGCTATGGTTTTAGGTCCAATGTCATAGGGGGCGAGCCTATTGCTTTTTACTGGGTACAGTTTCAAACGCCATGCCGCTACTAAAACTACATTGACAGAAAAACTCAATAACACTTTGCCAAAAACCTCCATACCGAGAGAACTCATGCACAGCAGTCTAATTTTTTTCTATAAGTTAAGGTTTAAAACCTCAAAGATATTTTAATACAACTATAGGGCAAAAACAATATAAAACGCCTTCACAGTCCAATTTATCAACTATGTCTAATAGTGAGGTCTAACTAGCAAAGAAACAAGTACAATAGAATCAGAAATAGATCCGTGCCTTCATTAATTTACATAATAATGTCCTTTAAATAATGCAAACACTATAAAAGTCCAATTATACCCTTACATAGCAATCTAACTACTTTTAACTAAAGAAGATTCCACCATTTGTTATCTGAATAGAGTTCGAATCTACATAACTTTGAACACAAAACGTCAGCTAGTGTAGGTACAGTAGTTACCATTTTATCTAAATTTTAAAAGTGGTTCACACATTTCGACCACGCCGTTATCCATACAAAGAGTTTAACAAAAACTTATGTAATCATTACCAGTAGGCAATAATATGAATATATACAGAGTATTTCCAATAATTGACAAGCGAAAAACTCAATGAGGGTTCATTCATTTTGGCGCCAGATTTATAAGCTATCCAGTTGGAAGCGAGAAGCTGTACTAAAAACTGTTTTAAGAATCACAAAGTGCACAATCGTAAATCACGCATGATGCGAGAGCGCATGCGCGTCGGGCGAGCTGCGCGCGCATCAAAAACAATGTTACACAATACGGAAAAAGACGACCACCGCCGACGTTGCGCGGAAAAACCTATAAAATCATTATGCGCATTTGATTAAGTAAAACGTCCGCGTTCGTACACGCTTAAGAATCGGAAATGAAATAAAACGTTCAATGATAAAATTGAAATTTGTATTTACTTAGGCCGTCGATTTTTTACATGTCGGCGCCGCGTCGCCGTATATGGAACGAATGTAGATTTACCAATTTAATCCTTGGTTCGAGGAATCGAGGTGGCGCTGCGCCTGCGGCCGGCCGACGTGAGCTGTCCGAGTGTGTCCAGTGTCCAGTGTCCAGCTGTCCTACTGATGGACAGGTATAAGTAATTAGGTCCAGAAGCGTTACTTGTTTTTGTCTCGTTGAGCAACCGTCCAACTTTAAATCGCAAATGCGAATAAAACTCCTTGGATTTCAACATTGTATACCTTCTTATGGTTAACGTGAACGCTATTGGACAGATAAATTAATATTTAAATTGCAAATATAGCTCTCATATTAATTATACAGCAACAAATTATATGTGGTCAGAACTCGTTGTACAGTCGAGTGTCGTAAATCGCCGAGAGATTTTTTACGAGACAACTCGTAACGAAAATAATTACATATCATGCATTATTAAAACAAACACGGGCAAAAACCTTGGATACAAGTGTAAGGGAAGAATTTAAAATCTGTCACCCGTTCGAAATTCAGAGCATTTCGTTAGAAAAAGTCGAAAACGAATAATCGGAATTCATTAAAGTCGATTAAGGAATTCGGCACGGGTATCGAATCGGACGATATACGACCTTAAGGCAGACTAATTGGCGCAAATTGACACTAAAACGTGGGATGGTGATAATTATAATACAGCTCAGTTAAGCCCGCCTATACATGCGTTCCTGTTTGATTTTTGAACAACACGACTCAAATAAGTGTTTGTGTCTACTTAGAATTCAATAAAACTAATTTTCGAGTCATGCTTAATTATTTGGTCGAGTGTGAGAACATTGGGACGAACAATACGAATCCCATTAACTAACTGAAGCCGGCGACCATTCTGCGCTGTTTGACTTTTATTGTGTTACACACAACGAAACAAAAGATCAAAATATTAAGAGCCGTGTTCAATTTCCGTATCAAAATCGAGTGGTTTTATGTTTTGAGTGTCTCGCTTTTAAAAATAAACTAATTTGACAAGATTATATAAAATACTTTTGAAGAAGACAGAAGAAAATACTTAATATTTATCATAATACCTCACAGCTAAAATAAAAGCTGTTACTATATACAATAATATATTTTATAAAGTAATCCAATCAAAAGGTTCAAAAGAAACCTTTCCAACTCGAGGGCAAGGCATTGCTCAACTCGCATCGGAGAAATCGATGAACCCAAACCGAAACCTGAACAGTACTCTCATTTTAAAGACAAACAGACTTTGGCAAGCATACAATAATTCGTCGGTAACAGTAAACCCGAACGATACATAACATGAAATCATCGAAATCGATCAATCGAGCGTGCTATAAATCGCGACGTATCGATTCTATCGCGTCTTCGTCGATCGACAAATATAAATTTGTCACTGGCCACTCGGGAAAAGCACGTCCTCGATGGGCAAAGTTTATAAATAAACAATAACGTACCCCTATTTGGATGGGACACCGTAACATACATCAGAGTTTTATATTCGATCCGGCGTGATAACCATAGTAGGCGAGTGCTTTTACACTATACGATTTGTATTCGATGTTTCGATTTGGTAATCGAAACGATCACGTAATGCAGACAAAAATTATCTAACGTTTATCTACTTGAAATGGCTATCTAGATTATAAGCAAATTTTGATAATTTTTAAAATATTGTGTTTTTTGTTTGTGATGATTGATCTTATACTGTCAGTATACCCATTTCTATGATTATCGATAATTTATTAAATTAACAGCTCTGTATAATTGTACGCAATATATCACAGTATCCTATCTCCATTTTACTAGACCTAAACATAACTGGCAAAATGTGCATGTAACACCTTTGTCTCAAGATTCAAGTAGATATCATTTTTTAAATATGCTTTTTGGCATTACTGACACTTGACTACAGCAACACTTGGATATTAATTGACTTTACAAAAACGTTTATCAATTTTAAAAATTAATTACTGTGTATCGTGAGTTGTAAATTCTCATAATACGGTATTAATTCATCGAGCGAACGATCACTGTACGAAGATAATGCTTGATTTATAATGATTATCATCATATTAAAGGCGATTCGTTCTAAATCATGTCTTTGACTTTTTGCGTTCGATTGACTTACACTAGAAGTTTAAAAACCTTTGTGTCGTGTTGATTTTTATGTTTTATTGGTTTCATTTATTCAAAATAATGATTATAAATTCAATATTGGTATATCCTAAGAAGTAAGCAGAGGTATCCTAACTAATATTATAAATGCGAATGTGAGTTTGTTTGTTTGTCACGCTTTCCCGCATTAACTACTCGACAGAACGTCATGAAATTCGCATATATGTTCATATGTACGTTGTCACAGCGTGGATGGAGCGTGGTTTGTGGTGTTATTGATTCTTATAGTTTTAGTGGTCAATTTACTTTGCTGCTAATGTGATGAGTTGGAATTCGGATCTCGAGCGAAAAATAAAACATTCATCCTAACTAATATTATAAATACGAATGTCAGTTTGTTTGTTACGCGTTTACGCCTTAAATACTTGTCCGATTATCATGGAATTTCGTATACACGGTGTCAAGCGTACAGAAAAGTACATACACACCTTTCATCCACAAAAAAATACTGTTACTAATCTAACCTTACCTAACCCATATTTACGCGGGCAAAGACTAGTAACTCTATATTCGAACAGATCTTAAGTACTTAAAAAAGGCAGGCAAGCAGTTAAGGAGGTAAATCAACTTATTGAAAAATGTGTACTTATGTTAAAAGTCACATCACATAAATTATTAATTATTAAAAGCTATTTAACGCCTTTTCAACATAGCACGTCCGCCCCGACTAGACTTGTAGGTATAATTAAAAATCAGTTTCTTCTGCATAAATAATATGTTTGATTTAAACAAGTGAGAAACGGCCATGAATTGCCGTAAATCTTAAGAGTTCGAAAAAATGGTATCACGTGACCTTGAGGTCAGAGGTCAAAGGTCACAGTCATTCCGGGGTATATTGACTATGCTGAGTCGAATGACGTTGACTGCAAGTCTCTAGCTCTTACGGTTCTTAAGTTGAAAGATGGTATCACGTGACCTTGTGGTCAGAGGTCAAAGGTCATAGTCATTTCGGGGGTATATCGACTATGTTGAGTCGAATGTGGTTGACCGCGAGTCTCTAGCTCTTATGGTTCTTGAGTTGAAAGATTGTATCATGTGACCTTGAGGTCAGACGTCAAAGGTCATAGTCATATCGGGGGTATATCGACTATGCTGAGTCGAATGACGTTAACCGCGAGTCTCTAGCTCTTACGGTTCTTGAGTTAAAAGTTGTATAACAGACAAACGAACGGATGGACGGACAAAGCTGTTGTATAAGAGTTTTTTCGAACTCTAAAAACGGATACCTTCGTAAAACTCATGACGTAACTTGAACACGGAGTTGTATAAATGATCGCTTCGCCATTGCCAATTGCCATTGCATGTTGTTGGTTCGATCACCGTACGCCACATTAAACTATGTAGTCCATAAACAATTGCTCTAAGTCTGGATATTCTTTGTGATCGTTGTATCAATGTGAGTAAAATTCCCTACCACAGAAGCATGAAGCAGCAGATGGTCATACATACATACATAGTCTCACGATTTTATACCCAAAAGGGAAGGTAGAGATTGTAGTAATAGGGGACGACCCTGTTACCTACCGGCTACCGTCTAGCGGCCACTGTTTGTACTACTACTGAGAATTATATATATTACTAGCTGACCCGCGCAGAGTTGTCTGATTCATATAAGGGACCTTTCCCCGTTATTGCAACATTTTTAATTGCTGCTCCGCTCCTATTGGTCGTAGCGTGATGTTATACAGCCTATAGCCTTCCTCGATAAATGAGTTATCCAACACTAAAATAATTTCCAGTTCAAACTAGTAGATCCTGAGATAAACGCGTTCAAACAAACAAACAAACAAACTATTCAGGTTTATAATATTAGTATAGATTGACAGAAACTCGCTATAATACTTTGCCCGTCCCGATTTTCGAACCCGGACCGCACGTTAACCATATTCACTACCACCGAGGCAACATAATTCGTCATATCTCTGTATTTATATAACGTAACGGAACTTCGTGGTCACCTATTACGTTAATAATGCCAGATTTAAAACGTAATAACATTAAAAATCGATATTAAATCACATCGATAGAGCATCGAGATAGCATATATCGATAGCATCGTACCCCATAGCTTCAAATACCACGCTGTTCGGAAATAAAAGGCCCATTATATTAATAAACCATATCTCTGGGTGTCAATTAGGCTCACTCTATAGAGAGGGCCAGTAATCCATAGAGATAACTCGATCCTCGAATTAATCACTTGATACAATCGTTTTAATTTATTCGAATCATTTGGATCAAAATTATGGAGATATCGTTTTGGGAGCGGCCGTGGGAGCGAGCCAAAACGACCACTTGAAATGTAGGTACTAATTAATAAACACTTAATTAGTAATTACTTATTAATTGCTTCTTGGTTAAATAAATGTTATGATGTAAGTTATTAAATATTTTTTTGTTAGCGGATTTTAATTACTCGTTAGCGAATGGCGAATATGAATAGACTTGAATATAATAATTATTATATGAAAACCTCGTTGGCGTAACGTTAGTGAACGCAACTGTTGTACTGGTGAGGGGTTCGATTACCGAGTCGGGTAGTGTTATTAGGTTTTCTGTTGAGAAATTGTCTATAGCAATACGGACTCTTAAGACTGTGCCCGGTAGACAGAAACAGGGTCATCCAGTATTAAGAATTAGCTAAAATTATATCTGGCAAAATGTGGATGTATTTAGGTACACTTCTGCCTACCTCGTCTGAAATATTACATATTCCACATTATTTCTGGGTATTTCTATGTATAATATGTATGTATTTACAAAAAGAAAGTATATATCGCACTCTTAATAAAACAGCGACTTAACTCAAAATTTGAAAGTAAGGTAATTTTAACTCTAATTGTATATGTTAAATTCTAATATTATATTTGTGTTAAATCTTTGCAATAGAGTTCAAATTTGTTTAATCCAAAATACTGAGATAAGTCTCTGTTTTATTAAGGGTGCGATATGTATGTTTATCCATTGTCTAGTACCTATCCATAGTACAAGCTCCGCTTAGTTTGGGCTAGATGGTGTTGCGTGTATGTGATAGAATATTGTTATTAATGAACTAATAGCTCATTCGCAATTGTTTTTTTATTACTTATTATATCTACGAATAGTGTTTATAACATTTTTCGTTTGCTCTACTCAATCATTTATTTTAGACTAAATTTTGTCCGCGGATTCGCTCGCGTAAATGTTGGTTCTGTAAATTTTTTATCCCTTGGGAACAGTACTTTTTCTGGATGAAAGGTAACCTATGTCCTTTTCTGTATCCTTGGCACTGTGTATACCAAATTTCGCGTAATAATCTGACATTTACATTTACATATAATATCAAAAGTTAGGAGGATAGTTATATTTTTCGCTCGAGAACCGACTCCCCAGCCATAATATTAGCGACAAAGCGCCCACTTAAACTTTAAAAAATTTTAAAAACTTTCTACAAACTCCACAAACCATCCATCTAGTACAGTTATGGACACAACAAGATCTAAATCACATTTATTATACACTCAAGTTTATTACAAACCCCGCCTTCACAAGTCACGTGGAATTAAAATTGAAATCATAAAACCACCTCGCTATAAAATCAACGTACCCTCAAATTACCCGACTATACAGGATATATACTAAGGCAGGTGGCGTACCTCCATAATTGCCCATTAAGCCGCAATGGCACTTAAGACTGCAGTCCTATTCAACACAATGAAATAGCAAGAATAGCATATAAACCGCAGACATAGAAAAGCACAATTAATTTAAAGAGAGACCTAAGTCAAATGCAAATCGGTCATCATTCTATATAAGGGAAAAAGATTACATTGTGCGAGGGCTATAGCTTATCTCTGGATCATGTGAATGTACTGAGTATTTAATTTATTGCAATAAACAGATAAACGCTGGTTATTGCGTTCCGCGTTCCTATAAATCTGTTGGCCAGTCTGTGGGGTTTGGTCGGACAGCTCTTGTTTTGAGCCTATAGACTTGAATAAGAGGTAATAAGTTTTAATGTCGAATAAGCTGTTTGAACAAAAGATCAATGTACAACACAATTTGGTTTACTAAGGAAACTGTTAAGCTAATATGTTAGGAGTGGATTCATATCGGTAGCGTTATGGGTGGCATTAGAACAATCTCTGGATCGCAACTCCGATGTATTGTCCTCAAATCCAGTCTCGGGACAATCATTAGCGGATCACACAATGTTTTTGTTACGGTCGGGATTCGAGCCCACAAAACTCAGCGTAGTGGCAGTGGCGATGCAATAACTCAGACCACTACGCCAAAGCCATTTTTTTTCTAGTGTATCAATGTAAGGTGTTCCTTCTGATCAACTAAGAAAGTATTTCTCTGGATGATAAGGAACGTGTACAAGACAATCAGGACTCATCCTACAAATGCAACTCTATTTAAGATTACACAAAGACGACATGTCTGGGCTCTAACGTAAGAATTAAGTTGCGCTTTGGTAGATGACAGGGATTCTCTTACATATAGTAGCTTAAAATGGCTCCTTTACTTGTTATAAAAAATATCTATCTAAATATATATTTAATCTGATATTATTTTAGTTATTTGTTTTAAATGTATATACATTATGTCGATATTTATTAATTATTTGAGTCTTCTTTGGACCCAAATTACCCTCGCATATATATATATAAGATAGCATAGTAGACAGCAGCTGTCGTGTTACAATCAATTGGAAACAGTTTTACTGATTTAATCGCAAGCTATTTCGTTTTACAACTTTTATATGTTCTTACATGCACTTATCCAGATGTTCCGCGAAATACATAAAAATACTTTTATTTAAATGGGTAATAATCTCACAGTAATAATGTACCCGAAGAAGGCATCTGTTTACAAAAATCTATATATATAAAACTCTTCCGTTACTGAGTGACTGACAGACAACGCACAGCCGAAACTACTGAACGCAAGAAGCTGAAATTTGGCATGTATATTCCTTGGAGAGTGTAGGGGAGCACTAAGAGAGGATTTTTGGAAATTCCACCCCGAAGGGGATGAAAGGGGTGAAAAACTTTTATATGAAAGTTCTACACCGTTGAAGTTAGTGACTTGAAAATTTGGATTTTCACGCGGGCAAAACCGCGGGCGTTAAGCTAGTAACATATAAATATATATTAATCTGCCAATTATTAGAATACAGATATAATTAAAAGTCAATTTTGTCTGGCCATCGGTGTACCGCTGCAACTCAATAGTTCAAATAATGTTTTCAAACATGTGTGTTGCCAACCCACAATGATCAGACTTGGTGGACTATGGCGAGACTCTTTTCATCCTAAGAAGGGATGTCTTACTTAATGTCCACCTGGAAGACAATTTATAAATAGAATTGATATTTATAACCTAATGTCACACCCGCTTCTCAGTAAAGAGTTTTATAGAGTTGACTATATCTGTAGCAAAAAAAATACAGCCTTATGGCTATATCCTCAATGAGTTAGACTGGGGTGAATTAAGTCCAAATTAGCTAGCTATGGTTTTAGATCCCACTTAATAGGGAGTGAGCCACTTGCCGTCTACCGAGCACAGTATCAGACTCCAGGCTGCTACTGTGAAGGTCTTACAGCAAAACTTAATCATACGAGAATCTCCGAGAAAATCCGTCACGAGAATCCAACCAGAGACCTTAAAAAACAGCAGTCGCGACTACAGTTGCGCTACCAAAGCAATAAAAAAACACATTTATCCATGCTTGCATAACCTTTCTAATATTAAAATTAATGCAAAAGTATGTTTTTTGCTTTGTCCTTCTCTCACATAGCAATAGAGCAACGGATTGACATAATTTTTTGCAACGCAATATTTGATGGACCGGAGAGTAACATAGACTACTTTTACTCCAAAAATGCTCAATTCCTCATCTTCGTAAGCGAAGCCGCGGGCAATCTTAGCAAAGAATAAAGTCTCATTTTGAATACCAGATATTCTGGTCACGTACACAGATCGAATGTGCACTAGTAGCTGGTACTATATGTATGATAAATAGTGAATCGCGATATCATCGGAATGCACCGTATACTTGTAGCATTGGATTTATTGAAATTACGCTCGATAGATAGGCTACTAGGCTTTAGCGGAAGCGTTTTGACTATTGATAATATAATAACTAACTGCTCACGTATGGTATATTTTGCACACTTAGTGTGTCTCTGATTTTATAACTGTGCCTACTGACCCGTTTTTATTTCCTGGAGAGGCTGGTATGTATTATAAGATACAGATAACCTCTTTCAGTAGATTTTCATATTTAAAGTAAATTGTATTTAAAGTAAAAAAACGATTAAAATCAAATTCAACTTAGGTATATAGTCTTTTGAAAAATTAGGTGTAATGATGATTGACCACTTTTGTTGAACCAATATCGAAGTTATTTATTTTTAATGTATATCTCTTTGCAAAATTTCATGTGAATTTCTTAAAAGAAATTGTATTTTTACGACCCAAAGTAAAGAGCAACATCTAGAATAAAAATTACAATAGTATCTGAAGTTTTATTTATCAACAAGGAATTTTCCTAAGCCATTGCACCACAATTGTAGTCAAAAATCTAACTCCTCCACTGCACGGATGGCGCAGTGGTTTAACTCTACACCTAACGGCCGAGATTTGTGGACCGGATTTCCACTGTGCATACTAAGTTTAGTGCTAAGCAGCGTTAGTATAACAATTGTCATCTAACTCGATCGCTAGCCAAATAAGAGACAGAGACATAATACTGTTATACAGTAGGACAAAAAGTGTTATCCACCAATATTTGTTCGGTGTGTAGAAGATGTCCTTTGTGTCCATTACGTGAGCGTATTTTTTTTTTCAATGATACAATTTTGTCACCGTTTTATTTTATTAAAATAATTTATTATTAACCTATTGAGACGTAGCAGCACACCAGTGGCTAGACACAATTGATTTTTAATTATGTCCAGTATCCTAAGACTTGACAGATTAATGTATTTATCTATAAGTTACTTGACGTGTCCAAAGAGATCAAACTTTTATGAAAATAAAGTATTTTGGCTTAGACTTTTGAAATTCCCCCGCAACACAGTAAAATTATCTAGTCCGGGCGCTGCATTTTAAAGCAAAATATTGCGTAAACATTGAACGATATTTTAAACTTGGAAGAAATAAACGCCCATAAGTATAGACGGTTGGTCTGTAGGTGCATATTGTGAAGGAATGCCGTGTAAGCCTTCCGCGTGAGACGAGCGACCACACACCGAATAAGGGAAATAAAGAACCAGATATAACTGCAGCCGCAGATGTAGCTATGGCTGGATGGATACAGATAATTGTGGCTGGTTTGATTACGTAGAATTGCCGTTTCATTTTTCCTTTTGCATACATATATAGACTCATTATTATATATACTAGATTTTGCATGCGGCTTCGCTTGCGTTTATCTAGATTTTGTAAATAAATTTCTATCCCTCGGGAACAATATATACTTTTTCTGGATGAAACACGTGAACAACGTATATGCGAAATTTTATGAAGATCGGTCGAGTAGATAAGGCTTGAAAGCGTAATAAACAAACAAACTCACATTCGGATTTATAATATTAGTTAGAATGGTTTTACTTCTATACAGGACAAACACTTATTCAGATAAGTCTTAATCCTCAGATATTCATTGCTATTGGTTGGTCTTCTTATAACGTAAACATTCAATATTTAAAAACTTCACCGCAAGGCCTGCCAGTGATACTTGTTCAACAGACTCGTTCTAGCAACTTTATATTTGAACGTTAAATCGCTAGCGATGAGATTGTATTCAAGACATTAAATCGTAACCCGACCATATCATGATTACACGCACAAGAGATTCTTACTACTTATCAACTTTAAATGGCTAGTGATGTAATTAATAATATCAGCCCCGTATTAAACTGTCCACTGCTGGATACGGGTGGGTAGTGTGGGAAAGGTTCGGCCATTGTCCACCACGCTAGCCCAGTGCCAGTTGTCAGGCTTCACATATCTTCGAGAAAAGTATGAAGAACTCTCAGACATACAGGTTTCCTCACGATGATTTCCTTCACCGTCAAAGCGAGCGATCATTAACTATTTAATACGCACGTAACTTCGAAAAGTCAGAGATTGCGTCTTGGGATCGAACGCGAGATCTCTGCATGACATTCCATCAGTCTCCCAATAAGCTATCGCTTGCTAGAATTGTTCTAAAATTTGAATCATAGTTAAACCATGCGAGACTCATTCTAGCAACTTTAAATCTAGCGATTCCATTTTGAGCTACCCACACAGTGTAAAGGTATAAAATTAATATCAAAGTATGAGCTAGCCCATTCAATATGCATTTTCTGCATGTTCTGTAGTTAAGGACACGGATTCGCTTTACAAGATTAGTCAAGTTTAATAGATAAATGTGTTCAATCGAGTTCTAGCCTGGGTGGGCTTTTATGCTTGCAACATTATTAAGTCTAACCTCCTTGCTATATATATAGTTCTAGTTTGTTAGTACTTAAGAATTGTAACATGTTGGGTGGGATAATAGAAAAATGGATAAACTGGTAAGTTTTTATTTCGGTATACTTTTAGTTCATATATATAATGATTCACGTCTTTTTTTCCGCAGGGGTAGGCAGAAACTACGATCCTGGAATACCACTCTTGCTTCGTTCTGTTTCATAATATTCTTTATTTTCAATTACTTTATTTTTATAATTTTGAAAAAACTATTCGTACACTAGTTGTAGTTTTTTTCGCGGAGGATATTGCATACATATAAATTCTGCACATAAGGATACAATAAATTCTCTCACCTTGTTTTTAAATTGCCAATGCTATATAATTTCAGTATTTTACAACTCATATCAACAAGGTGTTGCAGCTATTATACCATATATACCAATAATATAAATCTAAAAGAACAATAATTTATACAAAGTATAATTTGTGTCCACCAGGTTTTCGCGAGTCATCATTCCTGTACGCCCTAACAGCGGCTGGCGTGGCACATTCGGTAGCCCGCGCATGCGCACAAGGCCGTCTTCTCTCTTGCGGCTGCGACCCTCTCGGCTACCGAGCCTCCCACGACCCTCGCGGGAGGGCGCGAGCCAACAAATGGGAGTGGAGCGGCTGCTCCCATAACCTGGCGTATGGTATCGAGTTCTCGAAGAAGTTCCTCGATATCCGAGAGCAGGTTGATGATCTGCAGTCCAAGATCAACGTCCATAATAATAATGCGGGCAGATCGGTAAGTAAATATAGATTTTATTGAAGCAGATGGCGAAGTGGTTTATTTACTACGTTGCATGCTGACGGTTTAAACCCTATACGAATCCCAGACGAACCACCATTACATTTGATAATATTAAAATATTAATATAAACTTACATAGCCCCACGTCTATATAGGGTAGGCAGGTCTATTACATAATTCGCCAGCTATATATACAATATTTTAGATCCCATGTAATAGGGAGCGAGACCATTGCCGTTTATTGCGCAGAATGCCAGACTGCGTGCTGCCACTGACAATTTCTTGGCAGAAAGACCTAATAAAACATTGCTTCACGCGAGAATCGCACCCGAGATCTCATACGCAGCAATTGCATTCACTACCACTGCTCCACCGAGGCAGCAGAATAATATAAATAAACATGTTAATGACCAGTCATAAGATCAAGAGACATACAATCGTTTGGCGAAACTACAGACATTCGAAACATACCAAATTATACACAAAGCATATGCGCTATCAAAAACGAATAATTCCAATTAACTTTGATGTCATATTCAAGTGGAAGACACAAAGATTAAAAAGACACTAGTGCACGATGGCCCTTCAATTTGCTTCGTTAGTCCCTGTGTACATGCTGATGATGTAGGGTGAATTACAAATGAGATAAAGTGTTCTAAAAAGCGAAAATATAAAATAAAAGTGCTAAACTTGACGACGATGATTGGGATAAAAGTTGTTGGAACTCTTTTTAGTATAATGGAAATGGTTTCTTTATCAAATTATTTTTATTTTAAACTATTTTAAACTCTAGGAATATATTTAAATAATCCTGAACATAGAATACAGTTTAATATACCTATTGAAAAAGCCGGAAAAGAAAACCCAAGCAAATGGTTTCTGGCAAAATCTTTATATCGTAATAAATAGTCCTTGCCAGATTGAGAGTACATCGGACCGAAGAGCTTGTATGAAAAATGTTATAAGAAGAAATTAAGCAAGAGAATTGTGTTCGATCACCACATAGCGAAATAATTTAGTAATTCTCAAATAGTTATTTCTGAATGACCTTCTAGTCTATTGTTCGAATATTTGTTAAGTCCCAAGCCACACTGATATAACCTAGTACTGGAATTCTCATTAAAAACAACGAATATTTCGTGTCAACATCATCAGACCCAGAGGCGTCCATTAAAAATATCTAATACAGTAATTAAAATGGTCAATTTGTAATGAAATTAATAAGCATTACTTTCATTAATTAATTATCAATGACGTAGCTATGTACTCAAGATCAAATTGAGCTACAATAGCTTTCGCTATCACTTCGAAATGGTGGCGCAATTTACCAATCATTCGGTAAGTACATCGATGTAGTCGCTTAATGTCATTAAATTTGGTACCTTCCTTCGTTGGGTAGCAAGCGGAGAAATCGATCCCCGTCGTAATTACAACAAGTTAGAAGCCTTCAGGCGGTTTGAAAATGAAGATTACTAACTACATAAAAAAGTAAGAAGCTCTTCATCATAAACAGAAATACAAATGTCATATTTGTACTTTTACATAATGATTAATCGACTAAATCTGAGATAATCAACTGGCTGTCCATTATGACACCCCTGCGGTAATATTACGTAGGTAGGTGTACAAATTATTGAGAAAAGACGTCAAAATAACACCCAATTTATTCATTTCAAATTGGAGACTGGTGAATGGGTGAGGCTTAATAATTTAATGACCCACGTGTGTGGTCCGTCTGTTATGAAAGCTCTTGTAGTGTAGTTATTAGTCGATTCCTATTCACTCGATACTAGGGTTGGTATGTAGTCGATTTTCAATAATGGAAGTCAGGTAATTTAACCGTGTATAATGGAATTCCAGTAGATATGACGTGCTTTATCTCCCTTCTCAGTGTAATAAGGTTTGATGGAATGATAATTTGCTTGTACATTTCCACTCAAGTCGTAGCAATAATCAATAATGTGAGCATCTATTCAAATTGAACAGAAGCTTATAGATTTATACTAAACTTCTAAAAGAATCTGTAGATATATTTATATATCGATTGTATATTTTTTATATTATCAATCAATATTTGTTTTACTATTGGTCTAAGATAATCTAGTTATTTTATTTAAGAAATAGCATAATAGTTTAACAGTACTATATTAACATTAACTTATTTAAAAATATATTCACAATAACATAAGACTAAGTAATCCACCATTTCAATACACAGTTAGTCGATTTCCAAAATCTTACTACTGTCACTCAAACAATTTATACCAAACTAGGGTGCCCAAGAAACCGCCACTTATTCAGGCAATTTGACGTCAAACTAGGGTGTCCAAATTATTAAGTAAAGGCGTCAAAGTAACAACTTACTCTTTCAAAATTGAGCACCGGTGGAGGGGCGTGGTCTTATTCCACCCGTGGGTGGTCGCCTTTTATAGTAGGTACTACAAGCCTATAAAATATAGTATTATATTGCATTGGACGATCGTTTTGTGATCACACCCCGTTTATGTGTTATAAACTGAGACTTATATGGTGAGGTTATTGTATCCTAGGGCTTTATGTAGCGAGTACAGGTATCGCGTCAAGTAATTAAAAATTTGCACAAAAGAAAATGTTGTGTTAATGAAAAACTTATATGGAGTCGATGATTGATATTGTATTACAAAATTTAATTATATATGTAATTTATAGTTAGTCGATTTAGCTACATTTAAAATTAGCTAGTTTTGGGTTATATTCTGAATATCACAATTTATTTTGAATAAGAAAAAAGAGGCATTTCATTGACATACATACATAATCTTCCCTGAAAAGATTCTTGATTATATAATCCATTTAGAATTAATTTAAATCCAATATTTACGAAATCAAACTAAAAGAAGAACAAAGTACCTAATATAACATTTTATTTTCACGCATTATACGCAATAATATATTTTTAGTGGTGTGAACGTGTGAGGTTTCAGTGTGATCTCGCTTAAGTCTGGGATTTTGCTTGAACTAGAGTAAATGGCTGAGCAAGAACTTCCGTCCCTTAAATAATCGTAGCCATAACCATGCTGTTTTTCTCAGTAAATAGCTTCTCCAGACTCCTATAGTTATAGCAGCAGATCACTCTGATCTTTGTTCCTTGTGTCACCAACATAGATATTACATTATTAAAGATTTATTATTTCAAACATAGAAAGAATTTACTCCAGCTGCACAACAAAGTTGCCAGTACGTCTAACATGCACATCGATCTACTTACATTCTAAAACATCTGTAGCATTCAAATAAGTTGATCCTTCTGCAGTATCATTATAATTTCTTCACTGACGCCTAAACATGTCTTAAGCCCTGATTTGTAGCAACCCAATAACTAATGTTACAAGCATTCTGACACTACCACCCGACAGTCTAACCAAAATGCCGAGACCTACTGTTCAGGATTACTACAAATAATTTAATAGGCCTCTTCCGTCTAATAATAAACATGTCAAACCAAAGTTAAATACTGCCCTGCAAACTTATATTTGCTGCCAACATTCTAACAAATTCAGACAGTTCTAAATCTTGTCTGTGAGACATAAGATTGGTGTTCGGTTTTCGTAGTGATATAATTATGTTTGTAAATAATATTATATTAATGTCCGTAACCAAATCTGACATGCGAACGGCATGCCACGTCCCCTGCTTACTTATTAAGGGGATTTACGATTTAATACTATTTACGTTCATATATTCGTTTTTTTTATACAAACACGACGCGTAGGTACAAATTATTTAATTTGTAATTCGTTTGTAGTTGTTAATTATATTGTAAGTCAGCGGTTTAATTTATTTCGGACCCACCGGCGTTTGGTGACAGTTATAGTGAGATAATAAGGTTGTATAACCACTGTTGTTAATTTATGCTCACGGACAAAAGATTTTATCTGTCTTGATCTTTATTGAATACAGAAAAAAGTAATTTTGGATTCGATTGTGGACAAAACCCATTTGTTACAGTATACTATATTTATTTTTATATCTAGTAGAACCATTAAAATGAGTTTTGTTTTAGTACACATCAGGAAACACACTTTAATTAAAAGGCACAGTGAACACAGATGAACATAACATCACATAGTGAGAAATAACAAAAAAACAAAAGAAAATAAAATCTGAAGGCTCATGACGTAATCTTAATACGACCTCTTTCAGCATATGTTAGACAAATGCCTGGCACTGGTTTTCAACTACGCCCTTAAGACTCCTGGCTAGTATAATTATTATTAAATAGATCATCGTTTATGTTTTATTGAAGATAGTATAAAATAACATATCTGTATTCAAGCAATAGCAGCGATAGCCTAGTGGGAAACCGTTAGACTGCCACGCAGAGGTCTCGAGTTCGATCCCAAGGCACGCATCTCTGACTTTTCGAAGTTATCTACGTATTAAATAGTAAATTATCGCTCGCTTTAACGGTGAAGGAAATTGTCGTGAGGAAACCTGCATGTCTGAGAGTTCTCCATAAAGTTCTCGACGATATTTGAAGTCTGCCAACCTACACTGGGCCAGCGTGGAGAACTACGACCTAACTCTTCTCACACTGAGAAGACGCCCGTGCCCAGCAGTGGGACAGTTTAATAAAGGGCTGATATTATTATTATTATATTATTGTACAAGCAAGTGAGATTTATGAATAAGCTCGGTTCAATTGCTTACGTACATAATAATATATTCACACTTGTATAATATATACGAAGAGACAGGTAAATGTTACACCCACATTTCGCCACCTACTTTAGAACCCAAGTAAAAGTGGACGAGCCTGTTTCCGTCTGCTAACCAGATTTCTAGACTTCGTGGTGCTACGGAGAATGTTATAGTAGAAAATATCCAATAATAGACTGTCTTACCGGCCAATCGAACCTACGGTCAGCCCCAGATATACATCATTACTAAAGCAACAGAGCAATAGTTTGTTATCTGGGACCCTGCGGTCAGCCCTCTCCACCCACTGCCACGAACCACTGCTTTGTTGGTGCTAGAATTATGCATTTTTGCATAATTCTAGCATCAACAAAGCAGTGCTGCAGTGGTTCGTCTTGCTTCATGCGTAGAGACATTAAATAGAGCGAAAATGAGGCTTTATTTAAAATATACGCCTTTTAAGTGTACATTTTCTTTAGAAAAATGGAAGCTAACCTGCAGGCTAGTTGGTTTATAAATAAGAAAAGGATATTCTAACTAATACAATAAATGCGAATATGAGTTTGTTTGTGTGCTTTCACGCTTTAACTACTCGATCGATCATCACAAAAATCGCATACAAACAAATTTATATTCGCATTTATAATATTAGTTAGGATATCTACGAAACTTAACAAGATATGGTCATTCGTGTATATACTCAGACATAGAATTCCTTTATGAACTAACAGCTGTAGGTACCTGGCAAACGACAATATCCTCATTATCGTTTGTCAGATACACTCAACGACACTTCCAAGATTTCAAAGCTGGGATCTCATCATCGATTCTTGTGCGTAGCATTATCCTCAATATACATCCAAGCAAAGCAGTCTTCTGGACTTCTACTAACATCATGTTATTTACTAATAACTAAGTGTGTAGTGATAAACTGATAAGAATGAATGAAGCAAGGGAGATATGCCAGAAGTGGACCGTAATCTCTGATTATCCCTTCGAGAAATATGCGTAAGTCTGAGTTCGTACGTGGCGGACAAAAAACGCGTGCGGTAGGTTCTACTTACTAGGTTCTTTGAAAAGTCCGCCATAAATTTAAACAAGTAGCCACATCATAACAAAGTATACTAATTAAAATTTAATTAATCGTTGCACACCTACTTTTATTTGACATTAACGGCTGGCGGTTAATTTTTAAACTAGATTGCTCAAAGTTTTACTTTGGTATTTCTTTTTACTTTTTGCTATTGACAACTCTCTGTAGTAAGGGTAATTCCTGTGTAATGGGCGATATTACCAACAAAGAAACAATGGACACAAATTATAGTTATGGCCAGTTTCACGACAATTAAGTAAAAGTTAATCGAAATAAAAATCGTAAGTTGTCTTGCTATAGTTAATGTAAATAACTATGATGGCAAGAGGTTTAACTAATGGATAAATGTTACTTGGAGATTGTGAAATAGGTCCTTAGACTCGGGATAACGATTTGTGGATCACATAAATTTGCTGACTTAAAATCTCCATAACACCTTGACATGAAATTCGATCTAGAATAGCGTGACTGTACGACATAATATGGTCTCGATTCAAGACTAACATAAATATATAGTCTGACGCCAATATCTCCGAAGGTGGTATATTATGGTATATTACGTCCATATTACGCCAAATATAGCTTTTAAATCCTAGGCAATGAAAGGCAAGCTTATTGTCGTCGACCGCGCACAGTGCCAGACTACGTCTGCTCAAATATTTCTAACAGAGAAACCAAACTTAAATTATTATTTGCTAGACACCAATATATATATATATATATATTAGACCAACAAGGATGCTAGAAATTAAAGTAAGAGAAACTTGTAATCAACAACTTAAAACATTCCCAGCATTTACTGCATCTATGGGATGTGGCCATAAATATATTTATGACCCTGCTAATGTACTGACGATAGGAAAACGTAGATTGTAATTTGCTTATCTGAAGGAAATGGATATGAGAGTAACGCAGATGCTAGACTGGCTCGATGATACCATAACATAAATAATAATAATAATAATAATATTCTACCACATACACACAACACCATTTAGCCCAAACTAAGCAGAGCGAGATGTACTATGCGTACTAGACAATGGATAAAAATACACATATACTTTTTTTTTGTAAATACATACATATTATACATAGAAACACCCAGACCAAGACAAACATCCATATTCATGCACACAAATGTTTGACTTGTGCTGGAATCGAACCCGCGCCCTCAGGCGTGGCAGTCGGTTACGCTAACCACTACGCTATCGAGGACGACAAAAACAAATATGTGCTTATATTAGCGTGCGATCGTGATTTCTTCAATTTGAGCGATTCTAATATCGTACTGATAGTTCTTGAGGCTAGCTCGCAACAACAGATACTGAATCCGTAAATTTTGGAACTATATCAGGTGCTTTCAGCCACTGAAATATATAGTGGCCCTGTGTATGTTACATATAATCTTAGGGTTAAGGAGTTGAGGCTATATCTAAAATTTTGGTTGACTATAAAGGTTGGTTATAATGGGGATAGAAGTGGCGGACGTTAGCGGGTCCATAGGAGCTCTTCAGCTTTCTAATATTAGCAGCCACGTAGTTGAGTTTATTTTTATAACAGCGAATGTTTTCTCTACCTATATGTTTATTAACTATAATATATCAGGCACTTTTCTTAAAGTGTTTAACAAGTTACTATGTATACCATGAGTGTTCCTCTATTAGAGACTTTGCATGAGACAAATGTTTGTATGATCTACAGAATGTGATTCTTTATATAAGTGTCCTGACCATTTAGATACCACATATTCCCCGCAACGCTTGAATCACAACACAGTAAAACTATCTGACTTTGATTTTTACAAATATTGTATTGTTCTTTGTAAAATATCCAACGTCATTTCCCATACATTAGAGATATCTAAAACTAATCTTCGAGCAATGAGTATCTAATCAAAAACCTTAGCATCGCATCACAACAACATCCAATTCATCTATCTAGTTTTTGTTCATATACATCAAATATTTAATATTACACATTACTGCGTATCAAGCCGTGAAGGTAAATTGACCCATTAATGTGAGAGCGGCCCTGGTGGTCCGGACCACACTTGACCATTGTTCGGCCGGGCCAACATTTTGTTTTGTGGCCACATAATTAACAGCCTCCCAGAGAGACCTTTGTTAGACACGCTCGCTTATAATAACCCCTGCGATGATATTTTTATTAATGTCAAAATAAAGTCGGATGCATTTACACCGTAACGTAATTCTTACTTATTATACGCGAAAGTGTATTTTTGTTCGTGTTCTGTGTAACAGTGTTAGCTGAAGAATAGATCTGATAGACTCAAGCTATATGCAATATGAAACATATGATAAAGACACGAAACATAAATAAATAATGTCTGCCTAGATTATGCTACGCGGCGTAGTACATTGACATCATTTTAATATTATTTTTAAATCACAGACATCGTCGCGTCATGAACAACAATTAAATTATGTATAACTTGTTCATAAATTTAAATACAAATATTTAATTTATTTAAATGCATTTAGTATTTTCAAATAATTGGAAAACGGAACTTGAAACTTTTGACAAATGAAATTACCCAAACGTATTCAAAAAGTCTCGTAGGTACATTCTCTGGGAAAATGTGAAAACAAGGATTAAACAGCATATATTAATTTGTAGACACTTAAGCAGATGATAATGAAATGTATCTACTGATTTTTAATCGGATCTCTGTTTTAATGGGTAGGTTTGACCTATCCTTATTTGGCAAATGTATTGGTTTATATGCTTACACACGAACAAAATGATTTATATTGTCGGCAAGTCTTAAATACGAATAAAAAAATTGAGATTTATGTACATTGGCATGTCGCTAAAGCAAATCTTCTCTCTTAGCCTTTATTATTCCCAAGTCACTTGGGGTCGGCTTTTCTGGTCTAACCGGATTTGACTGGATATCAGTTTTTACACAGAGCGGCTGCCACCTGACCTCCGCAACCCGAAGGCTAACGATACCCTAAGGCTAGACCAGTGTCAGGATATTAGAGGGTACTGACTTTCCCAATAACGACTGCCATAGATGTTCATGGCAGCCGGGACCGACGGCTTAACGTGCTCTCCGAGGCACGGAGCAGGCGATAATTGTCAATCAATACGCACATAATTTCGAAAAGTCATATAACTTCCGAAAGTCAGAGGTGCGCGACGTGGGTTCGAACCCGAGACCCTCTGCATTGCAGTCTGTTGGTCTCCCCACTGAGCTATCGCTGCGTTCGTTCGTCGATTCGTCGTTCGTATCGCTAAAGCAAATAAAACTTTTAAATATATTTATCTCATAGTCAACAGTTTATATATAAATACTCTCAAATCCCGATTATTACTCGCATTGTTTAATTACATTGACTGACACTCCATTTCTTCTACCAAATGTCTTCAATAGTTACAGCAAATAACAGGGTAACTCTTAAACGAGGACGAAGGAACATACCCTCGAATTACTAACGATTTAAACTCTATGTTTACAACTGCTGCTATGGGACAGCTGCTTGCTTCTACTTTAGTTACCACGTTAATCTCAGTTCATCAGTTAATCCCACCCATTGCACTAGCGACGTGATTCCACTCTTAACACAAGCATTCTAGCATAGCTGGAAGGGTTAAAAAGAAAATAAATATAGTATCTAATTGGGCTAGCATGCACTTTGATAATAATTGTCAATTATATGTGAATGTCTGTTTTTACCCTGTGAATATGTCTGAATAAATAAATAAAAATTGCTTACAAACTTATTTTATATATGTTTTATATCCTTAGCTATGAACAAAAGCGCAATATTGTTTTTTGACAAAATTATATTCTCTAGTATATATGTATGCTATTCACTCTGTGAGAGCAAGCCTTAGTCGCTACACGACACTCTGTATGCACATTCCCACTTCGGTGTAAGAGGCAGCTTTCAGAACACCTCAGCGGGATCTATAAAAGATCTCGCGTCGACCCACACAAGAAATTAGGTACCACATTAGAGAGCCGAGGTGATAATTACGTTACAAAAAATCGATGCGATGAGTTAATATTGCGTCTCGATGACTCTACTATCGATTTAAATATAGTTTTGTTTCGATTTTTTTATCGATTGCGTCAGATGAATTATTGGTATAGATGTTATGTAAGTATTGTTTGAATTTATGGATTGCTTAATTTATGTAAGATGTGTTTCATTCATGTAACTTAACACTGTGTCTCTTTTTTAGGTACAGAACATAATGTTATGAGATCACAACTTAACGGCGTGAACTGTAAGTTGACTGGTCCATTATATAAAGCCAGTTGCTTACCAGCATTAAACAGACTGAAAAAAATGTGTCACGATTGCTCTTAATCTAAAAAAGCAAAAATTGACCCCTTCGAAAGATTGACTGACTGCATCAAAGATTGCTTAACTTCACTGATAGCCAGTAAGTGCAACTGGCAATAAGCGCTTCAAATTATAAATTAGTAAAACACAAGACGTTAATTACTTCGAATCAAATTGGGAGCAACATTAATTCGCTTACTTCAGAAGAGCGGATAACCAAACGCAGTCTCGGTTTGAAACGGGTTTATGTACCTAAGTCCGTAACGAAATTCCGACTTTACTTTTAGGGTTGTCACTGTTTGATAATTTAGTACATTCAGCTTGTGTCCACGACGGGTGCAACCGGTTTGAAATGACAAACACCTAAAGATTAACAATACGTACAATGTTACGAATTATATATATATGTATATTGTATATCCGTCGTGCAACGCTAAACTTAAATAAAACTTAGTACTGGTACGACCTACTTAAAGTCTTCAATGTAAGAATTCAGTAACGCAATGGGCATGCGGTGAGAGTAATATAACTTTGAGCTACTTGCAATTTCTGACCAGGGATCTATCCATACATTTTACTTCCCTTGATAGTGCAAAGATTCAGATTATCCTGATAAACATAGTATAACCGTTACATCTGGTATTGCCAGTCTACACAGACTAAGGAAACTGTCTACTTACAAGCAGCCCGTTTGCTTCAACAACTAAAGTTGTATAAAAAGTATTAAATACAGTACTGTTCGGCATGAGAATGTTACAAACAACAAACTAGGCGATAAAACAGACAACCCTAGGAAAGTTACAAGCTGCGCCCGCGCCGTGTGCGGTTTAACTAATGGTTAATTTGCCGTCAGATTAACAACGGTCATCTCGAACCTATTAGCGTTAGTCGCGTTCATCGTCAGCGAGATTATGTTGTGATTCACATTTCACAATGCTAACGAAATACTAATCGATTTATTTAGTTGTACGAGTACTCCTATAACTTCGATTAAATCGGACCATTTTTACTTTTTCAGTGGAATCACACTCGAATCCCAGCTTATATCCATACCCCATGTTTAATTTCATAAGTCATAAATCTTTACCATCGAGATTATACCAAACTTATTCGAATAGTCGCGGAATACCGCAACCAGTTTTTGGCCCAGTGCTTATAACATTATTTCTCCAACAGAAAACAAATATTACTAATTATTAATACATGAAAGGGTATAAATCGGTGTATATAAAATGACTATATGCATAGATTTATGCCCGTTGCCTTATAGTTCCAGCAAAGACTACGAATCTTTACTTGCTACGATCCTCGAATATCGCTCTAGCTTCTTTCACTTTCATTTATACATTCTTAGTGCACGTACGTCGGTGCCAGGTGTTTTCTCGTCTTTCTCCAGAATGTCTCAAATGTGGTTCTATGACCACTTAAGTTTGTTGAACAGTTTAGTATATAATATGAGCCAGCGTGTGATATAGGCATAATATACATATGTATATTATAGTACGCCACATCTACCTAGTTATTTTATAGACCCATCCCATTTTGTCTCGGTTAGCAAATAAAACTATCATCAGCAGAGCAAAGCAGCCCCTACGCGATTTTAATATTTTTTTTATATATTTTCTCCTTTAGTCTAAAGAGCTATAGAAATTCTATTGCCGTAGCAATAAAAAACAAGGATATTTAGCTGTGCTCTTCTGCAAGGTAGAAGTTATAATTTAGAGACAACTCCAGGTTTGCATAGAGATCGCAATGTTCTAGGTTAAATATAAACATAAGCACACCTGTATATTTCTGAAAGGCGGAGCAGATGTTTGTTATACCAATTTTGCTAACATAATAATACCACACATAAATAATCCCACTAAATATTATTACACCAATTTTACTTGCGTTATTATTTAATCCCAGTTATTACTCTTAGCGTATACCTAACTCATTTCTAGACCCTGTGCTGCATATTTCTTAATTGGAAATCCTATAATACTTTACCCGACCCGGTGAAAGAGCGCGAATCCTCGTAATCTGTCGTAAGTATAACAAGCATATGGTATGAGATCAACATAGTAATAATCTACTATTCTCCACCCTATTTTACTTAATATTACTGAATATGCTGCCAACATGATGACAATGTATTACCAGATTCTCTTGGAAGGAAACCATTATGGCGCTATTTCCTTCTTTTTTGACAATTTTATTAGTTCATTGCCTGCACAATACTATTAGTATTTTGCCAACATGCAAATATAATTTCTGGCCATGCAAACCTACTGACAGCAGCAATTATCAAAATGCTATAAAACTAGTAAAACTAAATACAGAAGTTACGAGCCTACATGTTTCTGTTCCAGTTCGCATAATAACCCATTTGCTCAAGATAATATGAGAACCATATAAATAAACTATAATATTTTAACGGCGACGTGTTTAGTCTACGCTTAAGGGCCTTAGCTCACGTCATTAAGTAAATAAATCAACTTTAGTACTTGAAGGCAATTTAGATTGATGACAGCCAAGATGATGGAGTTCTTAATAGCTACTGGTGTTTAATTAAAGAGCTTTAGAATTCTCAGTAGTTAAAAGTTTATTTTTAGATCATAAGAGGTTTGAACAGCGCAGGTTTCATGTACTGTTGATACTTTGCTCG